>CM064522.1:32336468-32409034 GCA_032716605.1 Paralithodes platypus | reverse complement strand
GATAATGGGCAAGAATGTTAAGAGCGGGCATACCGCGTCATTGTTTACACTACGTGTACTGGTGTCGGTCCTTTGCCATCATGTTCCCGTATATTTTGACTGCCTTTGGATACAATAATATGTAGAGAGGGGGGGGGGGGGGGGGCTTTGTGGCCCCCCTCACCCCCCCATGACATATTGTCATCATCATATATATTGCCAGCAGGGGCAAATTACCGAAGAAAAAGTAACCGTCAAAATAGACGCGCACTTAACTACGGCGATCGACAAATGTAAACATGGGGGAGGCGTCGGACCTTTACAATCATGTTCCCGTCTATTTTGAATGCCATTGGATACAATAATATGATAGGTGGGGGGCTTTCCCCCCATATATATTGCCAGCAGGGGGCAAATAACCGAGAAAAAAATCGCCGTCAAAATTGACGCAAACCGCGGCGATCGCCCTATATAAACATGACGGCCGTACGCCCGGACTGTCGGACACTACATCCATCCCGAATAATGTCAATAGGTGAGATAATTCGGTAAAAATTTAAGAGACCCCGGACAGCCATGTTACTTGTTAATTTTTTTTTTTTTTGTATTTTCTTTGATATACTGTACAGTGTTTTTTAATATCGAGGACCGTCGCATTTTAGTATTTTCAACATTAAACCTAACCTAACCCAACCTAACCTAGTATTATGGGTGGGGGCTGCCACCCCCGCTAAATCCATTAAATCCGAGCCAAGAACCTAATCTAACCCATCACAAAAATTGTTATAACGTGTGAACAGTAGGATAAAAACTAACCTGTCTCGAGCCGGTCTAAACCCAGCTCACGTTCCCTATTTAAGGGTGCGCGACGGTCTGAACCCAGCTCACGTTCCCTGTTTAAGGGTGCGCAACGGTCTAAACCCAGCTCACTTTCCCTGTTTATGGTGAACAATCCAACAGTTTCTCATATTTCACTTAGGCCTATAGTGAATTTGCGACGGTCATTACATGTACACCAACAAAGTATCGTCCATGAAACTTCTAGAACTTTGATAATTATGGATGGGGCTCGTATCCGGGTTGTCTTCAATTTTATCCGATAATACCCCTCTAGTACTTCCTACCACTCATCCATATGTTTCCCCCCTTCCCCACCTTTTCCCCCTCTTCCCCCTTCCTCAGTACCACCTATTTTTCCTCTTATTTTCATAATTTTTTGGTTATTTTCGTCGTGAATTATTGTCAGGCAAGCCGGGAGAGTGTTGCGTCATTTAGAGACCCTTTAGAGCTATGAGTCCGTGTCTCTCTCAGCCTGCCGCCCCAGGATACGACCCGGCAGTAAAAATATAAGTTTCTCGCCGCCCAAATGCTCTTCCCACTTGTATTATCGCTTTTCAAGGTTCATATAAGTAGCCTAAAATGAACGCACATGGAGAAGAACTTATGCTTATATGGTAAATATAACAAATTCTGGTCACAATTGAAGGTACCGGTACTGTAATTAATTCGCATATAACTACATCGTCAACAGGCAATTTCATGCTTCTCAGGTTAAGCAACCACTGTGATATTACACAACCCTGTCGCAGACCTACATCTACCTCAAACCATTCACTGATTTCCTACTCTAACACACGCTCTGCTCTATTCATATACTGTACCATACTGTAAACTCTTGACTTCTCTTAATAAATTTCCTTGAATTAGTTATTAGGTTACTCTTTTCTAAAGAAAGAAAATTACAAAATATAAATTACTGGTAATCTTTGATTGCAAAACTTGACTCATATCAAGTCATATGGTACCATACCCAGATCAGTTGTATTAGGATTTTAATATCTATTTCAGACTTGTGAAGATGTCGAAGCTAACCGGTCCTAGCAGCAGTATGAGGCTGCCGCAACCTTCCCGTTTGAGGGTCCCGGGGGCGGCCTTTAAGCGTGAGGCCACTGAGGGAGACTTCATATCATCACCTAAGAAGAGGACACGACAAAACTCTTCCACAGGTTCATATTCTATATCAAGTATTTTATAACCTCAGTCTCTAATGTAACTTAATGTGGATAGGTTAGGGCTGTAATTTGGCATTATACTCTGTTTCTCTTCAGCTGGCGATAAATTGAATCCCTTAGCAGCTAATTTCTCTATATTTAATGGGAAAATATATACCGGTAACTACTATGTCTCTGCATCATAATAAGACAAAGTTTATATAAAATAAAATAATAATTAGCACCATAATTCACTACAAAATCTTCAAAAAAACTGATGGGAACTTTGCAATTTACCGTCAGTTGAAATAAACAGACTAGTTACAAGCTATTAAAAAAGACTTAAGGATTGTCAAGAAAAAGGTCATATATGAAACATAATGTAAAAGGAATCCAGCTTGCAACCCAGTAACTATCCTCTAAAGGGACCCTCACACAGTCGGGAGTGGGAGTCACTAGGAGTCATCTATATTTACCGCGAATAGGCCCGCGTGTCCGAATTGTCCCCTACTCCTAGTGACTCTAGCTCACACTCCTGACTGTGTTACTGTAGTTTCCTAATAAAACTTTGATCACATCATTCATCCACATAGTTGTTGATTCTGGCTGTAAAGGCATTTATCTCACCTAATGCTCCTCCCCGATATTATAATATTAATTATACAGTATTACATTCTTTGTTTTATCAGATTCTGAAGGGCTGGACGCCTCAATGCAGCCCCCGCCAGGAAGAGCGGTACCACCAACAAGAGGGAAGGCTCCACCAAGGCTGCAAAAGTAAGTCCAGTGTTCTTTTATTTAAATTTTTTACTTTGCTAAATTTTTATTTCCACTTAGTGATTTTGATCAGTTCTTTTGTCTTTATATTGTATCGTTCCTGTTTTGGTTTGTTTATGTTTAGTTTTTCATTATACTGTAATTACACAGTCATGTACCAGCTGCAGTTAAAATCACAAACTTCCTTCACATCTTTGCACCTCTCCCCTTACGGAGAATAAGTGGTACCTGCCCTTCCAATGCATTCCCACCCTAAACTGTCCAACTCTCTAACCCAAGAGTGAAACAATTTTCGAAATCATTCTTCCACTTAAGTAGGCCTATAAACATTGGAACTATCCTTTCCCTCATCCTATTAACGGTACTTAAACTGGTTCAAGCTCTGTGTCCAGCCATTTGACTCTTAACATACCTTGAATTTGGCTCTGCCTCTATCATTCAATTTGAGGGAGGGATACTTGTTACAGGCAGCTTTGCCTTTTGTCTCCTTACACAACAAAAAGCTTTGCTCTTAGTGAAATGAAGAATAAGGTTAATGAAAGATAAATTCCTGAATTGTGAGAAAGGGAAGGTGGGTTACAGTTGTTCTGGCATTAAGCTTTCAAAAAAATTGGTTTGGACTTAACTCAGAGCAAACTTGGGTAGGAAATTTGGCTCTTGAAGATATCAAAGTTTCTATGACCCCACTCATATTTGTTCCTGTCTATATTTGGTAGTGAGCGCAGGGAATGAGCATTTAGTGTTTGTAAGATTTTTTGTGTATTTTCTATGTTATTCTTATATCAAGAGGGAAAATATAGTTGTAATTAACCCTTTCACGCATATGACGCAATTTTGGAGCCTATTGGGGATACTTTAAAGCCTTTGTTACCATCAGGGTTATTTAGAAACCCTTAGTTTAGTTAGGCCTACTTCAACCTCTGAAGTTGTCTTTGAGTTAGCTGTGGGCAGAAAACTAATTTTGGAGAGGTAATTATAAGAGTGAGAGAACTATTTCTTATTGCTAAGCTGGCAACCTTTGCGTCATAATGCGTGAAAGGGTTAACTGATGACGATAAAGGACAGTAATGGTAAGAAGCACCTCCACTGCTCTGATTAAGTTTATAGGGGGATTAAATATGAATGTCACCTTCAATCTCTACTATGATACACTTTTTCTGATTTAGTAATTTTTTCTAGTGTTAACCAAAATTAACATATTCACAACATGTATTACATACGGTACATGTGGATCTATACCAACTGTATTGGCAATTCTAAATATTTAATGCACATGGGATTTCTTATGAGCCTTGGCTAAGCATCCCCACCTTTTAATAATAACTGTGTTGGTGGTGTAATGGTTTAGATGCTTATGTTCTGGGTGTGGTGTCCCGAGTTCGAATCCCGGGAGGACCATATGCTCTCATTAGTTTATTCAAGTGCATTGGGGTTTGTTATTGATGTTAAGAACGGAGTGTTACTTAATTTATGATTTATATGCATGTATATTATAAATTTAACTTATCTTCCAGGTCTGTATCAATGGCAAATTTGGCGAGCAGTACTCAGAGGAGCCGACCTGGTCTGACCAACATGGGCACGTCCACTGTCAACCTCACCGGCCGACCTCTAGTGTTTCCGCTAGAGGTAAGATATTTTAGTCCTTTTATAATACTGTATATACGATATTATATATTGGGGAATGGGCCTGAGAAAATACTGTACATGCATGCATATGGCTTGGTTGTTGGAAGGAACATAATAATTGATATTGGTTCAGGAGTAATTTATCGAGAGGACTTCCCTAAGTGGTTAAGGCCCCATTAATTGCTCTTTCCATTCACATATGCATAGCCTACGTGAGTTGCAGTTGGGATGTGTGTACATGCTTAGATTGATATGCAGGATTCGAAGTTGCATAATAAATCTTAGGCAGTGTCCACCAACCTTTAACTGTCTTCGTGGTGCGATGTATAAGGTGTTGATTTTCGGTGTGAGCATCCTGGGTTCGAGTCCACGGACTGCCACATGTGTTTGTAAATTTCATTAATCGATTTTAGGAGTATGGTTGGTTGTTGGAAGGAACATAATAATTGATATTGGTTCAGGAGTAATTTATCGAGAGGACTTCCCTAAGTGGTTAAGGCCCCATTAATTGCTCTTTCCATTCACATATGCATAGCCTACGTGAGTTGCAGTTGGGATGTGTGTACATGCTTAGATTGATATGCAGGATTCGAAGTTGCATAATAAATCGTAGGCAGTGTCCACCAACCTTTAACTGTCTTTGTGGTGCGATGTATAAGGTGTTGATTTTCGGTGTGAGCATCCTGGGTTCGAGTCCACGGACTGCCACATGTGTTTGTAAATTTCATTAATCGATTTTAGGAGTATGGTTGGTTGTTGGAAGGAACATAATACTGTATATATTAGTTGTGTGTCCCTTATGAGTACCGTATTTTTTAACATAGGAACATAAGAAAATGGGAGTCTGCAGAAAGCTGATTGGCCTAAGCAAGGCAGATCCCTGTCCCACAATCCTAATTCAATTACAAAGCCCAATTATAGGCTCAACACTCTAATACCCTGAGGATCATCTTACCAAAACGGTTAGAGATTAACGCAGGATTATGGGGGTCTGCAGAGCACTGATTGGCCCAACCCGGCTGATCCCCCTTCACACCCAACCCTTCTCGTCCATATGCTTATCCAACTTTATCTTATAAGCTCCCTACCGTTTTAGATCCCACTATAGCACTTGGTAGTCTATTCCACCTATCTACAACTCTGTTACCAAACCAATATTTGCCTATATCTTTCTTGAAACGAAATTTATCTAATTTGAAACCATTTGTACGAGTTCTTTCGCTATCACTGAGCTTTAGTACATTTTTCATGTCCCCTTTATTAATCCCACTAACCCACTTGAATACCTCTATCATGTCCCCTCTAACTCTGTGTCTCTCTAACGAATGCAAGCCTAATTTCTTCAACCTTTCTTTATACGGAAGATTTCTAATATTATGGATCATTTTTGTCATTCTACGTTGTACTCTCTCCAATGAATCTATGTCCATTCTGTAATAAGGACACCAAAATTGAACAGCATAATCCATATGGGTCTCACTAATGACAAGTAAAGTTTTAAGATAACATCAGCAGTTCTGTTACTCACACTCCTAGAGATGAACCTGAGAATCCTGTTTGCCTTGTTTCGAACGCTTATACACTGTTTTCTAGGCTTCAAATCATTGCTAACAAACACACCTAGATCTTTCTCACAATTCGAGTTTTCTAATTCCATATTAGCTAGTTAATATTTAACATTTGTATGCATCTTCCCTATCTTTAATACCTTGCATTTGTCAATGTTAAACTTCATCTGCCAATTTACTGACCATTCGTGTAAGGTATCTAGATCCCTTTGGAGGCACTCTATATCTCTATCTGAATCAATTGTTCTCCCCATTTTGGTATCGTCTGCAAATTTACTTATCCTACTAGTTATACCTAAATCAAGGTAATTTATGTATATAACAAACAACAGAGGACCTAATACAGATCCCTGGTGGACACCACTTTTGACTGCTCCCCATTCTGACTTCGTACCATTTATGCTGACTCTCTGCTTCCTACCAATTAGCCATGACCTAATCCATCCCAACAACGCCCCACCTATTCCATGCGCCTCAACCTTTCTCATCAATCTCTCATGGGGGACTCTGTCGAAAGCTTTACTTAAATCTAAATATATTATATCATATGACTTGTCATTATCTACTGCTTCATATACCTCTGAGAAAAACTAAGCAAATTAGTAAGGCAAGAACGTCCCTGAGTGAATCCATGCTGAGAAGAATTTATTAAATTAAATGTATCTAAGTGGTTTCTAATTTTACTAGCAATAATTGACTCTAGTAGCTTTCCTTTTGATTGATGTAAGACTAATGAGACGGTAATTGGATGCTATTGATTTGTCACCTTTTTTGAAGATCGGAACTACGTTTGCAAGCTTCCAAGCTTCTGGAACTATACCTGTCTCTAATGACTTGTTAAATAGAAATGTTAATCGGTAACTTAACTCATCCCTACATTCTTTTAATACTCTAGCATATACCTCATCAGGACCAGGCGATTTATGAGGTTTCAGTCTGTCAATTTCCTTAAGCACATAATTTCTACTTATAGTAACCGTACTTAACCTATTTTCTATACTATCGCTATATACCTTACGGACTTCTGGAAACTGTGCCAAATTTTCATTAGTGAAAATGGAAAGAAATTGACTATTTAAAAAAATGTACTGCACATTTCTAAATAATTTTCTGTCATTTCTCATCGATTTTTTGGCTTATAGGACGCACCCTACATTATACAAGTAGAAATTTGGAAAAAAATATAAAGCCATAAAACCAACCTCGTAATTAAGAAGAGCCATTTGCATGCTTTGTTTACATTTTGGCGTCCCTGTTCAGTCAAACAATTCGGTGCAGCGTCTGTTTTGGTACGCAATACTGTGGCCTACTAGTTTGGATAGGCTACTACCAAAGTATTCATGGTTCTTAATATTCTTGCTGTGGTGTGTTCTCTAGAGATGCAGGAATATGACTGGCATTATTACATTTAATAATATCTCTGAACAGTATTATGTGGATAAAAAATTTGTACGAAAAAGAAAAAAAAATATATATATAAAAATAAGACACAAACATAAATGAACTCGCATTGGTAGTAGTTGGGCGCCGCTGATGTTATGGATCTGCGCCATCGATCAATAGCGAACGTACCCGAGACGGATCGACCGAAATAATAGGCCTAGTGGTAAAGTTTTAAGTCGAAAAATAATATATAGTATCAAGTGAGATAGTTCAATAGCTGATATACATACAGTATTATGGAATTGGCTTAACATCATTTAACCAAGGGAGAGCAGTAAGCTTTGAAACGACTTTTGAGAGAAATGTAAACAAGCTCACCTTGCCTAACTCCTCAACAGAAACAGCTTTTCCATCTCCGATTTAGTTTGGTCAATATAAGATACAGCTCGATCCCGCATAGTGCGAGAAATTGGTTGATACAGTGCGTCACACTATGTGAACAACGTATCCTATGGGAAAAACTTAGTTGGTCGATCGGTTCTCCATATAGTACACATATCTTTCCTTATATCGTTATTTATACTGACACAAACATACCAAGAACAAATGTTAATGATAAATATAGCATATCAATGGTAAATTAGACCTTTCCTTACCTTAAATTCTACACTTGATATGATCACAAACCCGAGAATGCGAGATAGCGTCACACAGTATGGGGTAAAAAATGTCTGACTGACCAGCCTCCCTCCATGCCCAAGCTGCTCAAACACCAGTTATGCCACGAGTCAGGCAGGAAATTTATCACACTGTACAAATTTTGGCCGCACTAATAGAAAACACCGGATTTAACCCATATTGCCACCCGACTCGCAATAAAAGATCGTATTCGCATTGGTTGATAATTTTGTGTTTAATATTTTCATTGCTCGCACTAATCAAAATTCACACTGTTTGAACTCGCTTTATACGGGACCGAGCTGTACTGTACATGCAATGAAAACGAAGAACAGTCTTTTAATAGTTTCATAATATCCTGCTGTGCTTTATAGATACACCATAGTATGGTACCGCGGAAGATGTGTGATATTGTGTGTTTGTCCACAGTCAACGGCAATGACGTCGGAGGGTCCGGCGTTGCCGCGTCATACCAATATGGCCGCCCCACACTCGGAACAGATACAGCTCGGCGCGGAATCGCGTAAAAATGCGCGTATTTTGAGGGTTCACTGTATATACAGTATATATATATATATATATATATATATATATATATATATATATATATATATATATATATATATACAGTAAACCCTCGCTAACTTGGACTAATTGGGGGGGAGACCACTTCCGAGAAGCCCAATTTTCCGAGATGTCCGAAGTCCGACTTATGACCGACTTAAGAGAGGGAAAATTCCGAATTATAAGAGGAAAGTCCGCGTCAGAGAAAATTGAGATTTTTATTTATATATATTTTTTTTAAATGTGAAATTCATCATATTAATGACAAATACGAATCTTATGTTTTAACCCGTTGAGACCCAGCGTCGCACGTGTTGCGTCGGCAGTCTTTGATCACCAACTCCCAGCGACGCATCACGTGCGTCCGACATATAAAAAACACTTACGTGGCTCGTAAGGTAGGAAATGGCGGGAGAATAGGAGGGGGCGGTACCGTAGTGTGTGGGGGAGCCGGGCCAGTAGGTGTGAGCGGGCCGAGACAGCCGCGCGGCTGGTGGTGGTGGGCTTAGTGGGGATAGTTTACACCCCTATGTTACCGCCACTTTGAACCTTCATTACTCCGGTCGTATGGGAGCTAGAGGCTTGAGATTTATGTGAGATACTCCTTAGGATGTATGCCGTACAATGCCATACTCAGTTTTTACCCTAGTGCTCCCGGGCGGGTGGTCATGCGGGGGAGACGAACTATTGAAACCCCCGCCCCCCAAATGACCGAAATGAGTTTTTTTTTATTTGTGTGTTCATTTCTCACCATTCTCTTCCATTTTGGCTCAACAAATTTTTTTGAAGCTACCCCCCACCGGCCCCCCCCCCCCAAAAAAAATGTCAGAGGTGATTTTTTTTTTTTTTTTTTTTCATTTCTCATCCTTGTCTTCCATTTTAGCAAACAAAAAAAATAAGTGAAAATGGCTTGGGACTGGGGTGAACAAAATATTATAACTAGCCGGGGCTCAGCGGGTTAAGGGACAGTACAGTACATAGTACTTAATATTAACACTCAACGAGTGGCTAGGTTAGTAACTTCTACTACCTGCCAAGCGGGCAGATTTACCCTAAACGAGCTTCATTCCATGCTCTTTTTCATGCATAAAGAAGAGCCAGAGCGTAATACAATTATACATCCGTGAAAGGGCGTTAATTGAGCATTCCAATGACACCTGAACCATCCTTCTACAACCACGGGTTGTCTTGCAATGATCGTGCAACACGAATGAAAAATCCCTAAAATATGGTAATTTCCTTACATATTTCCCTGTCTAGGGAAGCAGTGGAGGTGGGGCCAGTCGCGGTACGGGAGCCGTGCCGAACGGTCAGAGCCAACCCATGCTCCTCCCACCGCTCGGACTCTCTCTCAGAGCCGATTATGTGCTCAACATCGCATACGACTTAAGGCGGGCCCCGCTCTTTAGTCCTTGGTTCTCTCGACCGCCTTAAGACGGGCGCCGATAGACAAGGGTTAAAAGTCACAGGCTTCAATTCATCCTAAAATCACTTAAAACCAAGTGAGAGAACATTGTAAACCGGACACAAATCCTGCCCAACTCGGAAATTTCCGAGATATACAGGGACATTTCCGAGAGGCCGATGCCATTCCGAGAAGTGCGGGTTTCCGACTAAAAAGAGTCCAAGTTAGCGGGGGTTTACTGTATAATTATATATATATACTGTATACAGTACAGTCAGGTCTCAATATACACACGTTTTATACACACGGATTTGTTTGGACACGGTAACCCCAAATGTTCCAAAGTCGGCCACAACACAGAAAAGTCGGGATCATACACGGGTGGCGACCCAAGCCTAGGTACAGTATAGGCTATAATTATATATGATTAAGAATGTTATTTATGCATCAAATGTCTGTCTGTCTATCTAATGCATATCTCCCTTATACATGAATATAACTACTGTACAGTAACTACAGCCGTCCGGCTGGCTCAGTTAATAGCGTGCCTGATTCCCATCTTGAAGGTCTCGGGCTCAATCCCCGCTCAGATTGAAAAGTTTTTCTGGGATACAGCCGGCGGTTACCATCTCCCCATGAGCAAGGGGGATGGGTAATGGTCTCTGGTAGACTAAAGAAAGCCAAGCGCTTGTGAATCCTCGAAGGAGGAGATACGGGCGCTATGTAAGTAACCAGAAGATTATTATTATTATTATTATTTGGTCTTTTTTTTAATCTATGAATAATTTCTAATACAGTATAATGAAATTGAAAACAAAAATATTATCCTTCCAGCACACACATAATAAAATATTATCCTTCCAGCACACACATAATAAAATATTATCCTTCCAGCACACACATAATAAAATATCCTTCCAGCACACACATAATAAAATATTATCCTTCCAGCACACACATAATAAAATATTATCCTTCCAGCACACACATAATAAAATATTATCCTTCCAGCACACACATAATAAAATGAAAAAGAGAGTCAATAAAAATGTCTCCTTAGTCTTTTCAGAAACTTAAGTCCGTCTCTTAATACAGTACAGTATTATATGTTCGTATTTTATCGATCGCTTGGACCTAGCAACTCTCTATCTATCTATTTATCTATCTCCCATATACTTTAACACCTTATTTGGACTTTTTCTAATCTATAAATCATTTCTAATGCGATGGAATTGAAAAATATAATTGCCTTCCAGCACATAGATAAATAAGAAAGTCAACAAAAGATATTCCCCCGTCTTCTCTGCAGATAGGCGCCGAGCATCGGAAGATTTGCATTTTATTTATTTATAGTTTTTTCCCACGGTATATATTCGCCTTGAAAGTGTATCTACACAAAATGATGGGGAAATATTGTAACATGTTTTAATTGACATTTGTGTCATTTTTGCTGATTATGAGTTGGTAGATTTTTTTTTCTTTAATCCATCATATCAGAAATTATTCACAGATTATATAGAGACCAAATTTTTTTTTTTTTTTTTCTATATTCCAACTACTCCCTCTCGGGCATAGGCTGAGAGCCTGTACATTCCACCGCTCAACACGGTGAAGCCCGTGAGGTCTTGTTCCAGTCTGGGGAGTGAGACATGCGAAGCATCCATCATGGCTCGAAGCAGCTCCATCTCTGAAGCGGCTGGTTGCTTCGCTCAAGCGCTTCACCGTCTCACCCTCCAGACTCAGACCCTCACTCTCAGAACGCCACCTATTGAGCAGTGAACTCACTAGGCATTGTCCCCCTGTAACTTTTTAAGTGTGTTCAATAGTTTTGCATTATCAATAGGGTCATAACTTCTTCTCTACTTTCTGGTCTATTGAACCATAATAAAGAGAGGAGAAGGCAGGAAGCTCCCCCGACAGTGACAACCAGTCTGATGATGATAATGATATGATGGACAATATTTCTGTGTTCTCTGGTTTCAATGAGGACGATGAACATGCTGGGGAACATGGAGGGGCCGATATGCGAGCTGTAGCACAAGGCTTATCAACTTCATCACAGTAACGGGGTTGGGGGAGGGTCCGAAGGATTACAGTACAGCGGCGGGGATATTTACCGAACGTCAACACATCTATTCACACAAATAGGTCAATAACAGGTACTAAACAGTCCTTATTGATGCTTAATCTATTCTATGTTTTGTCATAAATGATGTTGATGGTATAATGTAATATAAGTCGGCTGAAGGTAGGCAAAAAGGGTCAAAAGGGGGACTTTGGGAAACTGGCTGGAACGAATTAATTAATTCCCATAAGGCCATAGAGAAGGTTTGTGGAAAGTACTTAGAATATACGGAGTAGAGGGCAAGTTGCTGAAAGCAGTGAAGAGCATGTATGAGGGTGCAAAGGCGGCAGTACGTGTGGAGAGTGAGCAGAGCGAGCAGAGCGAGTTCTTTGACCTGAATGTTGGTTTGAAACAGGGGTGTGTGATGTCCCCGTGGTTGTTTACTGTATATATGGATGGAGTCATGAAAGAAATACTATCAAGAGCAGTGGATGTTGGTGTATCGCTGAAAAGGGAGGGAATTGAGTGGAAGCTACCTATACTGCTGTTTGCGGATGATACAGTTCTGATGAGTGATAATGAATGGGAGTTGCAGGGTCTGGTAAATGAGTTTGGAACAGTGTGCGAAAAACGGAATTTGAAGGTAAATACGGGGAAGAGCAAGGTTATGGTCTTCGAAAGGGGTGAAGTCACAGAGTGTGAGGTGAAGCTGAACGGTCAGGCTATGGAGATTGTCAACTCTTTTAAGTATCTGGGCAGTGTGTTGAGTAAAGATGGGACTATGGATGAAGAAGTGCGGGAGAGGGTACAACAGGGGACGAGGGTTGTAGGAACGCTAAAAGCAGTAACAAGAAATAGGGTGGTCAGTATGGAAGTGAAGAAGTCCTTGCATGACAGTGTGGTAATCCCGACACTGACTTACGGAAGCGAAGCATGGACGTTGGTTGAGAGACTCAGACCAAGAGTGAGAGCAGTGGAAATGAATTACTTAAGGAGTGCGTGCAGAGTTACATGGAGGGATAGACAGACTAATGAGGAAGTAAGAAGGAGGTGTGGTGTGGAGGTAGATGTGCTGGAAAGTGTGAAAAGGAACAACTTGAGATGGTTTGGCCATATGGAACGTATGGAAAGCGAGAGAATGACTAAGAGGGTGTACGAGAGCGAGGTGGAGTGACAGAGAGGGAGAGGTAGACCGAATATGAGGTGGAAGGATGGAGTGAGGAAGTACATGAACGAAGGCGGTGCTGGTTGGGGGGAGGGGTGCATGGGGGCGGTTCGTTCGTGGCCACCCCTTCGGGGATCACGGCGTCAGGCAATAGATAGATAGATAGAAGGCCTGTTATTTCTAAAACATGGTTTTGATATAAACGGTACGAATTAACCACGTACATATCGAGACCTGACTGTATATATATATGGTACATTTATGAGCCATAATATGTACTTGCATACAATATTTATATATTGTAGACTCATAATTACATTTTATTGTTTTGATTAATCATCTTGAATGTGACTTAACCCTCCTGTTCGATGTTGCAGTAACAACCGGTCGTCGTCCTGGTTCCAACATCACCAACCGTGTCAATAACTCCATCACCACATCCCGAGGCTCACTGTCAGCCACCACCAAGCCCAGTACGAATGGAGAAGTCACAACTAATAAAGGTACCGTACAATCAGTCACTCATTCTGACTTTTTAGACCTTATAGATAGATAATCTTAACAGCAAATATTGGGTAAAGCAGGCTTGCAAGCGAGAGCCTTTTCATATCCAGTATTAAATTTAAGTCCTATGTTTTAGTCATCTATAATAATAAAGGTCAATGTCTGTCTGTCAGTCAGTTACCCGACCTTTGTTACTAAACTCCTCCCACAGTTTTTGTGCCAGGTGGGAGTGTGGGGCACCGTTGAAAAGCCCAGGCTTTGGAGATGGTTTTAGGCGAGTTTAATGGAAATCAGAGACACTTTTGTTTAATAAAATTTTCGGCAGAACTTATGTAGTATACGGGAGCGAAAAAAATGGCCGTTTGGGGCAGAAGGAGGCCTCAGATCGAAAAGGTGTATGGAACGAAAGTTGTTCGCAGCCCCCCAAAATGGGGGTACGGATGAGGTCAGATCCAAAATCGAAGGTCATTTAGCGGCCGAAATCGAGGTCGCCGTTTAACCCTTAAAAAGCGGCTCACCACATAAGTCGAGTTGAAAAAACTGGCAAAAAACGGGTGAAAAAAGGGTGGAAATCGAGTGAAAATGGGTGGGATAGTAATGATCCATACGTCCGACATCTGTGGCCTCCCGGCCCACACTAACTCCAGTTCCCCCACCGCGCGTGAGGATGACAGTGTAACCAATAGTTCGCTAAAAGTGAGCAAGGTAGCAAAATCAGCTAAACTTCCATCTTCGAGGTAACACTGTCAGTGCTCCACGAGTGCTGCGTAGCTGTATGTGGCGTCATTGTGTAGCGATTTCCACCTAGTTTTCGGCGCAATACAGTTCCTTTCATACTGATGGTTGATATAGCAGTCAGAAAGGCCCAAAACGGCCACAGAGCACCCGCTAGAGAAGGGTTAATGAGGCACAGGGAGGTCGAGGCCGGTGATTATGGTAGTAGTAGTATTGTGATGATTGATGATGGTGATAATGGTAGTAGTAGTGGTGGTGATTATGGTGATTACCCGGGCAATGCCGGGTACCCCTGTTAGTTAATAATAGATATTGGGTATTCAAATTTAAAGTAATGCTCCACAGTTCCCATTATGCCCCTAGAAGTTATTAAGTAAACCATGTAACATCATGCACACTCAATCTAGTCCTAACCAACTTTACCCTGGTTTACCCCCTAGGATAAAGAATTGGTAAGATTTTTGTATTCAGTCTTAAGATAGTTTCTTATATACAGTATAACGACAGCATCAATGACTGGCTATTCGCCTGGATTCAAAATGTCTACAAAAGCCTTGAGATGTTGTGGTAATTCCAAGATCACATTGATCAATGACCTTATGAGTGAAAACAATTACTTGGTGATTGAAAACAACTGAGGTCCAACAAAATTAACTGCTTCATTGCCACACTACAGAGTTTCTCATCTAGGTTGTTGTTGACTTGTTGGTTTTGTTGCTCCCTAAGCTGCCTGGCCGAATAGCCCCTAAGGAAGGCCATGGCCACGGTCGGGCTTTCCCACAAAGCTCTCAAGGAGTGTAGATTGTGTTGTTGGCGTAAGTGATTGTGTGAAATGCAGTCTTCTATAATGTGTTTAATAGTATGGGGTGTTGTGTTACAACCCGGGCAGGTGTCGACGACGGAGTCATCCAGTCTCTTCTGATAACTCAGAAGAGCTGGATGGTGTCCGCATCTCAGCCTGGCCAGGTGGACTCTGTCCTCGCGAGGAAGGGAGGATTCAGAAGGATGGATTTTGGGAGGTCGTGCCTGCAGCTGCGTGTTGTCTATATGTGAGTGGATGGAACGGCGAGAGATATGAGTATGGATGTGCTTCTTTCTGGAAGCTAGTTTGGGGTATGCAGGGAGGGAGAGAAGATAGTATTTGTGTGTGATAGCGTGTGCTGGGTGTTTTTTTTATATTTCTTGGTGTCTGTGGGTGTGTTGCCATGTAGTGTAGTGGGTGGTGTTGGTTCATGGAGGCTGCTGCCAGGAATTGAGTGCCTCTCATATCCAGATGGTCTTTGACTTTTAGGACTTTGGTTTCTTGATGTAGGTGATCTGTAGGTGATCTGTAGGTGTAGTAGCTCTGCAGCCTGTGATGATTTTTAGGGCTTTATTTTAAATAGTCTTTAAGGTCTTATGATGTGTTTCAGCTAGGTTAGAAGCCCAGGCCGGGCTTGCGTATTCCATCACTGATCTTATGTATTCAACTTGTATGTCGACTTGTTGAATGCAACGGTGCAGTTAAAAGCCATAGTTGTTCTGAGTTGAGTCATATCAAAGGTTATTGATATTTTAGCTTCTGAAATACTGCATCCCTCATGCCCTCCTACCTGCCTTCAATATTTTAATGCACTTATTCCGGATTTTAAGCTTTTGAATCAAGAATTTATGTGCCAATTTGCTTCTTCCATTATATGGAACTCGTATTTCTTACTCCACATGCATGGTAATTTCCAAAAA
The DNA here is from genome assembly GCA_032716605.1 of Paralithodes platypus. Classification (NCBI taxonomy): domain Eukaryota; kingdom Metazoa; phylum Arthropoda; class Malacostraca; order Decapoda; family Lithodidae; genus Paralithodes; species Paralithodes platypus. The sequence goes on along the minus strand of CM064522.1, from coordinate 32,392,869 downwards.
TGTCAGTTATGTATTCTTTATTGTATAAACTCCATGCCTCATATCTATCCCAAACTACTGTATTAGCATTACTATTACCATGCCACGGGTCATGGCATGGTCAGTAGCAAGTCTGACTACTGATCGAAGAGTTGGCAGTTCGATCCCATGTCATGCCATTGGTAGATGGCAAGAGTTTGGGCAGCTCAGTCTAGAAATTGGTGGCAAATATCCAGTAAAGTCCTTTTAACAAGGACATGCCCTAGCCCTGTTAATCAAGAGAGTGCACAGAGTTAAATACTGCATCTGCATCATACTCATGTCTATTCTTGTTTGAACAGGTATTTAATGTAGTGTTCTCAAAACCAGTGTAGATTTGCATAAAGCTGCGCGTAGGGGTGGACCTAGAATGACGTGGGCTTGGGTACTCCGGTCCGATCTCAAAATAAAGAACTTGACAACAGAGGCAGCCCTTGACGGGGCCGCCTGGAAAGCTGCCATTTAGGACGTGAGCCTGTAACCACATTCTCTGTGGACAGACGGTCTTTAAACTTGTATGTATGTATGTTCTTATGTGGATCAAAGGGCATCTCAAATGACCGTTTTGCCTGCTCAAGTTCTACCAAAGCTGCTATGTATTAAGTTATAAACACTAACTGTGCAGTATTTTTCTAAGCAATTGAAGAGTGTTTTGGCATTTATTATCATACAGTACCTGGAATAAGTTGGGCAAGTTGTTACATTCTAGTGTTAATACTACGTGGTAACACCTAGTGTATTTTATTTTTAACTCTTCAAAAAAAAATTCAGCCAAAACCAAGCGGCCGATATGGGATCTGAAAGGGCGTGTGCAGGACATGGAGGCGACGATGAGCTCATACAAGGTAGAGCGCGAGAACTTCAACACCATGCTGTCCACTTACGACACTCGCATTGAGAGTCTGGAGCAAGAGAAGCAGAGTCTCAACCAGAACCTTGAGAAGACTCAGACAGCTTCACAAGCCAACCAGGAGGAGGTTGACAGGTTGACACTAAATCTTAAGTAAGTTGTCTTTGAAGTAATATTGTCTTTGTCCCAGTTTTGGTTTGACTTTGTTTGCAAGTTTTACATTATAATTTAACTTATAACTATAGGTGGTTTGCAGTTTCATACAGTTTTTTACCACCATGCACTCCCTGCTCAATAGCTGGGTTGAATCATGTTTTGTGTTCTTTTATTTCAAAAATTTATTTTGCTACATCGTTATTTCCACATAGTGATTTTGGTAAGTTCTTTTGTCTTTATATTGTGTCGTTCCTGTTTTGGTTTGTTTGTTTTGCAAGTTTTACATTATATTATTTTTATTAATCTCACCACCACACCCTCAATGAAATTTAAAAGGAATAACAGGTAGATAGGACTTATCAGTCTTCGTCGGCAACCCATCTAGGAGAGTGAATCTTATACAAATCCTTACTGCTCACCTAAGGGTAAAGCAGGTTGGTGGATGGAATAGCCACTCACCATTGTTGAATAATAGTGCTAAAATATACATAGACGGCCTCGGAGTCAGGCGTACCCTAAGTTGAGTGGTGAATCCTGTAAGCCCTTGAATAAACTGGCATGGGTTGTCCTTTTTAAGGGGGACAGGTCCGCTTGGGTGCTTTTTGTGTATGGCCACTTTCAGGTAATCCATAGATGGATAGATAGTGGCTTAAAGTAGGATATGGATTGACTATAGTCGGTTTATTTTCAGGGGAGGGTAAATTGCCATGTCCTTTTCTTCATTACTCCGTTATTTCAAAGATTTTGTAGCAAAATTTGTTATTTGTGAAATCTTGGCATTGATATGATTTGGATGCATATTAGTCATAAATTTCCATTAAGTATCGGAAAATTTGCTGCTAAGAGATTCAATTTATCATTAGTTGGAAAAAATTAGACTATAGAGAGGAGCAAGATATGGAGCAGCATAATGTGCGGCCACTCATAAATTTGTCCTATATTTAGATTATTTAAATGTTTATTTAATTCCTATCAATATTTAGGAGGACTGGAGAAAGCTACCAGTATGTTGAGATACAGAGGGTGTCATGAAAGGACAACATTTTTATTTTATTTATTATTTTTTGTTTTTGTCTTATCGTACATTTTAATTTAAGGTTTTATAATGCAGTATAATAATAAACAGGAATGAATGGAAAATGCTTGTGTATAGATGAGTGAACACGTGGTCATTTGGGGGAAGGGGTCAGGCGCAAGTTGGACTAGATAATAGTCCATCAGACGCCTGGCCCGGGGAGACGATTTATATGAAGGGTGCGCCTGAAAGTGTGGTGGGAGGGCTACTGGTTTCGCTCTGCTGCATGTCTGCCTGCCGAGATCGGAACCTCTCCGGATGGTCGGGGGCCGGGGAAGTGCTGGAGGGACCTTGGTGACCCTGGTCTCTGGGTCTTCTGGATGACCTAGATGTGTGTGAATTTGTATTTTGTTTTTGTGTGTTCATTGTTTTCTGTTGTGTTGTCCCTATTCTGGCTTTGTCTTGAGTCGGCCACCCCAAAATAAATAAAAAAAAAGGAAAAGAGGGAAAACAAAAATAGGAAAAGTCTGGAATGGGCCTGAGTATATAGAATTATACAGTACAGTATTATTATGTTCTCTCCACCAACCAACTCTACTCCTAAAATCCATTAATGAAATTAACAACCACATGTGGCAGTCCGGGGATTCGAACCTAGGATGCTCACACCGAAAATCAACACACTATGCACTGCACCACGAAGACAGTTTTTTTGAATTAATTACAGCATTAGTATTACAGCACATACCCCATAGCTGGGGGTGGCTGGTTCGAGACAGAGCATTAGTAACTTTTAATATATTTATTTCCCTCCAGGCAAGAGCAGTCCGAGAGAACTCAAGAGAAGCGCAGATTGCAGACTCAAATTGAAGATTTAGAATTCAAAGAACAGTCCCTGTCAAGAAAGGTGAAGTCCCAGGAATCAGTCATCTCTTCTAAAGAAGATGAAGTGGATGGACTCAAGGTAAGTTTAGCACTATAATACAATTTAGTCTCCATTTACACGGGTAATTAAACCCATCGTCGAAATACCAGGAACGCGTACAAAAATTAGCAGAAATTATGGGAGACTGTGCCGACTAGCCGACTAAGCCACTTATTTTCCCCCTTCACGTATCTATCACTCAGGCTGATAATCTCCTGTGCTCATCTAACAGGAGGCTCGCCTTCTATTGGTTTGTATGTTTGTTATGCTTTTTTAACCCACAGAATCTGGGAGGCCTCATATGAGGCCAAAAAAAAAAAAACAGGAATACAGGAGGCCTCATTATAATGTAAAACTTGCAAAATAAACAAACCAAAACGTATACGAACACAGTACAAAGACAATATGAGGCAAAATACGCGGCTACAAATCGCCACTAAAATCATCATAATACGGCAACCACGTGTCGTAGCGATGTCATCTCAACGGCATTCTACAGACAACAAAAAGTTCTACAATTTGCAAAATGTTGACTGCTCTAGGTGGTCTCAATCAGTAGCTACTGAATTATGAAGTTTGCCTTTACCCAAATGGCCCCGGACACAGCGATCGGGATCATATGAGGCCCACCGGATTTCGTGGGTTAATGGAGACAAAAGGTAAAGCTGCCTGTAACATGTGTTAGTCCGGCATTTTCGCTAATTTGGCATGTCAGCTGCAACCCGGATTAAAGGGCTTTCACTGTACTTGAGGAGTGTGATGAGTAAACATGGTAATATAGAGGATAAAATGCGAGAGAGGGTACAACAGGAGAACAGGGTTTGCGCTCGCAACTAAGTTACCTAACTTGATTACATACACATACATACATAACATTTTAAGACTGAGTGCTCCACACATACAGTACGTGCAGTTTCAGTCTCTTGTCCTAATGGCGGCGTTCCAGGCAACCCTGTTCAAGGGCTGCTTCACTTGTCAAGTTTTTGGATATGAGATCGGCACGTGAAGTCCGATCCCAGGTCTTCCTCGGTCCACCCCTTGGTGCAGCTCCCTCCACAATCACAGACATTTCATCCAATTTTGTTCATCCATTCTCTCCACATGTCCATACCATCCCAGTCTACTTGTACGCATCACCTCGCTAATACTCTTTATACCTAAACGTCTCCTCAGCTCATCATTTGTTATTCTATCCTGCAGCCTGGCCCCACACATCCATCTCACCATTCTCATCTCATTACGTTCCATTCTGTTGACATCCTCTACTTACGGCCCATGTTTCCGAGGCATACGTCATTGCACTTCTAACACATGAGGCATATACCTTTCCCTTCAGGGGGAGAGGTATTCTTTTCATGATCAGAATTGGCAGCAGTTCTCTGAACTTCCCCCAGCCACATCTAATTCTAGCGACAGTGGCAGCCTCGGCCCCACCACCGGCAGAGATGGTATCTCCTAGGTAACAAAACTTGTCCACCAGCTCCAATGACTCATTTCCAAAATTCACAGCCACAGGATCATCACTTAATACAAGCTCGCCTTTGCACACTACGCACTAAAATTTCTCTGTTTCTGACTTATCCTTCGGCAGGGGTCCTTTTATTCTACTACAGCGCTTACTCCCATGGTGCACCCAACATCGACAGATGCTACATCGAATCAAGTTAGCGCCCACACCCTTTCCACACACTGCACATGGGTATGCACCGCTCTTTTCCACATTGCCTCGTCTTAATTTACAATGCATAACCTTTGGTTTTGTTAATATTGACTCTTAAACCCTTGCTCTCCATGCCCTCTCTCCATCTTCTGAATTTTGCCTCAGCATATTGCATATTGTCAGCTATTAGGACTAATTCGTCTGCATAAAACAGTTCCAACGGGAGTCCGCCTCTAAAAACTCTAGACAGTGCCTCCAGGACCATAATAAAGAGGAGGAGGCTTAACACTGAACCCTGATGAACTCCCAACACTGACTGTAAACTCATCACTCAGTTCTTCTTTCACCCTCACCGCAGTTCGCGAATCCTTATACATCTTCATTATCACACGCACCAGCCACTCTTCCACACCAAGTTTCCTCATAGCCCACTGCACAACATCTCTATGCACCCTGTCAAAGGCCTTCTCCAGGTCTACAAACACAAAGTAAAGATCCCTGCCTTTTAGTAAGTATCTTTCCTGTATCTGCCTGACTATGAAGATAGCATCGGTTGTACCACGTCTTGGCATAAAACCAAACTGCATATCATCAATGGAGATGCTTTGCCTGATCAAACCCTCAAAGACTATCTCACAGACCTTCATGATTTGGTCAAGCATTTTCAGGCCCCTACAATTACCTCTATCTAGCGCATCCCCTTTTCCTTTGTATATATTTACTATTACACTTTTGTGCCAATCCTCGGGGATTTTCTCATCTTTAATAATGGTGTTTATCAACTCAGTGACTAAGTTGACACCAGTCTCCCCTGAGGCATTTATCATCTCAGCGACAATGTCAGAGCACCCTGGAGCTTTACCGTCATTAATTTTATTGATTGCGTCGCTCACTACAGCTGGTGATATCAAAGGAGGGGTCCAGATAGTGGTTTTTCGATACTAAGCAGGAAGATCCCCATTGAGACGGAGAGACTGTGTAAGGCAAGCTTTGGATGATATAGGAATGACTATAGATCAGGCAAGAGAAGTGGTAATAAACAGGAATGAATGGAGAATGCTTGTGAATAGATGAGTGAACACGTGGTCATTTGGGGGAAGGGGTCGGGCGCAAGTTGGACTAGATAATAGTCCATCAGGCGCCTGGCCCGGGGAGACGATTAATATGAAGGGTGAGCCTGGAAGTGTGGTGGGTGGGCTTTGCTGCATGTCTGCCTGCCGAGATCGGAACCTCTCCGGGTGGTCGGGGGAGTACTGGAGGGACCTTGGTGACCCTGGTCTCTGGGTCTTCTGAATGACCTAGATATGTGTGAATTTGTGTGTTCGTTGTTTTCTGTTGTCCCTGTTCTTGCTCTGCCTTGAGTCGGCCACCCCCCAAAAAAATAAACAAAAGCTGTTCCTTATCCCATTCAAACTCTACATTTAGCAATCGTTCATAGTGTGCCTTCTATGCTTCTCTGATTTCATTTTCTGCATACACAATCTTCCCATTATCGTTTCTAACACACGGTTCACCTATAATATCCCTACTGTAAATTTTAACTCGCCTAGCTAGGTTGAAGATCCCATTGGGATTGTCAGTGTTGCACACTTGTTCGAGGACCAGGTCCTTAATGCCTTTTTTTTAGCATTGTAAATAACTCTTTTGACAGTTCGTTTAGCTGCCTGGTATTCCTCCTTGCTGCCTCCCTTCTTCCATGCTTTGAAGCATCTCCTTTTCTCTTTCACAGCATGTTCTACCTCATCGTTCCACCACCAGAAGGTCTTATTTCTGGGGTGACCCTTTGTTTTCCCACAGACTTTGTCAGTGGCAGCGAGATGGCTATGCTTAAGAAAATTCCATTGACTATTTACATCGTTAGGCCTAGCTTCCTTATTTCTATTTATTTCCTCCAGTTCACTATGAAACCTATCCCTTACATCCTTGTTCTTCAGCAGCCACACTTTCCTTTTGGGCATGTATACCTTCTTGCGCTTAGGATCTCTGTATAAGCTCATGTCGCACACAAGGAGCTCATGCTGGGGGATACATTCTTCGCTCGGGATGACCTTTACGTCCCGAACCAGTTTCCAGTTTTTCCTGGTAACCAAGAAGTAATCTATCTGGCTACTTGAGACCCCAGAGTTATATGTGACCAGATGGCTCCGTCTTTTCTTGAACTTATGTTAAACACAACCTTGTTGAGTGCAACGCAGGACTCCAGTATATATTCGCCTTCCAGATTCCTCCTTCCATAACCATTTCCTCCATGTACTCCCTCGTATCCATCTGCAGATGCTCCCACGTGACCATTCAAGTCCCCTCCCAGGATTGTTATTTCATTTGCGAGATAAGTTGTAGTCCGCGTTGTGAAAGCCCAAATCATAAATTACAATATCTCGGTTATCTGTCGTATAGGGGCCAAAGCCGTGATGGATAATGCAAAAAGACGGATACGGTGACGGTACCGGGTACATTTGTTGTTGTTCCCCAAGCTGCCTGGCCGAACAGCCCCAAGGCCCCGAGCAAGTACCTCACTATTGGTTCCAAATTCGTCCAGTCACGCTTAAAGTACCCATTTCCACTCAAATACATCCAATAAATACATATTATGAGGAAAATACTTAAAAATACATACTATGAGGAGATTACTTACCACACAGACTTTATTTGAAATTATTGTCATACTGTAATAGTATAGCCTAACTGATTGTCATATTTCCGCGGCTTTTGTCTGACACGGTAGGCACGCTTGACTGGCCTTTGCACTCTGTTTTGATGGTCCCTGGCATTCAATTCTTTCACCAAGCCCACCGTCTCTATCACTAAATGCACTAAAGGCCCTATTAAACGAGAGAGATACAAGGTTCGGGCACAAAAAAAGAAAAAGCTTGTAAACGTGTGGTTTTGCAATTATAATGTAAAACTTGCCAAATAAATAATACAATGGCGGGTGGACTTTGAGCGGCTGGCAAGTGTTGACGTCTTAAAAGATGGCGTCAGCAACTTGTGCAAGTGACGGCTGGTTGTCGGATTCACTCGGATTTTGTTTCCAAGCAGCAAACACCTTAACAATGGCAGATTTTTGAAGTTCAGTTCACTTGTTTGATTACTGTATTATTATTTGTGTTTTCTAGTTTGATGTAGAGTTTTTCATTGTTTTTGCTTTCTTTTTCGGGTTTTGACAGGGATTTTTGCACCAAGATCGAATGATTTTGCGCGAACATGGAATTTGAGAGTACAGTACATGCCGGATATGAATCTTCTTATTCGTCGTGAAGACAATTATAAGTTATTTTATTATTGATATTACTGTAGTTGTATACAGTACATACAGTATAATAATATGTGATAAACTATATTTTATTAATTTCACCACAACACCAAACACCTCCAATGAAATAAATTATGATAAACTGCATATCCTATGTGCTAATGATGCTGACAGTTGTAGCTCTAGCGCTAGTTCAGAAGCGGCCGCCAGGAGTCTCAAGTGAAACCTTGGTAGTGAGAATTGAGCATTGTTTTGGATATATACCCCATATGAGGTTAACATTATTGATAAACTTCTTTTAACTTTCGAGAACTTTCCCAATACAGTGATTCTCTTCTGGTGCTTAGAATACTGTACATTCATATGGAGCTCAGTGGTCTGGTTAATCTGCTCTACATAACTAACTAACTATGTCAGTTTATTGGAGTTTCTTTATCATATATTATTTTTTTTATTTTTTATTTTTTTTATTTTTTTCCCAGAGCACAATCTCCCAAATAACCAGTAAGAGTGCAGGTATGGAGGCCCAACTGTCGTCCACCAAGATGTTATTGGAGGACAGCAGCAGGAAGGTGGTTGATTTGGAAGCCCTAGTTACTCAGATGAAGAACACCATCGCTACCATGGAACACAAACTGACAGAAGAGTACAAGATCAGGAAGAAACTTCATAATCAAGTGCAGGAGCTCAAGGTACATTAATTTACTTTGTTGTACATTTTTTTTTGTCTTATTATGAAAGAAAAGCAGGGCAAGTAGGGATGATTTCGCTGCAAACGATGTTTTTTGCTAAATAATAGCTGGCACGTGGAATTTTGGCATTTTTATTGATTTATACATTCAGCCCTTCTGTTACAAATACCTATACAGGTAATCGTATTAGTAAATAATTATTTTGAGCCGTGCTACAAAAATGTAAACTGTAAAATGCGATAAGTTTCACGGAAGGCTCTCCTGGTGGACTGCGATGGGCCACACAGAAGCACGATTTTCAAAGGCGTTCAAAAACTGTGGCAAAGGCGAGATACATATGAACATTGGGTGACAACTAGGACTAAGTGGCAACTCTCTATGCCAAACATCTCAACACTCACACACCACACCATTACTCCTCTGTCCACCTCCCTCAATACCGTGGAGGCAGTGGCAGCGCTCGTGGACTGTCCCTCAACCCTTCATAATGTCCATGTCCTATGTAAATAGATGTAAAAGAAGGAGGTACTGTACATGCCAGACCATGGAACACCATCACAAAACACTTTACAATCAGGTGAGGAGGAGGGGATTATGCGCAGATGTTTACCTTCCTCCTGCGCTCAGTCCTGACTTCTTTATTTGACTATTCTTTACACAAATGTGCCTTGTGCTTCAAACTTATCCACATGTGGCACAATAATTTATTGCTTTATATGGGAGATATGATGGATATTACGAAAATCTCCCCGTCATCCACCCCTTCCATCACTCTATCTTGAATGCCTACGAGCGTCAACTACAGGTACTTCAACTTCTGACCACAACAACATCACAACTATATTTTTTTGTCAAGAAAATATTCATGTTGGGATGTGGGAATGCATTTCCAAAACGTTGATTTACTTTTTGTTGCGTTTTATGATAGTCAGATTTTTGGCGGGATATTCACACCAGGGATGGGTCCATTCAAACCTTTTATGTTTTGTAAGTTTTAAATTTTAATTGCATTCCCTGGGTTAGACAATTTTCTCTTGCGGAAAAATTACCCCGACCTTTCACCGCGATCATTTCTACTCGATCGTTGTTCAAAATGGAAAGGGTTTCAGACATCCACTAAATTGCTAAATCAAGCTCTAATCTTCCGTTGGAGAATGGTGAAAACCAGAAGTTACTACGGTACGTCAAATGGTTCGCCCAAGAGGATGTGGTGACTAAATCAAGATTATTACGTGCCACCTAATCGCCGTTCGTATTGATGCGACTTGTGGTAAAAAAAAAAAAAATCTCAAAAACCATTTGTTTGCACAATAAATCAAAACTTCATAAATATTATGACCTTGCTCGGTCGGCATTCCTCTACAACCTAAGACCAACTGCAACTAAATCCTTTGAAATTAAATTATTGCCGGTGCAGCGGTATTTCCCCAACTTACCCTAATCCATAATGAAGTGAAGGATCAGGTGTCATCGCAGTTCACATGGAAATTTCAACTTACCTGCTGTGATGGCTCAAACAGGCAATAATCTCTAACATAACATGTAGACTACTTTGTATATGGCTTCATTGAAGTCAGAAGCTAATTGGAAATATATAGACAGTTCTAGAGTTAAAGCAATTACCCCTTTGCCATGAGCTCTGTTCACAAATGTTTGCAATTGTTTATTTTCAAAATTTGTTGATAAGTCTCCTACCTCTCTCTACTACTCACTAGATAGTAAACCAACCTCTGACTAGCGTACCAATTGTCAGTTATCACAAACCTGCCACAGTCTAGTAAGTCTAGTAAGCTCATAAATCAGTCTACTCATTATTTTAGCACGGAATATAGGCCCACGCAACAAGCGAACTCGAATTCTCTCCCTCAATCAATCTTTCCTTCATCCTATGACTTACACTGCTTTAACTTCGTGCATCCAGTAATTTTGATCCCAACGTCCCTTGAATTCAGCCTGGTCACTCTTTTGACTTTGGGGGAGACACTTGTTACAGGCAGCCTGCCTTTTGTCTCTTTCATACACATAGAAAATAAAACAAAAACAAAAATTTGTATACAGTACAGTAGAACCCCTCCCATCCGGTGCTCTCAGATCCGGGAACCCAAGAGATCCAGACAGGCACATCAATCCAGACTCATGTTTCAGCCAACCAATCTTGTCTGGATGGCTTGGGAAAAATAAAAGTCAATCCGGAAACGAACGAGACGAATACAAGCTACTGCACGTATTGTTTAAATCCAGCGTTATATATCCAGACTTCTATGTCAGCCATCCGGATTTTGTCTGGATGGCTGAAACTTAAGTCTGGTTGTTTAAGTTAGATATCCGGACTGATGTTTCAGCCATCCGGATTTGTCTGGATGGGTGAATATATATCCGGACTTTTGGCAGATCCAGATAGGGTTCTCCCCCAATTAGTCTGGATGGGCGAGGTTTTACTTACTCAGGCACATACCCCATAGCTGGGGGTGGCCAACTCAAGACAGACAGAATATAGCATGGTCAATATCATCATGGTCAATATACATCAAACTCTGGCTCCACACGGAAATCCGTGGCAACTTTGAATTACCCATGGACTACAAGGCTGATGTAAATGTTATGTCACTCACGGTCACTGGTCTCCATTTGATCCTGTATATATAGGGGAGGTGTGGTGGAGTGGTCTTGCCACTGGATTGGTAATCCAATGGACCCGGGTTCAAATCCCAATATGTCAATGGGAAGATATTATTGGGATTGAATTTGTGCTGTACCTAGTATCAGTGCATTACCACAAAACCCACCGATATGCCAAAAAAATACCCTCATTGTTCCCTGATTAACCCGTCCAGCCCCGGCTAGTTTTGTAATGTTTGTTCACCAGAACCCGGCCGGTTTTAAAAAAATTGTTTTATTCCAGAAACAATAGCGAATGGGTTAGGAATGAAGGAAAAACCACGAAAAACCGCTCAAAAAGCTTAAAGAATGGTCCTACAGAGCCCCCGAAAACGTATTTTACAAGAGTAAAAAATTGAAGGCAATTACCCCAAAAAAACCAGGTTATTGCGCGCTCACGCGCACGCACGTGGACTTTGAGAGTTTTCAACCATCGGCACGGTTGCGTGGGATACGTACACAGTTCCCATACAAATCTGAGCCCTCTTGAGTGGCTACACCTGAGGTTACGGTCGGCGCAATTAGGGTGACGCGCCAGGCGCGTCTCTGGGGCTGTGCGTTACATACATCGCCGACGCGTCAGGCGCGTCGCTGGGGCTGTACGGGTTAAATAGCACTGTATGAATATTCCCATATTCAAAATATGCTACAGGGGGACAATGCCTAGTGAGTTCACTACGCAATAGGTGGCATTCTGAGAGTGAGGGTCTGAGTCTGGAGGGTGAGACAGTGAAGCACTTGAACGAAGCAACCAGCCGCTTCAGAGATGGAGCTGCTTCGAGCCATGAATGGATGCTTCACATGTCTCACTCCCCAGACTGGAACGAGACCTCACGGGCTTCACCGTGTTGAGCGGTGGAATGTACAGGCTCTCAGCCTATGCCCGAGAGGGAGTAGTTGGAATATAGAAGAAAAATTAAAAAAAAACAAAAAATCCCTTTTTTTCTCTGAGTAGTCTAATCCTTCAAAAACTTTTCAGCCTTTTGATTTTCCCAGTCACAGAGTTTCATCACAATTTTATCATAAACAATAAGCTTGAAAGCCTCAAAAGGGCCTACATTAGCAGAGGCATCATTAGCAGGGTTGAGTCCCGAATATTCTGCTGTAAATTTGGATGTCAAATTTGGTCTAGCATCACTGAATGTCACTAAGCAACTGCCCTCCCTCTTCCACTTCCCTCACCTCAGTATCACTAATTTCATCACTATCAAGGTCTTCATATGAGTAGTTTTCACTTTCAGATCTATCTACCAATGGTTCATAATGATCATCACTCAATAATAAATCACTCAGATCATGAATATTTACTTGGGATTCAGTCATTGTCCAGTGTACAGTACTAGGGTAATTCCACGAAAAGCACCTGTCAAGGCTAATAAAACACGAAGAGGCTCAAACATTTCCTTCCCAGTGAAAAAAAAAAAATAAAAAAAAAATACACCCTGAGAATGGGAACACTTTAATGTTACTTCTGTTCGGGCTCTGTCTTGAGTCGGACACCCCCAGCAATGGGGTATGTGCCTGATTATATACATACTGTACATACATACACTTGTCTTATATTTCTTTTAGCACTTGGATCACAATTTAAAACTGCAAAAGTAAGAACAGCAATAATATTTAAACACGACTGCAAAGTAATGAATCTATTTGTTTTCAGGGCAACATTCGAGTGTTCTGTCGGGTTCGCCCGCTAATTGGTGAAGAGATAAAAAACAACGGTGACACAGACGAAATTCATCATATTAGCTTTATTGACGAGAAAACTCTGGAGGTCTGCAAGTCTGGTGGTGAGTAATTTTAAAGTTTATTTTATTTTATGTACTTTGTTACAGTGTGCCTTATCTTAGGTGATGATTTTCAGCTTACGAAGAAACACTAGGAAATAACCCTTTCGCGCACCAGGACGCGATTGCGTCCTTGCAGGGATACTTTAAAACCTTTGTGACCATCAGGGGTGTTTAGAAACCTTTAGTTTAATTACTGCAAACTCTGCAGCTGTCTTTGAGCGAGTTATGGGCAGAAAGAGATTAAGAGAATTCTATTTCTGAATACTAAACGGCAACTCCCGGACCTGAAAGGGTTAAATGGGTAAAACAAAAAATGCTATGAATCTTTTGGCTCCCTCAGGTCTTTCCTAAATGAATAAAATCATCTAATAACAGCCAGAATAAATGGTAAAAATACATTGTGCTAAAGTTGTTATAATTTTGTCTCATGAATTGTGTGTTTGTTTCGTAGGCTACCCCAATAGCAGGTGGATGGCTGGCATTTTATAATTGTGATGTTTGTTAATTGTATTTATGTACTGATATTGTATACAGTAGTAGCCTATTATTAATTTTGAAACACTTAGTCATTGATTTTATTAATGTTATTCCTATACATTTATGTACTGTACTGTATTAAAATGTAAAACTTGCAAACTAAGCAAACCAAAACTTGGACAAAGACAATATAAAGGGAAAATAACTTATCAAAATCGCTATATGGAAATAATGCTTACTAAAATAATTTTTTTGTTATGAAATAAAAGAACACAATCCACCACATTGGGTGTAAATTACTACATGAGCAAGTTAATCTGTTTCCCAAGCAAACTAATCGCACACATAACAATGCACTATCGTCACGTTCAAGGAATTAGTAAGTTTGGGAAGTCCAGGACGTTCTGGTAAATTTTACTAAACTCTGCATGAATAAAGAAACTACAATTAGTGTCAAAATGTTCTATTAAAGTAAAATTTGCAACTTGACAAGACATTAACAATAGTACAAAACACAAATAGCACTCACTAACGATAGTGCTATTTGAGACTGCAACAGAAGTTATTTGCAATATTTTGAAACCCTTATAGCTAGTGTGCTTTTATCATTGTCCCTGATATTTTTTAGTTAATGCTTTAAACATCAACACTGCTATACATTTGTGCACATATTTCAGACCCCAATGGCAGTTCCATGTCTGGACTGAAGGGTCGAGGGAACGGGAACTACGAGTTCAACTACGACCGTGTATTTGACCCACAAGCCACACAGGCGGAGGTGTTTGAAGAAATATCGCAACTGGCTCAGTCTGCCCTTGACGGCTACAACGTGTGTGTGTTCGCATATGGTCAGACTGGATCGGGAAAAACATTCACCATGGAAGGTGTTCATGACAACCTAAAACTGGAGGGTATGATCCCGAGAACTGTCAGACAGATCTTCAAGTCTATGAAGGAGCTGGAAGATAAGGTAGGATTAATGCAACCCCTTGATTTTTTTTTTTTTTTTTTTTGTCATGAAACTTACTGAAATGCAGGTTAACCCTCCAGCCCCGGCTATGTATTATATATATATTCCTCGAAACCCGGGTGTTTTGGCCGAAAAACGTCTAGGCTAGGCTACCGTATATTCGTTAATCAGACTGCTTCCCGCATTCCCACGCATCCCCAAGCGTAGCTGTGTTATTTACCTGTAGAATGGCATTAAGTAGAGCTCTCTAAGTCAACTGGTTGAGCTGTGATGATGATTTCATTGGAGATAACTTTACACCACTTTTCGATACTTAACAACAACATACAGGCACACACGAACAAGCGACGCTCTCCTTCTTGTGGCCGGAGATGCGGAGCGTCGGTCCAGCCGGCTGTTGTTTACATGCGTCGGACCGACGCCTCGCACACCAAGCTCACAGGCTTTGACGTCATGGGTGTTTAAGAGCCCTTCCGGGCAGCTCGTGTATGCTTTTTTATGGGCGTTCAAGAGCCCTTCCGGGAACAGAGGGTTAAACACAGCAAGCAACACATCAACTAGGGTTCTTGGCTCACCGCTTTTCCTTCCAGGGTTGATGGAATTACGCATTTCTGGATTTTGTTTGGTAAGCTTTTTGGAGTACATGAAGAGGTTATGCAGCCTATTATTTATTTGACTCCCCCCCCCCCCCATGGACTATCTCCCCAATGTTTGCATTCACCTCTCCTTCCTCTCCAAGAGATATCCTTTTGTCCCTAGCCATCACTGCCGACACGCAATCAAGCACATACGTCGTAAAGGCCCCCATTTTGCCATCTTCACTGACGGGTCTAAGACTGACTCTGGGGTAGGCCTTTTTTTTTTTTTTTTTTTTCTATGTGATTGAGGGAGGCAAAAGGCATAACTGCCTATAGCGAGTGCCTCCCCCATAGTTGAAAGAGTGACAGGGCCAAAATCAAGGGACGTTCGAGCCAAAATGCCTGGACACACGAGTTTGAAGCAATTTAAGTCATAGGAAGAGGGAAAGACTGATTCTGGGAGAGAGTTCCAGAGCTCAGCTGTTGAGTAGAAGAAAGTTTGAGAGTAACGTTTCACTCTTGGGTTGGAGAGTTGCACAGAGTAGGGGTGGGATTGAGTTGCAAGACGGGTACCACGTGCCCTACGTAAAGGAGGTGGTATGCACTGGGATAGCTCTGAGGAACACTGATTATTATAGTAGCGATAGAATAGCGAGAGAGATGCAACATTGCGGCGGAGAGAGAGAGATTGCAGAGAGTTGGTGAGTGGACGGGAGTTAATGATACGAAAGGCCTTCCTTTCAACTTTGTCTAGGAGAGCAGTGTGAGAGGAACCTCCCCACACATGTGAACAATACTCAATACAAGGGCGCACTATGCCCCTGTACAGAGCAAGAAGCTGTGCAGGGGAAAAGAACCCCCTAAGGCGGTTGAGCACACCCAGCTTCTGGGATGCTGCCTTAGCAAGACTGGTAATATGGTCCTTCCAAATGAGAGCAGAAGAAAAAGAGACACCAAGAATATTGAGAGAAGATGAAGGGTTGATTTTTGTATTGTTGAAGAATAAGGGATAGTCCGCTGGGAGATCCTGACGGGTAGATAGATGGAGAAATTGGGTTTTGGAAGCATTAAAGTTAACAAGGTTTTCTCTGCCCCAATTGGAAATAGTATTTAGATCAGAATTTAAGAGTTCTATGGCTTCATTACGTTTGTCGTTGAGGGATTGCTGGCTGGGGCGTTCTGAAAAACTAATGGAGTAGTGCAAGGTTGAGTCGTCTGCGTATGAATGGATGGGAATTAAGGTACAGTTAAGGAGATCATTTATAAAAATTAGAAAGAGAATAGGAGATAGGACAGAGCCCTGAGGAACACCGGAGTTTATAGAGTGAGGAAGTGAACAATGGCCGTCCACAACCGCGGCTATGGAACGGCCGGAAAGGAAATTAGAGACAAAGGCACAGATGGAGGGATAGAAACCGAAGGAGGGTAGTTTAGAAATTAAAGATTTATGCCAGACTCTATCGAAGGCTTTCGATATGTCTAGTGCAATAGAAAAAGTCTCACCGAAGTCCCGAAAGGAGGATGACCAAGAGTTAGTAAGATATGAAAGAAGATCACCAGTAGAGCGACCCTTAAGGAAGCCATACTGGCGATCTGAGAGCAGATTATGAGAAGAGAAATGCTTAAGAAATTTGGAAGCAAGAATAGTTTCAAAAACTTTAGAAAGACAAGAGATAAGAGCAATTGGACGATAGTTGGAGGGTTGAGAGCGGTCACCCTTCTTTGGGACAGGTTGAATGTGAGCAAACTTCCAGCATGAAGGGAAGACGTTAGAGGATAGACAGAGACGAAAGAGTTTGCCTAGGCAGGGAGTCAGCACGGAAGCACAGTTTTTGAGAACAACAGGAGGAACACCGTCCGGACCGTACGCCTTATTAGTGTTAAGCCCAGAGAGGGTAGAAAGTACATCTTTAGAAGAGATTAGGATATTAGGCATAAGTAAGAGAGAGGAGGGCGGAGAGGGAGGAATAGCACCGGAATCATCCAAGGTGGAGTTTCTAGCAAAAGTTTGAGCGAAGAGTTTAGCTTTGTCAGAGGAAGAAGTGATGGTTGTGCCATCAGAGTGGGAAAGGGGAGGGAAAGACGAGGAAGAGAAATTGTTGGAGAGGTTTTTGGCTAGATGCCAGAAAGCTTGGGAAGAGCTAGAGTTGGATAGTTCAGTGCATTTATTATTGATGAAAGAGTGTTTGGCAAGTCGAAGAACAGATTTGGCTTGATTCCGGGCAGAAACATATGAAGAATGAGAGTCTTGAGTTTTAAGGCGTCGGTACCGTTTGAATGCTTCCTCCTTATTGCGGACAGCAGTAGAACAGGCGTGAGTAAACCAAGATTTTTTAGCATTAGTCTGAGAGAAAGAGAATGGAATGTATGCTTCCATGCCCGATAGGATTACCTCGGTAATGCGTTCAGCACTCTCCGAGGGTCCTCGGCCATGGAAGCAGAAATCATTCCATGGGAAATCAAAGAAGTACTGCCGAAGAGCCTCCCAGTCGGCAGCGCCAAAGTGCCACAAGCGCCGCCGGCTAGGAGGATCGGGTGGCTGTACTGGAGAGATAGGACAGGTGACAGAGATAAGTTTATGGTCGGAGGAGCCCAAAGGAGAGAAAAGATCGACAGTATAAGAAGAAGGGTTAGAAGTTAGAAACAGGTCAAGAATGTTGGGCCGATCTCCGATGCGATCCGGGATACGGGTGGGTTGCTGAACTAACTGCTCTAGGTCATTTAGGATAGAAAAGACGTAGGCTTGTTCACCAGGTGGATCAGTAGTGTGAGAGGAGAGCCAATGGCGGTGGTGAACGTTGAAATCTCCTAAGATGGAGATTTCTGAGAAAGGAGAAATGGATAGAATGTGTTCCACTGTAGAGTTTAGATAGTCAAAGAATTTGGGAAAGTTGGTAGAGTTAGGGGAAAGATAGACAGCACAGAAATATTTAGTAAGAGAATGACAGGAAAGTTTGAGCCATAAAGTTGAGAATTCAGAGGAGTCGAAATCGGGAACACGAGAGCAAGTGAGTTTGTTGTGCACATATGCACAACATCCGCCTTTGGCTTTGAAACTAGGATAGAGAAAGTAGGAGGATACAGAGAAGGGGTTGCTGGATGTTGCTACAGACACCTGAGTTTCGGTGAGGAAGAGAAGATCAGGTTTGTAGGAGGAGAGATGGTGCTCAACAGAGTGAAAGTTAGAGGAAAGTCCGCGAATGTTGCAGAAATTAATAGAAAGAGTAACAGGCCGAGGTCCAGGTAATTGTGTGGGGTCGTCAGGGGATGGTCGGTCGGGTGAGGGGGCATTTATGGTCCCCCCCCCTGGGGACTCCGAGGCTGGGCTACAATTCATCATTTTTTTTTTTTAATTTTGGTGTGGAAGAATGAAGTGTGGTGTGCATGTTTAGTGTAGTGAAGTGGATAGGAGGAGGAGGTGTTTGTGAGAGCTAGCTGGATTGCTCTCAGTGTAAATGAGGCACAAAGAAAATCAGTAAGAGAGGCCAAGCAAGTGAAACAGGAGTTCCAGCGACTCTTTATCACATGCCTATAACCTCACCTGGGTCTAGCCCTGATCGATTGGTGCCTACAATCTCCCCACCAGCTATGCTGCTATGTCCTCTAATAAGCTCCTTCAATTTTCTCGCCCGCGTCAAGCTTCTATCTTTACTACCGTACTGAACTTTTAGCTATCCAGTCCGCTATTGACATTATCCGTGAAGGACCGTGATACCCCTCAACAGTCCTTTATAATTTACAGTGACTCTCGTAGTGCCCTCGATGCGCTCCGTGGTTATTCATCCTCCCACGTAATAGTTTTGTTCATACAACGCACTCTCCATGAGATGAGCCTACGTGGATTACGGGTCCAGTTATGTTGGATTCCTGCTTACATCAATGTCTTGGAATGAAGACGCCGATGCTACGGCTAAAGATGCTATTTTAATTAACCCTCATCAGCCCCACCTTCCGTTAGGTAATTGGCTGTCCTTACTCAAGCCTTCTATTCTCAGTACGTGGCAATCTCAATATGATGCTCTACCTTGAAATAATAAACTGTGCGATCAAACCTTCTGTCCGTCCCTGGCCCTCACAGGGGTGAAGAAGTTTTACTAACTAGACTTATGATAGGCCATTCCCGGCTGACTCACGGTTATTTAATGTCCACTCCCCGAACTCCGCCCCCTACCTGCTCCTCCTGTCATTCCCCTCTTACTGTCCGCCACGTCTTATACTGCCCGTCTGCATACAGCTTGTTTTGGTACTAAATCATTCACTTACCTTTTATCCGAGTCTCCGTCCTTTTCCTCCCCCCCCCATTCTCTGTTTTTTGCGTCACCTTAAGCTCCTTTCAGTAATCTGATCTAATTCTTCGGGCCAGACTTATGAGAGTTCCATATGGAGCTCAGTGGTCTGGTTAATCTGCTCTACTTAACTATCAGGGTCTATATTTCAGTTTTAGGTAGACACCAAGAACTCTGTAGCTTTCTGTAGTGAAAAGTTGAATTTACAGCATTTTTGGCTCTAGCCATATCTCACCTTGCCAGGATGGCTTTATAGTTTATCTGCCAGAGTCATCAGTCAACATATCCAGCATCTGGGTGGCTTGTATTTTTGTAGTGTCTTCCTTGAGCGACTTTCAAAACCTCAACACCTCTGAGGAGCTAGCTCACCAGTCAAATGCTCTATCCACGCTAGCACAAAGCCTGGTAAAAAATTTACTCACTTTTTAAGGTAAAATTATTGAGAGATATATTCTTGTTTACATTGCAGGGTTGGACGTACAAGTTAGAAGCGAGCTTCCTGGAAATCTACAACGAGTCCATCCGAGATCTTCTGGTGTCCTCCAAAGAAGCCAAACCCCCAAACTATTATGAAGTCAAACTGTTGGATAACAAGAAAAACGAAACATACGTCACCAATTTAAAGGTAAGGCTATTATTATATTTTATTCTGAGAACTTCAAATTCTGTATTATAAGACGGACCGACAGAACTGAGCCGTAGCTTCCACAAAAGTGAATGACCGAACCTTTTGCTCCGTCTTTATTTTATTTTGGCTAACTTGAGGTAAATTTAGTCAAATGAAATAGGATTTCTAATTTATTCATAGGGGTACCAACCTTCCCAACTTGCCCTACCAACTGCTTAAAATTGGTGATGGTGATGGGCTGGTCTATCAGAGTGAAAGCTGAACGATCTCTGCCATACCCATAGCTTACTCTGACTGTTCCTTTTACAGTACTTATTCTTACAGTTTCTTACAGTAGATCCTCTGGAAAAAGGCAAACTATGCCTGTGTATCCAGCTCAGTACCAGTACTTGCACTGCTGCGGTCGTTCACGGTGTTGGCGGCGGCGGTAGCAGACGCAACATTTTTACTATTCTGTATTTTTGTTTTATAATCAAACTTCAAATCTTGTCTTCCCCATGCTTTATCAAGATTACTTTCAAACTCCCTTATTGATTCGGAATCGACTACATACTTATATATTTTCTAGATCTCAAGTGACGGCGTCTCTTCCGTGGATTGACCTCCCGATCTGCCAACCTAGAAGTTGGCAGATTCAGTGCCGTATTATCCATAAGGCTGATTAGGCTGAAACCTAGGGGCCCATACAACTTTTTTTTCTGTTAGTGTTAAATGTTAACACTATGGATACGGCAAACGCAACCTGCGCGTCACTGAAATTAATTTATAGGAATCCTCTTTGATACGAGAGACGCTAAGGGTGCGTTAAACTACATAACAAAAAGAAATTATGGTTCAATTTATGTGAAATTTTGACGTACAGTGGGGGATGTCGAGGGGCCCAATGAAGCTCGAAGCCTGAGGGCCCTGCCATAAGTTAATACGGCACTGGGCAGATTGGAAGCCAAAGTGTCACATTTTTCCTTTGCCCCTCAACTTTCTCTTCATAATTGCTGAGGGGCACAGGGCCCTGGGTGGGACTTTGGTTTCCCGGGCATTTCCGCACACTCCTCAGCTCCCCGCCATGGAGTGGCTTCAGTCACCCAGGCTTTTATTGTGGCAGGCAGGGAGGGCTCTGTTGGGGCGCTCTGTTATGGCCTTGGCCTTGCTCGGGGCCTTGCGGCTGTTTGGCCAAGCAGCCTGGGGAACAGCAACAACAACAACTGCTTAAAATTGTCTAATGATATCCAGATTTAAATGTAAAATTGGTTTATGATACTGAGGGTGTGTATTTTGTCCACAGGTTCAGACAGTGAGGGACGAGGCTCAAGTTCAGACACTACTAAAGGCTGCTCAACAGAACCGAGCTGTAGCTTCCACAAACATGAACGAGCGGTCCTCGCGCTCTCACTCCGTCTTTAGGCTCAAGCTCATTGGTGAAAATAACAAAACTTCCGAGTGCTGTGAAGGTAAGGTTGTGGAATATCTCTTAAGCTGGTGTCACATGAGCGCTTTTTCAAGCTATTTTTGATGAGCAAGCTTTTGAGGCTATTTCAAATTGGAATTGGACTCTAGTCTGAAGGTAGATTATGTTAGGTACCGTAGATAAATTCTAATAAATTAAAATGTAAAACTTGCAAACTAAACAAACCAAAATTGGGACAAGGACAATATAAAGTCAAATTAAATTATCAAAATCGCTATGTGGAAACAACGCTTACTAAAATGAAAATTATTAAATAAAAGAACAATCCACCACATAGGGTGCACACTACTACATGAACTTAAATTTTAAAGCTGCCAGACTACAATTGCCCGTCAAAACTAACGGAAATATCGCTTATGTGATAGTTCACCCCTTTTTTCCCCTATGTAAAAGGAGTATATATGTATGTATATACACAGGCACATATCCCATAGCTGGGGGTGGCCGACTCGAGACAGAGCCCGAAAAGGAAAAACAAAAAAAACACACATCTAGGTCGCCCAAGAGAAGACCCAGAGACCCAGGTCTTTTTGGGGTCTCCAGCAAATTATTCCCAGGTCCCAGACCTCCCAGGAGGAAAAGTAAATGGAAGTTGCTTATATTGCCTGTCCTGTTTATAACAATCATAACGTCAAATGAAACTTAACCCTTCCAGCCCGGCTGTCCTTTTAAAAGGACACCGCGGCAGATGGGCAGGACCCCGGGTGTCCTTATAACAGGCAGTAAGCTTGGAAGCCTATTCAGCTTGGTCTGAACGCTGTGCGTCCGACGCATGTAAACAAAGCCGGTCATTGCGTCACCGCACCTCCGAAAACAAGAAGGAGACGTCGGATCAATGTTGTATGGCATGACGAAATTAATGTCTGAAAAGCTCCGATATTGTCAACATCGTGGCAAAATTCGCTCCTCGGAAATCGTCATCACAACTGAACCAGTTGACTTAGAGAGCTCTACTCAACGCCAGTCTACAGATTGGAAACCGCACTACGTTTAGAGATGCGTGGGAAATTTGAAGCAGTTAAAATAACAAAGATACGGTAGCCTAGGCCTAGACTTTTTTCGGCCAAATTGCCCGGGTACTCAACACTGTCCTTAGGAGGGCGAGCCTGGGCCAGAAGGGTTAAGGTACAGTCAAAAGTCAAAGTACTATCCCACTTTGATATATGTTTTGGGTGAAAGCTAAAGGTAACCATGCGATCAAATTTTTAATTGTGGTGTTTGAGCATAGTAATAATGCTAAGAAACTGACTGTAGAAATGGAAGACTAAAGCGTAATTTTTGTTTGAACAAGATACTTCGCCACCAAACTGAGGAATTGATGAGTACGGTACTGTAAGCATATTCAGACATCACACTTGGAAATTATAATGTAAAACTTGCAAAATATACAAACCAAAACAAGGACGACAAGATAAAATACAAAAAAACTAATCAAAATCACTATGGGGAAACGACACTTTATAAAATTAAATTTTGAAATAAAAGAACACAATCCACCACATAGGGTGTACACAACTACATAAGCAAGTCAATTTGATTCCCAAGCAAACTGATCGCACATATAACAATGCACCTCGTCATGTTCAAGGAATTAGTCAATTTGGGAATTCAAGTTAAAAGGGTTGAGATTTTTATATGACTTGCATCTGGCATAATGATACTATGTGGTAATAAAACAAATAATAATTATGTATATTTTTCTTTGCAGGCACACTTAACCTGGTGGATTTGGCAGGGTCAGAGCGCTTGAAGGAGTCTGGGTCAGAGGGAGCAAGACTCACTGAAACACAGAACATAAACAAGAGTCTCTCCAACCTTGGTAATGTCATCATGGCATTAGGACAGAAGGTTAGCATTGCTGTGTATTCTTGTAGGGCGTTATTCTGAGTTGACTCAAAACCTACCCGGTAACTGATTGGGAATACGGAATACAGTCGGCCCCCAAGGGCGCGGGATCGAAGGGCGCGTTTTCAAAAGGGCGCGGTAGGTACGAGAGTGGCACGGAATTTTAACGGAGCAGTTTTCCGAAAGGGCGCGATCTATGGCCAGGTTGGAAAGTTATGAACAGCTAAGGAACGTGAGGGAGAAGACGTGCTGGGAGAGTTAAGTGCCGTAGGTCCAATTTTTGCACAAGTGACTGAAGAGGCAATGAGGGAAGTCGTAGAAGATGGTGATGGAGTGTTCAACATCGATGATACCTTTGGTGAAATGGAGTTACAGATGAGGCACATGAAGAACCAGAGGAGGAACATAAAGAAAAGAAAGTACCTGTAACAGCAAAGCAGGTATCAAAGGTGTTGGAGTGTGGGGAGTTTCTCAAAAGCACTATGTCAGAGATCAGTTTGGGTGAGGGAGCGACAGATGGGATAGAGGTTGATTGCATCCTTAAGAAATATTCATGACTGCTATGTCACCCTCATCGCCGACATGCAACAATATACCATCACCTCATACTTCCGCCCATCCCAGCCACAGCCATCAGTGTTAGCTTCGGCTTTCTTCCTTGTGAGTGACATGGCAAGAAACTGGGGAGTCAGAGTTGTGCCTTGATGAACTCATTGCCGAGGGAGAGGGTGGGGTGCCTGCTGACATGTAGATTGACTGCAGGCCGGCATGAGGGAGGCCTCGGACCCCCAGTATGACCACCACCCAATAACAACAACATACCGGTACACCATTATGAGTGAGTACCCATTCCATTTATTGTTAATATATCATGTATGTATCTGTATTTAACCATAATCTGTACTTTTGGTATACATTTTAGGCATTATTAGGGAAAAATAGGTACGAGTTGGCAGACTACGGTCCTATTTTCCCCATATATATATATACCGGGTATATACATATACAGTCAATCCTCCGGTAATACGCTTTTTGGAAGCGCGGATTTGGTGGCACGCAGTACACCCCAAATATCCAAAATTTTGCTAACACGGTCAACACTTACACTGACGCGGGGTCTAGCCGGGTGCCGAACCTTTATTCCCGACGTTCGTCATTTACCGATGCTCATATCTCTGCAAATAAATGGCCTAACCTGGTTTTTATGCATACCGGAGGTAGATATGGTCGTTGCTGTGCATTGGGTGAAGACTAGAACACTTTACATTGTGTAGTTATTGTGTGAGGTGAGAATAATTACCGAAACACACTTATGTTATTGTTTGGCTATGTTGTGTGTGTGTGTGTGTGTGTGTGTGTGTGTGTGTGTGTGTGTGAGAGTGTGAGAGTGAGTTGTTGTGTGCAATGCGTGGCTAGGCTATGCTGGGCGCCGAACCATTACTCCCTACTTTCGTCATTTACCGATGCTCATTTCTTTGCAACAAAATGGCCTAACCAAGTATGTTATGCATACCAGAGGTAGGTATGGTCGTTGCCGTGCGATGGGTGAAGACTAGACACTTTACATTGTATAGTTATTGTGTTAGGTGAGAAATAAGACGGCGAACTTTATGCGGGAATTCCAAGTTTACTTTTGAACTTTTGAGTTTCGTCATTTACCGATGCTCATATCTCTGCAAATAAATTGCCTAACCAAGTGTTTGTGCATACCAGAGGTAGATATGGTCGTTGCCGTGGGATGGCTGAAGACTAGACCACTCTACATTGTGTAGTTATTGTGTGAGGTGAGAAATAAGACGGCGGGATGTCAGAGCTTCGTCCGAAAATGGCTGCACCGCTGTGACTCTGTCTTCTTCACTAAACGAAATATTTATTCAGAGGTAAGAGTTGTTGCAATGGGTAAATCAATCCAATGCACCTCATTTTACGTTTATGCATGCAAATCCCATATAACCTAACCTTTATGATTGAATTTATTATTATAACAGGCTTTTATGGAAAAAAAGTGGACTTTGTGGAAATCCCCAGAACACCAAGTTACGCTTAACATGTAAACATATGGTTTCGGTAACGCGGTTTTTGGTAACACGGGAGGTTACCAGAACACATTAGCTGAGTTACCGGAGGACCGACTGTATATACAGTACCGGGTATATATATATATATATACATATACTGTATATATACATATACATATACATAAACATATACATATACATAAACATAAACAGTATATATATACACAGTGCACTTCTGTTATCCGCGCTCCAAGTATTCGCGAAACTCGTTATCCGGCGGTGCTGGTTGGGAGGAGGGGTGTCGATTGACTGGGGACAGAGGTGCATGGGGGTGGTTCGTTCGTGGCCATCCCTTCGGGGATCACGGTGTCAGGCAATAGATAGATAGATAAGTTATCCGCACCAAAAAAAAAAAAGCAAAATACCAGCTATTCACGAATGTGAATCGGGTGGGCAGATGCACATCCCGATTCTTGTTTTGGTCAGCCATCTTGCAGCTCACAGCCTACCCACCAAAGACACCATTGTACAGTATTGGAAAACTACCTGTTTACAAGTTTTTATTCTGCCTGAACGTTGTATCTCCCGCATTTATTTGGGCCTTTAGTGTATTCAGTGATAGGGAAAGTGGGCCTGGTGGTAATTATCTATCTCTTTATCTAGATAATCTTGATTCTTGTTTTGGTCAGCCATCTTGCAGCTCACAGCTCACCCATCAAAGCCACCATTGTGTTGGAAAAATACCTACGGTATTTACTGTACAAGTTTTGTTCTGCCTGAACCTCTTATCTCCCGCATTTATTAGGGCCTTTAGTCCATTCACTGATATGGACAGTAGGCCTGGTGGTAATAATGAAGGAATTAAATGCACGGGACCATCAAAGCAGAGAGCTATGGCTGGTCAAGCCTACCAACGCCGTGTCGGACAAAAGCGGTGAAATTATGCCGATGAGTTGTTGTTCCCCAGGCTGTCTGGCCGAACAGCCTCAAGGTCTTGAGCAAGGCCAAGGCCATAAACGAGCGCCCCCACAAAACCCTCCCTGCTTACCACTAACAAAGCCCGGGTGACCGAAGCCTCTCCAAGGCAGGGAGCTGAGGAGGGTGCGGAAACGCCCGGGAAACCAAAGCCCCACCCAAGGCCCTGTGCCCCTCAGCAATTATGAAGGAAATGTTGAGGGGCAAGGGAAAAATGTGACGCTTTGGCTCCCAATCTGCCAACTTCTAGGTTGGCAGTAGGGAGGTCAATCCACGGAAAAGACGCCGTCACTTGAGATCTAGAAGATATATAAGTAAAAGGAACAGTCATAGTAAGCTATGGGTATGGCAGAGATCGCTCAGCTCTCACTCTGCTCTCACTCTGATAGACCAGCCCATCACCACATGACTAGAACCCAATCCTCTCAGCATCAGCTAGGAAAGGCCCTAGAAAGCCGCCTTTGGCGGGGGGATAGCTCCCCTGTTTCAACTCCTTTCGGGGTTGGGACCCGCCGATGAGTTAGGCTAGGCTATATATGACTGATTTCAAATAAAGTCTGTGTGTTAAGTAATCTCCTCATAATATGTATTTATAAGTATTCTCCTCAAATAATATGTATCAAACTGTCGGCAGATTTAGCCTGCACTGTCAACATTTTATTGGTAGTCGTCAAGCCCGGGCAACTTGACCTAGCGATTCGTGACCAATGCCTAATATTCATGGCCACCCCTTCTCGGTATGGTCATGTATGGTCATGTTGAACGAATGGAAGATGAAAGGCTTATAAAGAGAATATGTGAGTCAGATAGAAGATCAGGAAGACCCCCATTGAGATGGAGAGACTGTGGAAGACAAGCTTTGGATGATAGAGGAATGACTATAGATCAGGCAAGGGAAGTGTTAATAAACAGGAATGAATGGAGAATGCTTGTGAATAGATGAGTGAACATGTGGTAATTTGGGGGAAGGGGTCGGGTGCAAGTTGGACTGGATAATAGTCCATCAGGCGCCTGGCCCGGGAAGACGGTTTATATGAAGGGTGCGCCTGTAAGTGTGGTGGGCGGGCGGTCAGGCTTGTGGTTTGACTGCTGCATGTCTGTCTGCCGAGATCGGAACCTCTCCGAGTGGTCTGGAAGTGCTGGAGGGACCTTGGTGACCCTGGTATCTGGGTCTTCTGGATGACCTAGATGTGTGTGAATTTGTATTTTGTTTTTATGTGGTCGTTGTTTTCTGTTGTGTTGTCCCTATTCTGGCTCTGTCTTGAGTCGGCCACCCCCTAAAAAAAATGTATAAAAACAATAGAATAGAGTAGGGGGAAAAAAATATATATATAATAATAATAATCTGATGAAGTACTGTATAGTATTATATATTATTCCAAGGTTTCTGCCTCCCTATTTTTTTTTTTTTTTTTTCATTTGGTTTTGATATTCCTATTCTCTTTTATCAGCAATGACTTATTCATTAATTTTCTGTTTACAGGCAGGCCACATCCCCTATCGCAACTCCAAGCTGACCCACCTCCTCCAGAGCTGCTTGGGTGGCAACTCCAAGAGTCTCATGTTCATCAATGTATCACCGCTGGATATGTGTTTTAATGAGACGCTTAACTCACTCAGGTTTGCTACCAAAGTGAATCAGTGTCATATTGGCACAGCAACCAAACAGGTTAGGAAATGATTATTTACCAGTAAAGGGGTTTAGAATGTTTAGTACAGTGCAGAGTATTGATATTTTATTGCCTTATGGTTACGTTCAATATCACATTGGCACAACAACCAACCTGGGCCCAGATACTCAAAACCCTTACATTTCCTTACACCAGGCATCATAACTATTGTGTGAGTAATACTCAGTAACACAAGAGTGTAGTAACCTTTGATTGAATAGTTATTTTGTTGTAGCAAGTAATACTGTAATCTGTTACATTTTAGGGGATGTTGTTACTTACCAGGTCATAAATTCCCTCTATATCTTGACAGGTGATCATATTATCAGATATAACATGTGTTTGTAAATTTCATTAATCGATTTTAGGAGTATAGTTGGTTGTTGGAAGGAACATAATAATTACTCGGCTTCGGAAGGACCTTTAGGATTCGGCACGGTTAAAATAACTATGATTGATACTGGACTTAAATAGGTACCTCACAAAATTAAATACAGTACATTCATTAAATGATAATCAGAATATAAATATAAAATGTTTCACTGTACTGAAATGGGTTGGATACTCCAGGCATTTAATACATCACATTACGGTCGCCATTATCTTGAATGTCTACTATCATATCCCGCGCGCAATATATTCTTGTAGTATAGCGTAACCGTTTCAGGGTTGTCACAGCGAGGGGAAACAAATTCACTTGCTCATATAGTGATATACATTCTATATACCATAGTTAGTTTTATTTTATTTAATTTTATGTTTATTTTTTTATTTTCATAATACTATTTGGCTAAATCTTCAATGCATTATTTCTACATACAGTACCATAGTGATTTTTCTTTATATTGTGCAGTTCCTGTTTTGGTTGGTTTGTTTTGCAAGTTTTACATATTAATTTAATATGTATGTATATACTCAAGCACATATCCTATAGCTGGGGCTGGCAGACTCAAGACAGAGTCTGAACAGAAACAAAATTTAAAGTTCCTGTTCTTAGTTTCTGGACCACTTTTGCATTCCCTCGCCTGTTACTCTTTCTCGTTTAGTAGGTGAATTTGACATAAAAGCAAATAATGTAAAAGCAGTTATGTGTGTAATAACTCACAGCTACATAGTGTTTATGAGTACAGTATGGGAGAACTAGGATGTCGTAAGTAAGTTGTAAGTTTATCATGACTTTCACAGTGTCCTACATTTAAGGTCACTATGGAGTATTGCCGAATTAATTACATAAAATGTAAAACTTGCAAGACAAACTAGCCAAAACCAGAAACCGTACAATAGAATGACAAACAAACTATTGAAGATTTAACAAAATAATAATATAATTATAATGTAAAATTTGCAAAATAAACAAACCAAAACTTGGACAAACACAGTAAAAAGCCAAAACAACTTATCAAAATCGCTATGTGGAAACAACGCTTAACAAAATAATGAACACGATCCACCTCATAGGGTGTACATTACATAAAAAAAAAAAAAAAAAAAAAAAAAAAACATTAATATAATAGTTTTCGGCTTATAGATGTAAAATACCGTTTTAAGGATATAGATTTTAAGACATTACTTTTTGGATTTTGTAAAAATTACTATAGCTATTTAGTGTGTAAATATTTATGCAGTATACTGTATGAGGTTACAGTAATTTCAAAATGGTCTATATTGACTTTCCTTTTGCCAAATTACTTAATTTCCATGATTTATTATGTTTTTTACACTTATTAGATTAGAAAGTATTGTATGAGTTGCCTCGGCTAAAAGTTAAGAATACCGTACTTAATGTGTGTTGCGTATTCTATCAGTTATGCCATATACAGTATACAGTACTGAATTAGTTTTATATGTTAGCTGTGTCCCGCATGAGCTAAGTGGCCCATGGAAACACAAAATACAGTACCAAGAAAAAGCAACAATAATAGGTACTGTATAATTGTCAATATGCAGTTTCATATTGCATTGAGGATTATTTTTAACTTATGCAAAGTACTAATCATTTAACCTAGGACTGCCACATGTATTTGTTGATTTAATTTAATTTAATTGAGTTTAGGAGTAAAGTCGGTTGGTGGAGGTAACATAATATTTCATGCTGGTATTAGGTACCAGTAGTCAACTTACTGTAATTATTCAGAAGACAAAATTATAAATTTATGTTTTTTAGTATTATGGCCTTTATCTTCCAAGATAGCATGTACAGTACTATATGTGTATTTTATAAATTTCTTGATCTCATCATTTCACCAAATCATCTCTGAGCATATCTCCTACATTGACAATACTGTACTGAAGCTTATAATGTATCATCTCTGAGCATATCTCCTACATTGACAATACTGTACTGAAGCTTATAATGTATCATCTCTGAGCATATCTCCTACATTGACAATACTGTACTGAAGCTTATAATGTATCATCTCTGAGCATATCTCCTACATTGACAATACTGTACTGAAGCTTATAATGTATCATCTCTGAGCATATCTCCTACATTGACAATACTGTACTGAAGCTTATAATGTATCATCTCTGAGCATATCTCCTACATTGACAATACTGTACTGAAGCTTATAATGTTTCTACAGCACCATTTGTTTGTGAATTTAGTTTTATTATGGTTATTAACCCTTTCAACCCTGGGCAGTTTACGATAATTAGTCCCCTTTAATCCACTTATTCTTTCTGAAGGAAGAGGTTAGGCAATAAAATTATGCTATTTTCAACCCTATGAATGCTGAAAATGCCCATGAAAGGTAAATTGCATGAAAGAGTGCCACAGACTCCCTTTATGGTGGCTCGGGTCAGATTAAGCCTAAGGGTGTAAGTTGCTCGGCCACCAGACCGTAAAATATGCACATCCAACAGAGTCCAAGGTTGCAGCGATTGGCATGGTTAATGGTAGTACCGTATGCCATTACTTACACTGGATGCTATAAGGCTGACAGACAAATCAATCTGGGATTTTTTGTCATGCCAGTGTCGTCAGTTACCAAGAGTACTGGAAACTGTCTGCACTGTCACTTTATGAAGAGACGGATTGGTATGCATGTCTTGAGTGAGGGGATCATAGCATTCTATCATTATTTTGGTGACAAAATGTATTTTTATAATGGTGCAGTGATGCAGTTAGTACCACCATGCACTCCCTACTCAAGAGCGGGACTAGAGGTGGGTGTCCTGATTTTTCAGGATCTTCAGTGGACAGCTGACGCAGATTGCTAGATTGCGCTGTCTGCCATAAACACACATTGGCTAGCCCGAGCCTCGGACCGTCAACCTCTCGATTATATTTTAGTAACCCTTTTGCATGTGTTTGCAAATACACTGAAAATAGACTAAATATCCTATATGTACACTCACCAAGTGAAGTCTTGATTCAGCTTTACACATTCAACTTTTATTTCTCCCTGGTTATAGACACATAGCACTATATGAACAAGTGAGCAAATTTGTTTCCCAGGCAAACTAAGTGCACGTATAATATTATTAAAGTAAATACAATCTCTATAAACCCTCTGAATATCGTAGGTTCTTAAGCTGTATTAAATAGTCAAATTTTAGCCAGAATCAGAGGTAAAAAGGTGCTATGGTGTTGAATGGGTTAAATTAAAAATTTAGGTTGTCGACTACAACTGTTATCACCAATTTGCAATGGCCAAATTTTTACCTATAGTATTTCAGGAATCTTGCATTAGTATAAAAAATACAAGGATTAAAAATTGGTGAATTTAGGTGACAGAAGATTTTATAGAAGTTGTTGTTGTTCCCTAAGCTGCCTGGCCGAACAGCCCCGAGTCCCTGAGAAAGGCCATGGCCACGATCGGGCTTTCCCACAGAGCTCTCATTGAGTGTAGATTGTGTTGTTGGCGTAAGTGGTTGTGTGAAATGCAGTCTTCTATGATGTGTTTAATGGTATGGGGTGCTGTGTTACATCCCGGGCAGGCGTCGACAACGGAGTCATCCAGTCTCTTCTGATAGCTCAGGAGAGCTGGATGGTGTCCGCATCTCAGCCTGGCCAGGTGGACTCTGTCCTCGCGAGGAAGGGAGGATTCGGAAGGATGGATTTCGGGAGGTCGTGCATGCAGCTGCGTGTTGTCTGTGAGTGATTGGATGGATCGGTGAGAGATACGAGTATGGATGTGCTTCTGGAAGTTGGTTCGGGGTGGGCAGGGAGGGAGAGAGGACAATAATTGTGTGTGATACCGTGTGCTGGGTGTTGTTTTGATATTTCTTGGTGTCTGTGGGTGTGTTGCCATGTAGTTTAGTGGGTGGTCTTGGTTCGTGGAGGCTGCTGCCAGGAATTGAGTGCCTCATGTCCAGATGGTCTTTGACTTTGAGGATTTTGGTTTCTTGATGTAGGTGATCTGTGGGTGCAGTAGCTGTGCAGCCTGTTATAGAAGTTATACTCATAAGCTGCCTGGCTTGAGTTGGTGGGAAAAGTTAAGTGAAAAAAAAAAAAAAAATGTGTTATAACATCTATAAGACTATATTAACATTGGGTGTCGTATAGATTTATTGATTTATTATTCATTTTTAGTTTTATTTTGTTCAGTAGATGGTCAATTGCTGTATGCTTTTCGTTGATTCAGCTACAAAATTACAAAAAATTAACGACAAATGTTGACTATGAAAATATGTCATTGATATGATGCAGACAGTAGTTTCATCAATATTGAAAAATCAGCTGCTAAAGACGGTATCACACGAGTGCCTTTTCACGCAATATTTATCCTCAACACTGGTCTGGCAGCTTATGGGGTCGACATTTTAAATATTTCTGTCACCTAAATCCATCAATCCTCAGTCTAAGTTAACGATAACAGTGCAAAATATACCAGAAATGTTGATTATCGAATATAAAAGCTCTCGTGTGGTACCGGCATAAGGGATTGAGCAAGGTGCTTCAGAAGGAGGGAGAGTACAGCAAGAAAAATCCTGTGTGCTTTTTTTCCACAATTTTCAGTGCAGTATTACTACTAACTGGTACAGTTGGCTCCAGAAGTTCAGTTGTCCCCCCCCCCCCCCCCATACAAACTAACCATTAGACAACTGTAACTTTCAAGTGACTGTAGGAGCATATTCCTAGTTGTTGCTGCAACCTATACAGTATATACATTTTAACTAATTTCACTCAATAATAAATAATAATAATGTTCAGCTTACTCATATAGTGCCATTTCTCCCTAACCCACAAGAAAAGTAGCCAGATCAGCTAAGTAGACATGGGGAGGAGTACAAGACTTGGTCAACTGTACCAATACCTGGTATAACATTAATAATGCTATGCAATATACCTTCCAAAGTTTACTATTTAATTGTATTACCCTTTGCTTAATATATTTTTTCTGAAGTGCTTACATATTTTACAGTAAGCAAAGATCTTAATTACGTTAAGATATCTTTACATGATGTATATTTTGTATTTAAAAGTGAAAACTTGTTTGTTTTTTTACTAATATAGTTTTACTCTGTTTATATTAGTTTGGTGTACACTGTACCTGGCTGACCTTTAGAGTAAGTCTTAAGCATGTCTTTTATATTTTATGATGCTCACAGTGAGCTTATTATTGTGAGGTAATAAAGAGCTCTTTCTTTTATGCTTTATGTATATTCCTAAGAATATGTTTGTTTATTCCAAAGAAATATACATGGGATATCAAATGTGAGGGACAGTTGGTATTGGAATACAACTGTTGGTATGGGAAAAGAAAGTGGAAAAATATATTTTAGAAAAACTTCCACACAGTAAAAGAAATATTGTGGCACAGGCAAAGGAAACTTATATTGGCTTAACGATGCAATACAAGGTCAACAGGTAGAAACAGTAAAGATTAAGTGATACTGATGGGCCTGCCAATATTTTTTATTTTCACTCCCAGTTTTCTACTTATGAGTCAAATGAATCAAACAAAATATGTTGGACGTGTGGCTTCTGTGGGTACGCCTATTGACAAGGTTGAGATATATAGAGCTGTAAATTATTATATGATATACATTTTACATTCCAAGTTAATATACACTACAAACTAAATAATAAATTACCTAATACACTAACAGGCCATCATAAGTCACAATTTCTTCTTTTTATTATTTCTGTGTGCTACATATCCAGCGAGTGTGGCCCCAGCCACAGCAGCCAGGGAGGACAATACCCCGGGGCCGTACACAGAGACCTCTTGGGCCAGGCTGGATAGTAGGGGGGTCGTCATACCTGCCACCGCCTGGATGCTCTGACCAAACCCTGTCACTGACCCAATCTGTAGATGGAAAACATTTGACATTATGCCAAATAGCATCTTATAATTGAAGGAAATATGTCTGTGTGATAATGATGATCAGAAGCTCGATCAAGGAAACCTCTGCAGGTACCCTTAATGAACTGAATTATTAGAATGAAAGATTTACAATGATATACGAGACAGTGGTATGGATGACGGTGGCAGTAAGTGAAGTAGCTGCCTAGCAACTTTGAGACTATTAAGAGTAGGCCAAATAACTATGACTTCAATGTATCCAAATGATACATACATAATTATAGGTAGCGCCAACTAACTTGACAATTATCTCGATCCCTGACCTCTTGGTAACTCAAAAGGACCTTGAGCAAACTGGCTGTAAATTTCCACATCTATTTCCTGGTGGACTCTTCCTAAATGATAGAAATGTTAGCCCGATTGCTTTTATTCGTTTTGAGTTATAAGAAGTCAAGATTATTGTTAAGTTCGCTGGCGCTACCTATAGCACCCAAGCTGCGGGCATTATTGCCGAAAATTACCTTCATTCCATTCACTTTCATGTTTAAGCAAGAGCCAGAGCGTAATCTAATAATATATCCGTGAAAGTACAGTAAACTTCCGTTAATCCGAAGGGCAGCGGACCGGCCGTCGTTCGGATTAGTGGATTTTTCGGATTATCGGACTTTACCCCTATGAACCTGTGTATTAATGGCCTGACGAAAACATTGAGGCATTAGGCCACCTAAATGACACACACACATATCATATGTTCATGAAATCACTTCAAAAGTTTACCATTGTCATTGCAGCCTATTACCTACTTCAAAACATTCAGATTAATGGTCAAAGAAATCTGCTGACACCATATGTCCGCATCGTCTACTAGCGAGTTTGTTTTGCTCTTGAAGATCAGATCAGATGTGGTTCGGGAAGTAATGCCTTAACAACGGCACTTCCCTGAGAGGTTCTTGTAATTTTCCTTTTGTGATTTTCCTTTTGTGACGTGCTCTGTTATATTATATTGTATTGAAAGCACCCTTGTCTTGTCTTGAAAGCACCCTTGGGACGCTCCGATCACTGAACTATAAATAGTAGCGTATCGGAACGTCCAAAGGTGCGTTTTCAAGCTCAAGACTGAATGCGCTTGCAGAAAATGCGGTGCAAGCCAGTAGCACATCGGAGCGTCCCAAGGATGCGTT
Organism: Paralithodes platypus; assembly: GCA_032716605.1. Lineage (NCBI taxonomy): Eukaryota > Metazoa > Arthropoda > Malacostraca > Decapoda > Lithodidae > Paralithodes > Paralithodes platypus. The sequence goes on along the minus strand of CM064522.1, from coordinate 32,357,505 downwards.
CAAGAGCAAAACAAACTCTCTAGCAGACGATGTGGTGTTTACGTTTATATCAGTAGCTTCCTTTGACCATTAATCTGAATGTTTTGAAGTAGGTAATAGGCTACAATGACAATGGTAAACTTTTAAAGTGAATTCATGAACATATGATATGTGTGTGCTCCATTATGTGTCATTTGAGTGGACTAATGCCTCAAAAAGGGGACTTTGGGACTTCTTGAAATTCGGACCATCGGGTGAATTCGGATTTGGCCTCAAATTGAAAAATTCGGACTATTGGGAGATTCGAATCATCGGTCGTCGGATTAAAGGACTTTTACTGTACAATTATAGAGCTTTCCAATGACACCTGAATCATCCCTGTACGACATCTGTTTATCTTGCAACAATATTACAAACGAAGGCCAAAATAGGTAAAAAGGGGTAAATTTTGGCTGTTTTTGCATGTGTGACACTGCACAAGAGTGAGTCCGTCGTCTCTCACGCGGAGTGTGTGCCCACTCGTTGGAGCCCCCCTATGCTGCCTCCAATGCCTGGCCTCTCTCTCAGGGCTCATAATAGCCTCAAAATGGCACCCGTCATATGACAGGCACCAGTCAGATGGGTTAACCTAAGAAGTGCGCATGGGGGGTATGAGACACCACACTCCTGTGCTGACGTATTTGAGCTGTTCCCATCACTAACATCGTTATTTTACCATAAATAGCATTAATACTCAAACATATGCGCCTTTTATAGGTTGATTATAAAGGTATTAACCTGTTACAACAATAAAACAAGTGGAAACAGTGTTTGGATGGTCAAAATCGGCGATACAGGCTGGGAGTTACATAATGTATGGCTGAGGCAACCTCCCTGCCCTCCTCCCCTCCCCTTGTCTGGAGAGACACTCTTACGTCTCTCTCGCTCTTTCCCACGCTTGGTAACAGTGATGACAACGCCCTGCTACCAACTCGCTAATGTTAGCACGAAAATAGACCACAGAATAAGGGAATAACAGGGAAAATAGGTGATAACTGAAGGAGGGGAGGTGGAGGAGTGATATTTGGCATGGCCCAGGGGCAAAATAAAAAAAATAAAAACAAAAAAAATGTTTTTTTTTGGGTGTTTTAAATGGATTTTTTCCCCCCCTTGCTCTTAAGAGTTCCCGCAGTCCGCCGGGGGAACTCTTAAGAGTCTCCCCGCAGTTCCCGGGTTAAAGACCGTTTTGTGCACATAGAATGTGGTTACAGTTTCACGTCCTAAATGGCGGCTTTCCAGGCGACCTGTCAAGGGCTGCCTCTTTTGTCAAGTTCATTATTTTGAGATTGGACCGGAGTACCTGATCCCATGCGCAGCTCCCATGTACACAGTCCGGCATTTCTTCACCCAGCACTGGTCATCCATTCTCTCCAAGTGTCCAAACCAACCAAGTTGGCTTGTGCTCATCACTTTATTGATACTCCTAATGCCCAGACGCCTTCTTAATTCGAATCCCGGGAGGTTCACATGCTTATATTAATTCCATTGGGAGGTGTTTGGTGTTGAGAGTGAAATTAATAAATTAGATTATTCCTCACTAGATACCCCTTCCCTGAGGTTAGCCCCACATATCAATCTCGCCATTCTCTTGTTATTCCGTTCAATTCTATTGATATCCTCCGCTTTAATCGGCCACGTCTCTGAGGCATAGGACATCGCACTCCTGACACACAAGGTATACACCTTCCTTTTAAGGTGAAGTGGGAGTCCTCTCATGCTCAGGAATGACACGACCTCCCAAAATATATCTTTCCGAATCCTCCCTTCCTCGCGAGGACAGTCGACCTGGCCAGGTTGAGATGTGGGCACCATCCAGCTCTTCTGAGCTATTAGAAGAGACTGGATGGCACCGTCGACGACACCTGCCCAGGATGTAACATAGCACCCCATACCATTGAACACATCATAGAAGACTGCATTACACACAATCACTTACGCTAACAACATTATCTACACTCCTTGTGAGCCCTGTAGGAAAGCCCGATCGTGGCCATAGCCTTCCTTAGGGACTCGGGGCTGTTCGGCCAGGCAGCCTAGGGAACGACAACTACAACAACTATAGTGATGTGATGCCAGAATAATTAAGTGGATGCTATCAACCAATAAAGTGCAATGAGTGATTAGTTTGAATTATATACTGTGGGAGCAACGGACAGAACGGATTCGAGAAGCTTTAGCGTAAATAACGGCACTATCAATGGAGAGCGACACTAACAGTAGTACTGTATGATCGTAGAGCTAACGATGGGGGTGAAGGTGAGGCTCTAGAACTTTGAGACTCTTACAGGATGCTAGCAACTGTAAGACACACCTTTCCTAGATCCAAGTGATGTATGATAATGGAAGAGACCAATAGCCTGGAAGATGGCACTACAGTGAAACAGGAAGGTACTGTGAATAATTTTATCTGGAATGTATAGAGACAACTTTGAGACTGACTTGGCTGGTCATAGTGGTGTTTAAGGAAAGGTTGATAGAATATGCAGTGATATGGGTGATGGATAAGAACGAATGTAGAAGACAGTACTGTTCACGACCCAAAATGTCTAGTTGAGTACTTTTGTCTGAAGGATATAAATTATGCTAGTCATTGTACAACTAACCTTTGACGGGTTCGATCGCTGTATGATGATAGCAGAGACAGCGGTGTTGATGACTGTGCTGCTGACGGATAGTGGCACCAACAGCAGGATAAGTGAGATGACATTAGGGGCGAAGGTGAGCCCCAGCAGTGCCCCGGCCTGCATAATGGAGCTGTGGAAGAGCTCTAGTTGAGTGTTTCCGTAGAGCTTTGAAATCTTCCCTGTCAAAAGGCCTGCACCCGCACCGATCAGTCCCTGCAGATTTAAATGCAATTTGACGGTTAATGTTCATATATTTTGTCATTGGATACTTCAAAGATTTCAAAGTATGTAAGCAAACTTGTGGGAATCTTTTGAGCCATAATCATTGCATTGGGTATGTAAAATATGTCGACTTGCATGGGAGAAGGGAAGTGTGCCCTTAGACTGGAAGACAGGCATTATAGTCTCCCTGTATAATTTACAGTATAATTATACTGTAAAACTTGCAAAATAAACAAACCAAAACAGGAATAGCGGAATATAACAACAAAAGAACTAATAAAATATCACTACTGTATGTGGATTTTTTTTATTAAATAGTAAAATTTGCAAAAAAAACTAAAAAATGGTTCGACACTATAAAAGAAATAAACTTATAAAAATTGCTACGTGGCAACAACGCTTTAGCAAAATAAAATTTAGAAATAAAAACACAATCCACCACATAGGGTGTACATCACTACATGAGTAAGTTAATCTGTTTCCCAAGCAAACTAATCGCACATATAACAATGCACTATCGTCACGTTCAAGGAATTATAGGTAGCGCCAACAAACTTGACTATAATCTTGATCCCTTAACTTCTTATAACTCTAAATTAATAAAAGCAATCTATCAATTGGAAAGAGTAAACCAGAAAATAGGTGAGGATATTTACAGCCAGTTTGCTCTAGGCCCTTTTGAGTTCCAGAGAGGTCAAGAATCAAGATTAATGTTAAGTTCATTGGCGCTACCTTTAGTCAATTTGGGAAGTCCGGGACGTTCTGGTAAATTTGACTAAATTCTGTATGAATTATTATGTTCTATCCAACAACCAACTCTACTCCTAAAATCGATTAATGAAATATTACAAACACATGTGGCAGTCCGTGGATTCGAACCCAGGACGCTCACACCGAATATCAACACCTTATGCATTACACCACGAAGGCAGTTAAATAATAGTGGACACTGCCTACGATTTATTATGCAACTTCGAATCCTGCATATCAATCTAAGCATGTACACACATCCCAACTGCAACTCACGTAGGCTATGCATATGTGAATGGAAAGAGCAATTAATGGGGCCTTAACCACTAGGGAAGGCCTCTCGATAAATTACTCCTGAACCAATATTAATTATTATGTTCTATCCAACAACCAACTCTACTCCTAAAATCGATTAATGAAATATTACAAACACATGTGGCAGTCCGTGGATTCGAACCCAGGACGCTCACACCGAATATCAACACCTTATGCATTACACCACGAAGGCAGTTAACGAATGGTGGACACTGCCTACGATTTATTATGCAACTTCGAATCCTGCATAACAATCTAAGCATGTACACACATCCCAACTGCAACTCACGTAGGCTATGCATATGTGAATGGAAAGAGCAATTAATGGGGCCTTAACCACTAGGGAAGGCCTCTCGATAAATTACTCCTGAACCAATATCAATTATTATGTTCTATCCAACAACCAACTCTACTCCTAAAATCGATTAATGAAATATTACAAACACATGTGGCAGTCCGTGGAAAGAAACTACAATTTATGTAAAATTTTCTATTAAACTAAATTTGCAATCTGGCAAGATATCAACAATAATACAAAATACATACAGCACTCACTAACGATAGTGCTATCTGGTAAAAAATACACAAAATCACTACATAGAATGTACACTTGGTCCAAGAAGTATCTGCACCCCTACGTTGATCATCTGGTGTACAGCTCGGTAGGTTTGGCACCTCTGCCTGCAACTATATCCATGTGTCAGAGAGGATCGTCTCTGACACATAGATATAGTTGCAGGCAGAGGTGCCAACCCTACCGAGCTGTACACACCAGATGATCAGCATAGGGGTGCAGATACTTCTTGGACCAAGTGTACATCACTATATGAGTAAGTTAATTTGGTTCCAGGTAATAGGGAGAAAGGAGTGTGTAGCAATCACAGGGGGGTGTCTCCTAAGCATAGTAGGGAGGATGTAGGCTACAGTAGGGTAGTGATTGAGAGAGTGAGAATGGAGAAATGGGTATGTGAGGAGCAGGGCAGGTTTAAGAAAGGAAGAGGGTGTGTAGACCAGATTTTCTCCTTGAAATGTGTTGTTGAGAAATATCTAGAGAAGGGACTGCCTATATGGACTTGGAGAAAGCCTTTTATTTTTAACATCGTTCTTAACACCAATAACCCCCCAAATGAAATTAATGAAAGCATGTGATCCTCCCAGGATATCACATACAGAACTTACACGCTTTAACCCCTTACGAACGGGGATGTTTGTAACTTCTACTACCTGCCTGGCGGGCATATTTACCCTAAACGAGCTTCATTCCATGCTCTTTTTCATGCATAAACAAGAGCCACAGCGTAATACAATTATGTATCCGTGAAAGGGCGAAAATAGAGCTTTCCAACGACACCCGAAGCATCCTTGTACGACCACGGGTTATCCTGTAGCGATCGCGCAACGCGAGGGGAAAAACCCTAAAATACGGTAACTTCCAGAGTTTTTTCCTAGTCTCGCGAGGCTGTGGGTGTGGAATGTTGCAGAGGTAGTGTCAGTCGCGGCACTGGGTCCGTGCCGAAACGGTCAGAGCCCGCCTATCGCGTGGACTCTCTCTCAGAGCCAATAATGTGCTCAAAACCCGCCCGATTAATGTCGGGCACCGCAGGGGTGGCCATTATTCTCTCGCTCGACATATGTCGGGCCCCGCGGCTTGAGTGTTAACCATTACACCATCAAGACAGTTATAGGTACAGCACATGACCACAATTAACCTAAGAAGTGCGCATGGGGGTAATTAGAAACATCCCCCTGTGCTGACGTATTTGAGCTGTTTCCATCACTAAAATATTCATTTTACCATAAATAGCATTAATACTTATCCATACGCGCCTATTATGGGTTGATTATAAAGGTATTAACCTGAAACAACAATAAAACAAGTGAAAACAGCGTTTGGATGGTCAAAATCGGATAATAAGGGAATAACAGGGAAAATAGGTGATAACTGAAGGAGGGGAGGAAAGTGGGGAAGGAGTGATATTTTGCATGGCCCAGGGGCCAAAAAAAAAAAAAAAAAAAAATCTATGTTTAAAGGTGATTTTTTTCTTCTCTGACTCTTAAGAGTCTTCCCGCAGTCCGCCGGGGGAACTCTTAAGAGTCGTCCCGCAGGTCCCGGGTTAATATAAATTTATCTATCTATCTATCTATCTACTCAGGCACATTCCCCATTATTTTATTTTATTTTTTTAAATTGGTGGTGGCCGACTCAAGACAGCCCGATCAGGGACAACACAACACAAACAAAAAATAATAATGAACACACAAAAACAAAACAAATTTACACACATCTAGGTTTCCCAGGAGAAGACCCAGGGATCACCAAGGTCACTACAACACTTCCCTGGCCCCCGACCTCCCGCAGAAGTTCCGGTCTCAGCAAGCAGACATGCAGCGAACCCTAACCACCACAAGCCCGCCTACCACACATCCAGGCCCACCCTTCATATACTGTACAGGGTGTCCCGCGAGTTTTGTCAAATACTTCCAGAGATGAAAGATTAAGTAATTCTAAGTAAAAACTGTTATATACACATAAGCTTTTTGGGGCATTGTTTTGTAGTTATGGACCCTTAACGTCGGCATTTTGGTGTTTTTTTGTAGTCTCTAACCCTGTTTTTCTTCAATAAGATGAGGATAGGAAAAAAAACTATAAAGTGTATTATGAAGCATGATATCAATACTTCAAACTGACACCAAAAACTTCCCTACATCGTACTTCATATTCCCTTGACATGGAGTTGAATATTACAAGAAACCAACAAAACTTAATTTTAAGCTCATCATCACGGAAAGAAGAAAATCGCTACAGAGGATGTTTTCATTAAGTATTGATACCATGCACCATCATACACCATTTAACGTTATCGCTATTTATTTTCATTACTCAGAAAATGGGTTTAAACTGACAGAAAACACAAAAAAATCCTCTGTAGCTCCTTTCTTCGTTCCGCGATGATGAGCTTAAAATTAAGTTTTGTTGGTTTCTTGTAATATTCAGTTTGAAGTATTCATATCATGCTTCATAATACACTTTATAGTTTTTTTTCCTATCCTCATCTTATTGAAGAAAAACAGGGTTAGAAATTACAAAAAAACACCAAAATGCCGACTTTAAGGGTCCATAACTACAAAACAATGCCCCCAAAAGAATATGTGTATATAACAGTTTTTACTTAGAATTACTTAATCTTTCATCTCTGGAAGTATTTGACAAAACTCGCGGGACACCCTGTATACCGGTTCCCCGGGCCAGGCGCCTGACGGATTATTATCTAGTCCAACTGGCGCCCAACCCCCTCTCCCAAATTTATTGAATACTCTATATCAATCTAATAATGTACTGGACCCAACTGCACTATGAATAGCCTAATGCTTATGCGAGAGGAAAGAACATTTTATGGGGTAGGCCTACAGATCACAAAGGACCGACCTTGATACAAAATATTCCTGAACCTACCGATATTATATTTAACAACGTTCTTAACACCAATAACCTACCGAATGAAATTAATGAAAGCATGCGAGACACGCAGGAGTTGATAGAGAAGGTCTGTGGAAAGTATTGAGAATATACCGAGTAGCTGGCAAGTTGCTGAAAGCTGTGAAGAGCATGTATGAGGATGCAAAAGCAGCAGTGTGTGTAGAGAATAAACAGAGCGAGTTATTTTATCTGAATGTTGGGTTAAATAAAGCAAGGCTGTGTGATTTACTTGGATGGAGTCATAAAATAAATAAAAGGAAGAGCAGTGGATGTTGGTGTTCCTGTAAAAAGGGAAGGAAAATTAGTGGAAGTTGCCTGTATTGCTGCTTGCTGAAGATACAGTTCTTATGAGTGATAATGAGTGGGAGTTACAGGGTCTGGTAAATATGTTTGGAACCATGAGTGAGAAACGGAACCTGAAGGTAAATACAGGGAAGAGGAAGGTTATGGTCTTTAAAAGGGGTGAAGTCATAGTGTGAGGTGAGGTTGAATAGTCAGGTTATGGTGAATGTCAGCTCATTTAAGTATTTGGGCAGTGTGATGAATAAAGATGGGAGTATGGAGTATAAAGTGCGGGAGAGGGTGCAACATGGGAAGAGGGTTGTAGGAACGCTGAAAGCGGTGACGAGGAATAGGGTGGTCTCAAGGAAGTAAAGATGTCATTGCACGAGTGTGTGGTAATCCCGACATTGACGTACGGGGCTGAAGCATGGACGTTGTTGGAGAGGCAAAAATAAAGAGTGAGAGGGGTGGAAATGAGTTACTTGAGAAGTGCATGTGGAGTTACATGGAGGGATAGACTAACGAATCAGGAGGAAAGAGAGTGGTGTGGTGTGGATGTGGATGTGCTGGAAAGTGTGAAAAAGAACACCTTGAGATGGTTTGGCCATATGAAATGTATGGGAATTGAGAGCATGACTAAGAGAGTGTAGAGAGTGAGGTGGAAGGACAGAGAGGGAGAGGTGGACCGAGAGTGAGGTAGAAGGATGGAGCTGAGAGGTTATGAGTGAAAGCGGTATTGGTTGGCAGGAGCGGCGTCAGCTGACAGGGGAACAGAGGTGCATGGGGGCAATTCATTCGTGGCAACCCCTTCGGGGATCATGGTGTCTGGCAATAGATAGATAGATAGATCATTGCAATTCCTAGTTGCTTTCAATACAGTTTTCACTTATGGTAACTGAAGTAATGGCCACCCCTTCGGGGATCACGGCGTCAGACAATAGATAGATAGATAGAACTGAAGTTAACATAACAAGCCGCCTCTAAAGTCTGGTTTACTTTTAGTTATATTTTGACAGCTAATATGTGCAACAGTACAGTATCAGGCGGGTGCCCAACCCCGAACGGGGTTGAAATAGGGGAGCTATCCCCCCGCCAAAGGCGGCTTTCTAGGGCCTTTCCTAGCTGATGCTGAGAGGATTGGGTTCTAGTCATGTGGTGATGGGCTGGTCTATATGAGTGAGAACTGAGCGATCTCTGCTATACCCATAGCTTACTCTGACTGTTCCTTTTACTTATATATTATCTAGATCTCGAGTGATGGAGTCTCTTCCGTGGATTGACCTCCCAATCTACCAAGATTGGAAGCCAAAGCGTCACATTTTTCCTTTGCCCCTCAACTTTCTCTTCATAATTGCTGATGGGCACAGGGCCCTGGGTGGGGCTTTGGTTTCCCGGACGTTTCCGCACCCTCCTCAGCGGAGTGGCTTCGGTCACCCAGGCTTTATTGTGGTCGGCAGGGAGGGTTCTGTGGGGGCACCCGGTTATGGCCTTGGCCTTGCTCGGGGCCTTGGGGCTGTTCGGCCAGGCAGCTTGGGGAACAACAACAACAACAACAACAACAGTACAGTATAACAAGATAATATTATTTTAGATTTCGTACCTGAAAAGATATGATATAGCCAATAGTTTTAGCACTTGCACCAAACATCTGATCAATGAGCAGAACAAAACTTGATCTGTATGTGAAGACAGCAAAGGTGAGGAAGAAGTCCACAAGGAATATGTCCCCGAAGACCCGCCAGTCAATGTCTTGTATGACCCGGAGGAAATGATCCAGGGTTCCATCGGTTTCTCTTGATTGGCCTTTGCTGGTTCCAGAGTCAATGAGGGGATCTTTTTCAGAAGATTGGGAGTCTCCAAATTGTGAGTGGAGTGGCAGTTTGCTCGGCAGAACCGCATAGCACAAAACTGTTGAAATAAGTTATATCAGTAGGCTAGTGTTAATGTGCAATCAATGAATTAATAGAGGCCTACACGAAGGCAGTCCTCCGACTCCACTCTCACCCTGGGCGAGCTTCCAGGATATAACTTTCCCTATTCCAAATGACTCAACATGATAATTAACAACCCTTAGTCATTAAAAATCATCACTGGCTACTACACCTAAAGATTACCTACATCAAGAAACCAAAGTCCTCAAAGTCAAAGACCACCTGGACATGAGAGGCACACAATTCCTGGCTGCAGCCTCCACAAACCAAGACCACCCACTACACTACATAGCAGCACACCCACAGACACCAAGGAATATCAAAACAACACCCAGCACACGGTATCACACACAAATATTGTCATCTCTCCCTCCCTGCCCACCCAAAACCAGCTTCCTGAAGCACAATCATACTCATATCTCTCGCCGTTCCATCCAATCACTCATAGACAACACGCAGCTGCAGGCACGACCTCTGGAAATCCATCCTTCTGAATCCTCCCTTCCTCGCGAGGACAGAGTTCACCTGGCCAGGCTGAGATGTGGGCACCATCCAGCTCTTCCGAGCTACCAGAAGAGATTGGATATCTCCGTCGTCGACACCTGCCCAGGATGCAACACGGTACCCCATACTATTTAACACATCATAGAAGACTGCATTCTACACACTTGCTCTAACAGTATAATCTACACTCCTTGAGAGCCCTGTGGGAAAGCTCGATCGTGGCCATGGCCTTTCTTAGGGACTCGGGGATGTTCGGCCAGGCAGCTTAGGGAACGACAACAACAACCCTTAGTCATGAATCATGTGGTCTTTCCCTAGGTCTTCTCCACTCATGGTTGTCACCTGCCTAAATCATGAACAGGGACAACTTCAGAGAACCCTGTACTAGCCAAGGCAAAGGTAAACAGGCGCTGTGTGTGAAGACTATTATCTTACATAAAAGACTGATATATAAATGCATGAATATACATTAATTACCGGTAATATTTTACATACAAAATATAAATTTAGTCTATAGGTAATTACAGTACATTATAATCCGTATTAATCCCTGATACTAATATTTGCTTAATTATATAAGGTTTGCACATTTTTACTTTACCATCTTAAACTAACCTAAATTCAGGAAAAAGATGCCAGTGCTGATGCTGCATACTAGGGTGAATCCATTTTCAAAATCTGCAAGTTGCCCTGTAAAAAATATTTGGTATACAGTATATCTTATATTTACTTTAATGTTTCTTGTACCTTACAAATCCATTTTCGGGGAGCATTTTGTGTAGCAAATTATTGTACAGTATATTCATTTTGTTTCATGACTATAAATATTTCAACACAGTTGTATCATATTAATTTCCACTATGATTATTTTTGGAATTAGTTTTGTTTAACGAACAAGGCCTTGTCTGGTTATAGATACAGGCCTGCGAAAAGTCTTATGTGCCATAATATGAACCATGCTTGATGGTCTGGGGAGAGGGTGCATCCCTTGACCCCGACCGCCCTTGTGTGCCTTCAGATAGTCAAACACGGGTAAGTTGGAACAGAGTTTTATGCAAAAATTTTATGCCTATCAAGAGCCATAGCATATATTGACGTCATTTGCTTGATTGATAACGTTATATGCAGCACCTTTAGAAGCGTGCTTGGTTGTTAGGAAGGAAATGCAGACCTCGACCTCAATACCAACCCTCTCCATTTACACTTACTCTTGGCATAATCAAATGCAGGTGGGTCAGGTCGTGATCACTCAGCTATTAGTCTTATATAGGCTATGCCGGATGGACTTGCTAGTTATGAAATCTATGTATGTCTGTCTGGTATTTGAGCCTGCCTATATGTCTGGCCTGCCTGACCTCCCAGTGCTGGTCCTAGGATGACAGCTAGACCCATGGCAGCACCTAACTTGCCCAGCACCGGTGACCTCTCGCCCACCTCCGTCACGTCAGCCAGCACCGCTTTACAGAGAGTCGTGCTGTGCTTGAACACACCTGAAACATGTTAAAGATCGTTAAATTAACCCTCTCACTCTCGCTCTAGTTACTTGGAACTTATTACCACTACCGTTCACTCTCAAGTGCTTCTTGCACTACCGCGAGAAGATACATGTATTGCTCTGTTTAAACCCACAATAATCGCCTTTACATGCAATGTAGGCCTATTATACATCCAAAGATAAAGTAAGACCCATACTATTATTTAAGTTACATGCTAAGCAATATTTATATATTTTTATTATGAAAAAAACATTTGTCACGCTCATTCCAAATGTCTATCTACTGTATATCTATATACTCAGGCCCAATCCCCACTTTTCCTATTTTTTTCTTTTCTTTTTTCCCTCTTTTCCCCTTTTTTTTTTTTTTTATTTTGGAGGGGGTGGCCGACTCAAGACAGAGCCAGAATAGGGAAAACACAACAGAAACATTCCAAATGTGTCGTCATAATTTATTTATCATCAAGTTGTTTATATATGAATAAAATGAAAATTGGTACTTGGCAAATCAAAATTATGCATGTGTAACCAAAATTATAATTCTACAAAAAAATTCAGCAACAATAACTACATTTAGTACAATCTATTATATCTAAATAGAAAGAGGAAAGGCAATCTACAAAATTACCATACCCAACCCAGAACAAAATGAATATATACCGCTAATAATTGAAAAACAATTATGACGACCTAATAATGTTTATTTTTCTAACATTATCGGCTTTGCACCATCGAAAATTTAAATTTGCAGAGACGATATTAGGTTATTTTATCTATCTATCTATTGCCTGACGCCGTGATCCCTGAAGGGGTGGCCACGAATGAACCGCCCCCATGCACCTCTGTCCCCAGTCAGTCGACGCCCCTCCCCCCAAACAGCACCGCCTTCGTTCATATACTTCCTCACTCCATCCTTCCACCTCTCCTTCGGTCTACATCTCCCTCTCTGTCCCTCCACCTCGCTCTCGTACACCCTCTTAGTCATTCTCTCGCTATCCATACGTTCCATATGGCCGAACCATCTCAAGTTGTTCCTTTTCACACTTTCCAGCACATCTACCTCCACACCACACCTCCTTCTTACTTCTTCATTAGTCTGTCTATCGCTCCATGTAACTCTGCACGCACTTCTTAACCCGGGAACTGCAGGGAGACTCTTAAGAGTTCCCCCGGCGGACTGCGGGAAGACTCTTAAGAGTAAGGGAAAAACAAAATCCATTTAAAACACCCAAAACAAAATTTTTGTTTTTGTTTTGATTTTTTGATTTTTTGATTTTTTTTTTGCCCCTGGGCCATGCCAAATATCACTCCTCCACCTCTCCTCCTTCCCCACTTTCCTCCCCTCCTTCAGTTATCACCTATTTTCCCTGTTATTCCCTTATTCTGTGGTCTATTTTCGTGCTAACATTAGCGAGTTGGTAGCAGGGCGTTGTCATCACTGTTACCAAGCGTGGGAAAGAGCGAGAGAGAGACTATTGCGGAACAGTGTCTCTCCAGACAAGGGGAGGGGTGGAGGGCAGGGAGGTTGCCTCAGCCATACATTATGTAACTCCCGGCCTGTATCGCCGATTTTGACCATCCAAACACTGTTTCCACTTGTTTTATTGTTGTAACAGGTTAATACCTTTATAATCAACCTATAATAGGCACATATGGATAAGTATTAATGCTATTTATGGTAAAATAACGATGTTAGTGATGGGAACAGCTCAAATACGTCAGCACAGGAGTGTGGTGTCTCATACCCCCCATGCGCACTTCTTAGGTTAAGTAATTAATTTCCACTGCTCTCACTCTTGATCTGAGTCTCTTCTCAAACGTCCATGCTTCGCTTCCGTAAGTCAGTGTCGAGATTACCACACTGTCATGCAAGGACTTCTTCACTTCCATACTGACCACCCTATTTCTTGTTACTGCTTTCAGCGTTCCTACAACCCTCTTCCCCTGTTGTACCCTCTCTCGCACTTCTTCATCCATAGTCCCATCTTTACTCAACACACTGCCCAGATACTTAAAAGAGTTGACGATCTCCATAGCCTGACCGTTCAGCTTCACCTCACACTCTGTGACTTCACCCCTTTCGAAGACCATAACCTTGCTCTTCCCCGCATTTACCTTTAAATTCCGTTTTTCGCTCACTGTTCCAAACTCATTTACCAGACCCTGCTGTAGGAATCGGTTTTTACACCATACCCGAAAGAGGATTTATGGAGCTCCGATCTTACTCTCAACCATCTGAACAATTTAACCAGCACACCTAAACTTCGTTAAATGCGGAAATAGCCTCACAAAAATATCAAGCCCTGGTGGGGGCACGAACTCTCGACCCTTGGGTGTGAGGCAGACACCTTACCAGTTAGACCAATAGAGATATCCCACTTGGCCTGGTCGGCTCAGGGTATTTCCGCATCCGATCTGTTTTAGGCTAGCCTACTTTCACTGACTTTACACTGCAACTCCCATTCATTATCACTCATCAGGACTGTATCATCCGCAAACAGCAGTATAGGTAGCTTCCACTCATTTCCCTCCCTTTTCAGCGATACACCAACATCCACTGCTCTTGATAGTATAATTTCTTTCATGACTATTTTATGGTTATTTTATATGAAAGAATAAGTAGTTTTCACACACTTTCCAAAAATCCAATCAGAATTTGCCTGTCGTCAATAGTTTTTATTAAATTAATATAAAGCACAAGAGTATACCCTCGCCGTTCTCGGACTTGCACATCTGTTGCAGAATAAAATATACTATGAGAGAGAACAAAGCTGCCACAAATATATATTTTTCACTAGATATTTGCTGTTTACACACATTTTCTGGTCTTCACTGTTCATATGTTCATCATATAAGTAAAATAAATGCACATGGAGAAGAAATAATGCTTTAAATGGTAAATATAACAAATTCTGTCAGAATCAAAGGTCTTTTTCACATACACAGCAATTTTAATTAAACACCGCACCTCAATTGCGTGCTCCTCGGGTTAATGGTCCTCTTGGGGGTCGCTTCTCTCTTGATGTGGAAGAAATCGGGCCAGCCCTAGGCATGATATAAAATGGCATTCCACAGAGGGCCTGCCTACACTTCTCTGGTACTATGAAGACGGAGGAGAGTCTTTGAGGTGTCGGAAAGCGGGCATAACAATAGATAATATAGTTAATAAAGCAGTTAATACAATCATTATTATAGGTAGCGCCAACAAACTTGCCAATTATCATGACCCCATAACTTCTTATAACTCAAAATGAATGAAAGCAAATGGGCTGACGTTTCTATCATTTGGGAAGAGTCCACCAGGAAATAAGTGTGGAACTGTGGATATTTATAGCCAGTTTGCTCAGTTTTACAGCCAGCCAGGCGGGTGCCCAACCCTGAAAGGGGTTGAAATAGGGGAGCTATCCCCCCGCCAAAGGCGGCTTTCTAGGGCCTTTCCTAGCTGATGCTGAGAGGATTGGGTTCTAGTCATGTGGTGATGGGCTGGTCTATCAGAGTGAGAACTGAGCGATCTTTGCCATACCCATAGCTTACTCTGACTGTTCCTTTTACTTATATATTTTCTAGATCTCAAGTGACGGCATCTCTTACGTGGATTGACCTCCTAATCTACCAAGATTGGAAGCCAAAGCGTCACATTTTTCCTTTGCCCCTTAGCTTTCTCTTCATAATTGCTGAGGGGCACAGGGCCCTGGGTGGGGGTTTGGTTTCCCGGGCGTTTCCGCGCCCTCTTCAGCTCCCCGCCATGGAGTGGCTTTGGTCACCCAGGCTTTATTGTGGTCGGCAGAGAGGGTTCTGTGGGGGCGCTCGGTTATGGCCTTGCTCGGGGCCTTGGGGCTGTTCGGCCAGGCAGCTTGGGGAACAACAACAACAACAACAGCCAGTTTGCTCTAGACCCTTTCGAGTTACAGAGAGGCCAAGGGCCAAGATTATTGTCAAGTTCGTTGGCGCTACCTATAGTAAAGGTGCCTTCATAAGAACATAAGAAAATGGGAGTCTGCAGAAAGCCGATTGGCCCACACAAGGCAGATCCCTGTCACACCCAACCCTAATTATAAGGCCTAATTATAAGCCCAGCTCACTAAAAACCATTAGGACTGACCTCACCAAACGGTCAGAGGTCAGAAAACGGGGGTCTGCAGAGCGCTGATTGGCCAACACATGACAGATACCCCTCACACCCAACCCATCTCATCCATATGGCTATCTATTTTTTTCTTAAAGCTCCCTATCGTTCTTGATCCCACTATAGCACTTGGTAGCCTATTCCACCTGTCTACAACTCTGTTACCAAACCAATATTTGCCTATATCTTTTCTGAAACAAAATTTACCTAATTTGAAACCATTGGTTCGAGTTCTTTTGCTATCACTGAGCTTTAGTAGTTCTTTTATGTCCCCTTTATTAATCCCACTAACCCACTTGAACACCTCTATCATATCCCCTCTAACTCTGCGTCTCTCTAACGAGTGTAAGCCTAATTTCTTCAACCCTTCAACATGTTAGAACTGAAACAACATAACCCCTTCAATATGATGGTTTTATGTTTGTTCTGTATAACACTAAAGCCAAAGCAGTCACACAAGCAATTGAACCCCATTGACTACAAAACACGTTTCCTGTGCTTAAATAAGTACATCAAAGTGAGAGATAGAAAGACAGAGGGAGACCGGAAGACCAAGACAGGTACTAAGTTAAGAAGAGACAGAGACGAAACTAACCTAGTAAACTTACCAGTAAGAATTCTTGAAGCGCACATGATAAAGATGGAATTGGTGGCTCCTAGTATGGAATAACCCACACATGACACGGCCAGGCTGGCTAATAGTAATGGTCGCCTCCCGTATTTGTCACTCCACCGACCCTGTAAAGTCAAGTAAAGGATATAGCCGCTGTCACACAAGCGCTTTTTCCGTCAATTTTCCATAAACAAGTTTTGTCTTGCAATATTTTGAAGATTTTTTTTTTTGCACTGGTATCGGCAACTAGACTCAAAGTAGATTATGTTCTGCGGCTTAATTCTGATTAAGCATAAATTTTGAAGCTGCCTGACCATAACTGCCTCCCAAAATTGATAAAAAATGCGCTTGTGTGACACACAAAATGTAGTGGAGCTAGAGGACTTTGAATGTGCAGTGTGCAAGGGAGATCGTGTGTTAAATGACCCGCCTGTCAGTGTTGATTTTGACAGTATAACGCTGGACTGTGTGAATAAGTTCCGCTACCAGGGCGATATGGTTTCAGCCGGAGGTGGAATATTTACCTACTGTCAGGGGTGTAAAAATTACTTAATGATTGTACTTAAGTCCAAGTAAAAGTATGTACTGAAAAAGTTACTGAAGTAAAAGTACAGTAAAAGTTCCCAAATAGAAATGTACTTAAGTTAAAGTAAAAAAGTATCTACTGAATGAATTACTTAACCCGGGAACGGCGAGGGGGGGGTAATGAACTAGCTCCCCATGGGCGAGCATATGGGCTCCATTCAGGCCTATAATCGTCATTTTACGATAAATATCGTTATTACCTATTCATATGAGCCTATTTTACCTTCACTATGAAGATAGTAACCTGTAACAACAATCAAACCAGTGAAAATATCATTTTTCTGGTCAAAATCGCGAATATAGATGAACCAGCCCATTCATGAATTTTGGAGAAAATTGAGGCAACCCCTCCCTCCACGAGGCCTCAAGCCACACTGAGCCTACTCATACACACACTCGCTTGTGTAACACACCTGCTAGGCACGTAAGCACATCCCCCACACAGTTTGCTAATGTTAGCACAAAAATATACCAACAAATTAGGGGATAACAGGGAAAATAGGTGATAATTGAAGGGGGAGGGGAAAGAGAGGAAGGAGGGGATGTGGAGGAGTGATATGAGATATAGGGGAAAACAAAATAAAAAATAATAAAATAAATAAATAAAATTGTTTAGTGCTGTTTAAATGGTATTTTTAGGCCTCCATCTTAACCCGGGAACCGCGGGATGACTCTTAAGAGTTCCCCCGGCGGACTGCGGGAAGACTCTTAAGACTCAGGGGGAAAAAAAAATCAATTTAAAACACCGAAAAAAAAAATATTTGTTTTTGTTTTTATTTTTTATTTATTTTTTTTGCCCCTGGGCCATGCCAAATATCACTCCTCCACCTCCCCTCCTTCCTCCCCTCCTTCAGTTATCACCTATTTTCCCTGTTATTCCCTTTTCCTGTGGTCTATTTTCGTGCTAACATTAGCGAGTTGGTAGCAGGGCGTTGTCATCACTGTTAGCAAGCGAGTGCAAGAGAAAGAGAGAGAGTATCGATCGACAGTCTCTCTCCAGAGGTGGAGGAAAGTGGTGGGCTGGGAGGTTGCCTCAGCCATACATTGTGTAACTCCCGGCCTGTATCGCCGATTTTGACCATCCAAACGCTGTTTCCACTTGTTTATTGTTGTAACAGGTTAATACCTTTATAATCAACCTATAATAGGCGCATATGGATAAGTATTAATGCTATTTATGGTAAAATAAATATTTTAGTGATGGAAACAGCTCAAATACGTCAGCACAGGAGTGTGGTGTCTCATACCCCCCATGCGCACTTCAGAGGTTAAGAGCTTTGCCGCCGTCGCCCAGTAAAACCTCTTAAGAGCTTTGCCGCCGTTTACGGGTTAAGTACCAAAAGTAAAAAGTAATATCCCAATCTATTATTATATATATATATAGCTGTGTGTGTGTGTGTCAACATGAACGAAAACTAATAGTTAACTATTACAGGAACCTTGACTTTGTGTTCCCCCTCTTGTTATCTTACAATCACACACTTCTTATAATGTAAAACTTGCAAAATATACGAATGAGTCGATATAATCAGTGTTATTTATAACCAGTGCTATTGATAACATTCTGAAGAAAAAATAGAACCAAGCACATTAAAAAAAAAAAAAAAAAATCATAATGCATATGTAGGCTAATTGAAGAGATTCTGATTATACGACATCGAGAAAGTGCTTTGATTCGGGATAATATCTCCTTAGAATATATTCAACTCGGTAAAAGCTGCAACTAAGTTTAGGTTCAATTAGTTCAAGACCATAACAGAATAGATATTAAACAGTGTTAATTATGATTATGCTGGATTAAACAAGTGAGATTAGGTATAAGGTTTGGGAAATGACAATATGGCAAGTTAGATTATATCAGGCTAGAATATATTGTAGTTAGTAAATAACATAATAAATAATATTACAGTATGACACTATGCAGGTAGCTCTGTACGAGGGACTTTGTACAGGCATATATTTATACTTGAGGATTTCCCTAAATTTAGTTTTACTCTTGATTTTCTCATGTGTTCGTTATATAATTTCAATTCTCTATTTCTTCAGATCGTGAGGAGTGGTTATTTCAAAGCCATAGTTTGCAATATTTTTGTTTTTTACGGAATAGCATAATTTATATTATCATATATTTATATAATCTTAATTTTATCAACAACGGACAATACATTTATTCTTTGAAGGATTATTCTAAATTGCTAATGCTAGTTTAACAATTCTGGTTAGCTTCGTTACATGAAATTCAAAAATGTATTCCCGTTCAAATAAATATAGATGAGGGTCTAGTAAAATTATCATGCTGAGTCACGGGTGGAAAGTGTAAGGTGTTAAACCTTTGGGATCAGGTGGTACAAAGGGAGAGTCATTAGGATGTGTGGGGGAGAGGGGAGGGCTCTCTGCGCCATATAAATATAGTGGTCACCTTTGAACTATCTAAGGAATGTCACACCTACATTCAGGGGAATGTCCATGGGAAATGCTACCTGGCATTTCAATTCTATTGGGAAGAATATTTAAGAAATTTGCTGAAGTTGTACTCTACAAATTTAAAAGAAGTCAATGAAATGTAGTGGAGTAAAAGTACAAGTAATTCTTCTACATACTACTCAAGTTAGAGTAAAAGTACTGGACAAAAAATCTACTTTTTAAAAAGTAAATACTGAAAAAATATACTTAAGTACTGTACTTGAGTAAATGTACTTCATTACCTTTACATCCCTGCCTACTGTAATATAATAATCTTCCCTGATCTTATAACTAACTGAATGGGGCCCTTTTCGTTTTGGTTTTTTCTCTATCTCCCTCTCTCTGGGTTGTATCCATTCGGCCCCATTCAGCCTACTGTTTTAAGACGTTTATTCCCATCCAGGTGTCGATCTTTCCTGGCGAGCGGTAGCGAGCCAGGATATTTCTTAAAACAAAATTGACAGCAGGTAAAATTTGTAAATGTCTCCGGCAAAGCTGGATTTCTCCATACAATGCTGGCTCACTATCGCTCGCTAGGAAGAAATCGACACCTGGATAGCGATAAACGTCTTAAAACAGTGGGTCGAATAGATACAAGCCAGAGAAAGAGAGAAAAAAAGCAGGTCACCCCCCTTAACACCTTACATAATTATAGCGAGTTAGAAATGATTTAACTGTAGCCATCGTGCATAGCTAACCTAGACTGACTATAACTCACCACAAGGGGAGATGATATGAGTTGCAGTATACCGTATAGTGACCGCACAAGTCCCCCCACCAGCGGCGTCATCCCCAGAGCCCTCAGGTGAACCACAAACAGCGGCAGGATAAGCATTACTCCGCCCAAGTCCTGGAAAAAAAAATATATTAAAAAATATAGAAATATACCGGTATAATGTAGGTATAATGTATATATAATTTATATACAGTATTAAAAAAATATATATATACATACCGGGTATATATACTGTATATATGTGAATATATATATATATATATATATATATATATATATATATATATATATATATATATATATATTATA
This sequence comes from Paralithodes platypus, assembly GCA_032716605.1. Lineage (NCBI taxonomy): Eukaryota > Metazoa > Arthropoda > Malacostraca > Decapoda > Lithodidae > Paralithodes > Paralithodes platypus. The sequence continues at coordinate 32,337,054 of CM064522.1, read as the reverse complement.
TATATATATATATATATATATATATATATATATATATATATATATATATATATATACCTCTATATATATATTATATATATATATACCGGTATATATAATTTATATATATACTGTATATACTGTATATACAATAATAATAATGATAATAATAATAATCAATACAAATTTAGCAAGTTAACCCATTCAGTATACGATGGCGTTTTTCTTTATTATTTTCTGGCTCTCTTTAGACGATTTTATTTAGTTTATGTAGGGCGATTCTATTCAGTTTAGGAAGGGCGATTATATTCAGTATAAGGAGGATGTCGAAAGTTTCATTGAGCTAGTCTTTATAATTTTAATTGCTAGAGGTCCTTACAAAATCAAATCAAATTGTCAAAATCGCGTAGGGGTAGACCTAGAAAGACGTGGGAGCATGTACTCCGGATCAATCTCAAAACAAAGAACTTGACAACAGAAGCAGCCCATGACAAGGTCGCCTGGAATTCCGCCATTTAGGACGTGAAACTGTAACCACACTCTCTAAGTACGAAATGGTCTTTAAACGTGTACGTTAATTAAGTATTGAATTTTCTTTATATTATAA
>CM064522.1:32313968-32331468 GCA_032716605.1 Paralithodes platypus | reverse complement strand
TGTGTTCTACAGTCGTGAGCCATACTAAGTATACAACCATTTGAATATTTGAACTTTAAATGTCAAGTTCTGAATCATGTGGGAAACAATGCTGCGCTATACGCACTATACGTGATCACTTCGTCACATATTGCACACGGAAAACCACAAAAAGTACCCTAGAGAATCACAAGGTTATCAAAACAAGGTCACTCAGAAACTACAACAAAGAAACATTTCTGGACATTTTATGGAATACAGACTGGTCTCCAGTGTTTGGAAGTGCAAACGTTAATGACGCATGGATTGGCTTCAGAACCATCATCACAAACATCCTCTGAAAGACATACGAATTAAAGCAAGGTCAGACCCATGGATCAACAATGCCATACTACACCATCTGGTGTAGTATGGTGATGGGCTGGTCTATCAGAATGAGACCTGAGCGATCTCTGCCATACCCATAGCTTACTCTGACTGTTCCTTTTCCTTATATATTTGCTAGATCTCAAGTGACGGCGTCTTTTCCGTGGATTGACCTCCCTACTGCCAACCTAAAAGTTGGCAGATTGGGAGCCAAAGCGTCAAACCTAAAAGTTGGCAGATTGGGAGCCAAAGCGTCACATTTTTCCCTTGCCCCTCAACTTTCCCTTCATAATTGCTGAGGGGCACAGGGCTTTGGGTGAAGCTTTGGTTTCCCGGGCGTTTCCGCGCCCTCCTCGGCTCCCTGCCTTAGAGTGGCTTCGGTCACCCAGGCTTTATTAGTGGTAAGCAGGGAGGGTTTTGTGGGGGCGCTCGTTTATGGCCTTGGCCTTGCTCAGGACCTTGGGGCTGTTCGGCCAGGCAGCCTGGGGAACAACAACAACAACAACAACAACAACAACAACAACAACAACAACAACACCATCTGGAACACAGAGACAATCTGTTAAAAAGGGTAGTGAAACATAGACAGGATCAAGGTCTGAAACATGAGTTCAACAGGGCCAGGAATAAACTAAGTAGACAAATCAAATCAGCGAAAACTAATTATTTCCACAATAAGGCAGAGGAATATCAGAATAACCCAAAGAAACTATGGAGGCACCTAAAAACAACAGGCTACAGCAACAAGGCAAGGGATTCGTCTAACACTAATATTGCTCTCAACATTAATGATCAGGTTTGCCACGGACAAATTTCAACCTACTTCAACACCTTCTTCACCTCCATAGCAAACACACTTGCACAGAACCTACCGCAACCTCTCAATAAATACACGACAACAATGGCCACCTTTCGAAATTTCTACAGAGCTAAAGGCATACACCCGAACACATTTGGATTGCAAAATGTTACACCAAAATACACTTTTGACGAGCTCTCTAACCTAAATGTACATAAAAGCACAGGACCAGACAAAATTCCTGCCAAATTTCTACGAGATGGAGCCATTGGTATAGCAGGTCCCCTAACCCACACCATCAACCTGTCAATTAACACCAACACTGTACCTGCTGAACTGAAGGAAGCTATTGTAACCCCTGTATTCAAGAAAGGAAATAAACTAGAAGTTGGCAACTACAGACCAGTTAGCATATTATGTATTGTATCTAAAATCCTTGAAAGAGCGGTATACACCCAAATTGAACACTACCTCAAAGAAAATGATCTATTTTATAAGTTTCAATCAGGTTTCAGATGCATGTAGCCTACTCGACTGACTCCTGTCTCATCCACTTAACAGATCACATTCGTAAAGAAATGTCTAAAGGTAACTATACCGGTATGGTTCTTCTTGATCTACAAAAAGCGTTTGACACAGTAGACCATGATATCCTATGTAATAAACTACAAGCAATGGGCATTGGGTCTGTGAACTGGTTTAAATCTTTTCTTAGTGGTAGAACACAAAGAGTCAAAATTGATGATAATATATCTGATCCTACGCCAATTAACTGTGGGGTCCCGCAGGGAAGCATCCTTGGTCCCTTACTCTTTCTCTGTTATGTGAACGACATGGAACTGAGCGTCTCGTGTAAATTATTACTGTATGCTGACGACAGCGTGCTTCTGGTTTCAGGAAAAGACCCAACAAGTATTGCCGCTTCACTTTCCAAAGAACTAGAATCATGTAGTGAATGGCTAGTGGACAATAGACTATCTCTTCACCTGGGCAAGACGGAAGCCATCTTATGTGGGACAAAACGCAAACTGAAAGACATTGTGGGCTTCTCGGTCAACTGTAATGATATTCCTATAACAACAGTGTCACAAGTTAAATATCTCGGACTAAAACTGGACTCGAGTTTGTCAGGTGAAACAATTTTGGAATCTATCCTGTGTAAGTGTAGAGCACGTTTAAAATACCTGTAAAGACAGGTGTGATGCTTGCCAGCGGCGACCAAAAAGACCCTTTGCCAAGCGCTTGTTCAATGTAATTTTGACTATTCTGTCATCCTGGTACTCTGCATCATCTAAATCAGCACAGCACAAACTTCAGGTCACTCAAAATAAAATGGTTAGGTTCATGCTGAACCTAGGACCCAGATCACATGTTGGCCAGGAACAACTTCAGTCACTAGGTATGCTCAATGTCTCTGACAGGGCCAAACAAATCAGGCTCACTAATGCCTTCAAAATTTTCTATGACAGAGCTCCAGAGTATCTTAAGAGTGATTTTGTTAAAGCAAATGAGAGGAGTGGACATAATACAAGAAACAGGATGTTTAATTTTAAGGTCCCGAGAATCCAAGGACAGGGTAAGCAAACATTCTTCTTCACTGCCATCAAAGACTGGAACGACCTAGGTCACCCCAGTCAGTCCGTGAAAAGAGAACACTGTATTCCTTCAGACGTAGCCTGAAGGAACACCTGAACCGGACAGCTGCGAGAAGGGAGCACCAAGCTTATGTCTACTACTAAATACGACATAAGAGATAGGCAAACCAAACTGAAATTATTACTGATTACGGATTACTGATATTTACCATAGGATGTAAGGTATCTTAAAATAACCCCCTAGAAATACTTTCTCTAAAGTATCTATTTCTTTTATCCTCCCCTTTTCCCCAGCTAACCTAATCCCACAAGGACCCTAATGGAAATACGCCTAACGGCCTTATTGGGCTATCCTTAGTTGGAATTATGCAAAGCTGGTACATGTCATATTTGTAACATAATATGTGGTACCAACTCTGTAAATTGCTAACTGAATAAATATTATTATTATTATTATTGTCTTGTATGTACAGTTGTTATGGTCCATGCCTGTACCTAGTACCCCTGGTTGCAATATTTCAGCAAAAGCCAATAGACAACCAGCAAAATCATGTCTGCTGTTTCCAACAGGCTGTAATATGTTATAGGGATCTCCATTACTCAATAATATAGTTCATATCAGTACAAGTCTGGGCTTATGGTTGTTGTTGTTGTTGTTGAAGATGTATTTATTTTATACTAGCCCTCTGGGCCTAAGCTTATGGTGTGTAGTGTGATGTAGACAATCTAGCTCCGAATAAGGTGTTACAAGCATATTTTAGAGAGCAATGGTTGTGACGTACAACCCAAAGTTTATATACATACTAGTGTGTATACTATACCGGTACTGTATACTTTGGCACAGCCTTCCACTGCCATCTGTTGACTACTCCCCTCGACTTTATTTGTTCACCAGGCATTAAATCTACAGGCTAGATGAGAGCTTATGATTACAAGGTTCAAAACAAAATAAAACAAATAACTGGTTTTAAAATATTTGCAATGGAAATAGGCCTAGGCCGTAATGAAGCCAAGTAAAATTGGATATATATCAGTCCTATATGTATTCCCACTCTAAGGCGTTGTCTGTAACATAAAGTGCACATTAAATGGCAGTTTATCTTATATTTATTCCATCAAATGTGGTCTGAATTAATTAAGAAACTATACACGAAATATTGTCAATGTCCTCTTCCTTCAATGTTTTTATTATAAAATAAATTTGTTGGAAGCTATAGTATTTTTATTCTATTCACCACATTATACCAAAACAATAAAACAAATATTTTCTTAATTATTACGTCAGTTACAGTACTTTACATATTCACAAATCCATGCACTTTTATACTAAAACTGACACTTTTTCTCACATAGGGCCTAATTGTAAAATTTACAAAAAATACTACCGATAGGCCTATATGCAATTGTGTTATTGTATATGTTAATTTATATTCTAATAATTCCTGCAGGGAAATATTGCTTTACAATTAAGAAGTTATTTGTGTAATTGAATACAAATAATCTTTTCTGAGTCTCTTCGATCATTATTGAGCCATTGAGTAATATGACTTGGATTTTAGCATGCACACACGACATAGTCAATCACGCACACTAACAGTCACATACACACGCAAGCACACATATTGTACATACAATACTTATACAAACATACATATACACACATAACACTGCACTATAACGGTACTGTGCCACACTGAGCTGCACACTTTCACTGTCACACACCTGCACCACCACTACCATCCACCCACCTTACCACCACATTACTGAACACTATTGAACAACCTAGCTGTGTCATTGTGAGCCGTATCTGGCTTTGTCACAGATAGTCATGCACTCATGCCAAGTTACTTTGGATTCAAGCCTTTTGTTTAATCTATTTACACACTTATATAGGCCTACAGTATACCTACTGTGCGTGTGTGAGTGTATACCAAAAAAACAAAAAAAAAAACAAAAAAATATATATGCCCTATATATATATATATATATATATATATATATATATATATATATATATATATATATATATATATATATATATATATATATATATACAGTATATATACTGTATATTGCAGTTTATATTTTTGTGTCAATTTTGCAACAAATATAGTCCTGGAGTTGCATGCATGGACGTCCTGTATACTACATTTACCTTTACGGGGTTGAGAAGGTGAAAACTGTGTTGTATTGGACATAAAGATCTGTGACGATCATATTTCCTTCACGAGAGCCCAAAACAAACTGACAGAGAATGAGAGCAGGGTTACTATAGGCTTTGCAAACACATTATATCGCTAGATTCGTTCTCAAAAGTCGCTATATAGTAAATAAATTAATAAAAATCGCTAGAATAATGCCAACATATCTAGACTATAGCTCTAAAATGTCTGAAATATCTAGAATATCGCTAGGAATGATGTCGCTATATGTAAGAAATTGCCGCTTGATTGAAGTAAATATCTCTAGATCTAGTGACAAAGTAGCTAAACTGGCAACATTGAATGAGAGGGAGGAGAGAGGAGGGGAGTTGGTTATACAAGTATGCATGTGTTCGTACGTGTGAGAGAAAGAAAATGTGTTTGTGTGTGAGAGTTTGATTGTGTGTTTGTTTAGCTGTATGTGAGAAGTATGAATGAGAAAACATATACGATTAGTTTTGTGTTTGTTATTCAGCAATACACATCATTGCACTTTCCAATGCCAGGCCCTTACATCGATTATGTAAACACATGTAACATACAGAGTGGCCCAAAGATCCCAAATATTTGGAATAGCAGTACAGTAATTACATTTTTAAAGCTTCCTTGTGAACCTTAGGTGTTGTTCTTTAGCGTTGTTTACATTAATAATTCATATATTTTGGGGCCAAACACGATGTCAAAATTCGTTATTAACAAACTGCAAAATATTGAAGTTTTAATGCATCGTATGTCTGGCAGCGCATGGCGGCAGGGGAGGGACAGGATCCTCTGGACAGGATGTTGCTGTCTCGCTGCATGCCAGATCAATTATATGGAAAAATCAAAACTTCTATATTCTTCATATTATCTACTTGGAACTAATATCAATATAAAATGTAGATATTTTATAATTATATAAGCATCAATAAATAGACAAAGGGTTATCATTTCATCAATATACTTCAAACTTCTAATACTGCCTATGTAATTCACGTATAGGAACTTTGGACCACCCTGTATGGAATGGTCAAAGGCATCAATGAGGGGAGTTTGAATTATCTTATATAACTATCTATTCATCCATCTATCAATCTCTTAGGTAAGCAGGAGAGCAAATCCCCCCCCCCCTCTCTCTCTCTCTCTCTCTCTGAGGCGTGAGTCAATATTGTTAGGGCTGGAGTGTGAGGGTAATTGGTATATATAATACTCTCTGAGGGGGACTTGATCCACACTCAGTAGGCATGATCCTAAACATTGGAAGAAGGCTTTTTCTCACCATTCTAAGTTAGGCTATATGAGTATTTTTATGATTTCCAATTATTTGATATCAACAATATAATAAACCTGAGGATGGCCGCAGCCAGCACTATATATTTGTTTTCACCTGAAAAAAATATTATCCCCCATAGGCCTATAGCAGCTGATTTTTCGATACTAAATACAACAAATATGAGAGTAGGATACTGTTTCTGCATCATAATAATGGATAATTTTCATACTTAATTACAAATTTTTATACTAAATCTTCATAATAGCCGAATAAGCAAGATTTAGACAATGTAGTTTACCGTCACCTGGAAATAAAATATACTTTACATACATGTTTATAGCCCATAATTTGGAGTATGTCCAAACCGTTAAGTTACATTTATGTTACGTATAAGTTAGCCATAGATTAGTTAACTTAGGTTTAGGATAGGTAGCCTATACATTAGGTATAGGCCTATGATTAGGTTAGGGATAGGACATATAATTAGGTTATTGATAGGATAAATGCATAGGTTACCGGTATATAGGTATAAATTAGACATAGGTGAGGTATCGGTTTGATATAGATTAGGTTATCATTATTATTGTTTTCAATTTCCACCTTATTTCTAGTATTCTGTCATCTATATCAATGCTAAGACCAGCGGGGATCTGGGGGCGGCAGACACCATGTTAGGTTAGGTTAATGATAAAAATATGGAAATTGTTGGGGTGATGGGCTATGGCCAAAATGGGACATTTCTGCAACAAATGGATGCTAAAATCGCATGAATCACGTGAAATACAGTAGAAAAAACCGCTTGTTTTTTCTAGAAAACTCGCGCGTGTAAATCTAAAAATTTACCGACTCTCTCTGTTGTAAAAAGGAATGCCTCCCAATAATTACAGCGACAAAAAAAGAAGTCGGACTCTTACCCCACTTTTGCAATATAGGGTATGGTGCTTCATTATCCAACATATAATATGCATGGAGAGGCGCGTTGTGAGAATGATTGAATATAGAAAAGGGGTGAAAGTGAAAGGAGGGACGATTTTATTATGTTTTAACTGAGCCTAATTCGCATATGCCATATCAATAAGACTGTTACATAACAATAATTTGTATACATCAGTATACACAACTTGTTACAGATTTGGGTATCCAGTGTTCATATTCAGCAAACTATTCCTTAGTGATATCTTTATGGCTGCCAACACCGAGATTAAGGGTGAACTCCAGGAATAAACCTTATTCAAACTACAATGTATGGTTTTAGGGATAGGCTATAAGGCACCGAAGAATGTTCATCAATGTGTTCTAACAACATAGAAATATAGCTTATGTAACTTATGTTATGCGGCGATAACTTGTAATGTCCCTTGATTTTGGCACTGTCACTCTTTCAACTCTGGGGGAGGCACTAACTACAGGCACTCCCTCACTAACATAGGCCTAGGAAAAAAAGAAAAACAAACTGATCGCCATGGCTACCAGAGTCCAGAGTTGAGAGCCCTCAGCCCCTGCCACCATCAAAGTGAACAATAACATGGGAGCACATTAATGGCGAGGTGAAAAAAAAAAATGCAGTAGGCTAATAGCCTAGCCTATCGATAAATTTTTCCCTCTAACTGCTTCTAATGCTGTCCACCTTTTTGCGGTTTGTTTAGAGGTTATATGGGATTGGTGGGTTTGTCTGTCATGAGGGGGTGAGTCAAGTGTGGGGTTTTGAAGTTTATTAGGAGTGTGAATTGTGGGGGGGTGGAAGGGAGCTACTGACGGAAAACTGTCACAAGCGAAATTTTGTTGGTGGGGAAATAGCTGAGCATTTCTGGGGGAAGGGGGGGAACATGGTTGGGTCCCTAGGTCGTCACGCGTGAGGGGAGGATTAACGGCGCGTGTGGGAGGGTCAGGGTGGTGAGAGGTGAGCGAGTTAGGAAACGGGATTTGTTGGGGGGACAGCGGCGGGTTGGTGGGGGAAGAGTTAGGTGTAGAACAGGGGTTATTTGTAGAGGACTGATGTATTGATTTGGGGTTGTTAACAGGACGAATTTGGGGAATTTTCTTGGTGTCAGTCTCGGTCTGGTTAAAGGTTATGTGGGACTGGGGAGGATTAGTGGGGGCAGAGTTAGGCATAGGACATGGGTTATTGAGGGAGGAGTGATGTACTGATTTGGGGTTGTTAACAGGACGAGTTTGGGGAATTTTCTTGGTGGCAGTCTCGGTCTGGTTAGAGGTTATCTGGGACTGGTGAGTTTGTTTGACATGAGAGGGCGAGTCAAGTGTGGGGTTTCGAAGTTTTCTAGGGGTGTGAATTGTGGGGGTGGAAGGGAGCTACTGACTGAAAACTGTCACAAGCTACCGACGGAAAACTGTCACAAGGGAAATTTTGTAGGTGGGGGAATAGCTGAACATTTCTGGGGTCATGGGGAAAATATGTTGTGGTAGGCCTACATAGGTAGGCATAGCTAGAATACGGGGCTTGTTGGGGGGGCTGAGGAGGGTTGGTGGGGGAAGAGTTAGGTGTAGAACAGGGGTTATTGGTAGAGGACTGATGTATTGATTTGGGGTTGTCAACAGGACGAATTTTGGGAATCTTCTTGGTGGCAGTCACGGTCTGGTTAGAGGTTATCTGGGGTTGGTGGGTTTGTTTGACATGCATAGAAAAAGGATGGGGTTTATGGGGTAACACAATTGATGGAAGATGATCGTTGGTGGATGGCTGGGCAGGGGAAAATTTAGGGATGGTCAGAGAGGATAGAGGCAAGGAAGAGTGCACTGGGGTTGGACTTTCACCGGAAGTCATTTTGGAAGGGTGCACGGAGTCTTGGATAGGGGCTGAAGGGTTGGATAGGGGATTCATCGAACTGAGTAGGCATTCTTCTCTGATGGAGAGCATATGTTCTTCGAATAAGCCATACGGGTCGAGATGGGCGGTGATGTGGGGTGGGAGGATGTTTAACAATGCGGTGAATAAGAGTTCATTTTGTTGGTCGTAATCTTCATAGCTATATGTGGTCCTCACGTATCTGTAGAGTTGTATGAGGGTCACATTTATATCCCCTTCATACTTGATCTCGTCGACTTTTATTATTTTGGGGGCGACGGGGGAACCCAAAAGTGGATCTAAGGTCCGGATCACGAAGGATCGAAACTGGTTCCAGGTAAACTCTGGCGTACACTGTGTCACAGTTTGGCGAATAAATTCTTTAAAGGTAGGCCGATCAACAAGTTGGGAAACGGCTTCTCCCAACTGTATAATATGCAAAATTGCAACGGCGATTTTTTCGCGGTCATTATGAAGTACCACATCGTACACTGGCTTTATTATGTCTAAGTAAGTGGTGATATCATACGTGTTTACATCATACTTGGGAATGTGTGCGAGTGGCTGAAAATTTCGCGATGTTGCCATGCTTCTACTGTTCCAAACTTGCAGTGTAATGCAACCTTTTATCCGAATCAAGAACCACCGCTGCCGCCAATGTTATGCTAGGTTTTTCCAGGTTAAATAGGAATGAAATATCCCCAGGCCCACTTTAGGATCAACCTTTCCTGGTACCTGGCGTGGGGTACGAACCTCTGAAGGGAATTTAATCCTCCTAAAAACCCACAGGTTTTGAGATGCCTTGGGTGGGGTTCGAACCCTGGTTAGTGACGCACCACCATCACCACCAGGCCCGCGTGCTAACCCACTGTACTACCACGGACGTACTAAAAGTATAGCAACCTTAGTCCGATTTTTAAGAACCAGGTGATAGTCTCGTGGTGTTTTCACGTGATGAGTTTATTGGACTTACCATCTACGACTATTTTACGCTATACCTGACGTCAACTCGGGTGGTACATTATTGTGGTTGCGGGACATTTTCGAGGGCATTACACATACTCTATATTTACCACTCAACCCTTTAACCCGGGGACTGCGGGGAGACTCTTAAGAGTTCCCCCGGCGGACTGCGGGGAGACTCTTAAGAGTGAGTGAAAAAAAAAATCAACTTTTGACATCGAAAACAAAAAACAAATATTTGTATTTTTTTATTTTTTTATTTTTTTTTGGCCCCTGGGCCATGCAAAATCTCAGTCCCCTCCTTCCCCACTTTCCTCCTCTCCTTCAGTTATCACCTATTTTCCCTGTTATTCCCTTATTCTGAGGTATATTTTCGTGCTAACATTAGCGAGTTGCAAGCAGGGTGTTGTCATCACTGATGGCAAGCGAGTGCAAGAGAGAGCGAGAGAGTATCGATCGACTGTGTCTCAGTGGCCTTGGGGGAAATTGGCGGGAAAGCAGCTTGCCTCACCCATACATTATACAACTCGCGGGCTATATCTCCGATTTTGACCATCCCAACGCTGTTTTCACTCGTTTTATTGTTGTTTCAGGTTAATACCTTTATAATCAACCCATAATAGGCGCATATGGATAAGTATTAATGCTATTAATGGCACAATGAATATTTTAGTGACGGAAACACCTCAAATACGTCAGCACAGGGGGACGTTTCCAATTACCCCCATGCGCACTTGTTAGGTTAAGTATCCCCACTCTTCTACGGGTACGGTAGGATACACCATATTGTCTCGCAGCCATACCTCACACCTGGAACACCTATCCCTTCCCAGATAGGCCTACTGCTCGTCACTTCATACACATCTGCTCTTTCATACTGCGTTCAGCAATCTTCCCCACACCATCGTGGCCTTTTCATTCATTTCTCTCTCAAAATAATTTACTCCCACTATTACTGCCAAATAATTGTACTCATTCACCACCTCCAGTTTCCTTCCTCCTAGAAACCATTCTCTTGCCTCCCCTTGCTCTCCTCTGCCCAATTCCATGATTGTACTCTTTTCCCAACTGAAACTCTCTACCATATCTCCCAACATCGTCTAACATCATCTCCATATCCTCTCACCATGATGGCGTCACGGAAAATAAGGAAAGGAAGAACGTCCAATCAGCTGTTATACATTTTACCCACTTGGAGTTAATCTTCAATGGCTAAACAAAGATTACGAAAAATCATAATTTGTCTTATAAACAGTCCACTTCCGATGTATAGCACACAAATAGAAGAAAACAAAAACGAATCAATAAATCATAGTAAATAATGTGGCTCTGGAAAACCTGTAAAAATATGTTGCAAAGGCGCGGCTCAAGACACTTCACATGGCGCCTCAGAAAAGGTAAAGGTATTCGGCATTTGTGCCCACTATTTCTATTCGCCCACACCCAAACACAGAGGCAAAACATAATATAGCATACCGTAACATATATAATAGTGAAGCCAAGTGTAGAAAGCAAGAAGGAAGTAGAAGAATAATTGGGGGGTATACACAAATGAGTGTTATCAGAGGAAAGAGCGAAGTGTACATAAGAACATAAGAAAATGGGAGTCTGCAAAAAGCCGATCGGCCCATACAAGGCAGATCCCTGTCACACCCAACCCTAATTACAAGGCCCAATTATAGACCCATCTCACTAATACCTTGAGTACTGACCCCACTAAAACAGTCAGAGATTAACACAAGATTACGGGGGTCTGCTGAGCGCCGATTGGCCCACACCTGGTAGATCCCCCTCACACCCAACCCATCTCGTCCATATGCCTATCTAATTTTATCTTAAAGCTCCCTATCGTTCTTGATCCCACTATATCACTTGGTAGCCTATTCCACCCATCTACAACTCTGTTACCAAACCAATATTTGCCTATATCTTTTCTGAAACGAAATTTATCTAATTTGAAACCATTTGTACGAGTTATTTCGCTATCACTGAGCTTTAATACATTTTTCATGTCTCCTTTATTAATTCCACTAACCCACTTGAATACCTCTATCATGTCACCTCTAACTCTGCGTCTCTCTAACGAATGTAAGCCTAATTTCTTCAACCTTTCTTCATACGGAAGATTTCTAATATTATGGATCATTTTTGTCATTCTACGTTGTACTCTCTCCAATGAATCTATGTCCATTCTGTAATAAGGACACCAAAATTGAACAGCATAATCCATATGGGGTCTCACTAATGACAAGTAAAGTTTTAAGATAACATCAGCAGTTCTGTTACTCACACTCCTAGATATGAACCCGAGAATCCTGTTTGCCTTGTTACGAACGCTTATACATTGTTTTCTAGGCTTCAAATCATTGCTAACAAACACACCTAGATCTTTCTCACAGTCTGAGTTTTCTAATTCCATATTAGCTAGTTTATATTTAAAATTTGTATGCATCTTCCCTATCTTTAATACCTTGCATTTGTCAATGTTAAACTTCATCTGCCATTTTACTGACCATTCGTGTAAGGTATCTAGATCCCTTTGCAGACACTCTATATCTCTAACGGAATCAATTTTTCTCCCCATTTTGGTATCGTCTGCAAATTTACTTATCCTACTAGTTATACCTAAATCAAGGTCATTTATGTATATAATAAACAACAGAGGACCTAATACAGATCCCTGGGGGACACCACTCTTGACTGATCCCCATTCTGACTTAGTACCATTTATGCTGACTCTCTGCTTCCTACCAATTAGCCATGACCTAATCCATCCTAACAACGCCCCACCTATTCCATGTGCCTCAACCTTTCTCATCAATCTCTCATGAGGGACTCTGTCGAAAGCTTTACTGAAATCTAAATATATAATATCATATGACTTGTCATTATCTACTGCTTCATATACCTCTGAGAAAAAGCTAAGCAAATTAGTAAGGCAAGAACGTCCCTGAGTGAATCCATGCTGAGAAGAATTGATTAAGTTAAATGTTTCTCCATGCTGAGAAGAATTGATTAAGTTAAATGTTTCTAAGTGGTTTCTCATTGTCCTAGCAATAATTGACTCTAGTAGCTTTCCTATGATTGAAGTGAGACTAATGTAGAAGGAAGGACTAGTGTAGAAGGAAGTAGATGAGTGAAAGGTGGGTAATAACCGATGGCAGAGTTTATAATAGTTGATTGAATTCTAGCTAATGTTGCCTAAACAATTTGCCGAATAAAATTCAGGTGACACTACTTTAATCCCTTTAATCACATGACGATTTGTTTTATTCTAACCCCTAACGCTTTTATTCAACTTGGGATGGCTAAGAAAATATTTTGTTCAGATTCCTAGAGGTCCTTTTTAAACTGAGTAAAATTATCTGGCAGTAGTCTAGAGGCGTTTATTATGAAGGTGTCATAGTATTAAGAAATCATCGCCTGAGTGAAGGGGTTAAATTCACCTTTTTGTGTGACCCCTCCCTGTAGTGGATGGAGTATTAAGTCAACGCAGCCACAACTTAAACGACCACAAGCTTAATGGCCACAATCTACTTAATTATTCTGACCTAAACAACCTAATCCGACCTAACAAAATCCTAAGTTAACCTAACCTTATTTAACTAGACCAGGCCAAGTTCAGCCTATTAAACCTACACTACTTAGCCCTAGTACTGAGGCCGTTTAGACACCTGGAGGTGGAGGGGGGGGGGGGGGGGGGGGGGAGGGGGAGGGGGAGGGGGGGTTGAGGGGGGGGGGACAAAACTCGGCCCTCGGCCAGGCGGCCCAGCCAGTCAGTCAGTCCAAGGAGCTAGGAAGGTAAGGTGGTGGGAGCGGCACTGAGAGGCACGCTACATACAGGGTCTCGCATGGCACTGCAGTCTACATTTTACGTCTTGCCACACATAATTTTTGTTTTCGCAGTTACAAAATAATATACACATCAAACCACTTTCTCGAAATTGTTGATACCTCGCAAAAGATCGTGTCGAGGAATTGTTATTGAATCCGCAATACATAAAATAAACTACATTAAAAACAGCAATATGTGGGATTGTGGGGGCCCCGCCCTTTTTTTTTTTTTTTTACGATTATGGTAGGCCAGGCCTATCTTTAGCAGAAGACCTGAATGTATAGTTAAAGAAAAAGAAACGTTAATATTCCTTATAGGCCTAGGCCTATAGCGGTTTTTATTGAGCAAAAACCACTGTTCACGGCGAAATTTCAAAGGTTTCCCACAATATTTGCTATTGCCTAATTCATGGTGGCAATGAAGCTTGATTCGCACAAAGCAGAACATGCAGTAAATAGTTTATTAGTAAACATTAACGATAAATCAACGAAAATTGTGATGATGTAATGTCTGAACTTCCTGGACCCCTTTCGAAACACAAGAAAGACTACGGCCACGGGCCACTAGGCCATAAGTCTGTTTCTTTTCAACTGACTGTGTATTGCAAAGTTCCCATCAAGATTTCTCAGATATTGTGATGATTTTATATACACTTGATCTTAATATGATGCAGACTTGCAGAGACACAGTAGGTTCATATTATTCCACTAATTAAGTATTAAGGAATTCATTCTACCGTCAGTCAAAATATAACCGACTATAGGCCTACGGGTAAACAATCCTAGTTCATAGATATTATCATTATTATAACACTACAGAACCGTCCACATCAATATTCACTAAACTAAGGATATATTTTGGTTAACCGCTCGTATTTAGGTTACGTTTAGAATGTTTTTTTTCTTGGTTTAAAATATATGGCCATGCATGCCGAAACATGGAAGTAAACATTTGAGTCAAATTGCTTAACCCTTTCAAGATCCGATTAGGCCTATGCGTTTTTTTCGGATTTCTGGCTATTAATAGACGATTTTATTCGGATTAGGAAGGGTATAGCCTATGGATCTCAGTCTTCTCAGAGGGTTAGGCTAATTGAGATTTGAGATACTGTAGTCCTTACCCTTAGAATTCCTAGATTCGTTCCAAACCGTATAGCCTAGGCATAGGATAAAAACGTCTTATGATTTCCAGAATATAGCCTAACTTGTCAAAACGAGGCGTAGACCCAGGCTAATCTTCAAAGAAATTACTGGGTCAACATTATCAGCCTATAATGTGAAGCAATGGCTTTCTAGTTACTAAAACGGTGTCAGGTAACTTTGCAGTAATTCTGATAGGCCTACATAGGCTAGCTTCTTTGTCTCAGAAATGGCTAGGCCTATAGCAAACAGGCTGTAATTGCACACATCTGTTTACTGGTATACCCTTACAAAATAATATAAATAGGGCTTACCAGCTCAATTGTCTGCATTATTTTTAAGCTATGAGATGTTAAAGGGTCAGGATTTGTGCTAGGTCACCTGACATGGGGTTTCAGTGTAGTCTACAATCTAGTCTACTCACCTTCATCTTGGCAAATATTGTGTCTGCACCCGGAATATACATAGCCTACGACCAGGGTCTAGAGAATAGTCCCTTAACCCTGGGACGTCCAGAGAATACTGCATACAACCACTTCGATGCCATGTTGACGTCTGCCACCTCCATGAGTCCACCAGCGAGCCCACCTGTCCTTGAGGCTTGCGAGTTGCGTCCGCGGCCTGCCCACCGCGTGACCGCCGGCGAGTAAAAAACGGGATGTTTCCAAAACCGACAACTTATCAAGCTGTGATCCTTTTTGTTGGCTTGAATAATTTGTACATAGATAAAGCGCGTTTTTCCTTTCATTTCGTTGCGAGGGACCTTATTATTTGCTTGAATGAAAAGTGGAAAAGTAGGCCTTTCCAACGGTGATTGACGTTGTACTAAATGTAAGGGCTGTGCCTGTGAACGTTGTAAAACACTATAAACCCAGCCAAAGATGTGTTTCCTCGAATAGGTGCAGGGGAGTGTGTGGTGAGGAAAGATGCCGGACCAGAGGCCGAGTGTGGGCAGAGTAAAACTGGTGATAGTTGTGACTGTGATGATGATGGTTGCTGTTGTCTCTACTGCTCCAGGACGGTGTCCACTCATTCTATTCTCTCGTAAGTAAGCTTAGGTTAATTGTTGCCTCTGTCGTTTTGGTTCTTTTGAGTATAGCCTATTCTCTAAATCTATCATGCATTTTAGAGTAGGCTCTTATATAATTTTGACCCATTGACTAGGTAAATATGGCAGTGTATTTCTCCTTCATCAATTACTATATGTTCATTCTTTCAGAGTATTACAATCAGATGTGTCCTCCAACCATGGCCGCCTCTGCATCACCAGACAAATTGGTGTTGGGGTTATGGCTTGGGAGGTACAACAGTGAGTTGGGGGCACTGAGGAGGAGGGCAGCTCTAGCACTCTGGGATTCTCTGACCAACCCTTCACCACAGTCCAACACCAGGCTGCAGGAGGCTCAGGCAGCCATGGTAAATATAACCCAAATATTCTTAAAGCAATACCTTCGTCAAACCCTACATTTTTTTTTTTTTTTTTTTTTGTAAATGGATACAATGGTTATTTTGAACTTAATGTACAGTTGGCCTCATAAGCTCTCTTCCTCATCGTGATCTAATGTATGAAAGTCAAATTAATGTGCATGAATTACGATTGTGGTTTATTTTAAGGGGAGGTGGATCGTTGAGTCTAGGGGGTGTATTTTTAAGCTTGATGGAGGTCTAGCGAGGAAACTAAAATATATATATGAATAGGCCTATATCAATTAATAGACCAAACAAGTTGCTCCTACCCCCTTAATTATCAGTTGACTAATCAGATGAGTTAACCACTGCGTAAGAAACTACACTCGTAATTCAATCATGCGCATTGTATAATTTGTATTTCCATTTATAAGATCACGGAGAGGAACAGAACTTGTGTGGCCAACTGTACATCTATTCTTGAGCTGTAGGCTACTATTGTTGCATCTGTATTATTTATTAATATCGCCCTTACCTGTATGGCTTGTATTGTATATGTATTTAGTTATGCATATCAAAACAAGCATGAATAATAACACATGCAGATGAAGAATATGACGCATTTTGACAGTTTGTTTTGGCTATTATTAGACGATTGAATACAGTTTAGGAAGAATCTGTTGGAATTATAAGAGTAAAGACACTCAATTATCCCTCTGACTTCCTTATATCCTTCATAATCTGAATAATATTTTCTAATAATTGTCAGAACACAAACACAAATGCGTATTGGATCTTGAGAGGGTTAAGTTTATCATATTCCTTTATTGAGGCAGTTTATTTCCATTTTATGTTACTTAACTTGGTATAAAATATATTAGGAAAACAAATATTCCTTTAAATTCAATATTGTTGTATTTATATAAATACATGTTTGTTAATTAACTAATTGAATTATACATGCATAATTGAAATAATGTAAGATACCACATCAAATAATTTGTTATATAAATCAATATCATAAAATATAAGATTGTTCTATATTGGATAACAAGTACCGGTATATTGTGACAGATGAAAGGAAAACAAATGTACACGATAATATGTTAGTAAGATTCAATTCTAATGAGTTGTACAGTCAGTGTCAAGTCAAGTAACACC
>CM064522.1:32268968-32308968 GCA_032716605.1 Paralithodes platypus | reverse complement strand
TGTATCTCTTAACCTTGGGTGAATCGACCGTGATTGATGGCGCAAACATTCTCGAACCCTTTAGATTATTCATTGCATACATACATATATTCATTCATGTATACATATACTGTATATATATACATACATACATACATACATACATACATACATACACAAACTATATTTAATATTATAATGCTGTGATCTTATAAAGATCAAGTAAGCATTATGGTTCTTCAACTGGAGGGATATAAACGTAGAACAGATAAACGGGTACATTGTAGGCCTATATTAGTATATTTACAGAAAATGTAGTATTGACATTCACCATAAGACAATAGTACAGTAATACAATACAATATTAATGGCAAAGTGGAAGACTTTGCATCACCAGTATAATCTAACCCAACTTAACATAACTTACCTTAATCTAACCTAACCAACCTTCCCTAACCTAACCCAGGCTAATCTAACCCAACCTAATGTAACCCAACCTACCCTAACACAGTGTAATCTAACCCAACTTACCCTAAGCTAGCCCAGTCTAATCTAACTCAACCTAATATAGTCCCACCTACCCTATCAGAGCCCAGTCTAATCTAACCCAACCTAACATGGGAGCTGCCTCTTGTGGGCCGCATGGCCTTATGTAGTTTCTCGCGATCTTATGTGCTTATGTTCTAACAAACTGTCTTCGTGGCGCAATGCATAAGGTGTTGATTTTCGGTGTGAGCGTCCTGGGTTCGAATCCACGGACTGCCACATGTGTTTGTAATATTTCATTAATCGATTTTAGGAGTAGAGTTGGTTGTTGGATAGAACATAATAATAGTCTCACCTACCCTAACCTAGCTTAGTCTAATCTAACCCAATGTTATGTAACCCAAATTACCCTAACCTAGCCCAGTCTAATCTAACCCAACCTAATATAGTCCCACCTACCCTAACCTAGCAGTCTTATCTAATCCAACCTATTATAGCCCCACTTACCCTAACGTAGCCCAGTCTAATCTTACCCAACCTAATAGCCCCACTTACCCTAACCTAGCCCAGTTTAATGTAACCCAACCTAATATAGTCCCACCTACCCTAACCTAACACAGTGTAATCTAATTCAACCTTCCCTAACCTAACCCAGTATAATGTAACCCAACCTACCCTAGCCCAGTCTAATCTAACCCAACTTAACATGGGAGCTGCCTCGTGTGGGCCGCATGGCCATATGCAATTTCTCGCGATCTTATGTGCTTATGTTCTAACATAGTCCCACCTACCCTAACCTAGCGTAGTCTAATCTAACCCAACGTTATGTAACCCAAATTACCTTAACTTAACCCAGTCTAATCTAACCCAACCTAATATAGTCCCACCTACCCTAACCTAAAACAGTGTAATCTAACTCAACCTTCCCTAACCCAACCTAACCTAGCCTAGCTCAGGCTAATCTAACCCAACCTAACATAGCATAACATAGCCTAATCTAAAATAATCAAACCTAACCCAACTTATCCTGTTTTAACCTAATTCTGCCTAGCGTAATATAATCAAACGTAACCTAACCCACAGTCCGTATAATTATGTGGACTGTGACCTAACTTACCCTAGTATATATATAGGCAACGCATCTGCTCTGCCATTGATGCTCTCCTTTCCTTGATACTCTTAATCATATCAAAATTAGCATCTTCTACTACTGTACAAGCTTCTGTCGGCAGCCAGGCGCCAATTCCCCCCTCCACGCGCGGGAGGCGGAGTTGTCTGCCTCGTTCTTCATACTCAGCTAGGATTATGTTTGTCTTTGTTTGTTTGTGTTAATTGGTGTCGAAACTGAGATACCTTAAATGGTGATTGGGAAGAAAGGCCCCCCCGCTTGTGAACTTTATCTGTCAATTAATTCACTGGCTACAAATGTATATATAGTTACCCACGTGAGTTCGTTCCAGTTCCATGATTTTTTGTGTGAAAGTAAAAATACTATGATTGAATGACGCGTGTTGTATGCTGTGCAGTATTGTAGTTAATTAATGTGACCAATTAACGATTGTATAACAAGTCAATCCGAAAAATTTAATTCCGGAGAGAGGTGGTTCGGGTTATAATCTACTTTTCAAAATTAGCTTTGAACTGCAGAGTTGTGATTAGCAAGCCAAGGCAGACGCTCAAATACCACCTGGAAAGCTTTAAGGGGGGATGGTTAACTTTTTGGGCGATTTGTGCATGTATTCATTAATTTTCTAGTTTCCTCCCTAGACCTCCATCATTTTTGCATGTATTCATTATTTGTCTAGTTTCCTCCCTAGTCCTCCATCAAATTAAACAAAAAAATCCATTAGATCCCCCTTCTAGATTAATTTGTACAAAAATCGACACCTAAATAGCACGAAAGGTCTAAATATTGACGAAGAAATTGGGGCGAAAGGTTACCAGATGGTTGTAAAGATTTCAAACCATTAATAGTGTATTCATATGAACGACCTGTTGGGTCCATTATTTGTAATTATAATAAAGTTTTAGGAAATCTTTCAGATAATGATATTTTCAATAATAATAAATGCGTGTGTGAAAGAGTCATGGATATGCCAGCTAGCAGACGTGATGCACTAGCAAAGTTAATTTATAGTCCGATATGTCACATATTAACAGGTGATGTAGAACTAGTTAAACATTTTGCAAACGACAAATTAGCGGAGCTATGTCGTAAAGGGTTTAAATTTAGAATAGGGAGTAATAAAGTAACATGGGACATAATTTTAAAAGATATTGTTTTTTCAGTCAATAAATTAAAAGATAAATTGTTAAAAATTGCGTGCTGCGATGCGAGAGAACTAGAAGCATGGTCTAAATTATTAATTAAGTTAATTAGAAATAAAATTTTCTCGCTTAAAAATGAATTTAATCTTTCAGATTTTATAGACTATAATTATAATAAGCTTAAAGCTGATTTAATAAATTTACATAAACATTTTGTAATCACTACAGTAGATAAAGCCAGCAATAATTATAGCTTCACATGTAAGAAATTTTATCTTGAAAACATGAAAAAAGAATTAGGTATTAAGGGTAACATATTACGTAAAAATATTTGCGGTAATTCTGTTTATGAAATTCAAAATAATCTGAATATTGATAACTTAATCGATGAACATACCAAGAAAAATATAACATTTGATATTAAACTTTCTGAAAAGAACAAGTGCATTGCAAAATTATACATGTTACCTAAATTTCATAAAAGACCTTATAAATATCGCTTTATTGCCGGAGCAAAATTTGCTACCACTAAAACTCTATCAGAACAAGTCGTAAATTGCTTAAAATACATTAAAAGTACTCATAAAAGATATTGTAATACCATCATGAGAAGAACTGGCATTAACTATTATTGGAGTGTTGACAATTCGTTAGAAGTTATTGATAAAATAAATACCATGCCGAAAGTTACCTCGGTACATAGCTTCGACTTTTCAACTTTGTATACCAATTTGCCTTTAGATTTAATATATTCAGAGCTTTGCTTTATTATAGATTTGCACTTTGACAGGTTCGTTAGGAATGGTAATTATTTCATAAATGTTTATACATATTTTAATAATGCATCACTTATCTCTACTCCCACTAGTTCTGTATATTTTGATAGAACTAAACTTAAAGATGCCCTTAAATTCCTCCTTTTCAATACTTATGTTAGATTCGGGCCGTACATTTTCAAACAAATATTAGGAATTCCTATGGGTGGAAATGCTAGCCCTTTAATTGCAGACATATTCTTGCTTGCTTTAGAATTTAAATATATAAAAGACTTAGTTGACAGTAGCAAGAAAAATAAAATCCCAGAAAAATTAGCACTTGCTAAACTGTTAAGTAATAATAGTAGATATATTGATGATATTCTTGTTTGCAATTTGTTAAATTTTAATCAAGTTGCTAAACTTATTTACCCTAATTCTATTCCCCTCACACAATGTAACGTAAATTATAAAGTTGAAAATTTTCTTGATATAAATATAGAGATTGTTAATGAACAGTGCATACTTAAAGTATATCACAAAGTTGATGATTTTAATTTTAACGTAATAAACTTTCCTTTCCCTAGTAGTAATATCGATAGTAAAATCACTTATAATTGTTTTTATTCCCAATTAATAAGATTTTGTAAAATCTGCACTAAAGTAGATGACTTTTGGGCTAGAGCTAGGTTACTATACAGACTCTTAGTGGACAGAGGTTTTGAGGCAAGTAAATTGTTCCATAAATTTAATCTTTTTAGGGTCAATTATTGTGACTGTATTCTAAAATTTGACATCAATAATTTTAATCAAGCATTTTTAACTTGAAGTTTCTTGTATAACCTCTGCTTACTTTTTGTCTGTATTTATTGTTTTTTGTCTGTATTTATTGTTTATCTTTTTCTTTTTCTATTATTAATATTAATATTGATGATTTTTAAAATTTATTGTTCTTGTTAAAAGAGTGCTCTTTGTTTGAATCTGTTGTTGCTTCATATTTTGCAATTATTTGTCTTTATATTATATGTATTCATTGTCGATAGTATCAATTGCTTGCTTTTGCGATTTCCTTAGTTTATTTGTGCTATAAATGTAGGTTATTTGTAGGGTAGTTATTGATAGGGGTCACTTGAGGCATGCTATGCTTACAGGTACCTACCCGATAGCACTATCGTTAGTGAGTGCTGTACTGTATTTTATATATTATTTTGTAATAGTATAGTTATCTTATCAATATTTGTATTTTGTACTATTGTTAATGTCTTGTCATGTTGCAAATTTGATTTTAAATAATATTTTGACATTTAACATTTAGTTTCTTTATTCATGCAGAGTTTAGTAAAATTTGCCAGAACGTCCCGGACTTCCCAAACTTGACTACTTCCTTTAACGTGACTATAGTGCGTTGTTATATGTGCGATTAGTTTGCTTGGGAAACAGATTAACTTGCTCATGTAGTAATGTACACCCTATGTGGTGGATTGTGTTCTTTTATTTATTTAATAATTTTCATTTTAGTAAGAGTTGTTTCCACATAGCGATTTTGATAATTTAATTTGACTTTATATTGTCCTTGTCCCAATTTTGGTTTGTTTAGTTTGCAAGTTTTACATTTTAATCGACTAACTAATGAGGCAAACGTCTTAACATCTGAAAACTAATGGGGCTAAACATGAGGGAGCAAGTGGTCCAGAAAACCGGCCCATCTCCCCTTAAAAGATGATGAAAACTAGCCTAGAAATATGTATCTCGGACTGTGAACATAAAGTGATAAATGTGTGATGAGTTAACAATGATCTGACGCCCAGAAATCAAACTGTTTCATCATTTGGAGTGAGAGTAACAGACATTTTAAAGCGTTACTTGACATTGGTGAGACTTCATACAACTTAATTAAGCTTCTCAGATTTTGGTACCCATATTTCATTGTGCACATAATCTCTAAGAGATGGTTATACGAAAAAATATAGAAAGACGAACAGCTGCAGAGAATATGATGGAGAAGTTTAAAGTAAATTAAGGGATTTCACAGATATTATAACAATGAAGTTGGTCTATTTCAACTAAATATTTGATATAACCCGCACATACGGCTTCGGATTAGACAACTTCCGTGTTAGTAGTGTGCCAAGTGGCTCTTGTGGATTTTTGTTTACGACAAACAAAAAAACAAATATGACATAAAAGTGAGAATTATATATCTTGGTGCATTCCACCGAGAGTAGTGTGTGTGTGTGTTTGAGAGAGAGAGAGAGAGAGAGTGTGTGTGTATGGGTATTGTTTAGTAGTAGCGGTGGCAGGGAAGGATTAGACCACTCCTACTTGTTAATATTTATGGGGGTTGATGAGAGGGGGGGGGGGGGGTAACCCATGTCCATAGATAGAAACGGCCGTGGTTCATCACCCCCACCCCATCCCTTCCCCCGCATATTTTCTTTTTCCCTTTACCCCCCACTCCCGGACACCCCTCCAAATAAGGGCACAAACACCAGTAGCGCACGAACACAAAGCTCACAGGTGCGTACAGGAGCACACGCTGGAGTCACTCATTCACACCTAGTCTCTCTCTCTCCCCCGCTCTCTTCTCTCTCTCTCTCTCTCTCTCTCTCTCTCTCTCTCCCCAGGGATCGGTACTAGGACCAATTCTCTCTAATTTACATCAACGACATAGATGAGGGTCTCACCTGTATAATCTCAAAATTTGCTGACGATACAAAAATTGCAAATAGCGTACTCTCAAAAGAACAAGTTGACGATATGCAACACAATCTAGATAAATTGTCACATTGGGCCCAAATTTGGCAAATGAGTTTCAATGCGGATAAATGTAAAGTACTACATATCGGATACCTAAATGAGAAAGCAAACTATTCGATGAATGGCACTTAGCTTAAGAATGTAAACAGAGAAACCGATCTGGGAGTAACAATATCGAGTAACCTAAAACCGAGTCAACAATGTTCAGAAGTTGTTAAGAAGGCAACAAAATAATTGGCTTTATAGGCAGGTCATTTGAGCATAAATCCAAAGACGTTATCCTAACCCTTTACAATTCCTTAGTCCGCCCTCTTCTGGAATACTGCGTTCAATGCTGGTGCCCTTATTACCAAAAAGAACGAGTTCAACGTAGAGTTACCAAAATGATACCTAGCCTAAAGAACAAACCATACGAAGAGCGTCTTAGAGAATTAAATCTATTTCCTTTAACCCAGCGCAGATTAAGAGGTGACTTAATTCAAGTGTTCAAAATCATCAAAGGCATCGACAATATGAACTGTAGTAAGTACTTCACTGTCGACCAATATAATTACACGCGGGGAAACGGTTGCAAAATTATTGGTAAATCTTTTAACTCACACGAATCTAAGAATTTCTTCTTCAATCGAGTTGTCAACTTGTGGAATGGGCTTCCCCGAGACGTTATAGACTGCAGCACCGTTGATTCATTTAAACTCCGCCTAGACAAATATCTTACATCAAACCCGCGACTGACTGCGTTTGTAAATGAATAACTTTATTTTATCCCCCCCCTCAGTTACTAACCTATCTGTCCCCTACTAACTTCCTAGTCCTGCCACGGACATTAGTTCCAGGGCAGTAGTTCCCTTTCCAATGTTCCCTTACCCACTCTAAACCACTGTTTGGACACTTGATCCTCAGTGTTTTGGAGGACAAGCAGCCTAGAAGGGTCACTAGATATGTTGTTGCTTGCTTTCCTTTGTACTCCTTTGTACTCTGAATAACGTAGGTCCTTCTTAAAATGCCTAAAATCACCTAACTTTAGCCAGAATTAAAGTAAAAGGGCATCATCGTGTTGAAGGGGTTATTTGCTATAAGAAATAGCTAAAAATACATATTTCAAACTGTCACCACGTTTCTCTTTCTTTTTTCTTTTCTTTTTTTCGTGGTCATATTTCGCCTCGGCACCCCCTCCCCTCCCCCCTCTTTCCCTCCCCCCAAATCCCATAGAAAGGTTTCAAAGGAGGAACTATTTTTACTCCACACACTTCCGACCGAGTCACACGAACGTTATTGTGTGTGTGTGTGTGTGTGTGTGTGTGTGTGACATTCGAATAGCATCTTCATAAAACACTATGTTCGTTTCCGGCTTAATTTTTGGGGCTCCTTATCAGGATTGGATAGTTTTGGGCTTTGGATTGTTGTTTTTGGTTCAAATCTTTAAAAAAAAAAAAAAAAATTGAATTCGCGGGCCTTGGAGTGTTGTAGTTGGTTTAAATCTGTAAAAAACTCTGAATTCGCGGGCTTTGGATGGTTATAGTTGATCGAAATCTTTAAAACTTTGAATTCGCGGGCTTTGGATGGTTGTAGTTGGTTGAAATCTTTTAAAAACAACTTTGAATTCGCGGGTTTTGGATTGTTGTGATTGATCGAAATCTTAAAAAACAATTAATTCACGGATTTTAGATTTTTTTAGTTAGCTGAAATCAAAACTTACAAACAAAAAATGAATTCGAGAGCTTTGGATTGATGTAGTTGGTCGAAATCTTAAAAAACAAACTTCGAATTCGGAAGTCTCTAAACCAGAGTTGCCGAAAAAACCCCGCCTATGTGACTCAACCTAATTTCCTGCCACCATACTGATACTGTTTCGGTCTCTTCGCCCCCCAGTCCGTTCGGTAATATTAATGATTACATAAATATCCAGTATTCGATAAATGGAGTTGAATCGTGATCATGTGCTGTACTGTCTTGATAGTTAGAGTGTTTTAGTATGTGGTAACCCAGGTTCGAATCCCAGTAGGATCACATGATTTCATTAATTTCATTGGGTGGTCTTTGATGTTGGGAGTTAAATTAATAAATTAGAATATGTAAGTTTGTGTACGCTTCTGAAATAATTTAGACTAGATTAGTTTTGAGTTAGGAATTGTGATATGGTTGGGTGGGTTTGACGTGGGAGAATATAGCCTTACCCAATAATTATAACCTATAGCCTGTTCCAAATAGGTAGGCCAGAAATAGTCAACCCTAACCTCTGTGACTCAAAAAGGGCAAGAGCAAATTAGTTGTACATTTCCCCATCTATTCTCTGGCTGACCCTTCCCAAATGGTAGACATATTAGCTCGATTACTCTAGTCGTTTGTGAGTTATAGAGGTTAATGTTCAAGAGTTGTGGATTACTTACTCGGAACAGGCATGGAGATAAGAATATATGGGATAAAATGGTCTGGGTATCTATTCAAGGGGGATATATTCGCTTTTTCTGAACCCCTTTCTCTCTCGTGTTTAGCATATTAGTTTTGACATTTTAAGACGTTCGTTCCATTAGTTTAACGATTTTGAGACCTTTCGCCTCATTTCTTTCAAGATAATTATATAGACTAATATATCTTGATTTCTTTGTTTATATTAAGATCTTTCGTGACATTTAGGTGTCGATATTGTCTTGGCAAGCGATAGCGAGCTTGTAATTTTAGAAGGAAGCAACCTTTGCCCTGGACATTTTTCTACCGAAAAATTTACAAATTTAGCTTGAAAGGGGGTCTAGGGGGTGTTTTTTTAAAGCTTGATGGGGGTCTAGCGAGGAAACTAAAATAATATTAATATATATGTAAATAGACACCAGAAAATAGCCACTGTCCCCTTAAAATGGTCCGTGTATCTGTGTATTTATTTAAGGGGGAGGTAGTTGCTTTTTTATGGACCCCTTTCTCCCTCGTGTTTAGCATATTAGTTTTGAAATTTTAAGACGTTCGTTCCATTAGTTTGACGAATTTGATACCTTTCGCATCATTTCTTTCAAGATATATAGACTAATATATAGATTAATATATCCTCTCGTGCAGGCAGGGTGGCTGAGAGTGCGTATGTTAGAAGCCGACCGACTGGTGGTGGTGCTGCAGGGGGCGCTGACGAAGGTGGAGCCCTGGGAGAGACTCATAGTACACCACTCCTACCCTCAACCCTACCCAGACCATCAACAACACAACCACCACCAACAGCAACACCAACAAGAAAGACAACACAACCACCGCCAAACACAACAACAACATCAACAACAAGAAAGACAACACACCAAACAACAACAACAGCGCCGCATGCTACACCTCATCAGCAGGGGGCCACGTTACTCACCAACCCAGGCCAGGTACAGTCAACACCCATAGTTGCGTTCTTCCAACAGACGATAATAGTAAGTTAGGGACCCTGGAGCATACCAAAAAAAAAATAAAAACAAAAAAATAATAATCAAGACAATAAAGATTGAAAGTGCCTCTTTGCTAGCTAGCCAAGGATGAACTAAAACAAATATAATAAAACAAACATACACAACCATGAATTTTCAAAAGACCAACTGGCCCGTACGGGGAAGACCCCGTGCATAGTAGTAGTAGTGTGTATTTACTGTTTGTGTTGTATTTATTGATGTTTCTATGATTTACTAATTTGTTTTACTATTATTACAGAACTTTGACTAGACTAGTAAACGAAATGCGTGGGCACTACCTCTCCGTGAGCCTGACGTCCCGGGATGGTGTCAGGTACCGCGGTGAGGGTGACGTGCAGGGCGTGATGAGGACCGCCCGAGACCCCGCCCTCCTGCTGTGGCTGTGGAAGGCTTGGCACGACTCTACAGGACCGCCCATACGCCCACTCTTCACACGGGCGGTAGATGTCATGAACCAGGCAGCCAGAAATAGTGGTAAGGGGCGTCATGGAATTTAATAAAATCGTCTAGTGGTAGTCTGATACATTAGTAATAGATGTGGCTGAATATAACCCCTTCAGTTTGATAGCATCATTTATATTATATTTAAACTATCATTAGGCGGATTTCTGCAGTATTGGAAGGGTGTGTTGGTAGTGAAGGGGTTAAACTAGACAATTTGTACTCATTTGATTCCTAAATCGCCCATACTCTTCACATACTCACATACTCTTCGCTGTCATAATTACGTAACTGGAGGTCAAGCACAGCAGTAAGGGGCATGAGGTACATAAAAACGTTAGTTGTGTATTGTTAATTTATATAGCATATTTTACAGATAGTATTAGTTAGTTGACTTCAGCCACTCAAGTCAATACAGTTGTATGATCCTTCAGGTTACAGAGACATGGGTGAGGCGTGGCGGGCGGAGCTGGAGATGGGTGGTGATGATAGTGGTGGTGCTGTTGATGGTGGTAGTGGTAATGGTGGTGGTGGTGTTGCTGACGGTGGTGGTGAGCTTGACGGGGGCGTGAGGGGGATGGTGGAGAAAGTCTTGCGCCAGGTTCGAGACCCCTCAGTAGTACAAATCACAATAATGTTCTAAAAGCTTACAGTTAGTTACAGTAAATCCTCTTGCCTGATGATTGAAATAATGAAGACAAGAATCTGATATTTTCATAAACCATTAATTACATAATTTACTTGAATCTCATTAAACGAAATACATTTGACAGTATTAATGGCATATATTCTGTAAATTTTTTAAGGTTGTTGAAAATATATGCCAAGTTTTATAATAGATGTTTGATTCTTACAGTGTCATCGTACTGAAGAGTTTACTTTTTTTGTTTTGTAACTAAAACCCCTTGTGCACTAGGTGGCGCCCCTGTTCTCCCTACTCCACGCCCATGTTCGTCACGCCCTCCAGACACATTATGGCCGACACCTGGTCTCCAGTACGGGACCCATACCTGCGCATTTACTTGGTAGGTACTATACACTAGGCTCATCAATGGACTCAACACTACTCCATTTTCTCTCAGGCACTATACACTAGGCTCATCAATGGACTCAACACTACTCCATTTTCTCTCAGGCACTATACACTAGGCTCATCAATGGACTCAACACTATACTCCATTTTCTCTCAGGTACTATACACTAGGCTCATCAATGGACTCAACACTATACTCCATTTTCTCTCAGGCACTATACACTAGGCTCATCAATGGACTCAACACTATACTCCATTTTCTCTCAGGCACTATACACTAGGCTCATCAATGGACTCAACACTATACTCCATTTTCTCTCAGGCACTATACACTAGACTCATCAATGGACTCAACACTATACTCCATTTTCTCTCAGGCACTATACACTAGACTCATCAATGGACTCAACACTATACTCCATTTTCTCTCAGGCACTATACACTAGACTCATCAATGGACTCAACACTATACTCAATTTTCTCTCAGGCACTATACACTAGGCTCATCAATGGACTCAACACTATACTCAATTTTCTCTCAGGCACTATACACTAGGCTCATCAATGGACTCAACACTATACTCTATTTTCTCTCAGGTACTATACACTAGGCTCATCAATGGACTCAACACTATACTCCGTTTTCTCTCAGGCACTATACACTAGGCTCATCAATGGACTCAACACTATACTCTATTTTCTCTCAGGCACTATACACTAGGCTCATCAATGGACTCAACACTATACTCCATTTTCTCTCAGGCACTATACACTAGGCTCATCAATGGACTCAACACTATACTCCATTTTCTCTCAGGCACTATACACTAGGCTCATCAATGGACTCAACACTATACTCTATTTTCTCTCAGGTACTATACACTAGGCTCATCAATGGACTCAACACTATACTCCGTTTTCTCTCAGGCACTATACACTAGACTCATCAATGGACACAACACTATACTCAATTTTATCTCCACTACAGAACACATACTCTTGTTTTATTACATAAACTATTGGCTATAGCCCTTCTTTTTTCACCTGGCGAGTTTGCAAAATTAATGGTCTCTTTAAGCTACAGAATTCTACTTTGAACAGATCGACTGACGGTGTTATTTTTTTATTTATTTTTTTATTTTTTTGTTAACTTAAAATTGTTATTAGGACACAGTAACATGAACCAATCACCTCACAGCGGAGTTCTGTAACTCAAGCCGACCAAGCGCAAGCTCAAGAGGTTAAAGAATTTGTTAGGTAAATTTTAAGGTAGGAGGAAGAACTGCCATAAAATCTATAAACAAAGTTAATCACTTTTATGTGGACATTAATTGAGGTGGTGGGAATAAGGCCGCCACTATCGCCAGAATTAGATGAGCCTGGGGAAAGTTCAGAGCACTGTTGTCACCACTCATTATGAGAAGACTCCCTCTCCCCTTGGAGGGAAAGGTATACGCTTCATGTGTTAGAAGCGCAATAACATATGCTTCAGAAACGTGGCCTGTAAAAGTGGATGATATCAGCAGAATGGAAAGCAACGAGATGAGAATGGTGAGATGGATGTGTGGGGCCAAACTGCAAGATAGGATATCTAGTGAAGATTTGAAGAGATGGTTAGGCATCAAGAGTATCAGTGATGAGATGCGTACTAGTAGGTTTCGATGGTTCGGGCATGTGAAGAGGATGGATGAACTAAGTTGGATGAAAAAATGCAAGTCCGTGAACGTGGGGGGGAGCTGCACCAAGGGAAGACCAAGAAAGACATGGGATCAGACTTTACGGTCTAATCTTAAATAAAAGAACCTGACAAGTGAGGCAGCTCTAAATAGGGCTGCCTGGAGCACTGCCATTAGGACATGAGACCGGAACCGCACTCCATGGAGCACTCGATCTTTAAATTTATGTATGCATATATATATTCAAATTAATTCTTCAGTTTTTGAGAAGTCCTTTTAAGAATTGTATTGTTTGATTTTGAGGGAGTCAAGGTTTAAATTCTTCTTTAAATTACCTAAATTGAATAGTCCATTCTCTACAGGTGACCTCTTTGGACAGGACTGGTCTGCCTTGCTTGATCTAATACTGCCTAACTCACCACCAGAGGACACCACCACCTATGGAACCACAACTACGTCACATGGTGCCAGAGATGCTGAGAATAACAATATCAAGTACACACTATATAGCCCTCATCAGTCACACTCTTTACGTACACCAGATTCATCCAGTTCTGCTCAAACCAGATCTCTATACCAACACAGTTTTCAGCCATCCATCAATATGACAAACACAAACGGATTGACTACGACACCGCAGAACAGCTTTACCACCAGAGCAATGGTAGAGGTAAGTGTTGATGGCCCTAGCTCAGACGCCCTTTTTTATAATGTAAATACACCAAAGTAAAATAATACATTACAATAAATAGCATTTGCGAGCTCCTTTGACTTGTGTTTGGCTTATATCTCTTTCAATATGGCGGGGTAATTTTTATTCAATTCTGACTAACTCTAGAGGATTTTCTTCAGCTTAATTATGACTTTTAGTGATCAAAATGGTAAAGCCCACAGATCCTACCCAAACTGAATAAAATCGCGCCTTGATAGCCAGAATAAAACGGAAAACTGCGTCACTGAACTAAGAGTATTAATTAAGGGGATAGGGTTTATATTTTGGTCAGTTTACGTGTATTTATTATTATATTTGTTTCCTCGCTATACTTCCATCAAGCTTTAAAAAAAAAAAACATCCATTAGATCCCACTTCTAGATTAATTTGTAAATTTTTCGGAAGAAAAAATTCCCAAAATTGTTCCAAAATTTCAGGCTCACTATCGTTCGCCTCGAGAAGAAAAAAATCGACACCTAAATAGCACGAAAGGTCTTAATATGGACAAAGAAATAGGGTGGAAGGTCTTAAAATCGACAAAATAATGGGGCAAACATATTACATTCTGAAAACTAATGGGGCTTAACATGAGGAAGAAAGGGGACCAGAAAAACGGCCCATCTCCCCTTAATCAATTATGTGTCCCTTGCAATTCCCCCCACCATAAAGTAAGAGAGTCATCGGGTTTCAGGAGGCACTAACACGTATTTAGGAGAAGCGTCATTGGTGGTTCGTGTTATTGGTGCAGTTACTCTCACAAAAGTCGTGCACTAACTCCATGTAGTCAATATTGACTTGGTTATCTACAACATACACACACACACAAACAAACAAACAAACACACATACACATACACATAGGCTACACTTACACACACTCACACGCACACACACACACAGTGGGATAAAGGTTTTGTTCAGATTTTTCAGAACACATTGTTCATATACAGTATATGCCTACAAATAGTAAAATAACGTTACTGTATAGTTAAAAGTATGCTGCACGACTTATAAGCATACCTATACCTCCCTGCGTTGCTAGAATTGGATTTTTTTTTTAAATAATTGCACATGTAAACAAGGAATCATAACTTATGTGATTTACATTTTAAAATGTAAAACTTGCAAACTAAACAAACCAAAATTGGGACAAGGACAATATAAAGTCAAATTAAATTATCAAAATCTCTATGTGGAAACAACGCTTACTAAAATTAAAATGATTAAATAAAAGAACACAATCCACCACATAGGGTGTACATTACTACATGAGCAAGTTAATCTGTTTCCCAAGCAAACTAATTGCACATATAACAACGCACTATCGTCACGTTAAAGGAATTAGTCAAGTTTGGGAAGTCCGGGACGTTCTGGTAAATTTTTACTAAACTCTGCTTGAATAAAGAAACTACAGTACATGTTAAATGTCAAAATATTATTTAAAATCAAATTTGCAACATGACAAGACATTAACAATAGTACAAAATACAAATATTGATAAGATATCTATACTATTACAAAATAATATATAAAATAAGAGGAAGAGGTACAAAATTGTCGATCAAAATTCAATTAAATTTCAATTCAAAAAGTTTTATTGACATAAACATATGCAGATTTACAGATATTCAAATACATCAACTATCTATCTATCTATTGCCGGACGCCGTGATCCCCAAAGGGGTGGCCACGAACGAAACACCCCCATGCTCCTCTGTAGGCTCTGTCCTCAGTCAGTTGATGCCCTTCCTCCCATCCAGCACCACTTTCACTCATATACTTCTTCACTCCATCCTTCCTCCTCTCATTCGGTCTACCTCTCCCTCTCTGTCCTTCCACCTCACTCTCGTACACTCTCTTAGTCATTCTGGATAAGTATCTTGCTTTCAACCCTCGATTAACTACGTTCACAAATGAATAGTCGTT
Source organism: Paralithodes platypus (assembly GCA_032716605.1). Classification (NCBI taxonomy): domain Eukaryota; kingdom Metazoa; phylum Arthropoda; class Malacostraca; order Decapoda; family Lithodidae; genus Paralithodes; species Paralithodes platypus. The sequence continues at coordinate 32,293,502 of CM064522.1, read as the reverse complement.
TTTTTTTAGACAAATATCACAATCAATGTAAACAAAATGAGGTTGATAATATTGCTAAGAATCGTATATCGTATTCTATTGTATATTGCAATAGATTTTAATTTATATCATTATTTTTTTCTCTAATTTGTCTATAAAGTTTATTTCATCATGGTCTTTGCTGCAAAGAGAATCTTGCACACATTTTCCATACTGTGCTATTCTTTCTCTCTTTCACATAGATAAGGTAGATTAGTTACAAGCAGCCTTGTAAGGATCAATATATATGTTGTTGCTTCTTTTCTTGTTTACTTATCTATAGAGAGCTGAGCAGTTCTTCCGGAGTCTGGGATTCCCGCCACTGTCACAACAATTCTGGGCTGCCTCCATGCTGGGACCCGGTGAGAGGGGTCAGCAACGGGAGGACTGTCACCCCAGGTCCATCGATATGTTTGCTCAAGGGGATTACAGGTGGGTGCTTTGCTACTTCATTATGTAATAAATAGTTACATAAATATAATGGTAATAAGAATGATAATAAAAGACTGGTCACCTACTTACAATACTCCCATATGCATCCCCTAGGGCCTAGACGCTCAACAAGAAAAAACAGCCACTTCTCATCCTCCCAGTCTCTTTCACAATTCTGTGCTACCCCCCATCCTTTATTACTTTATATTGTTTTTCTTCAACTCCTTTATCTTAAACCTTGTTCATTTCAATAAATTCCCTCCCGTCCATTCCTTCTCTGCTACCTATATTTGTACTTTCAGGCTGATTATGTGTGATGGTGGAGAGGACCTGCCCGTAGCGTACCACGAGTTGGGTCATATTCACTACTTCCAGGCCTACAGTCACCAGCCGGCTATCTTTAGGGTTTGTTTATACTCTACACTGTATCGTCAGTTATGAAAATATAACTTTTGGGTATAGTCTATTCGCTGTAAGTAGGCGAGAAATCATGACCTCTAACCTCTGTAACTAAAAAACGACTAGAGTAATCAAGCTAATATTTCTACCATTTGGGAAGAGTCAGTCAAGGAATAGATGTGGAAATTTACAGCCCATTTGCTCTAGCCCTCTTTTTAGTTACAGAGGATAGAGGTCATGATTTCTCGCCTACTTACAGCGAATAGACTATAGCCACGGAGCAGAGCCTGGCCAGTTAGCTTTCACTTTTGGTATATATTTTGTGATTTTTGTATTGTTCCTGAGTGCGATTTTGAGTTTTGATATATATATTATTTTTTTTATTTTTTTCAAAGTCGGGATTTTTCACCCTATTTTGCATTTTGTTCAATAATTATTCGCCCAATGAGGGAGATTTTGAGGTAAAAGGCACTAGGTTAGGTTAGATTAGATTTAAGGTAAATATGGTATGTTATCAACTGAACCTAACCAACCAAACCCAACCTAACCTTGGTTGGTTATAAAATAGGTTAGGTTAAGTTAAGTGAGTTAGGTTAGGTTAGGTGAGTTAGGTTAAGTTAGATTGGTTGAGTTAGGTTAGGTTGCACTGGTTTAGCCTTCGAAATGTTGTTAGGTATGTTAGGTAAAAGAAAAACAGCATCGATTTGCAGTTACTTAACAGTGTGAGGCGATTTTTTAGCATGATAAGGGAGCTAACAAAATGTCCCATGTATTTCAATGGAAGCAAGTCATAGCTTAACTTCCCTACCACCAGGTGACTACAGACTCACATCACGCTAAAAATCGTCCCTGTGATCTCTCTCTAGTTCTGTATATTCTGTATAGTTCTGTATAATTTGATAGAACTAAACTTAAAGATGCCCTTAAATTCCTCCTTTTCAATACTTATGTTAGATTCGGGCCGTACATTTTCAAACAAATATTAGGAATTCCTATGGGTGGAAATGCTAGCCCTTTAATTGCAGACTTATTCTTGCTTGCTTTAGAATTTAAATATATAAAAGACTTAGTTGACAGTAGCAAGAAAAATAAAATTCCAGAAAAATTAGCACTTCTAAACTGTTAAGTAATAATAGTAGATATATTGATGATATTCTTGTTTGCAATTTGTTAAATTTTAATCAAGTTGCTAAACTTATTTACCCTAATTCTATTCCACTCACACAATGTAACGTAAATTATAAAGTTGAAAATTTTCTTGATATAAATATAGAGATTGTTAATGAACAGTGCATACTTAAAGTATATCACAAAGTTGATGATTTTAATTTTAACGTAATAAACTTCTCTTTCCCTAGTAGTAATATCGATAGTAAAATCACTTATAATTGTTTTTATTCCCAATTAATAAGATTTTGTAAAATCTGCACTAAAGTAGATGACTTTTGGGCTAGAGCTAGGTTACTATACAGACTCTTAGTGGACAGAGGTTTTGAGGCAAGTAAATTGTTCCATAAATGTAATCTTTTTTAGGGTCAATTATTGTGACTGTATTCTAAAATTTGACATCAATAATTTTAATCAAGCATTTTTAACTTGAAGTTTCTTGTATAACCTCTGCTTACTTTTTGTCTGTATTTATTGTTTATCTTTTTCTTTTTCTATTATTATTATTATTATTATTAGTAATATTGATGATTTTTTAAATTTATTGTTCTTGTTAAAAGAGTACTCTTTGTTTAAATCTGTTGTTACTTCATATTTTGCAATTATTTCTCTTTATATTATATGTATTCATTGTCGATAGTATCAATTGCTTACTTTTGCGATTTCCTTAGTTTATTTGTGCTATAAATGTAGGTTATTTGTAGGGTAGTTATTGATAGGGGTCACTTGAGGCATGCTATGCTTACAGGTACCTACCCGATAGCACTATCGTTAGTGAGTGCTGTACTGTATTTTATATATTATTTTGTAATAGTATAGATATCTTATCAATATTTGTATTTTTTACTATTGTTAATGTCTTGTCATGTTGCAAATTTGATTTTAAATAATATTTTGACATTTAACATGTAGTTTCTTTATTCATGCAGAGTTTAGTAAAATTTGCCAGAACGTCCCGGACTTCCCAAACTTGACTACTTCCTTTAACGTGACGATAGTGCGTTGTTATATGTGCGATTGGTTTGCTTGGGAAACAGATTAACTTGCTCATGTAGTGATGTACACCCTATGTGGTGGATTGTGTTCTTTTATTTAATAATTTTCATTTTAGTAAGCGTTGTTTCCACATAGCGATTTTGATAATTTAATTTGACTTTATATTGTCCTTGTCCCAATTTTGGTTTGTTTAGTTTGCAAGTTTTACATTTTAATTATAAGTTCTCTGGTGAAATGCAGTGACAAGCTCTTATCGAAGAATATTGAGCAAATATTGTGTTTTGTCTGTGTGTGTTCGTTGTTTTATGTTTGTGTTTTGTGTTTACCCTATTCTTGCTCTGTCTTGAGTCGGCCACCCGCCAAAAAAGAAAAAAAAAACAGGATTTTTTTTTTTTATGAAGAGACATTTTACCATTCGTTTTACCCCTTCAATATGATGACGCCAATTGACCACTTGCAAGTTTCACTCTATAAGGAAGTTGGAGCTATAAACATTGACAATTAGCCTAACAGAATGATCACCTAAATTGCGGTTGTAGTGCTTATAAATACATAAAACTCAATTCAACATATTTTTATCCATTAGAAACCTACTTTATTATTGTTTCTGTTTAATATCGGTGTATACAGCCCCAACTTCCTTATAGCCTGAAACTCGCAAGTGGTCAATTAAAATTCAAATCTGGCTATCATTAGACAACTGTATGTAGGCTATAGCTTTAGAAGGACCTGTGGCGGCGGCAGGGTTCATGAGAGGTAGTTTTCGCCCTATTTATTTCTAGTGGTCGTTCTAAGCCAAATTAACCCTTCTGTACTGGCGACATCTTTTTAGTATATTCTAGCTACATTTAGACAATTTAATAAGCTTAGGAAGGATATATGGCAGCATTTTTTTTTTTTTAATTGAGATAGTCTGTCGCCTATTAATTGATAGATGTCCTTCCTAAGCTAATTGAAATCGTTTACTAGTTGCCAGAATATAATAAAAAGAAAGGGTTAAAATAGCCAACAGGAGACCCAACATATGCAACAATAATTTCCCTAACCTTAATCCATAACCGCAATTAGCAATTGGAATAAAGGGACTTCTGCCAAGGAAGAAGTCCAGAGTTGGAAATTTGTATGTAAAGCAAACAATCAAGTATGATAAAGTGAGCTTGTGTTGAATAACTGGTTCGAGAGTGTGAACTTTGGAAATGAGATGTTGGAGATGGTGGACAAGTTTTGCTACTTGGGATATACCATCTCTGCCGGTGGTGGGGCCGAGGCCGCCACTGTCGCCAGAAGTTGATGTGGCTGGGAAGAGTTCAGAGAACTTTTGCTAATTCTAACCATGAGAATACTCCCTCTCCCCTTGAAGGGAAAGGTGAACGCTGCATGTATTAGAAGCGCAATGACATATACTTCAGAAACATAGCCTGCAAATTGAATATTAACAGAATGGAACGTAGCAAGATGAGCCTGACGAGATGGATGTGTTGGGCTAAACTGCAAGATAGGATATCTAATGAAGAGCTTAAGAAACGGTTAGGTATCAGGAGTATAAAAAGAGGGGGGTAGGAGGCTAGGAATCCTCCTCCCCATGTAAAATTCACCTACTAGATGAGACAGAGTAAGGGGTGAGGGAACGTGAAAGTGGTCCCGGACCTTAAGAACTGGAGCTTTATATGTTGTTTCTGTTCGGGCTCTGTCTCGAGTTGGCCACCTTCAGCTATAAGGTATGTGCCTGAGTATATACAATATGCAATTAAGAGTAGCCTATCAGTGATGAGATGCATACAAGAAGGCTTGGATGGTTTGGGCATGTAGAGAGGATGGGTGCACTATGTTGGGTGAAATTATGCAAGTCCATGAACTAGGTGGAACCTGCACCAAGGGGTAGGTAAAAAAAAAACAAAAAAAACAAAAACATGGGATCAGACCATACAGTCTGATCATAAATTAAATAACCTGTCAAGTGAGGCAGCTCTGAACAGGGCTGCCTGGAGCGCCGCCATTAGGGCATGAGACCGGAACCGCACTTCGTGTGGGGCACTCGGTCTTTACATTTATGTAGGTATGTATATAGCTCCTCTCAGCAGCTTTCTATAGGACCTTCAAACGAGTTTTCTAAATATTTAAGCTACTGCTCAATATCTCGTTTTCTTTAAAAATAGTATCAATAATGAAAACTTGAATGTTTAGAGTAACTAAAACAATATTAAATGGTAAATCTTCACATAATTCCGAGCAGTAAAATTAAATTACCAGATGGGGGAGTAAGGCCTCTATCAATAGATAGATACATAAATGAAAATGTAGTATTGCTATAACAATGAATAACCCTATAGTTCTGATATATGCACACCTTTTCATTAATTTTCTCCCCAGGTCTCCATTACTGGCTCTTGGTCTCCTTAGTTGCTTGGAGACATTGTACAAACACATGTATTGCTCTCTTTTTTTCCTTTCCGAATGCACGTGTGTGTGTGTGTATGTGTGTGTGTGAAGCTCTGTGCATACATGTTTAACCCACTGAGCCCCAGGCAATATAATATAAATGTACACTCCAGGCCCAGCAGGTTGTCAACAATTTTTTTTTCTTTTCAGAAAACACCTGGAATGGGTTAGAAATGAAGGATAAAACAAACAAAAAACGATCCTCTAGGTCATTAAGGGGCCCGAAAGTCGGAATTAACATGGGGAAATGGGTAGGCAAAAACATGCAAAACACGTTTTTGCGCGCTCACGTGCACGCGGTTGGACTTTGAGGGTTTTCAACCATCGACATTGTTGCGGGGATACTTACGCAGTTCCCATGCAAATCTGAGCCCTCTAGGTGCCATAGGACCGGAGTAATTAACCGCGACGCACCCTATGCGTCGCTGGGGTTTAGTGTTACATACATTGCCGACGCATACGCTGTGGCGCTGGGGTCCTGTGGGTTAATAACATTATGTAAGCCTTTATAGAAAATAATAGTGATTGATCCATTATGACAAGTAGATGAAATGGATAGAAGGGAAACAAAGGATAGAGCTTGACATCTTAATTTGTTCCTCTAACGTTTCGATATCTGTTCCGTACAGCCTGAAATGTTGGAGGAATAAAGAAGTCATGTTCATTCCTGGGCTTCCCTTCCATTCAGTAGCTCTTTGTATTTGTGTCAGGATGGAGCCAACTCAGCCCTCCACGAGACCATTGGTGATACTGTTCAACTGGCAGCCATGACCTCCACCCCAACCATTACTGCAGGTCAGGCACTTTCACAAATTATTATTTTGTTTTGTTTTTGTATTAGCATTATTAACATTTGTTTTTGTTTTCATTTTAGTAATTAAAAAAGCTAATTTTAATTCAAATATTTACCCTGTTTTGGGCAATTTGTATACTGTCCTTTGGTAGCAAACAGTATCTGAATTGAGTATTCAACTAATATAGACTTTGTTTTCTCCTGGAGGCAAATTCAATCCCTAAGCAGCTGATTTATCAAGACTTATTGAGTGAGCATGAAATTACTAGGCTATATGTCTCATAATTAACACAATTAACATATTTTGCTTCAAAATCTTTGTAATAAGTGTGTAATGAAAATACTGCCCTTATTCTGTTCTCCCTCAGACGAATCCCTGAGACAGTTGTTGAGGTTGGCCCTGATGAAACTTCCCCTCATCACCTTTGCTGCCGCCCTGGACACCTGGCGCTGGGACGTATTTAGCGGCAAGGTAATGCTCTAAACAATGGGCCCGTTTACAGTTGGTTATACAGTATTTGGATTTTTTCCTACAAAATGAAAGGATAGGCTTATTTACTACTCATTATGATAGCTATTACAAAATTAACTGCGATGATTATAATTATTTACATAATGAAGATCTTATTCATCAGATAGCCTATACGTATCACACAACATGGCCCTCACTATATTACGGTCTTTCCACTTACCTAGTGCATATTTTTCCATATTTTTTAGGTATTCGAGTAACTAACCTCTTTGCGAAAGTGCCAAGGTCTGGAAAAGCTACCAAGAAATGGGAACAAAACACTCAAATACAAGATTTACAATATATATTAGAAAAACAAAAGTAATGGACAATATAATATTATATTATAAGAAAAAACTCTTTGTAAATAAATTAGAGAATAATAAGGCAGTTCTATTTGGGGCGACTGGTCCTCTATTGGCGTTGTGTTGGTTTGTCCACTGGAGTCAATCCTTTCCTGGCCAGCACTCCACTTCCAGAGGCCTGGACCCAGTAGCGACTCCCCTGAATGCCCTGCCAACGTCCATGTCACGACGGATGGCCTCTCCACGTAACACCGGCCAGGGACACAGTGGCGGTGTCCAGGAGTATCCCATGGCTGGGTGGAGTCTCCCATGCACCTTGACCATTTAGGATGCCCCTCCTCTCAGCCCTCAGCAAGAGTAAGGTCCTGAGTAAACATAGTTGGAACAAACTTACTAATTATAAATTAAAAGGTGGGAAACCCCTTTAGGTATGCATAAACCCTGAAAACCATCTCTAAACAACAACACCAATAACAGAGACTTTACTATCGAACGAACAATAATATCACAGGAACACCCCGTTCTTAACATTAATCCTCCATTACAAACCCCAATGCACTAGAATAAACTAATGAAAGCATATGATCCTCCTGGGATTCGAACTCAGGACACCACACCCAGAACATAAGCATCTAAACCATTAGCCTACACCACCAACACAATCTGTGGAACTATTTGGAAAGTCCCCAATTACAAAATTATTCAAAGTTCTCTAACGTTGTCCCTCCCAGGTTAGAGAGAGAGAGTACAACAATCACTGGTGGTCACTACGCCTCAAATACCAAGGTGTGGCGCCTCCTGTACCTCGCTCAGACTCACACTTTGACCCAGCTGCCAAGTTTCACGTTCCAGACAACACACCTTACATCAGGTTCGTTATTTTTAAGCGTATATTTTATGTGTATCTCTGTAAATTGATATACCTGCCAATTTCAATTGAGAGGCCCAGTACTTCTGAACACCTCAACTCAACGAGTACTTCTTTTGAGTCCATGTTAGCCAGTCCTGCCAACCGTTGAGGCCATACTCTGGACAACTAAACTCGATGAGTCCTTCTCAAATCAACATTGGCCAGTCCTTCTGCCAACCATTGGACCCATACTTTGAACCAAGTTAACCAACCCAACTACACCTGCCAGCCTGTGACGAGAGGACGAAGAAGAAGGAATGAAAAGACTATGCAAAGAGGTCTGCCCTTGGCCTCTCCTGCTAAAGCTGAGACATGATCTTGTCCTTGACCTACCAGAGAGAGCTATGTATCTGTCTCACTGAAGTAGTACTGTCTGGTTCAGGTACTTTGTGGCTGGTGTTACTCAGTTCCAAATACACTGTATATGTGTGTTTGTGTGTGTGTGTGTGTGTGTAAGAAATAGCTATGTATCAGCCTCACTGAAGTAGTATTATCTGATTCAGGTACTTCGTGGCAGGAGTGGCTCAGTTCCAAGTACACCAAGGTCTATGTGAGGTGACCCACGGCCGCCCCCTCCCCTTCCCCCTTCACACCTGTCCACTCCATGGCTCAAGGCATGCAGGGAACTCACTCAGGTATTATAGATTTACCCTGCAGTTACCAAAGTATAAAGACACCAATATATACATATATATATATATATAAACAAACATTTATAAATATATATTTATTCAATAATAACGTACTTCCCGTGCATAATATTCGTTATACTGTATAGGACTATATTTTACTTAATTATCCATCCATTTACCTATCCGCTACCTACTGTATATTCTTAATTCCCATAAAGGCGTTGTAACCATCTCTTATGTTTTTTAAGGTAGGTGATGCCCCAGGGCTCCTAGATTGGGTAGGTAAAGGTGCTGGAGAAACATCTGTAATATAGCTATATCATCAGTCCCCCAAAAGGGGTTTCCTGTCTATAACAATTAACAATGTCTTTCTCCCCATGTGTGATAGGCGGATGATGTCCCTAGGATCGTCGGAGGGGTGGGCGAAGGTGATTAAGGAGGGTAACGGGAGGGCAGGGCAGGGAGCTGGATGCCGGGCCACTTTTGGAAACACTTGGCTCCACTCACCAGGTGGCTCTACACACTGCCACACACCTTAAGCTTACTCTGGACTACTAACAAGATTGCTGATCTTCTCTGTATAGGAGACAGTTTCACTCTGGACCACAACACACGATGGTACGAAGAATCTCGCACCAAAAACATCTACTAGTTCACTCTTACCATGGCTGCTCTCGTCTTTTGGAACAATCACTCATAGGCTATACCTACAACACACAATTATCGCCACTCATTGTTGCCACAATCTGGATGCCTGGATGATACTGGAAAAATGCTAGACTTCTCGGCCCACGCGCCAGCTCGGCCAGGACAGCACGGCCCACGGCGAGACAGCTCGGCCCAGTAAAAACGAGACAGCTCGGCCCCGTGTTAATTACGAGACAACTCTTAATTAACCTAACCTAACCTAACCTACACATTATGAATCGAGAGAACTAGCCTATGACATAATTATACAATAAACGAACATTTCGCCCACATTACACACACAGCATAAACGGAAGCCATGTATGCAGCACCAAATCCTGCAAATCCTGTCCTCTGCGCATGCGTGAGAATCTTAGGCCCTTGGCACGATTTTTTTGTCCTTTATACTATTATATTATCTTAACCTATCTTAACCTAACCTAACCTAACTTAAATTAACCTAACAGTTGAGCCTAAATAACATAGTAAAAATATTAGGGAAAAGGCCGCGCATACGCAGAGGACAGGATTTGGTGCTGCATACATGGCCTCACCCATAAACCCCTCCACTTAGCTCGCCCCATCCTAATCCTGACTGGTCTCGTCAAATTGCCCCATAGCAAAACATGGGGCCGAGCTGTCTCAAATAATGGGCTGAGTTGTCTCGCCGTCTGTGGCCGAGTTGTCCAAAAGTGGGCCGAGCTGTCCGAGCCGAGTTGTCCCATGGGCCGAGTCGTCCAGTCACCTACTGGAAACACTCTGGATGCCAAGCCACTTCTGGGACACATGGAGCTGCTCACCAAATGGCTCCACACCACCATGTTATGATTTTTTGTGTTATACATATCTAAAACATTCGAAAGAGTCTGCCATAAATCTCGTTTCTAAAATACCATCCTTCGGTTTCTATCCCTCCATTTGTGTCTTTATCTCCAGTTTCCTTTCTGACTGTTCCACAGATGAGGTTGTGGACGGCCATCGCTCACTTCCTAAACCTATCAACTTCAATGTTCCTTAGGGTATCTTTCCTATCTTCATTTCTGTTATTTTATAGTGTTCAGTAATGATCTCAAATGTCCTACTCACTCCTATGATGATGACTATCTTACGCTATTCAACTACCTTTCCACAGCGACGCTCCATGCAGTTACTTTAAAACTCATGTGATGAGATAGCGCACCTAGTTTTTGCTTTGATCTAATAACTATATCCATTGGGGCAGAGATATCCTTGTTGCATTAAAAGCTTCTAAAACCCAAATGCTCCATCTATCTTCCCGTCATAATATTCAACACAACTATCCCTTACTCTTCAATAACACACAAATTGCCCCTTGGTCCTCTCTCAATATTTGGTGCCTCTTTTCCTTTTGTCAACTTTCTAGGGAAGGCCATAATTATATCCACTCCTGTTAAAAAACGTTCTTCCCAGAAGTTAGGTGTGCTCAACCATCTCTGTGGGTTTTTCACTCTAGCACAACAGATTGCTCTGTAGCCTACATGGGGCACTATACGCTCAATCGCTCATGTATCAAGTACTGTCCGCATGTGTCTGGAGGTTCTACCCATACCGCACTTCTCGAAAGGGCAGTCAAAATAATTTTGTCTCATCAATTCATCACTTCTTACTAATTCTCTACAATCTCTCTTTACACGCCACAATGTTGCATATCTCTCTCTCTCTCTCTTGTACCACTAATATAATAATCAATGTTCTTCAGAGCTCTTTTAGTGTATCGGTACTTCGTCCCGTACAGAGAGTAGGTGGCACCTACCTTTCGATAAATTTCCACCCATTTTCTTTCCAAGTCTCCAACCCAAGTGTGAACTGATTTTCCCAGTCTTTTTTCCACTCAACAAGTAAACTCTGGAACTCTCTCCCTCAATCTATCTTTTCCTCATCCTACGACTTAAGTTGCTTCAAGCTGTGTGTGTCCAGACATTTTGCCTCTAACATACCTTGAATTTGGCTCTCTGTCACTCTTTCAAATTGGGGGGCACTCATTATAGGCAACTTAGCATTTTATCTTCTTATTTCATATAGAAAAAAAATACAATAATAGGATCAATCTCAATAGCGCCTGGATACTCAAAACAATTAAAATGTGTCACCTCCTTATTACCCCCATGAATTCTGACATCATAATTGTCACACTGGCATTAGGTCTACCAAAAGCAGATCATAAATGTGATATTAAACATATCATTGTGTACTGTATATCCTTTACTCCCCCCAAAATGATATTGTATCTCTTTTCTATATATCCACTGTTTTTCTCCTTGTACGTGTGAGCACAGGTGCCTGAATAATGAAGAATGTGTGCAATACTTCCATGCAAGGCAAATATATTGTCTCTATGCCTAACTCAGAAGCAAAATTTGCGGTGTTATCACATTAGTCCTATTCCTTCTTATGTTCGCTAAAAACTGAAAACAAAACTGTAACAAAATTGTCTGGCTGCTATATCAGAGTGAGAGTTTAGCGTTCTCTGCCATACCCATCGATTACTCTGACTGTTCCTTTTGCTTATATATTTTCTAGATCTCAAGTGGCGGCATCTCTTCCGTGGATTGACCTCTCTACTGCCAACCTAGAGGTTGGCAGACTGGGAGTCAAAGCATCACATTTTTCCTTTGCCTCTCAACTTTCCCTTCATAATTGTTAAGGGGCACAGGGCCTTGGGTGGGGCTTCGGTTGTCCCGGGCGTTTCCGCACCCTCCTTAGCTCCTCTCCTGGGCATTCTAAGGGGTAAAGCAGGGGGGGTTCTGTGGGGGTGCTCGGTTATGGCCTTGGCTTGCTCGGGACCTTAGGGTTGTTCGGTCAGACAGCCTGAGGAACAACAACAACAACAACCAAAACACACCCACATCTTTTGTGTTCAAAATATACTCACAGTGGGATGCAAGGGTGATACCAACACGTTGATGTAGGCTACATTCAATTATGTTCTGCGAGGGTCGGATTTTCAATCGAATGTTAATTAGCACCAGGGCGGGCTGTTCAAATCACGAGCTAGCATTCGATAGATTAACATGAGTTATATTTATACACAATGGCAGAAAATATGAAATGTAAATAAGCAAATACAATTAATTACAAGAGATATCAGTTTGTACAGGTAGAAATCTTTCATACAACAATTATTATGTTTAAGTAAATCACAAGGGTTACATTATAGCACGGAACTGGTATGATAGAAAATGGGTTCCAGACTTCCGGTGTGCCTCCAACTTCACAATGATAATTTTACCTAAGTCTAGCAAGGTTAAATGGATGTATCGGTAGTGTGTGAGAAATGAATACTTATTAACACTATATAGTTATAACACAAACCAATGGTATAGTGTCACAGGGTTTCCTGTAAAGGCCAGAAATTGTGGCAATAGCTTAAACGGAAAACATGATGCAGAAATATACTTGGGCCAACTGGACCAAGTGGGATATCTCTATTGGTCTAACTGTAGAGTACCGGTACTCGCTTCATATGCGAGGGGTCCTGGGTTCAATTCCCAGCATAGGATAACTCCTCATAGCATATTTTGGGGGGCGAATTTCTGCATCTAATAAAGTTTAGCTGCTTTGGTAACATTGTCAAGAGTAGAGTAAAAATATTTGTGTGTAACAAGCGGGTTTCACTCCTGTTTCACTTTCGAATAAAATTTTATAGACCCAGGGATAGACTGAGTGTGGTTTGAGTTCCCAAATACAAGAAGTTTTTAAAATTCAAGTAGGCCTAGAGTTTTAACCCGGGAACTGCGGGGAGACTCTTAAGAGTTCCCCCGGCGGACTGCGGGGAGACTCTTAAGAGTGAGTGAAAAAAAAATCAACTTTTGACATCGAAATTTTTTTTTTTGTTATTTATTTTTTTTTGGCCTCTGGGCCATCAAAAATCTCAGTCCTCTACTTCCCCCCCTCCCCCACTTTCCTCCTCCCCTTCCTTTACCCCCTATTTTCCCTGTTATTCCTTATTCTGAGGTATATTTTCGTGCTAAACATTAGCGAGTTGCAAGCAGGGTGTTGCATCACTGATGGCAAGCGAGTGCAAGAGAGAGAGAGAGAGTATCGATCGACTGTGTCTCAGTGGCCTTGGGGGAAATTGGCGGGAAAGCAGCTTGCCTCGCCCATACATTATACAACTCGCGGGCTATATCTCCGATTTTGACCATCCAAACGCTGTTTTCACTCGTTTTATTGTTGTTTCAGGTTAATACCTTTATAATCAACCCATAATAGGCGCATATGGATAAGTATTAATGCTATTAATGGTACAATGAATATTTTAGTGACGGAAACACCTCAAATACATGCGCACAGGGAGAGGTGTCTAATTACCCCCATGCGCACTTCAGAGCCTCAAGGCTAATATTTAAAGTTTAGACTTGTGCCAGGAGTGGAAGGAATTTCAGTCACTGTGATGTCTAAGCACTTAGAGGTTGGAGGTGAAATGTCCCGCTGTAGGTTTCTCTCAGCACTTCTCGGCGTGGTTGTGGAACTTTTGTCCAACAATTTCTTCTTGGCTGGTAGTGGTCCTACTCTGCTGTCCATCTGCACGGTGGTTCTAAAATTTGTAGTTAGTCTGGAGTGAACAGTCTCGAACAAGTTCACGCTCCCCCACTAAGTGAGAAACAGGTAAAAATTTATATTTTCCATATAAAGCAACATTACTGCATCATATGTGGATATCTTACTTGTATAATAAAAATATGAACATTGAAGACCCAGAAAATAGGTCCAAGAGCAAATATCCAGTGAAAAAACTGTATATTTTGTAACAGCAGAGTGTGCCCACGAACGCATACAAATGTACGTGACACAGGATATGGCTTAACCTAGCTTTGCCAACTTGAAGCAGACTGACAGTTCCCAGCTGTCTTGCTGTGCATATAGGAGGGAGGAATTAAGGTGGGAGTTTGGAGCAAAATTAGTATAATAACGGAGTAGGGGGGGAAGTGGAAGGGAGAAATGTGGGGGGGGAGCAGGACACATGTTAACTGGCATGTAAGGAGAGGACAGGAGGTGGTGATAAGGAGACATACCACTTGATCATATATTTCTTTCTTCCATTTCCTCACACCGGCACTGTTGTATTTTATTTTATTATTTATTTATTTATTTTTTATATGCCATCTTCCGGAAGGAACATCGCATTTCGTCCCGTTCAAACATTCCGGAAGGAATGGTATCGTTCTTGGTTTTAACGACGTGACCACAAATTTATGTATGTATACACTGCACATACACCATAGCTGGGGGTGGCCGACTCGATACAGAGCCCGAACTATGACAACACGAAAAAAAAAAAAAACAATAAAAATAAAAACAAAATAACTTCCCACCCATCTAGGTCCTCCAGGATAAGATACCCAGAGAACACAAAGGGCCATTTGGGGTTCCCCTCCAGCCAATAATTCCCAGGTCCCAGACCTCCCGGTCCTCAGCATGCAGACATGCAGCGAAGCTTTACCACCACAAATGCATGCCCCCGCCCCCCTCACATCAATGCGTTGGCCTTGTCATGTACACAGGCTCCCAGGCTCCCAGGCTCCCCGGCCAGGCGCCCTACGGACTATCATCTAGTCCAACAGTCCAACTTACGGCGCCCGATCCCTCTCTCCCAACAACCCGCGTTATCACCTCCTCTATTCCTAAGCATTCTCCATTCATTCTTACTTATTATTATCCTTCTCTTGCCCTGTTCTATAGTCATCTCTCTATCTTCCAACACTTGTACTAAACAATCTCTCCATCTCAATTGTAGATCTTCCTACCCCTCTACCGCCCCTTGTATTCTGACTCATAGGTTCCTGCTGTCCCACTACAATCTACAAATTACTGGCAACGTGCTTTGATCCCCGAGGCATTAAACGGTCATGAATAAAAAATAAATCTTAAAATAAAATAAAGGGTTATCGTTTTTACGCAAGCATATACTTTCGGCTTGGTTAGGTTAATAGGTTAAATGAGTTAGGTTATTTACACATTCATAGGAATCGTAAAACATCTATATAATTTGTTTTATCTATATCCCTTGAACCTTGCCCTATGATCCAAGCTCTCCATCATGCTAGCCAAAAATTGCTTTTTCCGGGGCCATATTGAAGAATTTAATCTCGAGCAATATACCAATAACGGAGAGGCTACTTTCAAGTATTTGGGCATTTGTGTTGAGTAAAGATGGGAGTATGGATGACGGCTAGAAGTGCAAACAGGGTAAGAGGTTTATTGCACCACTGAAAGGCAGTAACAAGAAATAGGGTGGTCACCATGGAAGCAAATAAGTCCTTGCAATTATAGTTTTGTAGGCTATAATCTTGACAATGACATAAGGGAGTGAAGCATGGACGTTGTTAACTTGGAGACATAAACCAAAAGTGAAAAGGGGGGAAATTAGCTAATTGAGAATTGCAATTCGGAGTGACATGGAGGGATATACAGACGAATGAGGAAGTACGAAAGCGGCGTGGTTTGGGTTGTGTAGATGTGCTGGAAAATGTGAAGATCGAGGGACACCTTGAGATGGTTCTGCGCCATGTGGAACTCATGGAAAGCGAGAGAATGATTAAGAGAGTGTACTTGATGTGGTAGGACAAAGAAGGAGTCTATGTAAACCGAGAGAGGTGGAAGGATGAAGTTTGAGAAGTATATGCCGTGACAAGCTGTGCTGGATGTCGGGGACAGCTAGAGGTGATCGTTGCGATTCGTTCGTGGCTACCTCATTCGGGGATCACGGCGTTCGGCAATAGATATATTGTAATAATACCACAACAAACACTCACGTTGCCAAGAACAAGAATTTACCCAACGCAATAACCTATAGCTACTTAGGATACGACTGCCGTTTCTCCGACGTAGGTAGGCCTACTGTATAAAGGATCATCCTACCGTCCTAAACGCGGTCGCTTTATTCTCAATACCGATCTACTTCCTTATATTTCTTTAACTGTAACCATATATCTTTTGCCTATCATTCGTTTATCTCTCCCCTTATTGGTATATTTTTGGTTCGCCTAGCACCACCACACCATCTACTCCTCATTCTCTAGTCCCGACAATAAACTTTTATGTTGTCGTTTTTATAATTAGAAAGCTCTTTGTCTTTCGCGTCTGCCACGGTAGACTTTCGGTTTTGAAAAATATATAATAAATATAAACAATTGGAGTGTTTATTATATATATTTTATATTTTTTTAACGAAATAATATATAATTAAGAGATGTATATATAGGTTTAAACAAATGTTATATAAAATCACTACAGTTTATTTGTGTAAGCTTGAATGCTTACAAATGGCCGCCGGTACGAGAAACTACTCAACGGTAGATAAATCATACACTAAAATTATATAGATTATGTTTTTTTTTTCGTCTAATAATGCAAACAACATTACACTCATAAGCAGTCTATCTTTTACACATGAATACTTTTTATTACTATTTAGAGAAACCCGACTCAAATGCACAACTCACATCGCTGTGGCATCAGTTCGTTCAATACATAAATGAACATTACAGCTATGTAACATAAGTCTATTTAATATTACTCATAATAATAAGATAATATTATCATCAAGGTATTCTTTATATTTTTACCAATTAACTCTGATTCAATTAGTGACTGATTAAAATGTCAGTATCAATCGCCTGAAACGCAAGCCCCAGAGTTCGCAGCGGAGGAGCGGAGGGAAGTGAATCGTTGAGTATTTTCGGGGTATTTGGTGAGATATTAGCACAAACCCGCAGCTTCAGGACGGCGTGGCAATTACTTTAAACTCGACTAAGAGCATTCCGTGTGGTTGTGGTTTCACTTAAGTTAATGTGAGAGTTTATATATGATGGTGTGTGTGACAGTGTAAATGATGTATTATTGTGGTTGTGGCCCTTGCCTTCCAGACGTTACACCAGTCGTGTCCCTCCCTTGGTGGAGGCAATACTGCGACGGACGTACAGCTGGCGACAGAACAATTGACTCTCGTTATTACGCTATTAGAAACTCCGTAGGAACTTTAATAAATGCATTCTTAATGAGGTTGCTTAATAATCGGCGTTTTAATTACTTTACATACTTCAACAAATCGACTATCTATCTAACCTAACCTGGACAACTACTCCCCATTGACTCGTGTCAAGTTACCACTATCGTTTTTGGCATTAGCCTATGTACTGTTATACCATTAACTTTTATTTCTTATTTCACGCTGATCTGTAATACTATGTTTTAAATGTGTGTGTTTATTTTAAATATTCTGGACAAATTTTACATTCTCTTCAGGATTCCTCCCCCATGGTCCATTCTTTAAAATGACATTTGGTCCAAGCAATCCTTGTTCTTGGATGTGACCTATACGTAATGTTCGAAGGGTGAACGTTTTAGTACAAGTACCCAATACAGTATACACATAGGCCTACATATAATGCCTGTGCACAACACTGAAAAATGCTATTGATACGAATCAGAGCATTAACTACTTGTTAAGGCTATGATTAGTATCAATAGCATCACATTCGCCTAGGCTATATCACACTACTTGCACACGTCATTTTACCTAAGGCTTTACCTCCCCCCATCGGCTGCTCCGCATCGGGCAATAGGCTTAGGCCTAGATAGTTATAGATATTTTATTCAGTGGCATTGAGAATTTGAGTTTCCAATGTTATTATCGGTAATCTTTTAACACAACATTACAAGGCAACTGGGGCACGCAGGGCAAATACTGGTACAATAATTTAAACGCCCTAATTAGCTGGGCCCGACTGTTAAGGTCCGTTATCTAAAAACCCTGGACTATGTGGGTGGATCCGCCTTAAGTCTGTTGTTCAATTTTTGAGCAAGCAATGGCTTGTTATAGAGAGACGAGCGACGGGAGGAGCGTAGGTTCCCTCATGACCTACCGCTCGGCACTGAACCCGCGCGCACTACTGCACATCTACTTACTCCACCCTCCCTACCCTACCTACGCGCCACAACAGGTACTTATGTACGTGAAATTACCGTGATTTTAAGGGTTTTTGCACTCGTGTTGCACGATCGTTGCAAGAGAAACCCGTTGGTCGTAGAAGGATGGTTCTGGGTGTCATCGGGAAAAAAGCTCAATTTATTCCCTTTAATCGGATACATAATTATATTACGGCTTTTGGCTCTTGTTTATTCATGGACAAGAGCACACTGGAAAACAAGGCCTTTAGGGTAAAAAAAAAAATGACTGTCCCCACTCAGGTCGTAAGTTGTTAAATAAACATTAGAATGTTCATTTTTTGGTTGTGGTGTACTATAGTCTAATCTATTTGCGCTGTAAGTAGGCTAGAAACCGTGACCTCTACCCTCTGAAACTCCATACTACTTAGAGGAAATCGAGCTAATAATTTTTAAAATTAACCATTGGGGGAGGTGTCGGTCAAAAGAATAGATATAAACCTTTACAGCCAATTTGTTCTTGAGCCCCTTTTTGCATTTTACAGTACATAGGAATAGAGGTAAATATTTCTCGCCTACTTACAGCGAATATACTATAGGCCTACTTGTGGCAGTTGTGTGACTAGCGTACTTGTGTATTTTTTGTGAATTTATAGGTAAAGAAAAAAAAATCTCAATTGATTCAATTGCACACTGTCGTAAATCCACACTCATGCAGGGAAAGTGTTGGTGGCCAGGAGTGGAATGGAGAAATTGCTTGTGACTAGTTGAGAGTGAACACTTGTGTCATTTGGGGCAAGGGGGTCGGGCGCACGTTTGGACTAGATCATAGTCCATCAGGGCTCCTGGCCCGGGGAGACGGTTGTTGTGTGTTGTTGTTGTGTTGTTTCTTTCCTTCCCCCATTCTGCCTGGCCGAACAGCCCCAAGCCCCCGCGTAATTCCAACCAAGGCCATAACCGAGCGCGCCCCCACATAAACCCTCCCTCCTGGCCGACAACAATAAAGCCTGGGTGACCGAAGCCACTCCATGGCAATGGAGCTGAGCTGGTGTGTGGAAAACGCACTGGGAAACCAAAGCCCCCACCCAGTGCCCTGTGCCCCTCAGCAATTATGAAGAGAAATTGTGAGGGGGAGAAACGGTTGATATGAAGGGTGCGCCTGGAAGTGTGGTGGGCGTGCTTGTGACTTCGGCTCTGCTGCATGTCTGCCTGCCGAGATCGGAACCTCTCCGGGTGGTCGGGGGGGAGTGCTGGAGCGGACCTTAAGAGGTGACCACCTGGTCTCTGGGTCTTCTACCTGGGAGGTGACCTGGATGTGTGTGAAATTTTGTGTTTTTATATCTGTGTATGTTCGTTGTTTTATGTTGTTTTTGTGTTTGGTAACACCTGTTCTTGCTCTGTCTTGAGTTGGGCACCCCCCAAGAAAAAAAACAAAAACAAAACAAAATTAAAATAATTTAATAGAATAGGCCTAACTTAGAAAATAAAGAATAGGCAAAATGGGGATTGGGCCTGAGCATATAGATAGGATAGATAGATTTCTTTGTAATTATTTCACCAATCACCAGGGTTGGGAAAAAAACAAAAGTTTTTGTGTTTGTTTAAACCTCAAAACCATGGTGTATTTAAAAAAATAAAATCAATGTAAACCATGTTTTTTGGGTGTTTATATGGTTTTAAATGTTATTTTCTATATATATTTCATAAAGTCATGCAAATAATAATATATCCCCCGGTTTGTATATATTGTACCCGATGCATTGGTGGCGGATTACTGAGAAGGCTGCAGTGAATAGTCAAAGAGTTGGGTGTTGGTATGTGGGAAGGAGGGGAAGCTGAAGGGTTGAAAACGTCAAATATGGCCATGGTGTGTAATATAGGTGCTCGTAAAGGTTAAATCTAGATGTGCAGACTGGATGGGAAAATACTGGTAACAACATGTTTTTAAATATGTAGGAGGGGTAATAAGCAGGGATGCTGGCATACGCATTTATGGAAATCGAGGTAAAACAGAGTACTGTTATGTGGAACGACAGGAGAGTTTTTGGAGGCAATTAGGAAGTATGTGAACTGTGAGAAATCTCTGTATGAAAAAAGGCTAAAAGTGCAAATTATCAAGGGATAGTTGTACCAACCCACAGTGATTGTATGGGGCTGAGACATGGGCTACTTAAGGCAAATGAGAGATTAAAGCTGGAAGTGAGGAGATAAGCTGGCTTGAGGAGTTATATTTGGAGTGACTCGTATAGACCATATGGAGGAATGGAGATATACGTAGGTGAGTAGGGCACAATGAACCTTCTGTCGGCCAGAGTCGACAGAAGGGTGCTGTGCTGGTATGAACATGTTGGAGCGAATGAAGAAGATGAAAGGCTTACCACGAGATATAATATGATGAGTCAGATACAAGGGGAGGTAGGGTGTAGGAAACCTCCATTTGAGATGAAGAGACTTGTGTAGGACAAGCGTTTGGAAGATGAAATTACTACTACAGTAAATTTCAGAGACGAGAGAATAGTTAATATTAATTAGTGTTTATAATTAAGGAATGAACTGGGCCGTTTCCCCTTCGGGCCCAAGGACTCCGTACGGGGATCCCACAAACGCCCGGCAATAGTTAGATAGATATAATAGAGAATGCTTGTGAATAGATGAGTGATAACACAAACACATTCCATTTGGGAGAGGGGAAGGGGTCGGGGTAGGGGGTCGCGGCGCCGTTGAACTAGATAATATTCCTTCGCGGGGCAGGCTCCGTCAGACGAGAAGGAGAGCGCCTGCCTGGCCGGGTAGTCCGTATATAAGAAAAGGATCCTGCCTGGAATCCCTGGTTGGAAGTGGGCAAGGCAATTGTTGTTTTGCTCTGACTGCGTTCGTGCCTGCTGAGACCCGGAACCTCTCCTCCGGAGGTTGGGGGCCAGGGGAAATTGCTGGATGCCCTTAGTAATCCTTGGTCTCTGGATCTTCTCCTGGTCAACCTAGATGTTGTGAATTAATATATATATATATATATATAATATAGATATAATATATAATTGAGTATATATATATAGTATATATATATATATATATATATATATATATATATTATATATATACATACAATATATATGTTTTTTTTTTTTTTTTTTTTAATATGTTTTGTGTTGTCCCTGTTAGGGCTTTCTGTCTAGTAGTCTGGTCGCCAACCCCCAGCTATGAGGTATGTTGCCTGAGATATATACATACCACCGTCAGTTGCCCCTCTGTACCCCCTGACTAGTGTGGACGTCCCTCCGTGACCGCTTAGTGAACCGTTTATACCCTTGTAGTGAGTCCCTAGTGAACCTTTTTTATAGTGATGGCTGTTGTTGATGAGTCTGCTGTCTCCTCCCATACTCTCCAGCTTTGTCTTGCTTATTGCAGAAAAGCCTGGAGAGTGTGGAGCAAGGGGAGATTCATTGTCTCAAAGATGAAAATTTGGCCTTGAGACTAGCTATGGCGGAAAAGAAGTGTGATGCTACTCGGAAGTGTTCCCAGGGATCGTGAAACCCCTTGGAAAGTTGTGTCCACCCAGTTCAACGGCCTGCAAGCTTAAAGGCAGCCACTCAAGACCCACAACAACTTCAGCAACCACCTTGGCTGATGAAGAGTGATTGCGAGGAAGTGGCGATCATACGAGTCAGTGGAGAAGGGGAGGGGGGGAAGTCCTGCGGCTGTTGCTGCTACAACTCCTGCTACACGCCGACAACGTAAAAAAAAGCTAAGTCTATTTTAATTGTAGGTGATTCAATGATTAAATCCCTTGGTAGGGCTAATAAACTACACACATGTTTGGTACAGTTGTCGCTGCTGTGCCTGGTGCCGGAGTCGATAAGGTGTCAGAAAAGCTAGATGGTGTCATGGAAGCTAGTGGAGAGGAACCCGCATCAATCTTCCCTCAACGCAGGGCGCAACGACATTTGGCAATGCAGGACTGAGGAGTTGCTCACCACGTACATGGAAATTTTGGAGAGGATAAAGGAGAAGGGTGGAGTTCCTGTGGTACACAGTATCCTACCAAGAAGAGGGGTAAGGAAAGGAATGGTTCCTCCAGGGCTATCGGTGTAAATAGCCGGCTGGAGAAGTATTGCAATGCACCATACTATGCTTCCATTTCCTGGATAAGCTGGACCCTCTTTTCTACTGGTCCGGAATTACCTGTATTCCCCGGATGGAGTACATCTCTGTCGACTAGGAGTTTCGACCCTTAGCCAGCTCACTCGACAAGTTTGTTGCGTGTTTTTGTTAATACACCATAGGTGTGTACGTAAAAATAGAATCCCATCCCACATCAAATTGATATTAATAACGAACATTCTGATAGCGTAGATGTTTCCCGTCTAGGTCCAGTAGTTCAACAGGAAAAAATAATTAAGTTAAAAACAATAGAAAAATATTGGCCAATACAAGTAATAGTTTGAGTGTTTTATTATTCATTATACACATTGGCAGGAGTTTTATGTAACAAAATGAACGAACTTAGAGCCCGGGTTAGTCAAAGAAAATATCGACATAATAGCGCTACCTGAATCCATGGATTAATACATAAACCATGAACCAGGCATTTTTTAGCAGAGTTTGATATCCCGGGATCATATTTTGTTTAAATATATAATGACCGAAACAAGTACGATAAGAGGTGTTTGCGGTATATCAGTGTTTGTCATGAGTTCATTAAAAAGCTGTACTACCTCAGGTAATTTTAGAGTAAATAATGAAAATGAAAGTGTTTTGGTAGAAGTTAACGAAGGTAGTGAGACTTTAGTTATTGGAGTTATGCTCATCGACCCCGCCAAAATCATGAGTATAAATTACGAACATCTTCATGTATGGGAGAATTAAACGCGAACATCATTATGGGAGGACATTACAATAGCATCAAGGCTTCGCAACGTGTGGCATTATGGGAGGATTTTACTTTCCCTACTATAGATTGTCATCAACAAATAGGCGACTCTGAGTCAAAGGAGTTTATTGAGGTAGTACAAGATAGTTTTTTTATCTCAATTCATAGATACGCCAACTAGAGGTGATATATAAGATTTCTCGATTTAGTTTTCAGTAACAATGAACATATGATAAATAGTGTTAGAAATCGGGGACGCACCTAGGCCCTAGTGATCACCATTTGCCTGTGTATTTTAATATACAATGGCAAGGTAATAACAGTGAGTAATCACAACATTAATACCTGACTTCACAAAAGCCAATTATGGTGGGTTAAGAGAAAACCCTGTTAGGCGGAGGCGACCCTATGGTCAAAAAATTAAGTCGATCCCGATCCAGGGGGTCCAAATGAGTGTATGCCTTTTTCTTCTCAGGCACCTGGTCTTGAAGTCAGGAGGAGACGTCAAACTTGTTAGATACATAACGATAATTTTAATCAAGCTAGTATTCAATGCGCAAAATACATATATCCCCACCAGAAAATTTAGATCAACACAGAACCAACCCAAATGGATGAATAATAGACTATTATATCTTCTAGGACAAAAGAGAGGAATATATAGAACATTTAGAAAAGGCAAAATTCACCGCTTGCTTACGATCAGAATCTAATGCAGACAAGTAAAAAAGGATATCTCGGAAAAGAAAAAAGAAATTATGAAATTAAGGTTGCCAATGACTCAAAAAATAATCCTAAAGCTTTTTACCCCAACTATATAAATCTCGTTTAGAGATGTAATTGGTCCCCCGTTAAAACCTCTATAGGAAATTGATTGACAGAAATTGATTTTAGAAATGGTGCATTACCTTAAATAGATAGTCAATTTCTTTCCGTTTTCACTAATGAAAAATTTTTGGCACAGTTTCCAGAAGTCCGTAAGGTATACAGCGATAGTATAGAAAATAGGTTAAGTACGGTTCACTATACAGTAGAAATGATGTGGTTAAGGACATTGACCGACTGAAACCGCATAAATCAATCGCCTGGTCCTGATGAGGTATAATGCTAGTATTCCTTAAAACGAATGGGCAAGAGATTAGTTCAGTTTGCGCATTAACATTTCTAGTTTAACAAGTCGAATAGACACAGGTGATAGTTCCAGAAGCTTGGAAGCTTGCAAATGTAGTTTCCGATCTTCAAAAAAGGTGATAAATCAATAGCATATCATCCATTACCGTCCCCATTAGTCTCACTCAAATCATAGCAACTCCTAGAGGTCCATTTATTGCTAGGACAATGAGAAAACCCTTAGAACCATTTTAAAACTTAATCAATTCGTCTCAGGATGGATTCACTCAGGGACGGTCTTTTGCCTTACTAATTTATTTGCTTAGTTTTTTCTCTCAGAGGTTATATGAAGCCGTAG
>CM064522.1:32024744-32268868 GCA_032716605.1 Paralithodes platypus | reverse complement strand
CTGCCTGATGATTGAAATAATGAAGACAAGAATCTGATATTTTCATAAACCCATTAATTACATATTTACTTGACTCTCATTAAACGACAATACATTTGACAGTATTAATGGCATATATTCTGTAAATTTTTTAAGGTTGTTGAAAATATATGCCAAGTTTTATAATAGATGTTTGATTCTTACAGTGTCATCGTACTGAAGAAGAGTACTTTTTTTGTTTTGTAACTAAAACCCCTTGTGCACTAGGTGGCGCCCATGTTATCCCTACTCCACGCCCATGTTCGTCACGCCATCCAGACACATTATGGCCGACACCTGGTCTCCAGTACGGGACCCATACCTGCGCATTTACTTGGTAGGTACTATACACTAGGCTCATCCAATGGACTCAACACTACTCCATTTTCTCTCAGGCACTATACACTAGGCTCATCAATGGACTCAACACTACTCCATTTTCTCTCAGGCACTATACACTAGGCTCATCAATGGACTCAACACTATACTCCATTTTCTCTCAGGTACTATACACTAGGCTCATCAATGGACTCAACACTATACTCCATTTTCTCTCAGGCACTATACACTAGGCTCATCAATGGACTCAACACTATACTCCATTTTCTCTCAGAGCACTATACACTAGGCTCATCAATGGACTCAACACTATACTCCATTTTCTATCAGGCAATATACACTAGACTCATCAATGGACCTCAACACTATACTCCATTTTCTCTCAGGCACTTATACACTAGACTCATCAATGGACTCAACACTATACTCCATTTTCTCTCAGGAGCACTATACACTAGACTCATCAATGGACTCAACACTATACTCAATTTTCTCTCACGGCACTATACACTAGGCTCATCAATGGACTCAACACCTATACTCAATTTTCTCTCAGCCACTATACACTAGGCTCATCAATGGACTCAACACTATACTCTATTTTCTCTCAGGTACTATACACTAGGCTCATCAATGGACTCAACACTATACTCCATTTTCTCTCAGGCACTATACACTAGGCTCATCAATGGACTCAACACTATACTCTATTTTCTCTCAGGCACTATACACTAGGCTCATCAATGGACTCAACACTATACTCCATTTTCTCTCAGGCACTATACACTAGGCTCATCAATGGACTCAACACTATACTCCATTTTCTCTCAGGCACTATACACTAGGCTCATCAATGGACTCAACACTATACTCTATTTTCTCTCAGGTACTATACACTAGGCTCATCAATGGACTCAACACTATACTCCGTTTTCTCTCAGGCACTATACACTAGACTCATCAATGGACACAACACTATACTCAATTTTATCTCCACTACAGAACACATACTCTTGTTTTATTACATAAACTATTGGCTATAGCCCTTCTTTTTTCACCTGGCGAGTTTGCAAAATTAATGGTCTCTTTAAGCTACAGAATTCTACTTTGAACAGATCGACTGACGGTGTTATTTTTTTATTTATTTTTTTATTTTTTTGTTAACTTAAAATTGTTATTAGGACACAGTAACATGAACCAATCACCTCACAGCGGAGTTCTGTAACTCAAGCCGACCAAGCGCAAGCTCAAGAGGTTAAAGAATTTGTTAGGTAAATTTTAAGGTAGGAGGAAGAACTGCCATAAAATCTATAAACAAAGTTAATCACTTTTATGTGGACATTAATTGAGGTGGTGGGAATAAGGCCGCCACTATCGCCAGAATTAGATGAGCCTGGGGAAAGTTCAGAGCACTGTTGTCACCACTCATTATGAGAAGACTCCCTCTCCCCTTGGAGGGAAAGGTATACGCTTCATGTGTTAGAAGCGCAATAACATATGCTTCAGAAACGTGGCCTGTAAAAGTGGATGATATCAGCAGAATGGAAAGCAACGAGATGAGAATGGTGAGATGTAAGTGTGGGGCCAAACTGCACGATAGGATATCGAGTGAAGATTTGAAGAGATGGTTAGGCATCAAGAGTATCAGTGATGAGATGCGTACTAGTAGGTTTCGATGGTTCGGGCATGTGAAGAGGATGGATGAACTAAGTTGGATGAAAAAATGCAAGTCCGTGAACGTGGGGGGGAGCTGCACCAAGGGAAGACCAAGAAAGACATGGGATCAGACTTTACGGTCTAATCTTAAATAAAAGAACCTGACAAGTGAGGCAGCTCTAAATAGGGCTGCCTGGAGCACTGCCATTAGGACATGAGACCGGAACCGCACTCCATGGAGCACTCGATCTTTAAATTTATGTATGCATATATATATTCAAATTAATTCTTCAGTTTTTGAGAAGTCCTTTTAAGAATTGTATTGTTTGATTTTGAGGGAGTCAAGGTTTAAATTCTTCTTTAAATTACCTAAATTGAATAGTCCATTCTCTACAGGTGACCTCTTTGTACTGGTCTGGTCTGCCTTGCTTGATCTAATACTGCCTAACTCACCACCAGAGGACACCACCACCTATGGAACCACAACTACGTCACATGGTGCCAGAGATGCTGAGAATAACAATATCAAGTACACACTATATAGCCCTCATCAGTCACACTCTTTACGTACACCAGATTCATCCAGTTCTGCTCAAACCAGATCTCTATACCAACACAGTTTTCAGCCATCCATCAATATGACAAACACAAACGGATTGACTACGACACCGCAGAACAGCTTTACCACCAGAGCAATGGTAGAGGTAAGTGTTGATGGCCCTAGCTCAGACGCCCTTTTTTATAATGTAAATACACCAAAGTAAAATAATACATTACAATAAATAGCATTTGCGAGCCTCCTTTGACTTGTGTTTGGTTTATATCTCTTTCAATATGGCGGGGTAATTTTTATTCAATTCTGACTAACTCTAGAGGATTTTCTTCAGCTTAATTATGACTTTTAGTGATCAAAATGGTAAAGCCCACAGATCCTACCCAAACTGAATAAAATCGCGCCTTGATAGCCAGAATAAAACGGAAAACTGCGTCACTGAACTAAGAGTATTAATTAAGGGGATAGGGTTTATATTTTGGTCAGTTTACGTGTATTTATTATTATATTTGTTTCCTCGCTATACTTCCATCAAGCTTTTAAAAAAAAAAACATCCATTAGATCCCACTTCTAGATTAATTTGTAAATTTTTCGGAAGAAAAAATTCCCAAAATTGTTCCAAAATTTCAGGCTCACTATCGTTCGCCTCGAGAAGAAAAAAATCGACACCTAAATAGCACGAAAGGTCTTAATATGGACAAAGAAATAGGGTGGAAGGTCTTAAAATCGACAAAATAATGGGGCAAACATATTACATTCTGAAAACTAATGGGGCTTAACATGAGGAAGAAAGGGGACCAGAAAACGGCCCATCTCCCCTTAATCAATTATGTGTCCCTTGCAATTCCCCCCACCATAAAGTAAGAGAGTCATCGGGTTTCAGGAGGCACTAACACGTATTTAGGAGAAGCCTCATTGTGGGTTCGTGTTATTGGTGCAGTTACTCTCCAAAAGTCGTGCACTAACTCCATGTAGTCAATATTGACTTGGTTATCTACAACATACACACACACACAAACAAACAAACAAACACACATACACATACACATAGGCTACACTTACACACACTCACACGCACACACACACACAGTGGGATAAAGGTTTTGTTCAGATTTTTCAGAACACATTGTTCATATACAGTATATGCCTACAAATAGTAAAATAACGTTACTGTATAGTTAAAAGTATGCTGCACGACTTATAAGCATACCTATACCTCCCTGCGTTGCTAGAATTGGATTTTTTTTTTTAAATAATTGCACATGTAAACAAGGAATCATAACTTATGTGATTTACATTTTAAAATGTAAAACTTGCAAACTAAACAAACCAAAATTGGGACAAGGACAATATAAAGTCAAATTAAATTATCAAAATCTCTATGTGGAAACAACGCTTACTAAAATTAAAATGATTAAATAAAAGAACACAATCCACCACATAGGGTGTACATTACTACATGAGCAAGTTAATCTGTTTCCCAAGCAAACTAATTGCACATATAACAACGCACTATCGTCACGTTAAAGGAATTAGTCAAGTTTGGGAAGTCCGGGACGTTCTGGTAAATTTTTACTAAACTCTGCTTGAATAAAGAAACTACAGTACATGTTAAATGTCAAAATATTATTTAAAATCAAATTTGCAACATGACAAGACATTAACAATAGTACAAAATACAAATATTGATAAGATATCTATACTATTACAAAATAATATATAAAATAAGAGGAAGAGGTACAAAATTGTCGATCAAAATTCAATTAAATTTCAATTCAAAAAGTTTTATTGACATAAACATATGCAGATTTACAGATATTCAAATACATCAACTATCTATCTATCTATTGCCGGACGCCGTGATCCCCAAAGGGGTGGCCACGAACGAAACGCCCCCATGCTCCTCTGTAGGCTCTGTCCTCAGTCAGTTGATGCCCTTCCTCCCATCCAGCACCACTTTCACTCATATACTTCTTCACTCCATCCTTCCTCCTCTCATTCGGTCTACCTCTCCCTCTCTGTCCTTCCACCTCACTCTCGTACACTCTCTTAGTCATTCTGGATAAGTATCTTGCTTTCAACCCTCGATTAACTACGTTCACAAATGAATAGTCGTTTTTTTTTAGACAAATATCACAATCAATGTAAACAAAATGAGGTTGATAATATTGCTAAGAATCGTATATCGTATTCTATTGTATATTGCAATAGATTTTAATTTATATCATTATTTTTTTCTCTAATTTGTCTATAAAGTTTATTTCATCATGGTCTTTGCTGCAAAGAGAATCTTGCACACATTTTCCATACTGTGCTATTCTTTCTCTCTTTCACATAGATAAGGTAG
Organism: Paralithodes platypus; assembly: GCA_032716605.1. Classification (NCBI taxonomy): domain Eukaryota; kingdom Metazoa; phylum Arthropoda; class Malacostraca; order Decapoda; family Lithodidae; genus Paralithodes; species Paralithodes platypus. The sequence goes on along the minus strand of CM064522.1, from coordinate 32,263,954 downwards.
ATTAGTTACAAGCAGCCTTGTAAGGATCAATATATGTTGTTGCTTCTTTTCTTGTTTACTTATCTATAGAGAGCTGAGCAGTTCTTCCGGAGTCTGGGATTCCCGCCACTGTCACAACAATTCTGGGCTGCCTCCATGCTGGGACCCGGTGAGAGGGGTCAGCAACGGGAGGACTGTCACCCCAGGTCCATCGATATGTTTGCTCAAGGGGATTACAGGTGGGTGCTTTGCTACTTCATTATGTAATAAATAGTTACATAAATATAATGGTAATAAGAATGATAATAAAAGACTGGTCACCTACTTACAATACTCCCATATGCATCCCCTAGGGCCTAGACGCTCAACAAGAAAAAAACAGCCACTTCTCATCCTCCCAGTCTCTTTCACAATTCTGTGCTACCCCCCATCCTTTATTACTTTATATTGTTTTTCTTCAACTCCTTTATCTTAAACCTTGTTCATTTCAATAAATTCCCTCCCGTCCATTCCTTCTCTGCTACCTATATTTGTACTTTCAGGCTGATTATGTTGGTGATGGTGGAGAGGACCTGCCCGTAGCGTACCACGAGTTGGGTCATATTCACTACTTCCAGGCCTACAGTCACCAGCCGGCTATCTTTAGGGTTTGTTTATACTCTACACTGTATCGTCAGTTATGAAAATATAACTTTTGGGTATAGTCTATTCGCTGTAAGTAGGCGAGAAATCATGACCTCTAACCTCTGTAACTAAAAAACGACTAGAGTAATCAAGCTAATATTTCTACCATTTGGGAAGAGTCAGTCAAGGAATAGATGTGGAAATTTACAGCCCATTTGCTCTAGCCCTCTTTTTAGTTACAGAGGATAGAGGTCATGATTTCTCGCCTACTTACAGCGAATAGACTATAGCCACGGAGCAGAGTCTGGCCAGTTAGCTTTCACTTTTGGTATATATTGTGATTTTTGTATTGTTCCTGAGTGCGATTTTGAGTTTTGATATATATTATTTTTTTTATTTTTTTCAAAGTCGGGATTTTTCACCCTATTTTGCATTTTGTTCAATAATTATTCGCCCAATGAGGGAGATTTTGAGGTAAAAGGCACTAGGTTAGGTTAGATTAGATTTAAGGTAAATATGGTATGTTATCAACTGAACCTAACCAACCAAACCCAACCTAACCTTGGTTGGTTATAAAATAGGTTAGGTTAAGTTAAGTGAGTTAGGTTAGGTTAGGTGAGTTAGGTTAAGTTAGATTGGTTGAGTTAGGTTAGGTTGCACTGGTTTAGCCTTCGAAATGTTGTTAGGTATGTTAGGTAAAAGAAAAACAGCATCGATTTGCAGTTACTTAACAGTGTGAGGCGATTTTTTAGCATGATAAGGGAGCTAACAAAATGTCCCATGTATTTCAATGGAAGCGAGTCATAGCTTAACTTCCCTACCACCAGGTGACTACAGACTCACATCACGCTAAAAATCGTCCCTGTGATCTCTCTCTAGTTCTGTATATTCTGTATAGTTCTGTATATTTTGATAGAACTAAACTTAAAGATGCCCTTAAATTCCTCCTTTTCAATACTTATGTTAGATTCGGGCCGTACATTTTCAAACAAATATTAGGAATTCCTATGGGTGGAAATGCTAGCCCTTTAATTGCAGACTTATTCTTGCTTGCTTTAGAATTTAAATATATAAAAGACTTAGTTGACAGTAGCAAGAAAAATAAAATTCCAGAAAAATTAGCACTTGCTAAACTGTTAAGTAATAATAGTAGATATATTGATGATATTCTTGTTTGCAATTTGTTAAATTTTAATCAAGTTGCTAAACTTATTTACCCTAATTCTATTCCACTCACACAATGTAACGTAAATTATAAAGTTGAAAATTTTCTTGATATAAATATAGAGATTGTTAATGAACAGTGCATACTTAAAGTATATCACAAAGTTGATGATTTTAATTTTAACGTAATAAACTTTCCTTTCCCTAGTAGTAATATCGATAGTAAAATCACTTATAATTGTTTTTATTCCCAATTAATAAGATTTTGTAAAATCTGCACTAAAGTAGATGACTTTTGGGCTAGAGCTAGGTTACTATACAGACTCTTAGTGGACAGAGGTTTTGAGGCAAGTAAATTGTTCCATAAATGTAATCTTTTTAGGGTCAATTATTGTGACTGTATTCTAAAATTTGACATCAATAATTTTAATCAAGCATTTTAAATTGAAGTTTCTTGTATAACCTCTGCTTACTTTTTGTCTGTATTTATTGTTTATCTTATTCTTTTTCTATTATATTATTATTATTATTATTATTAATATTGATGATTTTTTAAATTTATTGTTCTTGTTAAAAGAGTACTCTTTGTTTAAATCTGTTGTTACTTCATATTTTGCAATTATTTCTCTTTATATTATATGTATTCATTGTCGATAGTATCAATTGCTTACTTTTGCGATTTCCTTAGTTTATTGTGCTATAAATGTAGGTTATTTGTAGGGTAGTTATTGATAGGGGTCACTTGAGGCATGCTATGCTTACAGGTACCTACCCGATAGCACTATCGTTAGTGAGTGCTGTACTGTATTTTATATATTATTTTGTAATAGTATAGATATCTTATCAATATTTGTATTTTTTACTATTGTTAATGTCTTGTCATGTTGCAAATTTGATTTTAAATAATATTTTGACATTTAACATGTAGTTTCTTTATTCATGCAGAGTTTAGTAAAATTTGCCAGAACGTCCCGGACTTCCCAAACTTGACTACTTCCTTTAACGTGACGATAGTGCGTTGTTATATGTGCGATTGGTTTGCTTGGGAAACAGATTAACTTGCTCATGTAGTAATGTACACCCTATGTGGTGGATTGTGTTTTATTTAATAATTTTCAGTTTAGTAAGCGTTGTTTCCACATCGCGATTTTGATAATTTAATTTGACTTTATATTGTCCTTGTCCCAATTTTGGTTTGTTTAGTTTGCAAGTTTTACATTTTAATTATAAGTTCTCTGGTGAAATGCAGTGACAAGCTCTTATCGAAGAATATTGAGCAAATATTGTGTTTTGTCTGTGTGTGTTCGTTGTTTTATGTTTGTGTTTTGTGTTTACCCTATTCTTGCTCTGTCTTGAGTCGGCCACCCGCCAAAAAAGAAAAAAAAAACAGGATTTTTTTTTTTTATGAAGAGACATTTTACCATTCGTTTTACCCCTTCAATATGATGACGCCAATTGACCACTTGCAAGTTTCACTCTATAAGGAAGTTGGAGCTATAAACATTGACAATTAGCCTAACAGAATGATCACCTAAATTGCGGTTGTAGTGCTTATATAAATACATAAAACTCAATTCAACATATTTTTATCCATTAGAAACCTACTTTATTATTGTATTTCTGTTTAATATCGGTGTATACAGCCCCAACTTCCTTATAGCCTGAAACTCGCAAGTGGTCAATTAAAATTAAAATCTGGCTATCATTAGACAACTGTATGTAGGCTATAGCTTTAGAAGGACCTGTGGCGGCGGCAGGGTTCATGAGAGGTAGTTTTCGCCCTATTTATTTCTAGTGGTCGTTCTAAGCCAAATTAACCCCTTCTGTACTGGCGACATCTTTTTAGTATTATTCTAGCTACATTTAGACAATTTAATAATGCTTAGGAAGGATATATGGCAGCATTTTTTTTTTTTTAATTGAGATAGTCTGTTGCCTTTTAATTGGTAGACGTCCTTACTAAGCTTAATATAATCGTTTAATAGTTGCCAGAATATAATAAAAAGAAAGGGTTAAAATAGCCAACAGGAGACCCAACATATGCAACAATAATTTCCCTAACCTTAATCCATAACCGCAATTAGCAATTGGAATAAAGGGACTTCTGCCAAGGAAGAAGTCCAGAGTTGGAAATTTGTATGTAAAGCAAACAATCAAGTATGATAAAGTGAGCTTGTGTTGAATAACTGGTTCGAGAGTGTGAACTTTGGAAATGAGATGGTGGAGATGGTGGACAAGTTTTGCTACTTGGGATATACCATCTCTGCCGGTGGTGGGGCCGAGGCCGCCACTGTCGCCAGAAGTTGATGTGGCTGGGAAGAGTTCAGAGAACTTTTGCTAATTCTAACCATGAGAATACTCCCTCTCCCCTTGAAGGGAAAGGTGAACGCTGCATGTATTAGAAGCGCAATGACATATACTTCAGAAACATAGCCTGCAAATTGAATATTAACAGAATGGAACGTAGCAAGATGAGCCTGACGAGATGGATGTGTTGGGCTAAACTGCAAGATAGGATATCTAATGAAGAGCTTAAGAAACGGTTAGGTATCAGGAGTATAAAAAGAGGGGGTAGGAGGCTAGGAATCCTCCTCCCCATGTAAAATTCACCTACTAGATGAGACAGAGTAAGGGGTGAGGGAACGTGAAAGTGGTCCCGGACCTTAAGAACTGGAGCTTTATATGTTGTTTCTGTTCGGGCTCTGTCTCGAGTTGGCCACCTTCAGCTATAAGGTATGTGCCTGAGTATATACAATATGCAATTAAGAGTAGCCTATCAGTGATGAGATGCATACAAGAAGGCTTGGATGGTTTGGGCATGTAGAGAGGATGGGTGCACTATGTTGGGTGAAATTATGCAAGTCCATGAACTAGGTGGAACCTGCACCAAGGGGTAGGTAAAAAAAAACAAAAAAACAAAAACATGGGATCAGACCATACAGTCTGATCATAAATTAAATAACCTGTCAAGTGAGGCAGCTCTGAACAGGGCTGCCTGGAGCGCCGCCATTAGGGCATGAGACCGGAACCGCACTTCGTGTGGGGCACTCGGTCTTTACATTTATGTAGGTATGTATATAGCTCCTCTCAGCAGCTTTCTATAGGACCTTCAAACGAGTTTTCTAAATATTTAAGCTACTGCTCAATATCTCGTTTTCTTTAAAAATAGTATCAATAATGAAAACTTGAATGTTTAGAGTAACTAAAACAATATTAAATGGTAAATCTTCACATAATTCCGAGCAGTAAAATTAAATTACCAGATGGGGGAGTAAGGCCTCTATCAATAGATAGATACATAAATGAAAATGTAGTATTGATATAACAATGAATAACCCTATAGTTCTGATATATGCACACCTTTTCATTAATTTTCTCCCCAGGTCTCCATTACTGGCTCTTGGTCTCCTTAGTTGCTTGGAGACATTGTACAAACACATGTATTGCTCTCTTTTTTTCCTTTCCGAATGCACGTGTGTGTGTGTATGTGTGTGTGTGAAGCTCTGTGCATACATGTTTAACCCACTGAGCCCCAGGCAATATAATATAAATGTACACTCCAGGCCCAGCAGGTTGTCAACAATTTTTTTTTCTTTTCAGAAAACACCTGGAAAGGGTTAGAAATGAAGGATAAAACAAACAAAAAACGATCCTCTAGGTCATTAAGGGGTCCTAAGGGGCGCCCGAAAGTCGGAATTAACATGGGGAAATGGGTAGGCAAAAACATGCAAAACACGTTTTTGCGCGCTCACGTGCACGCGGTTGGACTTTGAGGGTTTTCAACCATCGACATTGTTGCGGGGATACTTACGCAGTTCCCATGCAAATCTGAGCCCTCTAGGTGCCATAGGACCGGAGTAATTAACTGCGACGCACCCTATGCGTCGCTGGGGTTTAGCGTTACATACATTGCCGACGCATACGCTGTGGCGCTGGGGTCCTGTGGGTTAATAACATTATGTAAGCCTTTATAGAAAATAATAGTGATTGATCCATTATGACAAGTAGATAAAATGGATAGAAGGGAAACAAAGGATAGAGCTTGACATCTTAATTTGTTCCTCTAACGTTTCGATATCTGTTCCGTACAGCCTGAAATGTTGGAGGAATAAAGAAGTCATGTTCATTCCTGGGCTTCCCTTCCATTCAGTAGCTCTTTGTATTTGTGTCAGGATGGAGCCAACTCAGCCCTCCACGAGACCATTGGTGATACTGTTCAACTGGCAGCCATGACCTCCACCCCAACCATTACTGCAGGTCAGGCACTTTCACAAATTATTATTTTGTTTTGTTTTTGTATTAGCATTATTAACATTTGTTTTTGTTTTCATTTTAGTAATTAAAAAAGCTAATTTTAATTCAAATATTTACCCTGTTTTGGGCAATTTGTATACTGTCCATGACCTCCTTTGGTAGCAAACAGTATCTGAATTGAGTATTCAACTAATATAGACTTTGTTTTCTCCTGGAGGCAAATTCAATCCCTAAGCAGCTGATTTATCAAGACTTATTGAGTGAGCATGAAATTACTAGGCTATATGTCTCATAATTAACACAATTAACATATTTTGCTTCAAAATCTTTGTAATAAGTGTGTAATGAAAATACTGCCCTTATTCTGTTCTCCCTCAGACGAATCCCTGAGACAGTTGTTGAGGTTGGCCCTGATGAAACTTCCCCTCATCACCTTTGCTGCCGCCCTGGACACCTGGCGCTGGGACGTATTTAGCGGCAAGGTAATGCTCTAAACAATGGGCCCGTTTACAGTTGGTTATACAGTATTTGGATTTTTTCCTACAAAATGAAAGGATAGGCTTATTTACTACTCATTATGATAGCTATTACAAAATTAACTGCGATGATTATAATTATTTACATAATGAAGATCTTATTCATCAGATAGCCTATACGTATCACACAACATGGCCCTCACTATATTACGGTCTTTCCACTTACCTAGTGCATATTTTTCCATATTTTTTAGGTATTCGAGTAACTAACCTCTTTGCGAAAGTGCCAAGGTCTGGAAAAGCTACCAAGAAATGGGAACAAAACACTCAAATACAAGATTTACAATATATATTAGAAAAACAAAAGTAATGGACAATATATAATATTATATTATAAGAAAAAACTCTTTGTAAATAAATTAGAGAATAATAAGGCAGTTCTATTTGGGGCGACTGGTCCTCTATTGGCGTTGTGTTGGTTTGTCCACTGGAGTCAATCCTTTCCTGGCCAGCACTCCACTTCCAGAGGCCTGGACCCAGTAGCGACTCCCCTGAAGGCCCTGCCAACGTCCATGTCACGACGGATGGCCTCTCCACGTAACACCGGCCAGGGACACAGTGGCGGTGTCCAGGAGTATCCCATGGCTGGGTGGAGTCTCCCATGCACCTTGACCATTTAGGATGCCCCTCCTCTCAGCCCTCAGCAAGAGTAAGGTCCTGAGTAAACATAGTTGGAACAAACTTACTAATTAGAAATTAAAAGGTGGGAACCCCTTTAGGTATGCATAAACCCTGAAAACCATCTCTAAACAACAACACCAATAACAGAGACTTTACTATCGAACGAACAATAATATCACAGGAACACCCCGTTCTTAACATTAATCCTCCATTACAAACCCCAATGCACTAGAATAAACTAATGAAAGCATATGATCCTCCTGGGATTCGAACTCAGGACACCACACCCAGAACATAAGCATCTAAACCATTAGCCTACACCACCAACACAATCTGTGGAACTATTTGGAAAGTCCCCAATTACAAAATTATTCAAAGTTCTCTAACGTTGTCCCTCCCAGGTTAGAGAGAGAGAGTACAACAATCACTGGTGGTCACTACGCCTCAAATACCAAGGTGTGGCGCCTCCTGTACCTCGCTCAGACTCACACTTTGACCCAGCTGCCAAGTTTCACGTTCCAGACAACACACCTTACATCAGGTTCGTTATTTTTAAGCTTATATTTTATGTGTATCTCTGTAAATTGATATACCTGCCAATTTCAATTGAGAGGCCCAGTACTTCTGAACACCTCAACTCAACGAGTACTTCTTTTGAGTCCATGTTAGCCAGTCCTGCCAACCGTTGAGGCCATACTCTGGACAACTAAACTCGATGAGTCCTTCTCTCAAATCAACATTGGCCAGTCCTTCTGCCAACCATTGGACCCATACTTTGAACCAAGTTAACCAACCCAACTACACCTGCCAGCCTGTGACGAGAAGACGAAGAAGAAGGAATGAAAAGACTATGCAAAGAGGTCTGCCCTTGGCCTCTCCTGCTAAAGCTGAGACATGATCTTGTCCTTGACCTACCAGAGAGAGCTATGTATCTGTCTCACTGAAGTAGTACTGTCTGGTTCAGGTACTTTGTGGCTGGTGTTACTCAGTTCCAAATACACTGTATATGTGTGTTTGTGTGTGTGTGTGTGTAAGAAATAGCTATGTATCAGCCTCACTGAAGTAGTATTATCTGATTCAGGTACTTCGTGGCAGGAGTGGCTCAGTTCCAAGTACACCAAGGTCTATGTGAGGTGACCCACGGCCGCCCCCTCCCCTTCCCCCTTCACACCTGTCCACTCCATGGCTCAAGGCATGCAGGGAACTCACTCAGGTATTATAGATTTACCCTGTAGTTACCAAAGTATAAAGACACCAATATATATACATATATATATATATATAAACAAACATTTATAAATATATATTTATTCAATAATAACGTACTTCCCGTGCATAATATTCGTTATACTGTATAGGACTATATTTTACTTAATTATCCATCCATTTACCTATCCGCTACCTACTGTATATTCTTAACTCCCATTAAAGGCGTTGTACCATCTCTTATGTTTTTTAAGGTAGGTGATGCCCCAGGGCTCCTAGATTGGGTAGGTAAAGGTGCTGGAGAAACATCTGTAATATAGCTATATACATCAGTCCCCCAAAAGGGGTTTCCTGTCTATAACAATTAACAATGTCTTTCTCCCCATGTGTGATAGGCGGATGATGTCCCTAGGATCGTCGGAGGGGTGGGCGAAGGTGATTAAGGAGGTAACGGGAGGGCAGGGCAGGGAGCTGGATGCCGGGCCACTTTTGGAACACTTGGCTCCACTCACCAGGTGGCTCTACACCACTGCCACACACCTTAAGCTTACTCTGGACTACTAACAAGATTGCTGATCTTATCTGTATAGAGACAGTTTCACTCTGGACCACAACACACGATGGTACGAAGAATCTCGCACCAAAAACATCTACTAGTTCACTCTTACCATGGCTGCTCTCGTCTTTTGGAACAATCACTCAAGGCTATACCTACAACACACAATTATCGCACTCATTGTTGCCACAATCTGGATGCCTGGATGATACTGGAAAAATGCTAGACTACTCGGCCCACGGGACAGCTCGGCCAGGACAGCTCGGCCCACGGCGAGACAGCTCGGCCCAGTAAAAACGAGACAGCTCGGCCCCGTGTTAATTACGAGACAACTCTTAATTAACCTAACCTAACCTAACCTACACATTATGAATCGAGAGAACTAGCCTATGACATAATTATACAATAAACGAACATTTCGCCCACATTACACACACGCCATAAACGGAAGGCCATGTATGCAGCACCAAATCCTGCAAATCCTGTCCTCTGCGCATGCGTGAGAATCTTAGGCCCCTTGGCACGATTTTTTTTTCCTTTATACTATTATATTATCTTAACCTATCTTAACCTAACCTAACCTAACTTAAATTAACCTAACAGTTGAGCCTAAATAACATAGTAAAAATATTAGGGAAAAGGCCGCGCATACGCAGAGGACAGGATTTGGTGCTGCATACATGGCCTCACCCATAAACCCTCCACTTAGCTCGCCCCATCCTAATCCTGACTGGTCTCGTCAAATTGCCCCATAGCAAAACATGGGGCCGAGCTGTCTCAAATAATGGGCTGAGTTGTCTCGCCGTCGTGGCCGAGTTGTCCAAAAGTGGGCCGAGCTGTCCGAGCCGAGTTGTCCCATGGGCCGAGTCGTCCAGTCACCTACTGGAACACTCTGGATGCCAAGCCACTTCTGGGACACATGGAGCTGCTCACCAAATGGCTCCACACCACCATGTTATGATTTTTTTGTGTTATACATATCTAAAACATTCGAAAGAGTCTGCCATAAATCTCGTTTCTAAAATACCATCCTTCGGTTTCTATCCCTCCATTTGTGTCTTTATCTCCAGTTTCCTTTCTGACTGTTCCACAGATGAGGTTGTGGACGGCCATCGCTCACTTCCTAAACCTATCAACTTCAATGTTCCTTAGGGTATCTTTCCTATCTTCATTTCTGTTATTTTATAGTGTTCAGTAATGATCTCAAATGTCCTACTCACTCCTATGATGATGACTATCTTACGCTATTCAACTACCTTTCCACAGCGACGCTCCATGCAGTTACTTTAAAACTCATGTGATGAGATAGCGCACCTAGTTTTTGCTTTGATCTAATAACTATATCCATTGGGGCAGAGATATCCTTGTTGCATTAAAAGCTTCTAAAACCCAAATGCTCCATCTATCTTCCCGTCATAATATTTAACACAACTATCCCTTACTCTTCAACAACACACAAATTGCCCCTTTGTCCTCTCTCAATATTATTGGTGCCTCTTTTCCTTTTGTAAACTTTCTAGGGAAAGGCCATAATTATATCCACTCCTGTTAAAAACGTCTTCCCAGAAGTTAGGTGTGCTCAACCGTCTCTGTGGGTTTTTCACTCTCGCACAACAGATTGCTCTGTAGCCTACATGGGCACTATACGCTCAATCGCTCATGTATCAAGTACTGTCCGCATGTGTCTGGAGGTTCTACCCATACCGCACTTCTCGAAAGGGCAGTCAAAATAATTTTGTCTCATCAATTCATCACTTCTTACTAATTCTCTACAATCTCTCTTTACACGCCACAATGTTGCATATCTCTCTCTCTCTCTCTTGTACCACTAATATAATAATCAATGTTCTTCAGAGCTCTTTTTAGTGTATACGGTACTTCGTCCCGTACAGAGAGTAGGTGGCACCTACCTTTCGATAAATTTCCACCCATTTTCTTTCCAAGTCTCCAACCCAAGTGTGAACTGATTTTCCCAGTCTTTTTTCCACTCAACAAGTAAACTCTGGAACTCTCTCCCTCAATCTATCTTTTCCTCATCCTACGACTTAAGTTGCTTCAAGCTGTGTGTGTCCAGACATTTTGCCTCTAACATACCTTGAATTTGGCTCTCTGTCACTCTTTCAAATTGGGGGGCACTCATTATAGGCAACTTAGCATTTTATCTTCTTATTTCATATAGAAAAACAATACAATAATAGGATCAATCTCAATAGCGCCTGGATACTCAAAACAATTAAAATGTGTCACCTCCTTATTACCCCCCATGAATTCTGACATCATAATTGTCACACTGGCATTAGGTCTACCAAAAGCAGATCATAAATGTGATATTAAACATATCATTGTGTACTGTATATCCTTTACTCCCCCCAAAATGATATTGTATCTCTTTTCTATATATCCACTGTTTTTCTCCTTGTACGTGTGAGCACAGGTGCCTGAATAATGAAGAATGTGTGCAATACTTCCATGCAAGGCAAATATATTGTCTCTATGCCTAACTCAGAAGCAAAATTTGCGGTGTTATCACATTAGTCCTATTCCTTCTTATGTTCGCTAAAAACTGAAAACAAAACTGAAACAAAATTGTCTGGCTGCTATATCAGAGTGAGAGTTTAGCGTTCTCTGCCATACCCATCGATTACTCTGACTGTTCCTTTTGCTTATATATTTTCTAGATCTCAAGTGGCGGCATCTCTTCCGTGGATTGACCTCTCTACTGCCAACCTAGAGGTTGGCAGACTGGGAGTCAAAGCATCACATTTTTCCTTTGCCTCTCAACTTTCCCTTCATAATTGTTAAGGGGCACAGGGCCTTGGGTGGGGCTTCGGTGTCCCGGGCGTTTCCGCACCCTCCTTAGCTCCTCGCCTGGGCATTCTAAGTGGTAAAGCAGGGAGGGTTCTGTGGGGGTGCTCGGTTGTGGCCTTGGCCTTGCTCGGGACCTTAGGGTTGTTCGGTCAGACAGCCTGGGGAACAACAACAACAACAACCAAAACACACCCACATCTTTTGTGTTCAAAATATACTCACAGTGGGATGCAAGGGTGATACCAACACGTTGATGTAGGCTACATTCAATTATGTTCTGCGAGGGTCGGATTTTCGATCGAATGTTAATTAGCACCAGGGCGGGCTGTTCAAATCACGAGCTAGCATTCGATAGATTAACATGAGTTATATTTATACACAATGGCAGAAAATATGAAATGTAAATAAGCAAATACAATTAATTACAAGAGATATCAGTTTGTACAGGTAGAAATCTTTCATACAACAATTATTATGTTTAAGTAAATCACAAGGGTTACATTATAGCACGGAACTGGTATGATAGAAAATGGGTTCCAGACTTCCGGTGTCCCTCCAACTTCACAATGATAATTTTACCTAAGTCTAGCAAGGTTAAATGGATGTATCGGTAGTGTGTGAGAAATGAATACTTATTAACACTATATAGTTATAACACAAACCAATGGTATAGTGTCACAGGGTTTCCTGTAAAGGCCAGAAATTGTGGCAATAGCTTAAACGGAAAACATGATGCAGAAATATACTTGGGCCAACTGGACCAAGTGGGATATCTATATTGGTCTAAATGATAGAGTACCGGTACTCGCTTCATATGCGAGGGGTCCTGGGTTCAATTCCCGGCCTAGGATAGCTCTTCATAACATATTTTCGGGGTTGAATTTCCGCATCTAACGAAGTTTAGCTGATTTGGTAACATTGTCAAGAGTAGAGTAAATCTATTTGTGTGTAAGTAACAAGCAGGTTTCACTCCTGTTTCACTTCGAATAAAATTTTATAGACCCAGGGATAGACTGAGTGTGGTTTGAGTTCCCAAATACAAGAAGTTTTTAAAATTCAAGTAGGCCTAGAGTTTTAACCCGGGAACTGCGGGGAGACTCTTAAGAGTTCCCCCGGCGGACTGCGGGGAGACTCTTAAGAGTGAGTGAAAAAAAAAATCAACTTTTGACATCGATTTTTTTTTTTTTTTTTTTTTTTGGCCCCTGGGCCATGCAAAATCTCAGTCCTCTACCTCCCCTCCTTCCCCACTTTCCTCCTCTCCTTCAGTTATCACCTATTTTCCCTGTTATTCCCTTATTCTGAGGTATATTTTCGTGCTAACATTAGCGAGTTGCAAGCAGGGTGTTGCCATCACTGATGGCAAGCGAGTGCAAGAGAGAGAGAGAGAGAGTATCGATCGACTGTGTCTCAGTGGCCTTGGGGGAAATTGGCGGGAAAGCAGCTTGCCTCCCATACATTATACAACTCGCGGGCTATATCTCCGATTTTGACCATCCAAACGCTGTTTTCACTCGTTTTATTGTTGTTTCAGGTTAATACCTTTATAATCAACCCATAATAGGCGCATATGGATAAGTATTAATGCTATTAATGGTACAATGAATATTTTAGTGACGGAAACACCTCAAATACATGCGCACAGGGAGAGGTGTCTAATTACCCCCATGCGCACTTCAGAGCCTCAAGGCTAATATTTAAAGTTTAGACTTGTGCCAGGAGTGGAAGGAATTTCAGTCACTGTGATGTCTAAGCACTTAGAGGTTGGAGGTGAAATGTCCCGCTGTAGGTTTCTCTCAGCACTTCTCGGCGTGGTTGTGGAACTTTTGTCCAACAATTTCTTCTTGGCTGGTAGTGGTCCTACTCTGCTGTCCATCTGCACGGTGGTTCTAAAATTTGTAGTTAGTCTGGAGTGAACAGTCTCGAACAAGTTCACGCTCCCCCACTAAGTGAGAAACAGGTAAAAATTTATATTTTCCATATAAAGCAACATTACTGCATCATATGTGGATATCTTACTTGTAAAATAAAAATATGAACATTGAAGACCCAGAAAATAGGTCCAAGAGCAAATATCCAGTGAAAAAACTTATATTTGTAACAGCAGAGGTGACGAACGCATACAAATGTACGTGACACAGATATGCTACCTAGCTGGGCCAACTTGAAGCAGACTGACAGTCCCAGCTGTCTGCTGTGCATATAGGAGGGAGGAATTAAGGTGGGAGTTTGGAGCAAAATAGTATAATAAAGGAGTAGGGGGGAAGTGGAGGGAGAAATGTGGGGGGGAGCAGGACACATGTAACGCATGTAAGGAGAGGACAGGAGGTGGTGATAAGGAGACATACCACTTGATCATATATTTCTTCCATTTCACCGGCACTGTTTATTTATTTATTTATTTATTTATTTATTTTTTATATGCCATCTTCCGGAAGGAACATCGCATTCGCCCAGTAAAACATTCCGGAAGGAATGGTATCGTTCTTGGTTTAACTTGACACAAATTTATGTATGTATACACAGGCACATACACCATAGCTGGGGGTGGCCGACTCGAGACAGAGCCCGAACTAGGACAACAAGAAAAAAAACAACAACAATAAAAATAAAAAAAATAACTCACACCCATCTAGGTCCTCCAGGAGAAGACCCAGAGACACAGGGCCATTTGGGGTCTCCAGCAAATAATTCCCAGGTCCCAGACCTCCCGGTCTCAGCAGGCAGACATGCAGCGAAGCTTTACCACCACAATGCCCGCCCACCTCACATCAAGGCGTGGCCTTTCATGTACACAGGCTCCCCGGGCCAGGCGCCCGACGGACTATCATCTAGTCCAACAGTCCAACTGGCGCCCGATCCCCTCTCCCAACAACCGCGTTATCACCTATCTATTCATAAGCATTCTCCATTCATTCTTACTTATTATCACTTCTCTTGCCTCTTCTATAGTCATCTCTCTATCTTCCAACACTTGTACTAAACAATCTCTCCATCTCAATGGAGATCTTCCTACCCCTCTACCTCCCCTTGTATCTGACTCATAGGTTCCTGCTGTCCCACTACATCTACAAATTACTGGCAACTGCTTTGATCCCCGAGGCATTAACGGTCATGAATAAAAAATAAATATTAAAATAAAATAAAGGGTTATCGTTTTACGCAAGAATATACGTTAGGCTTGGTTAGGTTAATAGGTTGAATGAGTTAGGTTATTTACACATTCATAGGAATCGTAAAAAATCTATATATTTTGTTTTATCTATCTCTCTTGAACCTTTCCCTAGGATCCAAGCTCTCATCATGCTAGCCAAAAATTTGATTTTCGGGTCCCATATTGAAATTAATTTAATCTCGAGCAATATACCAAGAACGGAGAGGCTCATTTAAGTATTTGGGCAGTGTGTTGAGTAAAGATGGGAGTATGGATGAAGCTAGAAGTGCAACAGGGGAAGAGGGTTATAGGAACACTGAAAGCAGTAACAAGAAATAGGGTGGTCAACATGGAAGCAAAGAAGTCCTTGCAATGATAGTTTGTAGGCTATAATCTTGACAATGACATAAGGGAGTGAAGCATGGACGTTGTTAACTTGGAGACATAAACCAAAAGTGAAAAGGGTGGAAATTAGCTAATTGAGAAGTGCATGCGGAGTTACATGGAGGGATAGACAGACGAATGAGGAAGTACGAAAGCGGTGTGGTGTGGGTGTAGATGTGCTGGAAAATGTGAAGATCGAGGAACACCTTGAGATGGTTCGGCCATGTGGAACGCATGGAAAGCGAGAGAATGATTAAGAGAGTGTACGAGTGAGGTGGTAGGACAAAGAAGGAGTCTATGTAAACCGAGAGAGGTGGAAGGATGAAGTTGAGAAGTATATGCGTGAAAGCTGTGCTGGATGTCGGGGACAGCTAGAGGTGATCGGGGCGATTCGTTCGTGGCTACCTCTTCGGGGATCACGGCGTTCGGCAATAGATAGATTGAATATACCAAACCTCACGTTCCAAGAACAAGAATGTACCCAACGGCATAGCCTACCAGAGGATACGACTGCCGTTCTCGACGTAGGTAGGCTACTGTATAAGGATCATCCTACCGTCCTACGGCGTCGCTTTATTCTCAATACCGATCTACTTCCTTATATTTCTACTGTAACCATATATCTTTCCTATCATTCGTTTATCTCTCCCCTTATTGGTATATGTTTGGTTAGCCTAGCACACCATCTACTCCTCATTCTAGTCCCGACAAACTTTTATTTTGTCGTTTTATTAGAAAGCTCTTTGTCGTCTGCAACGGTAGACTTTCGGTTTTGAAAAATATATAATAAATATAAACAATTGGAGTGTTTATTATATATATTATATTTTTTTACGAAATAATATATAATTTAAGATGTATATATAGGTTTAAACAAATGTTATATAATCACTAAAGTTATTTTGTGTAAGCTTGAATGCTTACAAATGGCCGCCGTACGAGAAACTACTCAACGGTAGATAAATCATACACGAAAATTATATAGATTATTTTTTTCGTCTAATGCAAACAACATACACTCATAAGAAGTCTATCTTTACACATGAATACGTTTATTACTATTTAGAGAAACCCGACTCAAATGCACAACTCGCTGGGCATTAGTCGTCAATAAATAAATGAACATTACAGCTATGTAACATAAGTCTATTTATTATCTCATAATAATAAGATAATATTATGATCAAGGTATTCTTATATTTTACAATTAACTCTGATTCAATTAGTGACTGATTAAAATGTCAGTATCTCGCCTGAACGCAGCCCAGAGTCGCGCGGAGGAGCGGAGGGAAGTGAATCGTTGAGTATTTTCGGGGGATTTGGTGAGATATTAGCACACCGCAGCTTCAGGACGGCGTGGCAGTAATTTAACTCGATTAAGAGCATTCGTGTGGTTGTGGTTTCACTTAAGTTAAGGTGAGAGTTTATATATGATGGTGTGTGTGACAGTGTAAATGATGTTATTGTGGTTGTGGCTGGCCTTCCAGCGTTACACCAGTCGTGTCCCTCCCTTGGTGGAGGCAATACGGACGGACGTACAGCTGGCGACAGAACAAGTGACTCTCGTTATTACGCTATTAGAACTCCGTAGGACTTTAATGCATTCTTAATGTTGTTTAATCGCGTTTTAACTACTTTACATACTTAACAAATAGACTATCTAACCTAACCTGGACAAATACTCCCATTGAATCGTGTCAAGTTACCACGAGCGTTTTTGGCATTAGCCTATGTACTGTTATACCATTAACTTTTATTTCTTATTCCATGATCTGTAATACTATTTTTAATGTGTGTTTAATTTTAATTCTGCAAATTTTACATTCTTTTCAGGATTCTCCCCTCGGTCCATTCTTTAAAATGACATTTGTCCAATCCTTGTGCTTGGATGTGACCTAACGTAATGTTCGAGGGTGAACGTTTAGTACAGGTACCCAATACAGTATACACATAGGCCTACATATAATGCCTTGCAAACACTGATAAATGCTATTGATACTAATCATAGCATTAACTACTTGTTAATGCTATGATTAGTATCAATAGCATCACATTAGCCTAGGCTATATCACACTGCACTTCGTCATTTTACTAGGCTTACCTCCCCCTCGGCTGCTCCGCATCTGGCAATAGGCTTAGGCTAGATAGTTATAGATATTGTATTCAGTGGCATTGAGATTTGAGATTCCAATGTTATTTCGGTAATCTTTTACAAATTACAAGGCAACTGCACGCAGGCAAATACTGTACAGTATTTAACCCCTAATTAGCGGGGCCCGACTTAAGTCCGTATCTAAAAACCTGGACTATGTGGCGGGGACCGCCTTAAGTCTGTGTGCAATTTTTGAGCAAGAATGGCTGTGAGAGAGAGACGAGCGACGGGAGGAGCGTAGGTTACCTCATGACCGCTCGGCACGGACCCCGCGCGCCTACTGACATCTACTCCACCCTCCATACCTCGCCACACAGGGAATTATGTAAGGAAATTACCGTATTTTAGGGTTTTTGCACTCGTGTTGCACGATCGTTGCAAGAGAACCCGTGGTCGTAGAAGGATGGTTCTGGTGTCATTGGAAAGCTCAATTTATGCCCTTTCAGGGATACATAATTATATTACGCTTTGGCTCTTGTTTATGCATGAAAAAGAGCACGGAAACAAGGCCATTTAGGGTAAAAAAAAAACTGACGGGCCCACTCGTAAGGTGTTAAAATAAACATTAGAATGTTCATTTTTGGTGTGTGTACTATAGTCTATTCGCTGTAAGTAGGCGAGAAATCGTGACCTCTAACCTCTGTAACTCAAATACTACTAGAGTAATCGAGCTAATATTTTTACCATTTGGGAGGAGTCGGTCAAAGAATAGATATAAACATTTACAGCCAATTTGTTCTTGCCCTTTTTGAGTTACAGTACATAGGATAGAGGTAAATATTTCTCGCCTACTTACAGCGAATAGACTATAGGCCTACTTGTGGCATTGTGTGACTAGGCTACTTGTGATTTTTGTGAATTTATAGTAAAAAAAAAAATCTCAATTGAGTCAATTGCACTGTCGTAATTCCACACTCATGCAGGGGAAGTGGTGGTGGACAGGAGTGAATGGAGAATGCTTGTGAATAGTTAGAGTGAACACTTGGTCATTTGGGGGAAGGGGTCGGGCGCAAGTTGGACTAGATAATAGTCCATCAGGCGCCTGGCCCGGGGAGACGGTTGTTGTTGTTGTTGTTGTTCTTCCCCCATTCTGCCTGGCCGAACAGCCCCAAGGCCCCGAGTAATTCCAAGGCCATAACCGAGCGCCCCCACAGAACCCTCCCTGCCGACCACAATAAAGCCTGGGTGACCGAAGCCACTCCATGGCAGGGAGCTGAGGAGGGTGTGGAAACGCCTGGGAAACCAAAGCCCCACCCAGGGCCCTGTGCCCCTCAGCAATTATGAAGAGAAAGTTGAGGGGAGACGGTTAATATGAAGGGTGCGCCTGGAAGTGTGGTGGGCGTGCTTGTGACTTCGGCTCTGCTGCATGTCTGCCTGCCGAGATCGGAACCTCTCCGGGTGGTCGGGGGAGTGCTGGAGCGACCTTGGTGACCCTGGTCTCTGGGTCTTCTCCTGGGTGACCTGGATGTGTGTGAATTTGTGTTTTTATCTGTGTATGTTCGTTGTTTTATGTTGTTTTTGTGTTTTCCCTGTTCTTGCTCTGTCTTGAGTTGGCCACCCCCAAGAAAAAAACAAAAAAAAACAAAATAAAATAATTAAATAGAATAGGCCTAACTTAGAAAATAAAAATAGGCAAAATGGGGATTGGGCCTGAGCATATAGATAGATAGATAGATTTCTTTGTAATTATTTCACCAATCACCAGGGTGGGGAAAAACAAAAGTTTTTGTTTTTGTTAAACCCTCAAAACCATGGTGTATTTAAATAAATCAAGGTAAACCATGTTTTTTGGGTGTTATATGGTTTAAATGTTATTTTCTATATATATTTCATAAATCATGCAAATAATAATATATACCCGGTATGTATATATTGTACCCGATGCATTGGTGGCGGATTCTGAGAAGCTGCAGTGAATAGTCAAAGAGTTTGGTGTGGTATGTGGGAGGAGGAAGCTGAGGTTGAACGTCAAATTGCCAATGGTCAAATTCCCAATTGGTCGCAGTGGAGCCCCAGCTCAACTGTGTCACTAACGGACGGAATACAACTAAGTGTAACTAAGTGTAATAGAGGTGCTCGTAGGGTTAATCTAGATGTGCAGCTGGATGGGAAAATACTGGAACAAGGGTTTTAAATATGTAGGAGGGGTAATAAGCAGGGATGCTGCATACGCAGGTATGGAAATCGAGGTAAAACAGAGTACTGTATGTGAAGAAAGGAGAGTTTTTGGAGCAATAGGAAGTATGTGAAAGGTGAGAAATCTCTGTATGAAAGCTAAAAGTGCAAAGTATCAAGGGATAGTTGTACCAACAGTGATGTATGGGGCTGAGACATGGGCTCTTAAGGCAAAGGAGAGATTAAAGCTGGAAGTGAGGAGATAAGCTGCTTGAGGAGTATATTTGGAGTGACTCGTAGAGACAGATTGAGGAATGAAGATATACGTAGGAGAGTGGGGCAGCATGAACCTTCGTCGGCCAGAGTAGACAGAAGGGTGCTGTGCTGGTATGAACATGTTGAGCGAATGGAAGATGAAAGGCTTACAAAGAGAATATATGAGTCAGATACAAGGGGAGGTAGAGGGGTAGGAAGACCTCCATTGAGATGAAGAGATTGTGTAGGACAAGCGTTGGAAGATGAGAAATTACTATACAGTAGATCAGGCGAGAGAAATGGTAAATATTAGGAATGAATGGCCGTGTCCTTCGTGGCCACCCGTACGGGGATCACACCGTCCGGCAATAGTTAGATAGATAGAATAGAGAATGCTTGTGAATAGATGAGTGATAACACAGTCATTTGGGAGAGGGGGTCGGGCGCCAGTTGAACTAGATAATAGTCCGTCAGGCGCCTGGCCCGGGGAGCCGGTATATATGAAGGATCATGCCTGGAATCCCTGGATGTGAAGTGGGCAGGCATTGTGGTTTGCTCTGCTGCGTTTCTGCCTGCTGAGACCCGGAACCTCTCCGGGAGGTTGGGGGCCAGGGGAGTGCTGGAGGCCCTTAGTAATCCTTGGTCTCTGGATCTTCTCCTGGGTGACCTAAATTTGTGTTATTTTATATATATATATATATATATATATATATATATATATATATATATATATATATATATATATATATATATATATATATATATATACATACATATATTTTTTTTTTTTTTTTTTTTTTAATATGTTGTGTTGTCCCTGTTAGGGCTCTGTCTATAGTCGGCCACCCCCAGCTATGGAGTATGTGCCTGAGTATATACATACCGGTCAGTTGCCCTCTGACCCCTGACTAGTGTGGACGTCCCCAGTGACCGCTAGTGAACCGGTTTACCCTTAGTGAGGTCCTAGTGAACTTTTTAGTGATGGCTGTTGTTGATGAGTCTGCTGTCTCCTCCCATACTCTCCAGCTTTGTCTTGCTTTGCAAGAAAGACTGGAGAGTGTGGAGCAGGAGATTCAGTGTCTCAAAGATGAAAATTTGGCCTTGAGACTAGCTATGGCGGAAAAGAAGTGTGAGGCTACCGGAAGTGTTCCCAGGGATCGTGAAACCCCTTGGAAAGTGGTGTCAACCAGTGCAACGGCCTGCAAGCTGAAAAGGCAGCCACTCAAGACCCACAACAACTTCAGCACCTTGGCTGATGAGAGTGATGGCGAGGAAGTGGCGATCATCGAGGCAGTGAGAGGGGAGGGGGGGAAGTCTGCTGCTGTTGCTGCTACAACTCCTGCTACACGCCGACAACGGAAAAAAAGCTAAGTCTATTTTAATTGTAGGGGATTCAATGATTAAATACCTTGGTAGGGCTACTAACACACATGTTGGTAAAGTTGTCTGTCTGCCTGGTGCCGGAGTCGAGAAGGTGTCAGAAAAGCTAGATGGTGTCATGGAAGCGAGTGGAGAGGACCCCATCATCTTCCTCAACGCAGGGAGCAACGACATTTGGAAATGCAGGACTGAGGAGTTGCTCACCACGTACCAGGAAATGTTGGAGAGGATCAAGGAGAAGGGTGGAGTTCCTGTGGTACACAGTATCCTACCAAGAAGAGGGGTAAGGAAGGAATGGTCCTCCAGGGCTATTGGTGTAAATAGCCGGCTGGAGAAGTATTGCAAGGCAAATACTATTCCATTCCTGGATAACTGGACCCTCTTCTACGGTAAGGATGAACTGTATGCCCAGGATGGAGTACATCTCTCTCGACTAGGAGTTTCGACCTTAGCCAGCTCACTCGACAAGTTTGTTGCGGGGTTTTGTTAATAAACCATAGGTGTGTAAGTAAAATAGAATCCCAGCCACATCAAATTGATAGTAATAACGAACATTCTGATAGCGTAGATGTTCCGTCTAGGTCCAGTAGTTCAACAGGTAAAAATAAATTAGTTAAAAACAATAGAAAAATAGTTGCAAATACAAGTAATAGTTTGAGTGTTTATTATACAAATTGCAGGAGTTTATGTAACAAAATGAACGAACTTAGAGCACTGGTTAGCAAAGAAAATATAGACATAATAGCGCTAACTGAAACATGGATTAATACAGAAACCAGGCATTTTTTAGCAGAGTTTGATATACCGGGATATAGTTTGTTTAAATATGACCGAACAAGTAAGAGGGGTGGCGGTATAGCAGTGTTTGTCAGGAGTTCATTAAAAAGCTGTACTAAATCAGGTATTAGAGTAAATAATGAAAATGAAAGTGTTTGGGTAGAAGTTAACGAAGGTAGTGAGACTTTAGTTATTGGAGTTATGTATAGACCGCCAAATATGAGTAGAAATGACGGAACATCATTATGGGAGGAAATTAAAATAGCATCAAGGCTTAGCAACGTGTGCATTATGGGGGATTTTAATTTCCCTAATATAGATTGGCAGCAACAAATAGGCGACTCTGATTCAAAGGAGTTTATTGAGGTAGTACAAGATAGTTTTTTATCTCAATTCATAGATACGCCAACTAGAGGTGATAATATTCTCGATTTAGTTTTCAGTAACAATGAACATATGATAAATAGTGTAGAAATCGGGGACCACCTAGGAAATAGTGATCACAATTCTGTGTATTTTAATATACAATGGAAAGGTAATACCAGTGAGAATACAACATTAATACCTGACTTCAGAAAAGCCAATTATGGTGGGTTAAGAGAAGCCCTGTTAGCGGACCCTATGGTCAAAAAATTAAGTCGATCCAGGTGTCCAAATGAGTGTATCCTTTCTCAGGCACCTGTCATCTTAAGTCAGGAGGAGACGTCAAACTTGGTAGATACATACGATAATTTTATCAAGTCAGTATTCAATGCGCAAAATAAATATATCCCCAAAAGAAAATTTAGATCAACACAGAACCAACCCAAATGGATGAATAATAGACTATTAGATCTTCTAGGACAAAAGAGAGGAATATATAGAAAAATTAGAAAAGGCGAAATTCACCTACTTGCTTACTATCAGAATCTATCAAGACAGGTAAAAAAGGATATTAGGAAAGAAAAAAGAAATTATGAAATTAAGGTTGCCAATGACTCAAAAAATAATCCTAAAGCTTTTTACCAACTATATAAATCCAAGGTTAGAGATGTAATTGGTCCCCTTAAAACTTCTATAGGAAAATTGACAGAAAGTGATTTAGAAATGTGCAGTACATTAAATAGTCAATTTCTTTCCGTTTTCACTAATGAAAATTTGGCACAGTTTCCAGAAGTCCGTAAGGTATACAGCGATAGTATAGAAAATAGGTTAAGTACGGTTACTATAAGTAGAAATGATGTGGTTAAGGAAATTGACAGACTGAAACCTCATAAATCGCCTGGTCCTGATGAGGTATATGCTAGAGTATTAAAAGAATGCAGAGATGAGTTAAGTTATCCATTAACATTTCTATTTAACAAGTCATTAGAAACAGGTATAGTTCCAGAAGCTTGGAAGCTTGCAAATGTAGTTCCGATCTTCAAAAAAGGTGATAAATCAATAGCATCCAATTACCGTCCCATTAGTCTCACTTCAATCATAGGAAAACTACTAGAGTCAATTATTGCTAGGAAAATGAGAAACCACTTAGAAACATTTAACTTAATCAATTCTTCTCAGCATGGATTCACTCAGGGACGGTCTTGCCTTACTAATTTGCTTAGTTTTTTCTCAGAGGTATATGAAGCAGTAGATAATGACAAGTCATATGATATTATATATTTAGATTTCAGTAAAGCTTTCGACAGAGTCCCTCATGAGAGATTGATGAGAAAGGTTGAGGCACATGGAATAGGTGGGGCGTTGTTAGGATGGATTAGGTCATGGCTAATTGGTAGGAAGCAGAGAGTCAGCATAAATGGTACCAAGTCAGAATGGGGAGCAGTCAAAAGTGGTGTCCCCCAGGGATCGGTATTAGGTCCCCTGTTGTTTCTTATATACATAAATGACCTAGATTTAGGTATAACTAGTAGGATAAGTAAATTCGCAGACGATACTAAAATAGGGAGATCAATTGATTCAGATAGCGATATAGAGTGCCTCCAAAGGGATCTAGATACCTTACATGAATGGTCAGTAAATTGGCAGATGAAGTTTAACATTGACAAATGCAAGGTATTAAAGATAGGGAAGATGCAAACAAATGTTAAATATAAACTAGCTAATTTAGAATTAGAAAATTCAGACTGCGAGAAAGATCTAGGTGTGTTTGTTAGCAATGATTTGAAGCCTAGAAAACAGTGTATAAGCGTTCGTAATAAGGCAAACAGGATTCTCGGGTTCATCTCTAGGAGTGTGAGTAACAGAACTGCTGATGTTATCTTAAAACTTTACTTGTCATTAGTGAGACCCCACATGGATTATGCTGTCCAATTTTGGTGTCCTTATTACAGAATGGACATAGATTCATTGGAGAGAGTACAGCGTAGAATGACAAAAATGATCCATAATATTAGAAATCTTTCGTATGAAGAAAGGTTGAAGAAATTAGGTTTACATTCGTTAGAGAGACGCAGAGTTAGAGGGGATATGATAGAGGTGTTCAAGTGGGTTAGTGGGATTAACAAAGGGAACATGGCAAATGTACTAAAGCTCAGTGATAGCGAAAGAACTCGTACCAATGGTTTCAAATTAGATAAATTTCGTTTCAGAAAAGATATAGGCAAGTATTGGTTTGGTAACAGAGTTGTAGATGGGTGGAATGGACTACCAAGTGCTATAGTGGGATCTAAAACTGTAGGGAGCTTTAAGATAAAATTAGATAAGCATATGGACGAGAAGGGTTGGGTGTGAAGGGGGATCAGCCGGGTTGGGCCAATCAGCGCTCTGCAGACCTCCATAATCCTGCGTTAATCTCTAACCGTTTTGGTAAGATGATCCTCAGGGTATTAGAGTGTGAAGCCTATAATTGGGCTTTGTAATTGAATTGGGGTTGTGTGGGACAGGGATCTGCCTTGCTTAGGCCAATCGGCTTTCTGCAGACTCCCATTTTCTTATGTTCTTATGTTCTTATAAATACAATAATTTTAATATATTCTTTATCCCCTTCTGTACCAGCGACGGCAGGGAGCCGTCAGCAGATAAATTACTCCCCAGTCCCAGCGACGGCAGGGAGTCGTCAGTAATGTACTTTCCTTGTAACTGCCAGTATCAGACAGTGCCTGGTACCACGACCGTTTGAGCACTGCTCTAGAGTTGGCAGTGCCTGGTACCACGACCGTTTGAGCACTGCTCTAGAGTTGGCAACACTTCTCAGCTTAAATCCAAGCCTCTGAAGGCTGGGAGAGTCCGTATTCCTTCATCTTTTGAGGTGGGAGGTTGTTCTATCTTGTCATTTTAGCCACATTGCTTATGACTGGGGGGGACTTTTATTACTGTACCCTACGGTACAGTAGGGGTTAAGGAATGCCTGGAGACAATTATATTTGATTTTATTGAGAAAGTAATATATAATTTACTAATAAATGACAGTCATATTTGTTTCATTCTTATTAAAATATGAATGTGATTAGGCCCATCAAATTTTTTGTCATAAAGAAACTTGCTTTTCAGAAGATAAATACTACAGTATATACAACGCTATCATTGTCATAAACATGTAACATTAAAGGTGATATTAAGTAATTTATATATTTGAGAAAACTGATGTTAAGACTAAAGTTATTGAGTTCATTCTTTTTGGAAACAAATTCATTGAACCCTTTTCGAAGTCTAAGAATCCCACGGATATTTAAAAAAGAAAAAGAAAGAGTGGTTTAAACCAATGCACCCTGCTTCCAACAATGTTAAAACATGCCCTCATGAGATTGCAGGGCTTGAAAGATTAGGGAAATTGTGAGGTAAAAGCACATAGCCTCGAGGCTATGTGCCGTACTCACATTATGGTAAGAGTGGTGTTATCGGGCATATGTACTGTAACTTGTTTTCTGTTGACAATTTTGTGTACAGTGGGCCCCACAAGGGTGCGGTTACCTAAGTCCGAGACATGCGCGCACCCTTGTAAAACGCACCCTTGGAGCTTAAGAACCTATGGGAAATTCACTATGTAGTCCGGGGACTCTTCAAACTTACCCTTTTTTCGCCCAATAACCCCTGAAAACATGAACTAAGGAAAGAATACCTGCACAGTATAGAAATGTGATTAGATATTAGATAGAATAGGGGTATTACACTCACTTTGGATGGTTTATGTATGCGTGGAGGTTGGGATGTTGCTCTTACTGAGGGTCCGAGGCTGCCCCCATGCCCACACCAAAATGTCTACCCACATTTGCCTGTTTCTCACCTCTAGCCAACATGTCTAGTAACTGTTTTTTCTGTTCTAAATCAAGAACTTTCACTTTCGTTTTGGTGGGTAACACGATCGCCCTGGGCGGTGGGTTAGGGGCAGCAGGTGTAAAATGCCCCCATGTGGGCATGGGGGCAGCCTCGGACCCTCAGTAAGACCAACATCCCAACCTCCACGCATACATAAACCATCCAAAGTGAGTGTAATACCCATATTCTATCTAATATCTAATCACATTTCTATACTGTACAGGTATTCTTTCCTTAGTTCATGTTTTTCAGGGGTTATTGGGCGAAAAAACCGCACGCTTTGCTTTTTTCGCGCTTTTTTCGCACCCTTGGATTATAAGCACCACACGGACATCTGCCGCACGGTTGGAGAATCGCACCCTTTTAGTGCGCACCCTTGCGGGGCCGACTGTACTGTATTTGCCGACTGTACGTTATAGACTGCAGCACCGTTGATTCATTTAAATTCCGCCTAGACAAATATCTCGCATCAAACCCGCGACTGACTGCGTTTGTAAATGAATAACTTTATCCTCCCCTCAGTTACTAACCCATATGTCCCCTACTAACTTCCTAGTCCTGCCACGTTAGTGGCAGGGCAGTAGTTCCCTTTCCAATGTTCCCTTACCCACTCTAAACCACTGTTTGGACACTTGATCCTCAGTGTTTTGGAGGACAAGCAGCCTAGAAGGGTCACTAGATCTGTTGTTGCTTGATTTCCTTTGTACTCCTTTGTACTATTTAGCCTATGTAGTTTATTGCCGGTTGGAACTCCTTGAAACTATTGTGTCCTTTAGGTTTCTTGTAAAACATACTTTATTGCTATAGGCCTATATCGGCTAGAGAATTTATGGTGTGGAGGTACAGTAGATATACTGGAAAGTGTGAAAAGGAACACATCGAGATGGTTCGGCCATGTGGAACGTATGGGAAGCGAGAGAATGACTGAGAGAGTGAGGTGGAAGGATGGAGTTAAGAAGTACAGTATATGCGTGAAAGCGTTGCTGGATGGGAGGAGGGAAGTCAACTGACTAGGGACAGATGCATGGGGGCGTTTCGTTTGTGGCCACCCCTTCTGGGATCACGGCGTCCGGCAATAGATAGATGATAAATTATTGCTTCTTCTCATTTTAGATTAATGACATCATATAATTATACAATACAGTACGGTACTCTTTCATAAAAAAATAATAATTTCAGAATTTTGACGCTACCAACAAGATGGCAGACTCTGATGAAGAATTTGAGGTGATTGAAGGGAACGAGATGGAGCTGCTGATGGAGTCAGATGAGGAAGAGGCCAGCCTTCTGGAGGAGATGGAGAAACAAGCTGTCAACCCCATAGTTACTCAAAGTGTTCCTGAGACACCTAAAACTGTGGAAGAAGACACTATGGATTTGTTGACACCGTTTAGGATGGAAAAACAGGCTGTAACTCCCATAGTTAGTGAGGCAGCATCAGTTAAGTTTGTGGGACAAGACAGTTTGGATTTGTTGATGCAGTTTGAGATGGAAGAACAAGTTGTCAACCCTATAATCCAAGAATCCATTCCAGAAACCTCTGAGATTTTGAGACAAAACAGTTTGGATATGTTGCCACAGTATGAGCTTAAGAAACAAGCTGTTAGCCCCCAAAAACAGGCTGTAAGTCCCAAAGTCAGTGAAGCAGTGACCCCTAAAACTGTGGAACAATACAGTTTGGACATGATTACACAGTTCGAGATTGACGAGAACACCGCCAGCTCAGCAACGGGTATTCCCAATACTGTGTTAGATGTAGAGCAGGAGCTAAGTCAAGCACTTCAGTCACATGACATTGAACGATCAGATGGATTGGATCGCCTGTTACCTACTCAAAGTACCAGTGGCAATGAAGATACTGATCCAACGAAAAGCAACAATGATGTTGATGCTCTACATGAAAAGATATTACAGTCTGTTTTGAAATCAAAAAGTTCCCAAAGTAAAGATATTAATAAAAAGAATGATCAAGTTCAGATATTGCAGTTAGACATGTCAGCGCAAGAACTTTTCTTGGCCAAGTCAGCAGCTGCATTTAGGTATCACGATGCCACCTTTCCTGCTGAAGCTCAGCTAACTTCAAAGAGGTTAGAAAAAGTTTCTGCCTTGCATCCTATGAATCATGGTTCTACTAGCAGCTCGAATCTAAACAATAGACAAAGTAAGGAAATGGAATTGATAAAGAGAATTCTCAGCCCAGAAGTGAATACAAAATCTCTAAGTGGGATACGGTCCAAAAATAACCCCAGATCTAAAAGTAAAAAATCCAAATTTACTAGACTAAGTGAACCAGCTCACAAGCGGTCCTATTCTTTAGGCGGCGAGGTTAAGCCGGCCAAGAAATCTAGGAAGTCCAAGTTCAGCCTTCCTCCGCAATCTGACCCAAATATAGATGTTCAAATATTCAAGCCCATCGTAGTTCCTCAGTCATTGAAGCCAAGCATCGTAGATCCTTACTCAGTGGATCCTAGCATCGATACTTCAGCAGCACACGTCAGCTTCAGGTGTAACCATTGTAAATTCAAGTAAGTAATTTATACATTTACAGTATATACAGTTCAGATACTGTCTTGGTATTTTTTGTTTATTAAAAATAGTTATAAATAGATTTAGCTTCACTGTCATACATTTTGTTGTATACAGTACTTAGTATAGCACAGGAGTACACTCCCACCCACCCATTGTATCAGTTGAAAAGATAGTTCTATTTATTGCGCAGTTATGCCTTGGGTCATTGGGTGACCGCTCTCCATACTGCCCACAGTGCAATCCCCTTCAGTGCCCCTGTATGTTTCTTGACCTTAAGAAGACTTCATCCTTGGTCACTTGATTGTTGTCCTTAACTCAGTTTTCATATAGTATCAATCATTAGTTTACACACTTGACTCTATCATCGTCATCTATTCTCCACATAGCCAAACCACTGCAGTCTGTCAGTATGCATTGCCTCACTGATACACTCCATACCAAGTCAGTCTCTCAAATCTGCTCTTGTTGGTTTCTCTCTCACTGTGGCATTACACATCCATCTCACCATGTACAATTTATTTTGCAGGTCAGTTATGTTACTCCTTAACTGCCCATGTCTTGCTATCATAAATCAACACCCTCCTCATATATGCACAATACAGCTTACCCTTGGTGTGGAGGGGGAATCCTCTTAGTAAATAGTTGTAACTGCTAGCTTTAAATTCTTCCCACTTGATTTCTGTATCAGAACTAGGTTCTGAATTATTCCCAGCACTGACTATACGGTACCCAAGGTAACAGAATTCATCCACATGGATCAGAGATACTTACCTGATGTTGGCTCTTTTGCACCCTAAGCTAAAGCCGGTATCACACGAGCGCTTTTTCCCTCAACACTGGTCTGGCAGCTTATGAGGTCAACACTTACAATATGTCTGATACCTAAATTCATCTACCAACAGTAAGGTTTCCAATACCAGTGCAAAATAGTCCATAAATGTTACCAGAAAAATGTTGACTATAAAAGCTCTCGTGTGATACCGGCTTAAGCTTGGCAGTCCAAATGGCATGTATTTCCTGAAATATTTGCTCTCTAGCTAAAGTGCCTCATTACTCGGTCTGCCTCTCACAGTACAGTATTTCATGTTATATACCGAATCTCCACACTCACGCACATCATAGTCCATAGGCCTAAGGATTAAGGGGACATGGGTCAGTTTTCTGGACCACTTTCTCCCTCGTGTTTAGCCCCATTAGTTTTCTGATGTTAAGATGTTTGCCCCCATTAGTTAGTCAATTTTAAGACCTTTCGCCCCATTTCGTCGTCAATATTTAGACCTTTCGCCCCATTTCGTCGTCAATATTTAGACCTTTCGTGGTATTTAGGTCTTTCGTGGTATTTAGGTGTCGATTTTTTCCCTGGCGAACGATAGTGAGCCTGTAATTATAATGTAAAACTTGCAAAATAAACAAACCAAAACTTATACGAACACTGCAAAAAGACAAAACAACTAATCAAAATTGCTATGTGGAAACAACGCTTAAGTAAAATAATAATTTATAAATAAAAGAACACAATCCACCACATAGGGTGTACATTACTACATGAGCAAGTTAATCTGTTTCCCAAGCAAACTAATCGCACACATAACGCACTATCGTCACGTTAAGGAATTAGTCAATTTGGCAAGTCGGGGACGTTCTGGTAAATTTTACTAAACTCGGCATGAATAAAGAAACTACAATTAGTGTCAAAATTTTCTTATTAAAATCAAATTTGCAACTTGACAAGGCATTAACAATAGTACAAAATACAAATGGCTATCATTAACGATAGTGCTATCGGGTAGGTACCTGTAAGCATAGCATGCTTCAAGTGACCCCTAACAGTTGGAAGAAGTGGCCTTCGGCCGGGGGATCTAATGGATGTTTTTATAAATTTGATGGAGATCATTTGATGGAGGAAACTAGAAATATAATGAATACATGCAAAAATCGGCCAAAAAGGGAACCATCCCCCCTTAAGAGTTGTTACATACAACCTTCTTGTATACAACACATTGCCTGATAACACCCTTCCCTGTGGTGTCACCATCCACCCTACTAACTCTTAACCCGTCCAGCCCCGGCTAGTTTTGTAATGTTTGTTCACCAGAACCCGGCCGGTTTTCAAAAAATGGTTTTATTCCAGAAACAATAGCGAATGGGTTAGGAATGAAGGAAAAACCGCTCAAAAAGCTTAAAGAATGGTCCTACAGAGCCCCCGAAAACGTATTTTACAAGAGTAAAAAATTGAAGGCAATTACCCCAAAAAACCAGGTTATTGCACGCGCACGCACGTGGACTTTGAGAGTTTTCAACCATCGGCACGGTTGCGTGGGATACGTACACAGTTCCCATACAAATCGGAGCCCTCTTGAGTGGCTACACCTGAGGTTACTGTCGGCGCAATTAGGGTGACGCGCCAGGCGTGTCTCTGGGGCTGTGCGTTACATACATCGCCGACGCGTCGCTGGGGCTGTACGGGTTAAAGGGAGGCAGACTGTTTGGTCTATTAATACATTTATTCATATATTTTTTTAGTTTCCTCCCTAGACCTCCATCAAGCTTAGAAAAATACCCCCTAGACCCCCCCTTCAAGATAAATTTGTACACTACATTTTTCGGTAGATAAAATGATGGGACTCGTTAGCCTTGGTCGCCATGGTCGGCAACTCATCTAGGGGAGACAACCTTATATAAATCCGGGTGGATGGGACTCGTCAGCCTTGGTTGGCAATCTGTCTAGGGGAGTAAACCTGATACAAATCCGTACTGCTTACCTAAGGGTAAGGCAGGTTAGTGGATGGATTAGCCGAACACCACTGTTGAAAAATAGTGCTAACAAGATACACAGAGGGCCTCGGAGTCGGACGGATCCTAAACTGAGTGGTCAATCCTGTAAGTCCTTCACTAAACTGGCTCGGGTTGTCCCTCTCACAGGGAATAGGTCCGCTTGGGGGCATTCTGTGTATGGCCACCCTCGTAAGGGGAGTAAGGCGTCCGGCAATAGATAGATAAAATGTCCCGGCCGGTTAGAAAAACGGTCTGCCTCCCCTTAAAGGGATCATATGGGGTTTTGAGGCAAAAATAATGAAAATTGCTATCAAGTTACATCATCGTAGGACACTACTAAAATATTAGTATCCTACACAATTTACTATTAGTAATTAATATATTTAATGTACACTCGGATGCCATAGTCACTAGCCCACTCATAATATTCCTGGACTTGACCTATTTATAACTATGGAAGTATATATCTGGGAGCGAATTTATGATGATACTTTTCTTTACATCAACTACAAAACTATAAATACTATATATTGACAAACAAGTTCTATTCAATAATCACTCCAGACAGTTACAATTGCATAAAGAAAACCATATGGGGTCCAGGAATTCTTACGAGAGGGCTAGAGACTATGGTATCCGAGTGTACCTAACCATTGTGTGCCACTGACAGGAATTTTCTAATGAATATACTGTAGTGCACATTTATATTCAAGTGGAAATATGAAAACTTTGGAAATGTTTGATGCACGTTTTCTCGGATTCACGTGTTTTGCCCTTTAAATAAAATAACTATTGTTTGTTAGTCTAAATTCAATGAATAAGGTACGGTATCCATTTAAATGGGACTGGGAGCTGATGATTTTAGTCTGTCTTAACCCTCCTGTGCAAGGCCCTATACCCAGCGTGCAATCATCCCAAAAGTCGTGACGAGCCATAGCACGCCTACCTTCTGATCTATCAAATATTTATGATTGGGGCAAAGCAAATCTTGTTACTTTCAATTCCTCCAATACCCAATTTCTCCCTCTATCTACCCATCACAATCTTCCACAAGACCATCAATTACTTTTCAACAATACACAAATCAACCCTCTGTCTTCTCTCATTATTCTCGGTGCATCTTTTTCATCTTACCTTTCTTGGAAAGAAAATTTTACCACTCTTGCTAAGGCAGCTTCCCAGAAATAGGTGTGCCCAACCGTCTCTGTGGGTTCTTCACCTCCGCACAGCTTCTTGCTTTGTATAAGATATTATTCGCATGTACTTACACTAGTTGTATTTGCGGGAGTGAGCATGCTCGTTAATTCCCGCCTCCTAAGATATGTTTGTCATACCGTGCTTTGAAACTATGCACTGATGGTGCAGACACTACTTCGGCTGGCAATTTGTTCCACCCACTAATCGAGTTGGTAGGAAATCTTTTACTTTTCAGATCGGATTTACTATTAGGCACTTTCAGTTTGTAGCTGTGACCTCTTGTTCTCTCACCTCCATCCCTCTCTATGAAGTTTTCTTGGTCGATTTTGTCAATACCTCTAACACATTTGTATATCTGAATTTGCTGTCCTCGTTTCCTTCTCTGTTCCAGTGTAGGTAGATTCAATCTCTCGAGCCTCTCTTGGTACTCCAAATTTTCCAAACCTGGGATCATCCTCGTAGCTGCCCTCTGTACCCTCTCAATTTTGTGGATATGTTTCTTCATGTGAGGGGACCACACTACAGATGCATATTCCATCCTGGGTCTTATTATTGCTGTTGAAGTTTCTAGTTTTATCTTAGACACAATCAAATCTTTCCTATTAAGGATGCACACTCCACCTCCATGTCGAAATTTTCTGTCCCTCCTCCAAATCCTGTATTCAGACCATCCTAGCAAATTTATATCAAGGTCCTCTCTTAGTTTTGTCTCAGTGAGACATACTATTTCTGGTTTCTTAGTATTGAGTAAGTCTGTTAGTTCTAGTTTCTTAGAGATTAGCCCATCGACATTGCTATAAAGAATCCTTATACTTTCTAGTCCCCCATTACCTGCTCCAAGCGCCTTATCTGCGGCGGTCTGTTCCCTACCCTCTTTTTCTTTTAGTTTCTTTTTACCGAAAGTTTCATAATCTTCCCCTTTCTTACTCGTAAAAAAACTTATTCTTTTCTTGTTCTGTCCTCTTGCTATTTTCCTCCTTTGCGGTTTTCCTTAGTTCAGCCGCCTTCTTTCTCTCTTCTTCTGGTAAGTCTCGCCTGATTTAGATTTTGTCCTTACCCTCTAACCCTTTTAGCCTAGCTGCTACTGCCATGATTTCATCACATGTCCTTCTTGACTTAAATTCGATTTTTACCAGTCTATTGTATTCCTTTGTATATTTTCCCAGCCTAAACATGGCTGATATTTCCTCCTTCCAGGTGTCCTCCTCATCTTTAATAGATTCCAGAATCTTTGTTATGCGACCTTCATCCTGCTCTTTTCGTTTTGTCCAGTCTAGTTCCTCCTTTTCTTCCACCCCTGATATTATGAGGCAGTTAGCCCTACGACTTTCTTCCTGGATGGCCTGAGAGTTTTCGTGGATGCCTTGCTTAACCATACTTTTTACCTGGTCCTTTATCCTAACATCTTGCTGTTTCTGTTCATCCAATATCTTCCTGAATTCGTCACTGTGTGTCACTGTGGGGAGGTTCCACCCATACTGCACTTCTCGAAAGAGTAGTCAAAAGCATTTCGCCTCATCAACTCACTTCCTCTTACTAGTTCCCTACAATCTCTCTCTATACGGTGCAGTGTTGCATCTTTTTTCCTCATTTATTGCTATTACAACAATCAGTTTTTTATAAGAGCTTTCTCAGTGTATACCCTCTCCCTTGCACCGAGTGCGAGGTACCTGCCTTTCAACACTGTCCCACTCCTATCCTGTCCAACTCTCCAACCCAAGATTTTATAAAATTGTCTCACTTTCTTCTACTCAACAAGTGAACTCTGGAACTCTCTCCCTCTATTAATCTTTCCTTCATCCTATGGCTTAGACTGCCTTAAACTTTGTCTAAGGCATTTTGACCTCAAAGTCCCTTGAATTTTGCTCTCACTCTTGGCTTTGGGAAAGACACTCTTTTCAGACAGCCTACCTTTTGCCTCCTTCATACACATTAAAATGTAAAACTTGCAAACTAAACAAACCAAAATTGGGACAAGGACAATATAAAGTCAAATTAAATTATCAAAATCGCTATGTGGAAACAACGCTTACTAAAATGAAAATTATTAAATAAAAGAACACAATCCACCACATAGGGTGTACATTACTACATGAACAAGTTAATCTGTTTCCCAAGCAAACTAATCGCACATATAACAACGCACTATCGTCACGTTAAAGGAAGTAGTCAAGTTTGGGAAGTCCGGGACGTTCTGGCAAATTTTACTAAACTCTGCATGAATAAAGAAACTACATGTTAAATGTCAAAATATTATTTAAAATCAAATTTGCAACATGACAAGACATTAACAATAGTACAAAATACAAATATTGATAAGATATCTATACTATTACAAAATAATATATAAAATACAGTACAGCACTCACTAACGATAGTGCTATCGGGTAGGTACCTGTAAGCATAGCATGCCTCAAGTGACCCCTATCAATAACTACCCTACAAATAACCTACATTTATAGCACAAATAAACTAAGGAAATCGCAAAAGTAAGCAATTGATACTATCGACAATGAATACATATAATATAAAGACAAATAATTGCAAAATATGAAGTAACAACAGATTTAAATAAAGAGTACTCTTTTAACAAGAAAAATAAATTTAAAAAATCATCAATATTAATATTAATAATAGAAAAAGAAAAAGATAAACAATAAATACAGACAAAAAACAATAAATACAGACAAAAAGTAAGCAGAGGTTATACAAGAAACTTCAAGTTAAAAATGCTTGATTAAAATTATTGATGTCAAATTTTAGAATACAGTCACAATAATTGACCCTAAAAAGATTAAATTTATGGAACAATTTACTTGCCTCAAAACCTGTCCACTAAGAGTCTGTATAGTAACCTAGCTCTAGCTCTTCATAAAAGAAGAAAAAAAAAAGTAATTCTACTACCGTTAAAAAAAAAAACTATCCAAGAATGTTGTTGTTCCCCAAGCTGCCTGGCCGAACAGCCCCAAGGCCCCGAGCAAGGCCAAGGCCATAACCGAGCACCCCCACAGAACCCTCCCTGCCGACCACAATATAGCCTGGGTGACCGAAGCCACTCCATGGCGCGGAGCTGAGGAGGGTGCGGAAACGCCCGGGAAACCAAAGCCCCACCCAGGGATCTGTGCCCCTCAGCAATTATGAAGAGAAAGTTGAGGGGCAAAGGAAAAATGTGACACTTTGGCTTCCAATCTTGGTAGATTGGAAGGTCAATCCACGGAAGAGACGCCGTCACTTGAGATTAGAAAATATATAAGTAAAAGGAAAAGTCAGAGTAAGCTATGGGTATAGCAGAGATCGCTCAGTTCTCACTCTGATAGACCAGCCCATCACCAAGAATGTTATACATTATTGTCACTTGTTTTTCACTCAAAATTATTGCCTCAACCGTACTTTACTATATACTGTACTTTATGAGGAGATAGAAGGCAATACTGTACTACAATAATTATAATTTAAAACTTGCAAAATAAACAAACCAAAACTGGGACGACACATGATAAACGCAAAGGAACTAATAAAAATCGCTATGTGGAAATAACGCTTAATAAAATCAAATTTGAAAAAAACTAACACAATCCACCACATAAGGTGTACATCACTATGGTACATGCCAAAAAAAAAACTTAACCCATGGATTGCTACAGTCCTCTCGGAAGCCACTGTATTTAAATGTGTAAAAATAACCCTTCGAAAACCATGCCAGTACCGGGAAATGTCTGAAATTTGGGTGACACATAAAAAGTTGTGGCATCTTTCCATACCACATCCTCCACTCATTCCCTCCTTTATACCGTACCCCCCCCCCCTCAACTTGTCCGTTTATTTTTGCACATGTTCTAGCAGTTCATGGGTTAATAATTATCGTGTAAAGTTAATATTCGTAATGTTTTCCACTTCAAATTGTGATTTTTCCGCACTTTTCATGGTTTCCACTTCAAATTGTGATTTTCTGCCTTTACTTCAAGATATTTCCAAATATCACAATATACAGTATGAAGGGTGTGCCTGGAAGCATGGTGGGTGGGCTTGTGGTGGTAAAAAGCTTCGCTACGAGTCTACCTGCGGAAATCGGAGCCTGTCCGGGGTTTCTGGGACCTTGGAATCTTTTGCTGGGGACCCCAAATGGGCCTGGGTCTCGGGGTGTTTCTCCTGTACGACCTGGATGTGTACATACTGTACATACACATACATTGGTTTAACGTAATTTTTCCATTACATGCATTGTAACGGCTCAGACGGGGTTGCCTTTCAGTAGTTGGAGTGTACTGTAGTACAATAAAGTCCTGCCACAGCACTGCCCCACCAAGTCATCACAGTGGCTGATGTTGGTATAGTGCTAACCGTGCCTCAACAAGACTCAACAGAGTCCCCTTGCAGCACTTGCACCTGCAGTATCTGCAACCACACCAGCCTTAACAGCGTTACAAAAAGACAACACCATAACAAGACTACTGTATATTAAGCAATTGGACTATAGAACAATAAAGTAGAGGTAGACCGAATGAGAGGTGGAAGGATGGAGTGAGGAAGTACATGAACGAAGGCGGTGCTGGTTGGGGGGAGGGGCATCGACTGACTGGGGACAGAGGTGCATGGGGGCGGTTCGTTCGTGGCCACCCCTTCGGGGATCACGGCGTCAGGCAATAGATAGACAGATAGATAGAACAATAAAGTCCTGCTCCAACATGCAAACACTGTTGCCGACACAGGTGTGGTGCCAAACGGTGCCCAGGTAAGACTCAGTCCCCTGTGGCACCTATCCGCACCCCACCAGCCTCGGCAGTGCCATACCAAGACAGTGCTAAGATAAAGACTTTATTGTATAGTAATGGCTGTTGGTCCACAAGTCTATCGCCATCCGCCCTATTAGTCACACACCCCCTGGGGGGTGTGTGATTAGAGTTTTGTTTTGTTTGTCTTTCTGATTTGTGTGATGTCCATGTTCAAGCCATCTCGAGTCGGCCATAAAAAAAAAATGGGGTAAGTGCCAGAGTATATACATAGATGCATATATATATATTTTTTTTTTTTATTTATTTATTTATTTTTTTTTTATCTTGAAATCACAAGTACAGTACTGTACAGTACAGTATTTTTTCCGCTCTAGTCATTGGTGGAATCCGAAATATTCTATCATTGTTATTTAATTTTATAGAAATAATGATCGTTTCTTGGTTTTATAGTACTGTATGGCTTGTGGACCGAAATACCTGTACTCACTCTCAGTCGATTTTTGGCAATAAGAATTGCTTTTTAGGAACTTTTCTTCCCAAATTGACTAATTCCTTGAACATGTTAGGTGTGCGATTAGTTTGCTTGGGTAACAAATTAACTTGTTCATGTAGTGATGTACACCCTATGTGGTGATTTTGTGTTCATTTATTGCAAAACATTTATTTGATAAAAGCGTTATTTCCACATAACGATTTTTGATAAGTTCTTTTGCCTTTATGTTGTGTCGTCTCGGTTTGGTTTGTTCGTTCTGCAAGTTTTACATTTTTATTTAATGCCAAGAAAGAGGAAAGGTTATTCTATAATACTGTACTGTATTGGCATAACAAAAAATAAACATCAAATTATCATTACCTAAATTTGTTAAATACTGTCCGTGAGTGCTTTGTGGGATAATTTCATGGTCAATGACAATGCAGGATTTTAGGGCAGTAGTAAATAGTTGTTTTTCATTCTCTTTCCAATGGAAACTGATTATTGATTATATTCAAACCATTCACGGACACACTGCTTGTGGGCTTATAGTGTTGTAAACAATCTCCTGTAATTCCTGAGATCCTGAGCTTCTCACAGCCGGAGTTTGGACGTGATCGCATCTGTATTTTTTCTCTCTTGAACTTATAAGTTTATAGGGCTGTAGGCGTAGGGATGCGGCGACCCCACCGCCCACCACTTTGGTGGTGCAAGCAGCCTCTGGAGCAGTGGACCACTGGTTCCTATCTTCAGAAAATTCCTGTGCCCGGTATGCTTCCAGCCAGGGCCCCACTGGGGTAAATGAAATAGCAAAACAGTGGTGGAACTGCCATCCGGGTGAGGGACTGCTTTGGGTCTGCTCCTTCAGTGTTCATGGTCATAATCCACTTAGTGGAAATGGCACTGTGGAGTGGGTCAGTCGGGGCATGTCTGGGAGCCTGGAGGCAGTTTCTGCCATGGTCATCCCTTTTGGGGTGCTTCCTCTAGAAGCTGGGCATCAGATTTGATGATGATGATGATGATGATGAGGGCTATAGGACACGATTGCGCTCTCCGGAGAGTGAGGGCACATTTTTTGTTTTACTTTCGGAGTTGGTGGCGGATTCTGAGGAGAAACTGCAGCGGGTAGTCAAAAAGTTTGGTATGGTTTGTGGAAGGAGGAAACTGAAGGTGAACGTCAATAAAAGTAAAGTACTGTAATGGTGTGATCATAGGGTGAATCTAGATGTGAGGCTGGCTGGGGAAATATTGGAACAAGTAGAGTGTTTTAAATATCTAGGAGGATCAATAAGCAGGAGTGGAGCTATGGTAATAGAGGTAAAACAGAGTGTGTGAAGGAAGAAAGGTTTTCGAAGCAATGGGAAGTATGTGGAAGACGAGACATCTCGGAATGAAAGTAAAAAGTGCAATGTATCAAGGAATTGTGCTTGAGAAGTATGTGTGGAGTTTCTCGTAGAGACAGATTGAGGAATGAAGAGATACGTAGGAGAGGGGGCAGCAGGAACATTTGTCAGCCAGAGTGGACAGAAGGGTGCTGAGCTGGTATGGTCATGTTGAACGAATGGGAGATGAAAGGCTTACAAAGAGAATGTGCGAGTCAGATACAAGGGGAGATAGAACGGCAGGAAGACCCCCATTGAGATGGAGAGACTGTAAGACAAGCTTTGGATGAGAGAGGAATGACTATAAATCATGCTGTTACATGTTAATATCTTCATATTACAGTATATGTAAAATAGGCGCATATGATTAAGTAATAACGATATTTATCGTAAAATGACGATTTTAGGCGGGAATGAAGCCTAATATTGTTGCCTGGTGGTAGGGTGTTCACTACATACAGCTCGTCTTTTAACCCTCCAGCCCCGGCTATGTATTATATATATATTCCTCGAAACCCGGGTGTTTTGGCCGAAAAACGTCTAGGCTAGGCTACCGTATATTCGTTAATCAGACTGCTTCCCGCATCCCCAAGCGTAGCTGTGTTATTTACCTGTAGAATGGCATTACGTAGAGCTCTCTAAGTCAACTGGTTGAGCTGTGATGATGATTTCATTGGAGATAACTTTATGGCCAAACAGCCACTTTACACCACTTTTCGATACTTAACAACAACATACAGGCACACACGAACAAGCGACGCTTTCCTTCTTGTGGCCGGAGATGCGGGGCGTCGGTCCAGCCGGCTGTTGTTTACATGCGTCGGACCGACGCCTCGCACACGAAGCTCACAGGCTTTCAACCACTGGGCGTTCAAGAGGCCTTCCGGGAACCTGTTATATGCTTTTTTATGGGCGTTCAAGAGCCCTTCCGTGGTGAGAGGGTTAAAGGTAAACCCCTTCTACAGCGTTCGTGCCTTTTTTATTTTATTTTAGCTAAATTAGTAGATTTTAGTACAGTTTAAGAAGTCTGTGTGATGGTAAAAAGGGTTAAGTGAGATAGTTCAAAGCCTTTTAATTGCTGGAGGCCCTTTTAAAGCTGAAAATTATTGCCCTTCTAAATATATCCTTTGCATTTCAGATGCCTCTTCATAAAAGACAAAGTGAGCGAGATAGTGGCCCACCTGACACCCATGGAGCGCTACCACCAGCTGCTCAAGGTCCCACAGAAACTAAAGGCCTTCAAGGAGAATGTCAAGCTCACCGTCATGATCTCCAAGAACAAAGCAAAGGCACAGGTGACAACATTTTATTATATTTTATGATATTAAAAGTTTGTCGTTTTCATAGTTTAATTTCCGATAAATTGAAAACAAATAATTTCCACATATAGATTTTGTTTAGTGTGTTGTTTCAATAGTTTTAAATTTTAATGAGTTTGTTATAATAATTTGAACAGTAACTTTTGAGTTAATTTTCAAGTTATATACAGTACTTTAATTATGACTGGACAACTCACCAATAGACCATTTCAACCAATGCCAACTTAACCAGTACTTTAGGTTACTGTAAGTTGGATTAGGATGTGAAATTTGCACTGGTGTAGGTGGCCCTGGTTGAGTTGTCACTAATTGGTACACTAAGCTGATAATGAGGTAGAGTTGTTGTTATTGTTGTTCCCTAAGCTGCCTGGCCGAACAGCCCCGAGTCCGTAAGTAAGGCTATGGTCACGGTCGGGTTTTCCCACAGAGCTCATCAAGGAGTGTAGATTATGTTGTTGCGGTAGAGTTTGTTGGTAGGGTAAAATGGGGTAATTTTACTGCGAACAGTGGTTTTTGCTCAATAAAAACTGCCACATTTGGAATATTACAGCCCGGGGAGCCGGTATATATAAAGGGTGCGCCTGGATGTGTGGTGGTGGGGCTTCGCTGCATGTCTGCCTGCTGAGACCGGAACTTCTCTGGGAGGTTCTGGGCTGGGGGAGTGCTGGAGTGACCTTAGTGATCCCTGGTATAGTTCTAGTTCTCCTGGGCGACCTAGATGTGTGTGAATTTGTGTTTTGTTTTTGTGTGTTAATAATAATAATATTTTTTTTTTTTTGTCGTCCCTGTTCGGGCTCTGTCTCGAGTCGGCCACCTCCAGCTAAAAAAAAAAAGAGGGGGAGGATGTTCCTGAGTATATAGATAGATAGATAGAATATCTTTATAAGCAAAATAGTATCACGTAAATATACTGTATATTTTCAATTTAGTTATCAGATCAATTCATTAGCCTAGTACAGTACTGTAGTTCTTTCTGTTTTTGGTTATTTTGATTTTGACAATTTTGTATTTCAGTCGGTAATTTCAACATTAATTTCTTCTCTAAATTAATTATTATGATTTATTAATTTAGCCTTTGTTCAATTGTTTCTTATAATTAATTATAATTTTGGTTTGACTTTGTTTGCAAGGTTTACATTTTAATTCAGTATATTAACACCTTATTAGCGGGCTAGCGGTCTATTTATATGTACCGCCCAGCGGGGTGTTTTTAGCCAAAATAGGGCTGTTTACGTGATCATTTTCATGCCAAAATAAGACCCAGAGCGTAAAACAAGTATCTATCCCTGAAAGGGCATAAACAGAGCTTTCCAATGACACCATAACGATCCTTTTATGACGGCTAGTTTTCTTGCAACAACCGCGCAACACGAGTGCAAAAAGCATGTAATTCGGTACTTTCCCCATACAATTCAGTATGTAGCGAGTGAGAGAGGGAGGGAGGAGGTGGGATTCGTGTCAGTAGGTTCGCCGCGGTGGTCTGGAGCAGTCATACGCTCGCTACTCTCCTGCCACCACTTGTCTCTCTCTCAGCAACATTACATGCTGAAATTGCCACACGACCTATGTCGCGCGCCGCCAGATAGTCCAGATTTATTTAACTCGACTTATGTTGCGCACCGATAGTTAGGGGTTAAAATGTAAAACTTGCAAACTAAACAAACCAAAATTGGGACAAGGACAATATAAAGTCAAATTAAATTATCAAAATCGCTATGTGGAAACAACGCTTACTAAAATGAAAATTATTAAATAAAAGAACACAATCCACCACATAGGGTGTACATTACTACATGAGCAAGTTAAAGTATATATTCACCCTCAAAAATAAAAGATACATATAATAAAAATGGGTTATGTGCCAGAGTATATAGATAGATAGATAGGTTGACAGTGACCCTCTGCAAGGCACTTGTTTTGATATGGTTTATAGCCAACCAAGTCAAACAGCTACCAGGGTAAATACTGATCACTCTTTGTACCTGTCATCTGCACTGGTTTATAAGGCAGCACTGTATAGAAGTGAGTAGATAATGAGTGCCACCCACCTACCACACCTTTGAGTTACCCAGACTTTTCTTCAAACTCCTTTATTTCCATTTCATATTTTCACTTCTTAATATTCTGCTTTGCTTCATCCATGATTTCTTTGAGCAGAGGCAGACGATCAACATCAGGAGCTCCCTAGGCTGTTCACTTGTAAACTCTGTTGTCAATGATTCAAACATCATAATGGACTGACCACTTATCTGGGATGTATCTTTATAGTTACA
Organism: Paralithodes platypus; assembly: GCA_032716605.1. Taxonomy (NCBI): domain Eukaryota; kingdom Metazoa; phylum Arthropoda; class Malacostraca; order Decapoda; family Lithodidae; genus Paralithodes; species Paralithodes platypus. The sequence goes on along the minus strand of CM064522.1, from coordinate 32,221,073 downwards.
GAATATTAGTCACATATGTCATCACTGGTCTCTGATGTAACTATGTTTGCAGTAAATTAATCACACTTCTCTTGATTCAACTGATACCTACCATTCTAATTCTCTTATTAGGTGCGGTTCCTGAATCGTCTTGAGTGTGATACCTGCCACCAACATATTGACTTTGATGTGGAACATGGCGATCAGATCGTGAACCACTACCACTGGTGCATGAAGAAGGTCAACAACAGCAACACCAAGACCTTCACCTGCCTCTTTTGTAATAAAACCCTTCACCGTTCTTCTCTGAAGAAGCACCTGAGCCGGGATTGTAAGAAACAGTGTCCCGTCAATGTAGCTGCCACCCTGCAGCTGATGTCTTGTGTTTGTAAGAAGTACGCTGAGGACTACATGCCTATGTGCGTGGTGTGTAATGAGAAGCGTTGGCCGTACCTGGGTCACAGGCCAGACATGGACCCTGTGTGTGAACCCTGTAGGAAGACTATAGTCAGTGGTAATACTACACAGCTGGTGGTCAGAGATGTCACAGGTTGTGCCATCTGTGGTAAGAGATGTGCTGACAATTTTGTAACCTACTGGGCTAGTGAGCTAGAATCACTCTTCATTGGGGAAACTTGCTTAACAAATTTGAATTGTCCTGTGCCAAGTCATGCAGAGGAGATAATTAAGATGAAAAAGGAGAAAATTAAATCACTTGTGGAGATGGCTGTTGAGTCTGTAAACTCACCAAGCAGTGAACTGATGCGCTTGCAAAGCATATCATCCTCCAAAGCAACGGCAGACTTCAGTGATAGCCAGAGTGTTAGTTCTCTGGCACCAGAAAGCAATATTGCGGTACCTGCACCCACTTCAGACATACCGGTACCTAATTGGAATGATCCAGTACCCCGGGTAGCTGCCAATGGTGCTCCTCTAGCAGGCTCCTTCAAGATCCTGGGCTCCACTGTTTCTCTGCCATTCACCACCATCACTAGTGGACTTAAACAAAGTATTTCCGTTCCTCGTCCTGATACGTCTGAGATGATTAGAGTCAGATCAGCCACACCAACTGAAGGATCCTTTGCCCTGCTTCTTCCTACCTCTAATACCCCTTTATCCCCCAAACTTCCTCATACAAACAAGGGTCCAGTAACCATAGTCAGAGTCGGAGGCAGTTATCCAACCCCTCAGTCTAAAGAAAACTCCACACCCTTAGAAACAGGAAACATGTCTGGTATTAATCGTATGTCAATAAGGGGCGAGAATATCACGCCCAATATGAATCACAAAGCCACTCTCCAGGAAGGTGTGTTCAGAGTTAAGACTATGATGCTTGAAAAAACTTCTGTATCTAGAAGTAATCATACAAACACTGTCCCCCGAACCAGTGCAGAGTTTGATGACAGCAAATATGTAATCAAGTATGCCAGCTATCCAACTCCCCCCAGGCGAGAAGAAGCAAATCAAGAAGTTAAAGATTCCCCAGCAAATAATAAAGATCGTATTGTCATTAAGACTTCCTCAATTTCCTCTGAAACTAAGCCAAATAAAGTAGCCCCTCCACGAATCGCCCACGTTATCAGAACTCAAAATAATGTGTTCAATAATGCCTGGTTGGGTTGTGGAAAGGGTAGAAAAGTAAGAAACAATGTACGAGTGCTCAAACCCCTGACAGTCAGAAAAGTATCTACAGAGACCGTCACCTTAGAGTAGACTAAGTCCAACTAATAAATGTTTCCAGTGCGATCTGGTAAATATTTGCTTCAACATGAGATATACAGACAGTGGCACTACTACTTTCCTAGATTATCATATATTATAAATATTCTGGTTGGGGGGAGGGGCGTCGACTGACTGGGGACAGAGGTGCATGGGGGCGGTTCGTTCGTGGCCACCCCTTCGGGGATCACGGCGTCAGGCAATAGATAGATAGATAGATATAACTGGTTTTGACAAAGATTTCAGAAGTATTGACATTTGACGATATTGTAGTTTTGACATTTGAAATTCCCATATTTTACCATTTAACCCGTACAGCCCCAGCGACGCGCCTGACGCGTCGGCGATGTATGTAACGCACAGCCCCAGAGACGCGCCTGGCGCGTCACCCTAATTGCGCCGACCGTAACCTCAGGTGTAGCCATTCAAGAGGGCTCAGATTTTTATGGGAACTGTGTACGTATCCCACGCAACCGTGCCGATGGTTGAAAACTCGTCCACGTGCGTGAATAACCTGTTTTTTTGGGGTAATTGCCTTCAATTTTTTACTCTTGTAAAATACGTTTTCGGGGGGCTCTGTAGGACCATTCTTTAAGCTTTTTGAGCAGTTTTTCGTGGTTTTTCCTTCATTCCTAACCCATTCGCTATTGTTTCTGGAATAAAAAAAAAATTTGAAAACCGGCCGGGTTCTGGTGAACAAACATTACAAAACTAGCTGGGGCTGGACGGGTTAAATGTACCGTACCTATAGTTTTGACAAATATTGAGAAGTAACATCCATACCAGTAGTTTGATATTTAGTTTCATTGATTTCATTAAATAGGTTTATTTGTAAGTTAATTGGTGGGATGGTGATAAAAATTAATTTAATTATTCCAGAAGTATTGACGATATTGTAGTTTTGCAAGTTTTACATTATAATTTGAAAACAAGTTTTATCATTTAAATATACCACTACTTTAGACATTAGAAGATATCAGTAGCTTTCACATTTTAAAATACCACTAGTTTTGACATTTGAAGATCCAATAGTTTCAACATTTTTAAGATGCCGGTAGTTTTGACTTTGAAAACATACTAGTTTGGACACTTAGTGATGCTAGTGGTGTTACATTTGATGATTAAATTGTAAAACTTGCAAAATAAACAAACCAAAACTGGGACGACACTAGATAATTGCAAAAGAACTAATAAAAATTGCTACGTGGAAATAACGCTTAATTAAAATGTAAAACTTGCAAACTAAACAAACCAAAATTGGTACAAGGACAATATAAAGTCAAATTAAATTATCAAAATCGCTATGTGGAAACAACGCTTACTAAAATGAAAATTATTAAATAAAAGAACACAATCCACCACATAGGGTGTACATTACTACATGAGCAAGTTAATCTGTTTCCCAAGCAAACTAATCGCACATATAACAACGCACTATCGTCACGTTAAAGGAAGTAGTCAAGTTTGGGAAGTCCGGGACGTTCTGGCAAATTTTACTAAACTCTGCATGAATAAAGAAACTACATGTTAAATGTCAAAATATTATTTAAAATCAAATTTGCAACATGACAAGACATTAACAATAGTACAAAATACAAATATTGATAAGATATCTATACTATTACAAAATAATATATAAAATACAGTACAGCACTCACTAACGATAGTGCTATCGGGTAGGTACCTGTAAGCATAGCATGCCTCAAGTGACCCCTATCAATAACTACCCTACAAATAAAATATAATTTTGAAATAAAAAAAAACAATCCACCACATATGGTATACATCACTACATGAGCAAGTTAATCTGATACCAGTAGTTTAAAAATTTCATGATAACTAGTTTTGTCTGTCTTTGAAAGTACTACCGTACTTGTTTTGACATTTAATAAGACCATTAATTTTGACATGTTATGATACCAGTACTTTTAACATTTAACCCTTCAAACTCAGCTGTACTCTTGTACATGGTCTATCCGAGTGAGAACTGAGCGATCTCTGCCATACCCATAGCTTACTCTGACTGTTCCTTTTACTTATATATCTTCTAGATTTCAAGTGGCGGCGTCTTTTCCGTGGATTGACCTCCCTACTGCCAACCTAGAAGTTGGCAGATTGGGAGCCAAAGTGTCACATTTTTCCCTTACCCCTCAACTTTCCCTTCATAATTGCTGAGGGGCACAGGGCCTTGGGTGGGGCTTTGGTTTCCTGGGCATTTCCGCACCCTCCTCAGCTCCCTGCCTTGGAGTGGCTTCGGTCACCCGGGCTTTGTTAGTGGTAAGCAGGGAGGATTTTGTGGGGGCGCTCGTTTATGGCCTTGCTCGAGACCTTGGGGCTGTTCGGCCAGACAGCCTGGGGAACAACAACTCCACACCAAACTTTTACCGCGGAACTTAAGGCGGTATCACACAAGCGCCTTTTCACTCAACATTTATCGTCAATACTGGTCTGGCAGCATATGTGGTCAACATTTAGAATATTTCGGTCACCTAAATTCATCTAGGAACAGTATAGTTTCCAATACCTGTGTAAAATATTCCAGAAATGTTGCCAGAATAATATTAATCATCGAATATTGACCATAAATGCTCTCGTGTGATACCGGCTTTAGGTGTCCTCTTATACTCTCATGCTCTAAATTTTCACAACCTCACAACACAACAACCAGATGACATAACGATGTCCGGTCAACACCAGGATCAAGACGAAAGTAAGTACTCAATTTTACCTTTAAGCTGATCTTTCTACCTATTACCATTGCTAAACTATTAGGATCATAAGGCCATAAGGCTCCATATGGGCTGATTCTGGGGTATGGAGCGAAGAGGACAGCCGAGTTTGAGGAGTTAATGATACCAGTAATTTTGACATTATATGATACCAGTAATTTGACATTTTATGATACCAGTTATTTTGACATTTGACAAGTAATGATATTTTGTATTATAATGTAAAACTTGCAAAATAAAGAAACCAAAACTGGGACGACACAAGATAAACGCAAAGGAACTAATCAAAATTGTACAGTATATCAGTAGTTTTGACATTTGATGATACCGGTACCAGAAGAGATGACGTTTGAAACAAATACTGTATGCAGTTACAGGATTTTAAGAAATATCTAACAGGAGTGAGTTTTTATATGTGTACAGTATACATTAATATTAACCATTTACTGTGTTTAGTCACTACTCTTAGATTTATTGTTATTAATGATTGTTGTTAAATGAATGGTGGAATGATAGAATATATACAGTTATACATTTGTCAATGAACAAAGTCCACCATTTTTGTTGACAATATGGATTATACAGGACTAAAGTTAAACTATATATGGTGCAGAAGCGTAGATAATTTCCATTTTATACGTTTTTCCAGTAAGAACAGAGGCAAGGGGTGTGAGGAGATTGCCCAAACGATCTCCACCAGCCGAGAATCGAACTCGGTCCTCCCGGCTAGAAACCGAGCGCTCTACCAATGTCGCTACTGAAAGGGTTAAGCATTATACGGGGGTGCAGTACAGATTTTACTTATTTAATCTTTGGGAAGGGGGCATTTTTTCACTATATTGTTTTCATTATATATTTATTTTGCTGGACAGTCTCCTACCCTTGCTAATGTAAATAACAGCATGGCAAAATTAATGTTATGCTTGTACAGATATTGTGTTTATAAGATTGTGTTGTTTAAAATAATTTCTTATTTTTTTTTTTTAAATCACAATTACAGTGAAAACTCAAAGTTCCTTCCCACCTTTGATCTGGGTGAAGTCAAAGCCAAGGCTTTTAAAAACTTGAACACCTGCATCAAAATAGTAGAGGTGAAAAGGAGGGCAAGAGGGTAGGGTACTAGTGTGTGTTGCCTGTCTCTATACGTAGTGTTGCAGCTCAATACTGGAAACATATTTTCTCTATTAAAGATGTAAAGAAATCTATATCTATTTACTCCGGACCATTCCCAATTTTTATTACTCTTTTATCTGGGGGTGGCCGACTCAAGACAGAACCAAAGAAATATAATTAAATAGACAAATAAATGTAAATAAGCAATACATACTGTATATGTTTGCATCCAGTATTGTATGCATTTTTTTTTTTTTTTTTTTTTTTTTTTTTTTTTCTCCACTTCTAGTATAGCACTACTCAATACCGTATTGAGGCTGGAAACCCACGCCTATTGCTCAGGATTTATATATTTCAGTAGCCGGGAGGAAGGAACTTTGGCTTTTGACAGTCAAGGGACATGCATAGTTGCCCATATAAGTTTGTATAATAATAGCTAGGATATTTCTTTGTTACAAGTGCCCCTTCAAAGACATTTATTAGTTCCTGCAGAAACAAATCTCAACACAAAAAATAGCAAAACAGAATCGCAATACATGAACAATTACAATTACAATTTTGTTATGCACAAAAGTAATCAACACATTTTTTAAATTTTGTGTTTAATTATAATGTAAAACTTGCAAAATAACTTCCAATGTGTTTAGTTATATTTTCTTAATTTTTATATTATTTTATATACTTTTATTGTATGTTAATTTTAGTTCTAAATCCATTTTATGAATTGCCATTAATATAAACATGTAAAGGACAAACTTATGTGGATAAATGTACACTATTGATTTAATAATGCTAATTTAAATATCTTACTATCTACTGTATGTCTGTAATTTTCAAGTCATATATGTAACAGTAGATGAGAAGAAATGTATCTTATCTATATGCCTTTATATGTATTAAAATGTAAAACTTGCAAACTAAACAAACCAAAATTGGGACAAGGACAATATAAAGTCAAATTAAATTATCAAAATCGCTATGTGGAAACAACGCTTACTAAAATGAAAATTATTAAATAAAAGAACACAATCCACCACATAGGGTGTACATTACTACATGAGCAAGTTAATCTGTTTCCCAAGCAAACTAATCGCACATATAACAACGCACTATCGTCACGTTAAAGGAAGTAGTCAAGTTTGGGAAGTCTATACTCAGGCACATAACCCATAGCTGGGGGTGCCCGACTCGAGACAGAGCCTGAACAGGGACAACACAACACGACGTAATAAATAAATAAATAAATAATAATGTAAAACTTGCATAATAAATAAACAAAAACTGGGACGAGACAACAAAGGCAAAAGAACTTATCACCCGTGTTTTGTTCACCCTCCTCAGCACCCTGCCTTGGAGTGGCTTCAGTCACCCGGGCTTTGTTAGTGGTAAGCAGGGAGGGTTTTGTGGGGGCGCTCGTTTATGTCCTTGGCCTTGCTCGAGACCTTGGGGCTGTTTTGCCAGACAGCCTGGGGAACAACAACAACAACAACAACTTATCAAAATCGCTATGTGGAAGCAACGCTTTAGCAAAATATAATTTTGAAATAAAAGAACATACATCTAGGTTGCCTAGAAGACCCAGAGACCAAGGATCACTAGGGCCTCCAGTACTCTCCGGTCTCACCACCACAATGGCCGCCCACCTTACTTCCAGGCATGACCCTTCACAACATAGACCGGCTATCCGGGCCAGGCGCCTGACTGACTATTATCTAGTCCAACTGGTGCCTGACCGCATTATCACTTGTATATTCACAAGCATTCTCCATTCATTCCTATTCATTACCACTTTGCTTGCCTGTTCTTTAGTCATCTCTCTACCTTCCAACGCTTGTAGTACACCATCTCTCCATCTCATCCGAGGTCTTCCTCTCACTCTACCTCCCCTTGTTTCTGACTTGTATACTCTCTTTGTAAGCCTTTCATCTCCCATTCGTTCAATATGTCCATACCAGCACATCACCCTTCTGTCCACTCTGGCCAATAAGGGTTCCTGCTGTCTCACTCTCCTACGTACCTCTTCATTCCTCGATCTGTCTCTCCGTACGTGTCACTCCACACATACTCCTCAAGCAGCTCATCTCCATCACATCCAACTTTCTTCTCTCTTGTGCCTCCAAAGCCCTTGTTGCTGCCCCATATATCACTATTGGTACAAGTATCCCTTGATACATTGCATTTTTTGCTTTCAATCCGAAATTTCTTACCTTCCACATGCTTCCCATTGATCTGGAAAGCATTGGCAAAAAAAGTAAGTATTGTAGCTTATTATGAAGCATGGTATCCATACTTCAAGTAGACACCAAAAACTCCTTGGTGGCCTTCCTCATCTTCCTGTGGTGATGCGTTGAATATACTGTACAGTTTTCTGCTATTCTGTTCTTAAAAAGATCAATGAAGCATAGTGAATGCCTGATGAGGGTGAAAGTCATGAGAATGTCAGGGACAATCACCCTAGAGTGGACAGACCCGCACTAAGATTGAGAAGTCTCCTTCCAGATTCCACTTTAGGCAAAAATATAGGTATTTGCATATAATGTTACCCAGTGTTTAAAGATAAAAGTACAGTACTGTACTGAGAAATTTATTAGAAACATGACAATAATACATAAAGTGACTTACTTTATATGATACACACACGCCTTGAGTTATCACAATATTAACTCGCTCCTCTAGTCAGGATAAAAATACCCTATTCATAATACAGCTGTATATTGTATGTATATACTCAGGCACATACCCCATAGTTCGGGGTGGCCGACTTGAGACAGTTCGAATAAAAAAATAAATTTAAAGCTGTATATACTTACTTTTATGAAAATCAAGACCAGAAATTTATCTAAAATACACAGATACCCTATATTTTTCAGAATTAAATTTATGGAAACATACTACTAGAAGCTTTTTTCAAAGTGATAAATACTGTAATCACATGATTTTTTTTTTTTTTTTAAGTTTACCTCATGAGCTGCCAGGCCAGTGTTGACAAGAAGAATTAACAGAAACAACGCTAGTATGATACCAGGTTTAGAACAGTTGTCTGTCCTATTTAACAAAAACAATATAGCTGCTATTACATTAGCGTTTTTTTTTTTTTTTTTTTTTTTTTGTCATCACTGATCTGGAAGCTTATTAGATAAACCTTGAAAATAGTTGTCAATTAAATTAAAATTAATAATCTAGATTCAATCTAGTGTCTGATGCAAGTGTAAAATATCCCAGAAATGATAACCATCGCAATTTGCCGATACAAGCTCTTGTGCTGGGGCTCCCTTTAGAAAGTGACGGCTAATTTATGAAAGATAATTTAATATCACCTAAGTTTCTGAAGAATTATTAAGTTAATGTAACAATGTATTTTCAACCTCAATCCCTCTGAATGGATACTTGAATAATGTAACCTATAATTCTTCATACATTACTTCATTTATTAAGGCAGAGTTTTTCACCGAGGTAATGTTTAAGCCTCCATCAGAATATGCTAATTTCTGTTTTATGCTAGCTACTTGTACCTTTTACAGTTTAATTTTACTTAAGCTGGCGTCACACAAGCATGTTTATCTTCAAATTGCATCTGATTCTGGAATATTCTACACATTCTATTGTGACAGCTTTTAAATATTTATTTGTGCATTGTGTGACTATTTAAGATTATGCGGTACACTATAATGATGATGCCACGGGCTGTGGCATGGTTGGTAGCGTGTCTGACTGCTGATCAGAGGGTCAGCAGTTCAATCCCACCCTTGCCATTGGTAGATGTCAATAGTTTGGACACTGAGGTCTCGCGATTCATGGCAAATGTCTTGTAAGTCCCGGTAACAAGGGCACGCCCTAACCCTGTCAATCAAGGGAGTGTACAGCATTAAAAACTGGAAACTATGATGATGATGATGATGGGGTTTTTTTTGCCACCATGTACTCCCTGTTCAAGAGCGGTGCTAGGGTGGGTGCCCTGATGTTTCTGAGACTTGAGTGGACTGTTACCACAGATTGCTAGACCACACCGTCAACCACAGCACTGTTATTTGCCAATAACGCTCTTGGTTGGCCTGAGCCTCGAACCCTGAACCTTTAAAGTGCCCGTGTGACACTGAGTATATCTGGCAGTAAAATTTAAAAAGCAAAGAAATTGTGTGATTGAGTTGGTTAAGAAGACGGACATAATTCAACAATTTACTGTATTTAACTATAATTCCAGTGGGTATTCCCACTGTTTTACTTCAAATGACTACAATAGGTTTAAGTATAAGGTATATTTTTTACAAGTGGGGATAGGTGTTGATAATAAGGAAGTCTTTGAAGTAGTGTACAGGGGGAAAAGTAAAATAAATATGTTGTTATAAATTGTTTGGCATTATTTCCCATAATTGGTACTGTATGAACTCTTTAAATATACACTATGGCATAGTCAGTAGAGTGTCGGTTGCTGATCAAAGGGTCGGCGGATCGAGCCCGCACTGTCAAAATGTTATTGGTAGATATCAACTTGACCTAGCAATTTATGACAAATGCCTAATGTTCATGGCCACCCTGTCTGGAAAAAAAAAATATATATATATATATATACTGTATATATAATAGTACTGTATATATAATATGTACTGTATATATATATATATATATATATACATATATATATATATATATACCGGTATATATACTGTATATCCGGGTGAATGGGACTCGTCAGCCTTGGTCAGCAACTCATCTAGGGGAGACAACCTGATACAAATCCGTACTGCTTATCTAAGTGTAAGGCAGGTTAGTGGATGGACTAGCCAAACACCACTGTAGAAAAATAGTGCTAACAAGATACATAGAGGGCCTCGGAGTCGGACGGATCCTAAATTGAGTGGTCAATCCTGTAAGTTCTTCAGTAAACTGGCTCGGGTTGTCCCTCTTACAGGGAATAGGTCCATTTGGGGGCCTTCTGTGTATGGCCACCCTCATTAACCCGGGAACTGCTGGGAGACTCTTAAGAGTTCCCCTGGCGGACTGCTGGGAGACTCTTAAGAGTGAGTGAAAAAAAAAATCAACTTTTGACATCGAAAAAAAAATATTTTGTTTATTTTTATTATTTTATTTTTTTATTTTTTTTTGGCCCCTGGGCCATGCAAAATCTCAGTCCTCTACCTCCCCTCCTTCCCCACTTTCCTCCTCTCCTTCAGTTATCACCTATTTTCCCTGTTATTCCCTTATTCTGAGGTATATTTTCGTGCTAACATTAGCGAGTTGCAAGCAGGGTGTTGTCATCACTGATGGCAAGCGAGTGCAAGAGAGAGAGAGAGAGTATCGATCGACTGTGTCTCAGTGGCCTTGGGGGAAATTGGCGGGAAAGCAGCTTGCCTCACCCATACATTATACAACTCGCGGGCTATATCTCCGATTTTGACCATCCAAACGCTGTTTTCACTCGTTTTATTGTTGTTTCAGGTTAATACCTTGATAATCAACCCATAATAGGCGCATATGGATAAGTATTAATGCTATTAATGGTACAATGAATATTTTAGTGACGGAAACACCTCAAATACGTCAGCACAGGGGGACGTTTCCAATTACCCCCATGCGCACTTGATAGGTTAAGGGGAGTAAGGCATCAAGCAATAGATAGATATGAGACGGCAGCCTCCTGGAGCACTACCGCCAGATTCAGGCCCCTATACTAGCTAGTAAGCAGGGAGTGCCAGTCGTAACCCCTATGCACTGTAGCCTCTGGATCTCTTTGGCCAGGTCTGGAGGGGTAGGCCTAACATTCAGTGCTAGTATGCTGCCATTGGGCAACTTGGACTATCAAACAATGAAGCCCATGTAAGCACTAGCCGACTCTGGCACGGTGCCCACTTAAGACTAGTAGAGTCCCCTGTGGCACCTATCCACTCCTCGGCAGCCTTAGCAGTGCCATACTAAGAAAGCACCATTAGCAAGGCTTTATTGTATAGGAATGGCTAATGGTCCACAAGTCTACCGCCATCCCCTTTATTCGTCGCCTTGCACGACACCCAGTAGTATGCGTGGGCATATTAATTTGTATTTGTTTACTCCACCATAAGAGAAGGCCCCCTTACCCCCTTGGGAGTACATACAGTATGTAGTATACATACATACATACACAAATTTATAGACTGAGTGTTTTGCACAAAGTGCGGTTCCGGTCTCGCATCCTAATAGCAGCGTTCCAGGCAACCTTCTGCTTCACTTGTCAGGTTCTTTGATTCAAGATCATACCGCAAGGTTCGAGCCCATGTCTTTCTTGGTCCGCCCATTGGTGCAGCTCCCTCCACATTTATGGACTTGCATTTTTCACCCAGCTTAGTTCATCCATCATCTCCATATGTCCAAACCATCCAAGCCTGCTAGTACGCATCTCATCACTGATACAGCTAGTACTCGATACCTAACTGTCTCCTCAGTACTTTTCTTGCATAAGAGAAGTACTGTACTGTGTTACTCCTGCATTGAGTGAACATGCATTTCCTTGGAGGCAAATTGAAAGAACAAGAATATAATGTAGCCTATATTCACAATGAGGGCGGTGGTAACATCGTCATATTACGTTCTGCCACACCCAATCTTTCCTCACTCCCAGTCATAATAATAACCCACACCATTAATTATGTGTTCAGGGAGCAGCCCTAAACCGTGTGTAGTAAAGTGCTTCTGAACTGAACTGGTTATTTTTTATTGGGTGTAATTGTTGTGGTGTCTATAGCTTGAGATGTGTAGTACTGTATTTCAAGACTTCCATAGAATAATTCGTGTATATCATGGTGGATGAGGTGTATTTTGTTTATCTCTATATTTCAGTACATATAACTAGCACCGAGATTATTAGACATGGTTGATAAACGTCGAAACTAATATTTTTTCTTTTTCTTTTATGGGTTGAAGGGCTGGAGGATCCGAAGACCCCTTTTCACCCTACCAAGTAACCTATTTTACTGTCAGGCGAAACAGAGGCAAGGGGTGTGAAGAGATTGCCCAAACGATCTCCACCAGCCGAGAATCGAACTCGGTCCTTCCGGCTAGAAACCGAGCGCTCTACCAATGTCGCTACTGGTCACCCCGAAATTAATACTGCAGTTACCCCTTAAAAACTCAATTTTCTTTAGTATTTTACTTCTCAAAATATTTAAAGCTAAAACAGGGTTAAATAGAGGTTTTCTGTAATTGATAGAAGCGCATGTCATTTCCTGTTATTATAAACCCTTTAAAATTATATATATCTACGTACTTAACATATTTGAGAGTGTGGATAGATTTGTATGCATTTCTTTATAGTGTTTCTTTAATTATTAATAGCACACGTGTACCGTTTACAGGAAGGATATCTAATGCCAGTCTTCCGATTTCAGTGGCATCTTTCAGAAATTGAGTAAATGAAGTCAGAAGCAATTCCAGCCAGGGTTCATCATTAACCATGTCCCGTGATAGTAGGTGAGTTATTGGCTTGTAATTATAGTACGTGTTTTATAAAGTTATACTAAATAATGTGTCCATCACTGGAGGTTGTTAGGCTGAATTGAAGGGTTAGCCTATGCTTTGGCCAGGTTGACAGCATTGAAATATTTTTAGCCTAAGCTTAGGCTAATTATTATGCTAGGCTAATTGCCAATATTGTTTGCTATGTACTTGAAAATTATTGGGTAGGCCTAGGCCTATAAGTATGCTAAAGAACACATTAGCAAATTTTTTTTGTTTTTTATTTTTATTTTTTTTTTATTTTTTTTTCTAGGCCTAGGGCCTAGCCTAAATTATTTAAATTTGGGGTTAGGCTATCGGTATTTTTCTGGTCTTTCCTTGTGATCTTTCCCGATTCCTGCACTGGCTGGACCTCAAGAAAAGGGACGCAGGACTGGGGCGCAGTGGGCCAGTGGTGGAGCACCATGGTTGTGACTTGTGAGGCCTTGACCTAGGCTAGCCTATAGGCTAGACATCTTCAAGAATAGGGGGCAAGGATCCCGGAGGATGTAGTATGCGCCTATGCGGGTGTATCGCCCGCCTTGTTTACACTATCACTATGTGGACGCTCGTGATCAGGTTCCCGTCTATTTTGACTGCTGAGTGCCGTGGGATACAATAATAAGTTAAGGGCCCCCTCCCCATGACTTATGCCGGTCAATATACAGGAGGCGCTACAATATAGGTAGCAAAATTATAATGGTAGTTTTGGGTTCCTATCATCATAGCCTATCCTTCATTTCTATACACTTTTTAGGTCAATATACAGGAGGCGCTACAATATAGGTATCAAATTTTTAATGGTAGTTTTGGGTTCCTATCATCATATGCTTCATTTATAGCCTATATACTTTTTATCCCCGGGAAAAAACAAAAAAAATCTTGGTCAATATTTACGAGTCACACCACAGCTGGGATCTCATTTTTAACGGTAGTTTTGGGTTCCTATCATTCTATGCTTCATTGCTATATACTTTTTATCCACCGGAAAATATATTTTTTTTTTGGGTTTTTTTTTTTTTTTTAGCATTAACCTAACCAAAAAACCTAACCTAACCTAACCTAGTAGCCCCCAAATACATTTAGGTTAGGTTAGGTTAATGCAAAAAAAAAAAAAAAAAAAAAATATATATATATAGGCCTAGGCTATATATATATTTTCCAGTGGATAAAAAGTATATAGCAATGAAGCATAGAATGATAGGAACCCAAAACTACCCTTAGAAATGAGATTCCAGCTGTGGTGTGACTCGTAAATATTGACCAAAATCTTGGGATTTTTCATTTATTTTCTTGGGATTTTTTGTTTTGGTCATTAACCTAACCAAAAAACCTAACCTAACCTAACCTAATAGCCCCCAAATACATTTAGGTTAGGCTAGGTTAGGTTTTTTGGTTAGGTTAGGCTAATAAAAAAAAAAAAAAAAATCCAAGCAAAAAAGAAAAAACCCAAGATTTTTGTTTTTTTTCCCCGGGGATAAAAAGTATATAGAAATGAAGCATATGATGATAGGAACCCAAAACTACCATTAGAATTTTGCTACCTATATTGTAGCGCCTCCTGTATATTGACCCTTATGCCTATTGTCATTATCATATATATTGCCAGCAGGAAAAATAGACGGAAACTTAACAGCGAGCGATCGACCTATGTAAACATGACGACCGTCGGACCGTACACCCGGATATACATCCTTCCCGTCCTAGAGCCTAGGCAATAGCAAATCCTATAGACCTATTTAGGCTATGTAGGTATCGTTGAAGGAGCCTTTCGCCGCATTCCGCAGTTCGCACTCTCGGTCATGACCTTTAGGCCTACTTCCCTTCTAGCCCCTTTGCCACCCCCCATCACCTACCCCCATGTAGGGGGGCAGAGCCCCCTTCAACCCTTTGTGTATCCCACGACATTTGTGGTCATAAAATTGGGGATGGATGTAGAGTTCGGGCGTACGGTCGTCATTGTTTACATAGGGCGATCGCCACGGTCGCACTTACGTTCCCATCTATTTCGACGCTATATTTTCTGCTATTTGCCCCCTGTCATTACTACATGAATACTAGGTTAGGTTAGGTTAAAATAGACGGGAACATGATGGGAAAGGTCCGACGCCACTACGCGTAATGTAAACAAAGATGGCGGTACGCCCGCTCACTACATCCTACCCTAAAATTGTTGTATAATGAGTAGGCCTAGCCTAAATACTAATTTCCGATGGTTTTCTCCTTAAAATACCTCTTAACACTTAATCTCTAACATGACACGTATTGGGAGAGGTTGAATAAACTGAAGCTGTACCGTACTCTCTACATAGGAGAAGGGAAAGGTACTGTATCATATACCGTACACATGGAAGATTCTTGAAGGTATGGTTCCAAACCCTCTCCCAGAAGACAAAGGAGGCATCAAGAGCCAACGTCTGCCACGACTGGGAAGGACTTGCTACAGACGAGGGCAAGAATGTTAAGTGCGGGCGTACCGCCAGCCTTGTTTACACTACGCGTAGTGGTGTCGGACCTTTCCCCATCATGTTCCCGTCTATTTTGACTGCCTTTGAATATAAAAATACATTAGCCTAACCAAACAACCTAACCTAACCTAACCTAACCTAACCTAGTATTCATGTAGTAATGACAGGGGGCAAATAGCAGAAAATATAGCGTCGAAATAGACGGGAACGTAACTGCGAGCGCACAACATGACGACCGTACGCCCGAAAACTACATCCATCCCCAGACGAGTCCTGGACTCATCCTCCCAGCGACACAGGATCCTCCTCTCAACAAGCTTCCTGAACGTTGGTCCGAGACTATTCAATAGTCTCTCTAAGGATATTCGTGACCTGACGGACTGCACCACGGAGGCAGTTAAAAGGAGGTCGGACAAGTTCCTGGAGCGATTGCCAAACGAGCCTCCCATTCCACACGGTCCTGCCTCAAGAGGCTGTGGTGGTCAAGTGGTGAGCACGCTCGCGTGTGAATCTGAAAGACCCAGAATCGAATCCCTGCCGCGGCGGACATTTAGTGGGTGCGGTAGTACGTCCTAGCTTGTTTCACATGCTTGCACCCAGTCAGGGGACATCCTGACGACGTATACAGACTAAACACACATAACAAAGCCACTCCAACACCTTCCTCTCTCTCCAACACCCCTTCTCCCCTCTAAACACTCTTCTCTGAGCTTGTGCCGATAAAAATGGCATGGTCAGTCCTGTAAAGAATCGTAAGATTCAGAGTCGTAAATATTCCAGGACGAGCTCATTAGCGGCGGATCCCCAGATCGACCGTGGTGATTGTCACCTAAACATGTACAAAAGTACAAAAGTAAGAGGAGCAGGGCCAAACTCGAACCCCGACCAACTCTTGTATGCCCGGATCAAAGAGAGGCGTGGAGGCGGTGGACTTCCAAGTTGACCGAGGTGAAGACGCCGGAACTACAACAAGTAAGAGAGGTTAAAAAAGAAAAACAAACAAAAAACAGACCGGCCAGTTAGATTTTAACCCTTGGAGACAAAAACATGAAATGTCGAAATTATCACAGACTTCACTCTTACATGTGCCTCTAACATGACGCATTATGCACATATTGGTAGGTGATTGACTAGTACCAAGGATGTACTATCAATGACAAAACTTTGTTCCCCCAACCTGCCATTGTGTGAATCCGAATCACCTGGTGTCGAAAAACGAAGTATTTATTAGGTGTAAATGGCACTTCTTTCAGATGCTTCGTTTGGCGACCCCCCAGGTGTTGTCAATCCAAGGTTAGGTTAGTAATGTTAGTTAGGCAGTACAGTACAGTACTTTTTGTATTCATGTATAACTGAGTGGCTGAGCCTTTCTTCTTATTTTTCAGGCGACGAAGATCTCGCAGCGGCTCTCGCAGTCCAGAACGTCGAAGATCAAGGTTAGTCAAGTTGCTCTAAATTTAAAGCTGGCAAACCAATGTGACTAATAAACCACAACCAGTCTACAAGAGCGTCACTTCATATTTTTTACATTACAAAGTTAATGTTGTTTTATAGTTCTGAATATGGATTTGAGAGTGATAACTATGATAAAATAGCCAAAACAATGCAAGTTCGTATATATAATACTGTACAGTATTATCCTGTATTCCGTCTGCTGTTCATTCGTGTCTCAAAACAAAATTGTCCTGGTTTGACACTCTGCTCTTAACCTAAGAAGTGCGCATGGGGGGGTATGAGACACCACACTCCTGTGCTGACGTATTTGAGCTGTTCCCATCACTAACATCGTTATTTTACCATAAATAGCATTAATACTTATCCATATGCACCTATTATAGGTTGATTATAAAGGTATTAACCTGTTACAACAATAAAAACAAGTGGAAACAGTGTTTGGATGGTCAAAATCGGCGATACAGGCCGGGAGTTACATAATGTATGGCTGAGGCAACCTCCCTGCCCTCCACCCTTGTCTGGAGAGACACTGTTCCGCAATAGTCTCTCTCTCGCTCTTTCCCACGCTTGGTAACAGTGATGACAACGCCCTGCTACCAACTCGCTAATGTTAGCACAAAAATAAACCACAGAATAAGGGAATAACAGGGAAAATAGGTGATAACTGAAGGAGGGGAGGTGGAGGAGTGATATTTGGCATGGCCCAGGGGCAAAAAAAAAAAAAAAAAAAAAAAACACATTTTGGGGTTTTAAATGGATTTTGTTTTCCCTTACTCTTAACTTAACAGGCGCGAAATAGACCTAGGGGCTAGGGTAGTTATTTGTGCATTTCTAGCCTTGGATTCTGACAGAATTCGTTATATTTACAATATAGAGCATTATTTGTTTTCGGTATGCTTTTATTTTACATATATGATGTATATATGAACCTTCAAGAGTGCTAAAATAAGTGGGAAAAGCATTTGGGTGGTGAAAAACGAAGATATTGGCCACCCGGTCATAATCTCAGGCGAGAGAGAGCCACAGGCAACCCTCCTCTCTCGCTGTCTGTGAGGTAACTGAGACGAGCGGGGCGGTGTGGGCCGGTGTCTGGGTGTTACATAATGATCTTTTCTGCAACCCACTTATGCTACATTATCGCGGGAGAGAAAAATAACCGATAAATGATGATAATAAGAGGAAAAATAGGTGATAATTGAGGAGGGGAGGGAGGGGGGAATAAGGTAGGGGAGGGGGGTGGGTGAGATTTACATGGATGAGTACTGGAGGGGAATTATCTCACCTAGAGACAAATTCCTTTGTTTTGATAGGCCCTTTTTTTTTTTGGAAGTCTTTTTTTTATGGTCTTGCTTCCGTGAGGCCTATCGCGTTCCCTATAGGAAGCCTTCCGTGAGGCCTATCGCGCTTGCCGGGTTAAGAGTCTTCCCGCAGTCTGCCGGGGGAACTCTTAAGAGTCTCCCCGGAGTTCCCGGGTTAAGGGGGGGATTTTTAACTTTTTGGGCGATTTTTGCATGTATTCATTATTTTTCTAGTTTCCTCCCTAGACCTCCATCAAATTTAAAAAAAACATGCATTAGATCCCCCTTCTAGATTAATTTGTACATTTTTCGATAGAAAAATTTCCCGGCCGAAGGCTGGTTCTTCCAACATTTCAGGCTCACTATCGTTCGCCAGGGAAAAAAATCAACACCTAAATAGCACGAAAGGTCTAAATATTGACGGAAGAAATGGTGCAAAAGGTCTTAAAATCGACTAACTAATGGGGCAAACATCTTAACATCTGAAAACTAATGGAGCTAAACATGAGGGAGAAAAGTGACCAGAAAAACAGTCTGCCTCCCCTTAACTCATTCAGTACATTGACATAGTATTCTGGCTGTAACTTTTAACTGTGGTTGGCAACATCTTGGACATGTAACCACTTAAAAGTCATTCTAATGGCTTGATGGTGGCTTGACTTTGCTAGCGGTTGGACCCTTGACCGCTGTTAGCATTTTGCTAGTTGGCACGAGGGCTGTTAGAGGGTACAGGGCAGGTTTTTATTATTTTGTTTTATTTATTTTTTTATTTTGCTTCTACTTTATAGTGAAAAACTTTAGTTCTCAGGGAAGCTGCCCCATTACTGTCATTCATAGTGGCAAGTCATGCTCAGACAATTGTTCCTGGAGCTGTGGGCTACCTTGAGGCCAATAGCACAGGAATTACATCTGTTCTGGCACCTGGCAGGGGCTTGCTATGGGGGGTAAACAGGATAAGCCATTGCTCTAGCAGAGACAAAACTATAACCAAGTTTTAAAAAACCCATGGAACCCAAAATACTTATGAGTGAGACGAGACGATGTATGGGATTGTACAGCAAGGACTGTAGCCATCAGGTAACCAAGGTACACCCTTCAACACATGGACAATGGGACTGATTTACAAATGATAGATTAATATATAATGTCAGGCTTTTATTTACTAAGTTATAAGAAATATTTATTGCCAGTAACAGTAACAATTGGCATGGTTACAGAGAACGTGATCGAGGCAGAGTGCGACGATCCCGATCCAGAGATCGCGACCGTGAACGCCACAGGTCCCGCAGCAGAGAGAGGAGGCGCTCCAGGTCACGAGACAGACGCTCCCGGTCCAGAGATAGGTCCAGGTCCAGGTCTAGAGACAGAGATAGGGACAGGGACAGGGATAGAGATAGAGACAGAGACAGGGACAGAGATAGGGACAGAGACAGGGACCGTGATAGGGACCGTGACAGAAGGTCCAGATCACATGACAGGGACCGTAAGAGGAGCAGGTCTAGGTCTCGTGATCGTGACCGGGACCGCAAGAGGAGCAAGAGGAGTCGCTCACACTCACCACCACCCAAGATCAAGTTGTTGGTGAATGTGCCTAAGCCGGTAGAGCAGCCACCTCCTGTCCAGACAACCAAGGAGGAGGAGGAGATCGGATTAGATTTTGACCCTTCCAAAGTAGATAAGGTCAGTGGGAGCTATAATAACAATATTAAGAATAATCATCTTCACCACCACAATGGCAAGAAGAAGGATAAATACACATAAGCATTTACTATATGGGTGGCCTACTATTTTATCCATTGACACCATGAGCAGGGGAAGAGTTAAGGGGAGATTTCCACTTGAGGGATTTTTTTCTTTACCCCTTTCTCCCTCATGTATAGCCCCATTGCTTTTGAGATTTTAAGACGTTCGCCCCATTAGTTTAGCAATTTTAACAACTTTCACCCCATTTATGTCACTTTTAAGACCATTCGTGCAATTTAGGTGTCAATTTTTTCCTGGCGAGCGATAGCGAGCCTGTAATTTAAGAGGAACCGGCCTTCGGCCAGGAAATTTTTCTACCGAAAAATTTAAACATTTATCTTGAAAGGGGGTCAAGGGGGTGTAATTTCAAGCTTGATGGAAGTCTAGGAAACACACTAAATACCTCCCCTTCGGAAATCCTTTTGGATTTTAATCCTTGTCTAGCGGGGTGTTTTGGGCTCATTTGGGCATATTCAGGCCCTCCTGCATGAACATTTTTTTTTAAGCAAAAACTAGGCACTAAAAGCTTCAAAATGAGACCAGAACGAGCTACGTAGCACTCGTGGTTCTCTTGCAGTGGTGCCACGAACATGGAAGTTTAGCATATATCGGTATATTTTTCCCAGCTATGCTCACAACTGGCTACACTGCCGGCCTCTCGAGAACACAGGGAACATGAGTTAATGGGCAGCGGTAAGTCCTGGGAGTCGGCTGTCTGGCCCGCTGCGCTCCCGGCCATTTGCACTCTATTTTAACCCTTTAAAAGCCTTAATAATGCTCCTAACTTGCTGCAAATTGGTGCACGATTTAAGTCGAGCGCCGCCAATAAGGGGTTAAAGGCTTAAAAGTTAAAACTACCCATTAACTCTGTCACGTTAATGACAATTGTTAAGCTACTACTGTACCATCATAACACGTCATTTAGCT
Organism: Paralithodes platypus; assembly: GCA_032716605.1. Classification (NCBI taxonomy): domain Eukaryota; kingdom Metazoa; phylum Arthropoda; class Malacostraca; order Decapoda; family Lithodidae; genus Paralithodes; species Paralithodes platypus. Next base: position 32,200,178 of record CM064522.1, on the reverse strand, counting down.
TAAAAATAATCTGTGGACTGGACCCCCTTCGCTCTTCATGATGATAGTCTGTGCCTCACCGTGGTCTTTCTGTGGCGATTGGTTTCCTGCGATGCCTTCCTTGATGGTGGTCCTTAGCAGTTTTCTTGGGCGACATCCAACGTCTACACACTCATTCAAATCGAGAATAAAGATAATTCTTAAGCTGAATTAATTATGTTGGTAGCACAGTAATACTGTAGCTTAACAATATGTCATTGAATTGAGAGGGTTATATGACATAGTTATGACCTTTCACAGTTTAAGAGGTTCTCCTTAATCCATTCCCTGTCATTGGTACCAATGGATGATCTAGTTGGTCATCCATATAGCATGTGCTCTGTTTGTGTATGTTTGTTTATTTTTCTCTATACATGTGGGATATGCTTATGGGACTTTTGACAGGTTAACCAGAGAGTTGTGTGTTGGTGTTGAGTGTGTGGAACAGGAAAGAGAACCAGTGGTACGGAACCTGCAGGAGCTTCAGAAAAGGGGGATGATCACTTCAATGATGCTGTGGTACAACCTGGACAATTATGGTACATTGAGGAAAAGAGGAAGGAGTTTCCCCTATACATTCATAATATTAAATATGAAAAATAGGGGGCATTTATACATTTGCAGACTTCTATAACCTGTCTATCAATGTTCTATTGATTATTTTCTAAGGCTCCTTTATTTTTGTAATATTTTCAGCTCTTCAAAGATGTCATGCTAAGAAAAGAGTGGTAATCATTATAAATTAAATGAACGGATGTTAAAGGGCATAGCTCATGAAAAATCCCTTTCCATTTTATCACTGTCTAAAGCATGATTGATACTGCACAGTTCTCTTGGTTTGCCATAAATTTTGATCTATAATAATAAACAAAGCCATGTAAGATATTTTAAGCTTAGTAAGTTGATGGCAAACTCTGTCGCCTCTCTCTTGTGGTAGTGATAACAAAATTAAACCGCAGGATTCGAATCTGTTTTGATTTGCCTTTATCTAGCTTACCCTGATATATTTTGTACATGATGAAGTAATGTGAAGGTAGTATTTAATGTATATATCACATGACTCATGAGTGATCTTGCCAGCACCTAGAAGGAAAAGTAATACAGGAAAAGAGACGGACAGAAACGGCTAAGGTTGGGTAGAGGATGCCAAACCTCACTCTGGATAGGACCAGCCCTCACCTTATGGTGAGCAGCTTATGCTGCTCATATAATTACTCATACCTCTCATTAAATGTCTGTCCATCTTTGTAACTGCTTTCACAATATGGAGTACTTAACAGAGATACTGATACTCAAAATGGTGGCCAGTTACCTGACTCCTGATACCCTTTGACATATGGATATTCCTAATTCCTCCGTATACGTCATGGTATGTTGGAAATGCCTCTCATCACCTCCATCCAAAACGCTAATTTATTTATAATTACATTTATAAGAAACTCGGACTACCGTTACTATTATTGCACAGAAAAGGTATATTGCACACTGGCATTTATCATAATGAGGATAGCTGACCTCGTGAGCTATACCTTTTAAAACAATTAAGAGAGTTATAGACGATAGAGACAATAAAAGAGGGATAATTTTTCAGTTGCAGAAATATAGAAGATTGTGATAGATATGCCGGGAGAATTTATGATAAACATCTGTGCAGTAACATACTGTATATCTGTGAACAGGAAGAAGCGGAGAAGCGCCTGGAAGCGGAGATGCAGAAGAGACGAGAGCGGATAGAGAAATGGCGAGCAGAGAAGAAGAAGAAAGAACTGGAGGCTGCCAAGAAGGAAGCTGAGAAAGGTACATTGGGAGCCAATGTGCCCAAGGTGTCTATCAAGGCCTGGAGTCTGGAGGATGATGATGAGGAGGAAGAAGGGGAGAATAAAGAAGGGGATAAGAAGCTGGACGAGGTAGGTTCGGGGTCACCTTCAATATTAGTGCAAGGCGGGCATAATTGCCTAAAATTTCCTTCTTTCCATGCTCTTTTTCATGCATGAACGGGAGCCAGAGCGTAATACAATTATATATCTGTGAAAGGGTGATGATAGAGCTTTCCAATGCCACCTGAATCATCCCTGTACGACATCTGGTTGTCTTGCAATGATCTTGCAACCGAAGGCCAAAATTGGGCAAAAATAGGGGTATTTTGGCTGTTTTTGCTGTGTGAGAGACAGTACGGTACATGAGTGAGAGACTGTGAGACAGCTGTATCTGGGCCTCAGTGCGGTCCCGCGCGCTGTGGCGAGCGGTTGGAGCCCCCCTATACTCCCTCCAATGCCTGGCCTTTCTCTCAGCGCTCAAAATGGCGCCCGTCATATGACGGGTGTCGCAAGTTAGGTAAATGTTCTCTCTCCCGTCATATGAAGGTCGCCGCGAATAAGGGTTAAAGGGGGCAGTGACTATTTTTTGGGAGTCTATTAATTTATATATTAATTTATTTATTTTTTCCTCCCTAGACCTCCATCAAACTAAACAAAAAAAATCCATTAGATCCCCCTTTGAGAGGTAGACCGAATGAGAGGTGGAAGGATGGAATGAAGAAGTATATTAATTAAAATGTAAAACTTGCAAACTAAACAAACCAAAATTGGGACAAGGACAATATAAAGTCAAAATGAAATAATCAAAATCGCTATGTGGAAACAACGTTTACTAAAATGAAAATTATTAAATAAAAGAACACAATCCACCACATAGGGTGTACATTACTACATGAGCAAGTTAATCTGTTTCCCAAGCAAACTAATCGCACATATAACAACGCACTATCGTCACGTTAAAGGAAGTAGTCAAGTTTGGGAAGTCCGGGACGTTCTGGCAAATTTTACTAAACTCTGCATGAATAAAGAAACTATATGTTAAATGTCAAAATATTATTTAAAATCAAATTTGCAACATGACAAGACATTAAAATAGTACAAAATACAAATATTGATAAGATATCTATACTATTACAAAATAATATATAAAATACAGTACAGCACTCACTAACGATAGTGCTATCGGGTAGGTACCTGTAAGCATAGCATGCCTCAAGTGACCCCTATCAATAACTACCCTACAAATAACCTACATTTATAGCACAAATAAACTAAGGAAATCGCAAAAGTAAGCAATTGATACTATCGACAATGAATACATATAATATAAAGACAAATAATTACAAAATATGAAGTAACAACAGATTTAAACAAAGAGTACTCTTTTAACAAGAACAATAAATTTAAAAAATCATCAATATTAATATTAATAATAATAGAAAAAGAAAAAGAAAAACAATAAATACAGACAAAAAGTAAGCAGAGGTTATACAAGAAACTTCAAGTTAAAAATGCTTGATTAAAATTATTGATGTCAAATTTTAGAATACAGTCACAATAATTGACCCTAAAAAGTGATTGTGTTCTTTTATTTAATAATTTTCATTTTAGTAAACGTTGTTTCCACATAGCGATTTTGATAATTTAATTTGACTTTATATTGTCCTTGTCCCAATTTTGGTTTGTTTAGTTTGCAAGTTTTACATTTTAATTAAGATTAAATTTATGGAACAATTTACTTGCCTCAAAACCTCTGTCCACTAAGAGTCTGTATAGTAACCTAGCTCTAGCCCAAAAGTCATCTACTTTAGTGCAAATTTTACAAAATCTTATTAATTGGGAATAAAAACAATTATAAGTTATTTTACTATCGATATTACTACTAGGGAAAGGAAAGTTTATTACGTTAAAATTAAAATCATCAACTTTGTGATATACTTTAAGTATGCACTGTTCATTAACAATCTCTATATTTATATCAAGAAAATTTTCAACTTTATAATTTACGTTACATTGTGTGAGGGGAATAGAATTAGGGTAAATAAGTTTAGCAACTTGATTAAAATTTAACAAATTGCAAACAAGAATATCATCAATATATCTACTATTATTACTTAACAGTTTAGCAAGTGCTAATTTTTCTGGAATTTTATTTTTCTTGCTACTGTCAACTAAGTCTTTTATATATTTAAATTCTAAAGCAAGCAAGAATAAGTCTGCAATTAAAGGGCTAGCATTTCCACCCATAGGAATTCCTAATATTTGTTTGAAAATGTACGGCCCGAATCTAACATAAGTATTGAAAAGGAGGAATTTAAGGGCATCTTTAAGTTTAGTTCTATCAAAATATACAGAACTAGTGGGAGTAGAGCTAAGTGATGCATTATTAAAATATGTATAAACATTTATGAAATAATTACCATTCCTAACGAACCTGTCAAAGTGCAAATCTATAATAAAGCAAAGCTCTGAATATACTAAATCTAAAGGCAAATTGGTATACAAAGTTGAAAAGTCGAAGCTATGTACCGAGGTAACTTTCGGCATGGTATTTATTTTATCAATAACTTCTAACGAATTGTCAACACTCCAATAATAGTTAATGCCAGTTCTTTTCATGATGGTATTACAATATCTTTTATGAGTACTTTTAATGTATTTTAAGCAATTTACGACTTGTTCTGATAGAGTTTTAGTGGTAGCAAATTTTGCTCCGGCAATAAAGCGATATTTATAAGGTCTTTTATGAAATTTAGGTAACATGTATAATTTTGCAATGCACTTGTTCTTATCAGAAAGTTTAATATCAAATATTATATTTTTCTTGGTATGTTCATCGATTAAGTTATCAATATTCAGATTATTTTGAATTTCATAAACAGAATTACCGCAAATATTTTTACGTAATATGTTACCTTAACTGACAAGCGCGATTATAGACCTAGGTGCTAGGGTATTATTTGTCATTTTCTAGCCATGGATCTGAAGGAATTAGTTTATATTTACATATAAAAAAAAAAAAAAAAAAAAAAAATAAAAAAAAAAAAAAAAAAAAAAAAAAAAAAAAAAAACAAGAAAATAAAAAAAAAAAATACAAAACAAACAAAAAAAAAAAAAAAAAAACAAAAAAAAAAAAACAAAAAAAAAAAAAAACAAAAAAAAAAAAAAAAAAAAAAAAACAAAAAAACAAAAAAAAAAAAAAAAAAAAAAAAAAAAAAAAAAAAAACAAAAAAAAAAAAAAAAAACAAAAAAAACAAAAAAAAAAAAAGAAACAAAAAAAACAAAAAACAAAAAAAAAAAAAAAAAAAAATTAACTAAACAAAAATTAAAAAAAACAAAAAAAATACCAAAAAAAAAAAAAAAAGGAAAAAACAAAACAAAAATAAAAAAAAAAAAAAACAAAAAAAAAAAAAAAAAAAAAAAAACACAAAAAAAAAAAAAAAAAAAAAAAAACAAAAAAAAAAAAAAAAAAAAAAAAAAAAAAAAAAAAACAAAAAAAAAAAAAAAAAAAAAAAAAAAAAAAAACAAAAAAAAAAAAAAAAAACAAAAAAAAAAAAAAAAAAAAAAAAAAAAAAAAAAAAAAAAAAAAAAAAAAAAAAAAAAAAAAACCCAAAAAAAAAAAAAAAACAAAAAAAAAAAAAACACACAAAAAAAAAAAAACAAAAAAAAAAAAAAAAAAAAAAAAAACATATTTTTTTTCGGGTTTATGCCATTATTTTACATATATGATGTATAAGAAGAGTGCATATATACCTTCAAGAGTGCCAAAATAAGGGGGAGAGCATTTGGGTGGTGAAAAACGAAGAGATATGGACCCCGGTTCATAATCTCAGGCGAGGGAGAGAGACACAGGAGCCCTCCCCTCGCTGTCTGGAGTCAATGAGCCGAGCGGTGGCGGTGTGGGCCGGTGTTTGGGGGGTGCATAACGACTATTTTATGCCAACAACTTGTGGCTACATTATAGCGGGAGAGAAAAATAACCGATAAATGATGATAATTAACGTAAAATGTAAAATTGCAAACTAAACAAACCACCAATTGGGGACAAGGACAATATAAAGTCAAGTAAAGTAATTCAAAATCGCTAGTGGAAACAACTTTACTAAAAGGAAAATTATTAAATAAAGAACACAATCAACCACATAGGGGATACATCATACATGAGCAGTAATCTGTTTCAAAGCAAACAAATCGCACATATAACAAACGCACTATAGTACGTAAAGGAAGTAGTCAAGTTGGGAAGAGGAAAATAGGGTGAGAATTGAGAGGGGAGGGGGGGAGGGGGGATAGGTGGGGAAGGAGGGCGAGGGGGGCTGGGTGGATTTACATGGATGAGTACTGGAGGGAATTAATTCACCTAGAGATAAATCCTTTGTTTTGATAGGCCTTGTTTTATGGAAGCTTTTTTTTTTTATGGTCCTGCTTCTGTTTGAGCCTATCGAATTCCCTATAGGAAGCCTTCCGTGGAGGCCTATCGCGCTTAGCGGGTTAATACCTAATTCTTTTTTCATATTTTCAAGATAAAATTTCTTACATGTGAAGCTATAATTATTGCTGGCTTTATCTACTGTAGTGATTACAAAATGTTTATGTAAATTTATTAAATCAGCTTTAAGCTTATTATAATTATAGTCTATAAAATCTGAAAGATTAAATTCATTTTTAAGCGAGAAAATTTTATTTCTAATTAACTTAATTAATAATTTAGACCATGCTTCTAGTTCTCTTGCATTGCAGCACGCAATTTTTAACAATTTATCTTTTAATTTATTGACTGAAAAACAATATCTTTTAAAATTATGTCCCATGTTACTTTATTACTCCCTATTCTAAATTTAAACCCTTTACGACATAGCTCCGCTAATTTGTCGTTTGCAAAATGTTTAACTAGTTCTACATCACCTGTTAATATGTGACATATCGGACTATAAATGAACTTTGCTAGTGCATCACGTCTGCTAGCTGGCATATCCATGACTCTTTCACACACGCATTTATTATTATTGAAAATATCATTATCTGAAAGATTTCCTAAAACTTTATTATAATTACAAATAATAGACCCAACAGGTCGTTCATATGAATACACTATTAATGGTTTGAAATCTTTACAACCATCTGGTAACATGGACTTAACTTTCTTTGAATTAATAAGACTGTTAACATTAATTTTGTCTAAAATTTTAGGGGAATAATTTAAAGTGGACATGACTTTATCTTTAATACGGTTATCTTTGGATTTCTTAGAATTAGCTCTAATATATCCCATAAAAGCAAAGACTATATTCTTAAATTTATTTGTGAAATTATGTTTATTATTTAGAATATTTTCTATAAAAGGAGCAAAACTTTTCTTTTGTAGGCCTTTCAATGAGTCTTTTAATTTTTTAATTCCGAAATTTCGATATAATGAATATAAATTATTAACAATAATTTTAATATCAGACCTGTTTTTCTTTTTATTAAATGTATTTAGTCTTCTTTTACCGTGTCTACCAGGTCTTCTGTTTAAAACAGAAGTTAAAATATGGGTTATTAAAATCGTTTTTTAATAAATCTTTATACAAAATGTTGCCTACATTTTTTATTTGATTGTTAAGTCCAAATGGATAGATGGTCATTAATTTTCCAATCCAATAATTTTCTCTATCTAAAACATTTTGATTACTTTGAACAATTTCTATAATTTTGTATTTACAATCAAATTTAGTACAATCTGTGTTAAAATGCTTATATATATATAGTGAAGGCGGTGCTGGATGGGAGGAGGGGCATCGATTGACTGGGGACAGAGGTGCATGGGGGCGTTTCATTCATGGCCACCCATTTGGGGATCACAGCATCCGGCAATAGATAGATAGATAGAAAATCTCCTGGCCAAAGGCCAGTTCCTCCACAATTACAGGTTTGCTATCGCTCGCCAGGAAAAAAAGTCAACCCCTAAAGGGCACGAAAGGTCTTAATATTGTTAAAGAAATGGGGCGAAAGGTCTTAAAATCAACAAACTAATGGGGCAAACCTCTTAATATTTCAAAACTAATGGGGATAAGCATGAGGAAGAAAGCGGACCCCAAAAAACTTCCTATCTCCCCTTAATCTATTTTACCTTATGGATTCCAGGAGGACGAAGTTGACCCTCTGGATGCTTTTATGTCCGGTATCCAAGAAGAAGTTAGAAAAATCAATCGAGTTGACATCAGAGGAGGAGTCAGACGCAACCCTATTAAACCAAATAGTAAGTGAATTATCTGCCGAATGTTTTCCATCCTAAAGTTGGTTAGTTATGTACCGTGAATGACCGCAGCAGTGCAAGTACTGGCACTGAGCTGGATACACAGGCCTAGTTTGCTTTTTTCCAGAGGATCTACTGTAAGAAACTGTAAGAAAATGTAGAGCAGTTTAACCAGACCACTGAGCTCCATACGGAACTCTCATAGGTCTGGCTCCATCTTAATTAAAGTGGTTGGCATATTATTTCTTGTTTATTATCTTTTGTTAATTTTAATACTTGGCTAAGATAATTGTAGTCCTCTACTTCCTGTAGATTTTTTGTATGAATCCTGTTTATTCTATGTTACGCCTTGTCATTGTACATAACAATAGAAAAATATACATGTATGATAGAGCAGATTATGAGCTGCTGAGACGGTGTTTGGACATTGACTGGGGGGAATATTTGAACGGTGAAGACGCTGAAGGAATGTGGAGGAAAATTAGAGTCAAACTGGAGAATGCTGTATCCAAAAGTGTACCAGTAAGGGAATATAAGGATAAAACAAAATTGAGGAAAAGAACTAACCCAGAATTGCCAATGAAAAGAAAGCTTTGGATATTGATTAGAAGAAAGAAACGATTGTGGGAAAGATTAAAATTGTTAAAAAAGAACAGGGGGTCTAGTATAGAGGCTAAGGAAGTGGATCTGGAACGCAGACAAATAAACAATAAAATAAGGTGGGAAACAAGGAGGGGGGTGAAGGAGAGGGAGAGAGAGATAGCTAGAAATGTGAAGGATAATCCAAAAATATTCTGGAAGTACATTCAGGAAAAATTAACAAGAAGAGTAGGGATCCCAGAGCTGGTGGGGGGGTTGAATGATGGGAGTAGAGCGGAGACTGATAAGGAGAAAGCAGAGGTGCTGGGGAAATACTTTGGGGGGGTACTAACAGTGGAGTCGGAGGATGCAGTGCCTACTATTCCCATCAAACAGGCACCGGCACTAGAACTAGTAGAGTTTTCCCATGCTAGAATAAGAAGGGCTATAGAAAAAATGAATAGAAGTAAGTCACCGGGACCGGATGGGATACACCCAAGAATCATAAAGGAAGGAGGGAGATGTTAGTAGAGCCATTGAAAATGTTATTTGAGGTATCGTTTAATACAGGACAAATCCCGATGGACTGGAGAGAGGCGAACATAACAGCTATATTTAAGAAGGGAAAGAGAAATGACCCAGGGAATTATAGACCAGTCAGTTTGACAAGTGTTGTGTGTAAACTAATGGAAACGGTAATTAGAGAAGGAATAATGGATCATATGAAGTCAAACCAACTTTTCAGTGGGAGACAGTTTGGATTCTTGCCGGGGAGGTCGACGGTACTACAGCTAATTAAGGTGGTAGATGATTGGATGCAAATTTAGAAGATGGTGATGTAATAGACGTGGTATATTGCGATTTTATGAAGGCCTTCGATAAGGTCCCACATAAAAGGTTAATAGAGAAAGTTAGAAGCTATAATATAGGGGAAATCTGTGAAATGGATAGAAGCCTTCCTGAAAGATCGGAGACAGAGGGTATTGGTGAATGGAATAGGCTCGGGGTGGAGGGAAATTACAAGTGGGGTACCTCAGGGATCTGTGTTGGGACCATTGCTGTTCGTTATATTTATCAACGACTTGCCTGAAGTTATAACTAATGGAAGTGAGGTATACCTGTATGCGGATGACACTAAACTGTATAGAAGAGTGAGGAGTAAGGAAGATATGGGTTTGCTTCAAGGAGATGTGGAGGGCATGAAGGGATGGTCTGAGCATTGGTTAATGCCTTTTCATCCAAAAAAATGCAAGTACATGCGGATTGGGACCAGCAAGATAGACAAGGTAGGATACAGTATGTATGAAGCGATGGAGGAAGTGAGTGCAGAAAAGGATATAGGAGTAGTGATAGATAATAAGTTAAATTTCTCAGAACATTTAGCGGAAAAGATAAACAAAGCCAATAGAATTGTAGGGCTGATAAGGAGGACATTTGTGTCACTTGACGAAGAAATCTTCAGGAATCTATATACAGCGCTGGTTAGGCCACACCTGGAATATGCAAACCAGGTGTGGGCTCCATATATGGTAAAGGATATAGAAGCAGTGGAGAAAGTGCAGAGAAGAGCTAGCAAGCTGGTACCAACGTTGAAGAACGCGGGCTATGAGCAGAGGTTGAGGACACTGGGACTTCCGACACTGGCATATAGGAGAAAGAGAGGGGATATGATAGAGACTTTTAAGATAGTGTCAGGAAAGTACGATGAGGATGTGTGTGAAGGTATCTTCTTGATGCGGGAGGGAACAAGAACGAGAGGACACTCTAAGAAAATTTACAAAGAAAGAAATAGGCTTGAGAAGGCGAAGAACTCATTTTGTGATAGAGTGGTAAATGAGTGGAACGCACTGCCCCAGTATGTAGTCGATTCCGAATCAATAAGGGAGTTTGAAAGTAATCTTGATAAAGCATGGGGAAGACAAGATTTGAAGTTTGATTATAAAACAAAAATACAGAATAGTAAAAATGTTGCGTCTGCTACCGCCGCCGCCAACACCGTGAACGACCGCAGCAGTGCAAGCACTGGTACTGAGCTGGATACACAGGCATAGTTTGCCTTTTTCCAGAGGATCTACTGTAAGAAACTGTAAGAAATAACTTTGATTTTACTCTTGTATAGATCAACTTTGAGAATTTGTTCTTTTGCCTTTATATTGTGTCGTCCCTGTTTTGGTTTGTTTAGTTTGCAAGTTTTACATTATGATTATTAAGATCAAGTGTTAGCCAGAATGAAATAAAACTTGCGCCATCTTTTCCCAGATTCCCAGAAAATAGGTGAGGGTGGCGTATTAGTGCCGGAGGTGAAGAAGCCGGTGATCATCGTTGGTATGGCCAAGAAGGTGAACGCCAAGAAGAAGGGTGAACTGATGGAACAGAACCAGGACGCTCTGGAGTACTCTTCTGAGGAGGAGGGGGAGGATCTTAAAGATACTATGGCCAGCATTAATTCCAAGGGGAAGAAGGTTAGTACTGTACATAGAACTTTATATAAAAGAGAGAGTGAGAGTGAGTAGTGTGTGTAAATTTATGTGAGGGAGAGACTGGTGTATTTACCTAATTGTATTTACCTAATTGTAGTATACAGGAGTTGAGTTTTTAGGATTCTATTGTCCCGCTTCCTGAGTTACAATTGTCTAACTTTGTTTTAAAAATATAGATATTTTTTGCACACATCATTTTATCTTCTAACTGATTCCATGTTTGTATGTGTAAGTGTATCTACTGACTAATTGGCATATGTTTTTGTTGAATACCTTAAATACCAAATTAAACTTACCAATAATAACTTACCAATAATAACTTATTTACAGGAGCTTGTGAAGGTTGACCACAAGAGCATAGAGTACGTGCCTTTCCGGAAAGACTTCTACGTGGAGGTGCCCGAGATTGCCAACATGAGCAAGGAAGATGTTGATGCCTACAGGTAATTTATACTTCAACCCTTTAAATACAGTAGCGTCATTTACTGTACCTTACATGCTGGATAACCTTCTATGATATTATTCACCTTTGGAATGACCTCTAGAATGTTAAACGCTTGACCCATGTGATTCGAGTGATTTGGAGATTATGTCCAAAGTAGACAGCCACATAAATTGTGGTCCTAAACTTTTTTTAATTCATAGAAAATAAACTATTGATGATGTGTTCTTTTATTTATAAATAATTATTTTACTTAAGCGTTGTTTCCACATAGCGATATTGATTCGTTGTTTTGTCTTTTTACTGTGTTCGTATACGTTTTGGTTTGTTTATTTTGCAAGTTTTACATTATAATAAACAAATTCTGATTTCACCGTTGGAAAAAGCGTAACAATTACTGTACTTCTTATTTCATATTTATAAAACTATACTTGCTGAGCATGTAACGAAAATATCGTAAGTTAAACTCCTAAGAAAGATTAAATATTTTATTGTTGGTCAATTTTCACTGGATAACTAATTTTTATAATACTGTATATATATATTTTTTTTCATTTAACCCTTTCGCTGCGGGTGACGTTCTGGAATGTTTTGGCAATTTACAGCAATTTCCAGGCCTTAAAAGCATGTAAAAACCGAAAAAATCGAGTGTCAGTGGGCGGGAGCGTGAGGGGCCCACCTCTGACCATCAGAGCAGCGAGCGGCTCACTGAGGTAGACTGTGTCTCGCGCGGGTCTCTCACTGCCTCTCACATACAGTGTTCCCAAGCGAGCGAGTGCTAACAAATAGCAGGTTTCCCGCGTTTCTATGGCACCGCTGCGGGTGAACCAGGCCACCTACGAGGCCCGTTCTGGTCTCATTTTGAAGCTATTTTCGCCTAGTTTTCGGCAGAATACAGTTCATTTAATGCAGATGCTTGATTCATCATTCAGGAGTGCCTGAATATGCCCTAAATAGCCCAAAACACCCCAAAACACCCCGCAGCCAAAGAGTTAAGTTATAGTATGGTTTTTTCCTTTTTTTTTTATGTACACTCGACCCTCCATTTAACGGACAAATGCGTGCAAGCACCTGTCCGTTCCTGCTAAATGTCCGTTGCTGCTAAATAGTGTCCAGTCCGGATGTAATCCGGAAATTCCTTGAGAAAAATCCGGTGTTGAGTACAGGTGTCCGGATCGTGACATTTAACTGTTATGCATCTTTTTTTTACTGTACCTGAAATAAATCCTGGTAATCCCTTGTGCTACACCCTATTGATAATGCAAAACTATTGAACACACTTAAAAGAGTATATTATTTGGTCTCTATATAATCTGTGAATCATTTCCGATATGATAGAATTAAAGATTTTATTTTCCACCAACTCATAATCAGCAAAAACGACACAAATGTCAATTAAAAACATGTTATAATATTTCCCCATCATTTTGTGTATACCGTGGGAACAAAAAAAACAAAAATCTATCAAACGTAAATCTCCCGTCTGGGAAGCTCAGCGCCTAGACGGAGGGGAGGGTTGAAATATTTTGTTGACTATCTCATTTATTATTTATCTATGTGCTGGAAGGATATTATATTTTTCAATTCCATCACATTAGAAATTATTCAAAGATTACAAAAAGTCCAAATAAGACATAGTTATGTTAATGTATAAGGGATTTAGGTAGATGAATTAGAGAGATAGATAGATAGAAAGAGTGTGTATATCGAGGGAAAAAAACAAAACAAAAAATCTATCAAACGTAAATCTTCCGTCTCGGAAGCTCGGCGCCTAGACTGAGGGGAGGGTTGAACTATTTTTTTGACTATCTTATTTATTATTTATCTATGTGCTGGAAGGATATTATATTTTTCAATTCCATCACATTAGAAATTATTCAAAGATTACAAAAAGTCCAAATAAGATATAGTTATGTTAATGTATAAGGGATTTAGGTAGATGAATTAGAGAGATAGATAAATAGAAAGAGTGTGTATATCGAGGGAAAAAAACAAAACAAAAAATCTATCAAACGTAAATCTTCCGTCTCTGCTGGCACGGAGGGGAGAGTTGAAATATTTTGTTGACTATCTTATTTATTATTTATCTATGTGCTGGAAGGATATTTTATTTTTCAATTCCATCATATTAGAAATGATTCAAAGATTACAAAAAGTCCAAATAAGACATAGTTATGTTAATGTATAAGGGATTTAGGTAGGTGTATTAGAAAGATAAATAGATAGAGCAACGGACTTTGCTCCAACTTTTTTATAGCAACGGACTATGTCCGTTGCTGGGTCCATTTTTTGACCGTTATTGCCGATATCCGTTAAATCGGAATCCGTTAAATGGAGGTTAGAGTGTACTGTATAATGCATTGCATGTGGAGGCGATTATTGTGGGTTAAAACAGAGTAATAACATACCAGGTACAGTACTGTACGTGTTTTAGCTTCATGACATGTCCGAGAGACAAGAATATTTAGAACATTAGTTAATTACTTATTGGCGAGAGTCAGAGGGTTAATAGTAGCAATATTTAATAATTATTAATTAAAATGTAAAACTTGCAAACTAAACAAACCAAAATTGGGACAAGGACAATATAAAGTCAAATTAAATTATCAAAATCGCTATGTGGAAACAACGCTTACTAAAATTAAATCTATGAAATTAAAGAACACAATCCACCACATAGGGTGTAGCCTACATCACTACATGAGTAAGTTAATCTGTTTCCCAAGCAAACCAATCGCACACATAACAACGCACTATTGTCACGTTCAAGGAATTAGTCAAATTTGGGAAGTCCGGGACATTCTGGTAAATTTTTACTAAACTCTGCATGAATAAAGAAACTACATGTTGTTGTTGTTGTTGTTGGCGCACTCTCCCATCCAGGAGTTCGTTCTATGAACGATGGCTGTTTCCTTATTGTTATTTGCATTTGTTAAACATTTTCATATTACAGTACTTATATATTTTTTTTCTCAAATTAATGATAGTCTCCCTCCTTTTTAGAACTGTTCTTATAATCTCTGCTACCCTTATTAATTCATTTTGTTCAAATATTTCCCTCAAGTTGTCCCTGCCTCTCAGATCTTTGCATAGGTCTTCGTATGATTCACAGTTGAACAGGTGCATTTGACTTTCATTTTCATTTTGACAAATATCGCACAATAGGTTAGGTTCATATGGTTCATACATGTTAAATGTCAAAATATTAATTTAAAATCAAATTTGCAACATGACAAGACATTAACAATAGTACAATATACAAATATTGATAAGATATCTATATTATTACAAAATAATATATAAAGTACAGTACAGCACTCACTAACGATAGTGCTATCGGGTAGGTACCTGTAAGCATAGCATGCCTCAAGTGACCCCTATCAATAACTACCCTACAAATAACCTACATTTATCGCACAAATAAACTAAGGAAATCGCAAAAGCAAGCAATTGATACTATCAACAATGAATACATACTGTATAATATAAAGACAACTAATTACAAAATATGAAGAAGTAACAACAGATTTAAACAAAGAGTACTCTTTTAACAAGAACAATTAATTTAAAAAAATTATCAATATTAATATTAATAATAGAAAAAGAAAAAGATAAACAATAAATACAGACAAAAAGTAAGCAGAGGTTATACAAGAAACTTCAAGTTAAAAAGGCTTGATTAAAATTATTGATGTCAAATTTTAGAATACAGTCACAATAATTGACCCTAAAAAGATTAAATTTATGTAACAATTTACTTGCCTCAAAACCTCTGTCTACTAAGAGTCTGTATAGTAACCTAGCTCTAGCCCAAAAGTCATTACTTTAGTGCAAATTTTACAAAATCTTATTAACTGGGAATAAAAACAATTATAAGTTACGAAAAGGGTGAAGTCACAGAGTGTGAGGTGAAGCTGAACGGTCAGGCTATGGAGATCGTCAACTCTCTTAAGTATCTGGGCAGTGTGTTGAGTAAAGATGGGACTATGGATGAAGAAGTGCGGGAGAGGGTACAACAGGGGAAGAGGGTTGTAGGAACGCTGAAAGCAGTAACAAGAAATAGGGTGGTCAGTATGGAAGTGAAGAAGTCCTTGCATGACAGTGTGGTAATCCCGACACTGACTTACGGAAGCGAAGCATGGACGTTGGTTGAGAGACTCAGACCAAGAGTGAGAGCAGTGGAAATTAATTACTTAAGGAGTGCGTGCGGAGTTACATGGAGGGATAGACAGACTAATGAAGTAAGAAGGAGGTGTGGTGTGGAGGTAGATGTGCTGGAAAGTGTGAAAAGGAACAACTTGAGATGGTTCGGCCATATGGAACGTATGGAAAGCGAGAGAATGACTAAGAGGGTGTACGAGAGCGAGGTGGAGGGACAGAGGGAGAGGTAGACCGAATGAGAGGTGGAAGGATGGAGTGAGGAAGTACATGAACGAAGGCGGTGCTGGTTGGGGGGAGGGGCGTCGACTGACTGGGAACAGAGGAGCGTGGGTGCGGTTCGTTCGTGGCCACCCCTTCGGGGATCACGGCATCAGGCAATAGATAGATAGATAGAGAAGTTATTTTACTATCGATATTACTACTAGGGAAAGGAAAGTTTATTACGTTAAAATTAAAATCATCAACTTTGTGATATACTTTAAGTATGCACTGTTCATTAACAATCTCTATATTTATATCAAAAACATTTTCAACTTTATAATTTACGTTACATTGTGTGAGGGGAATAGAATTAGGGTAAATAAGTTTAGCAACTTGATTAAAATCTAACAAATTGCAAACGAGAATATCATCAATATATCTATTATTATTACTTAACAATTTAGCAAGTGCTAATTTTTCTGGGATTTTATTTTTCTTGCTACTGTCAACTAAGTCTTTTATATATTTAATTTCTAAAGCAAGCAAGAATAAATCTGCAATTAAAGGGCTAGCAATTCCACCCATAGGAATTCCTAATATTTGTTTGAAAATATAAGGCCCGAATCTAACATAAGTATTGAAAAGGAGGAATTTAAGGGCATCTTTAAGTTTAGTTCTATAAAAATATACAGAACTAGTGGGAGTAGAGCTAAGTGATGCATTATTAAAATATGTATAAACATTTATGAAATAATTACCATTCCTAACGAACCTGTCAAAGTGCAAATCTATAATAAAGCAAAGCTCTGAATATACTAAATCTAAAGGCAAATTGGTATACAAAGTTGAAAAGTCGAAGCTATGTACCGAGGTAACTTTCGGCATGGTATTTATTTTATCAATAACTTCTAACGAATTGTCAACACTCCAATAATAGTTAATGCCAGTTAATGTTAAAGTTAATAATAATATATAGTAATAATAACTTTAAAGGTCTGGAATTGGCAACCCCCAGCAATGGGGTTTGTGCCTGAGTATATACATACTGTAGAGATGGAACCAATATCAATTTTCACTATTTGCGAATACGAATAAAAAAAATTGTTGTTAAAATTCGCGAATACGAATAGCGAATATTTCAATCTTTCTTGAAGGATGAAATTGTCATCCTTCAAGAACTGTTAATTATTTTTATATCACCAACAAACGTTAATTAAATTACTATGAAATCTCAACTACAACAATCTCAAGCACTCGCCCGCCTGTGGCCTAGACAACATAAGCAACATACACCTCAGACACCTGGGACCACAAGGCATACAAACACTCACTAACATATCAAACTACAGCTATTCACACAACACAATACCAGACATTTGGAAGCATGGTATCATCATCACATTCCCCAAACCCAACAAAGACCCCACGCTACCCTCCTCGCACCGCCCCATCACACTCCTTTGCTCCCCCTCCAAAGTCATGGAACGCCTAGTATTACAACTAATTACACCCGACCTACCCCTAGCTCCAACACAACATGGCTTTAGGCCACTGCACTCCACAAACACTCTTCTCACAGACCTTACACAAAGAGCTTTTGACGGCATCAACTCAGCTAGACCACCACACAGATCACTATTAGCCACACTCGACATTAGTAAAGCCTTCGATGCCATCCCCCGCCACAACCTAACAAACAAAATCTACAACACAAACATGCACAACAACACAAAAAGGTGGCTGGCCAACTTCCTAGCAGGCAGATGTGCACACGTATCTTTTGCCGGTCAGTCATCTAAAATCAGAAACTTTCCAAACGGAGTCCCACAAGGATCCGTCCTATCGCCCGCACTCTTCAATCTGTACATGCACGATATAACTACACCCAATACTCCCCAAATAAACTTAGCCTCCTATGCAGATGACATAACACTCACATGCACACACCATGACCCAAGAAGAGCAACAGATCTCCTTCAACCCTATCTCAACACACTACATGGCTGGTGCACTACAAACAGACTTAATCTAGCCCCAGCCAAATCCACCGCAACCCTGCTCACAAGCTGGACAGGTGAACACGAATACATCCCTCAACTCACCATAAACAACACACCCCTAACACATACACACACACCCAAAATCCTAGGAGTAACATATGATACTCATATGACATTCAAACAGCACACCACAAACATTAAAAAGAAACTGACACCCAGACTTAACGCCCTCAGGTCACTTGCTCACACAAAATTTGGACACAACAAAGAAACTACCACCACAGTATATAAACAATACATAAGATCAGTAATGGAATACGCAAGCCCAGCCTGGGCTTCTAACCTAGCTGAAACACATCATAAGACCTTACAGACTATTCAAAACAAAGCCCTGAAGATCATTACAGGCTGCACAGCTACTACACCCACAGATCATCTACATCAAGAAACTAAAATCCCCAAAGTCAAAGACCATCTGGACATGAGAGGCACTCAATTCCTGGCAGCAGCCTCCACGAACCAAGACCACCCACTAAACTACATGGCAACACACCCACAGACACCAAGAAATATCAAAACAACACCCAGCACACGGTATCACACACAATTATTGTCCTCTCTCCCTCCCTGCGCACCCCGAACCAACTTCCAGAAGCACATCCATACTCATATCTCTCGCCAATCCATCCACTCACTCACAGACAACACGCAGCTGCATGCACGACCTCCCGAAATCCATCCTTCCGAATCCTCCCTCCCTCGCGAGGACAGAGTCCACCTGGCCAGGCTGAGATGCGGTCACCATCCAGCTCTCCTGAGCTATCAGAAGAGACTGGATGACTCCGTTGTCGACGCCTGCCCGGGATGTAACACAGCACCCCATACCATTAAACACATCATAGAAGACTGCATTTCACACAACCACTTACGCCAACAACACAACCTACACTCAATGAGAGCTCTGTGGGAAAGCCCGATCGTGGCCATGGCCTTCCTCAGGGACTCGGGGATGTTCGGCCAGGCAGCTTAGGGAACAACAACAACTATGAAATTAATTACCGGAAGCCAATGATGATGTGAATGTGTAAAGCTGCGTGTTTCGTTACCACCACTGATTAGCCATTGGGCTTTTGGCAGAAAATGCCAAAAATTATCAGTGATATCCGAGACATGTTTACATACAGTATTCTCATCGTCCAGCATATTACTGTTTCATAATCATCAGCCAACTTAAAATAGCCCTGTATACTATTTAATTATCACTAGAACAATACACTATATCATGTAGGAAGTCTTCTGGAGAAATAGGGCAAATATATTAAACAATGCATGATAAACTAAAGCACAAATGTATGCTAGAATAGCATTGACAAATCGCTAGATAGTCACCAGACACTAAAAACTTGTATGTCACTAGAAAACATATGTTGAAGTATCTAGAATAATCTTTAACAATCGAAAAATGAAAAATGTGACGCTTTGGCTTCCAACCTTGGTAGATTGGGAGGTCAATCCACGGAAGAGACGCCGTCACTTGAGATCTAGAAAATATATAAGTAAAAGGAACAGTCAGAGTAAGCTATGGGTATGGCAGAGATTGCTCAGTTCTCACTCTGATAGACCAGACCACCCTCAACTTTCTCTTCATAATTGCTGAGGGGCACAGGGCCCTGGGTGGGGCTTTGGTTTCCCGGGCGTTTCCTCACCCTCCCCAGCTCCCCGCCATGGAGTGGCTTCGGTCACCCAGGCTTTATTGTGGTCGGCAGGGAGGGTTCTGTGGGGGCGCTCGGTTATGGCCTTGCTCGGGGCCTTGGGGCTGTTCGGCCAGGCAGCTTGGGGAACAGCAACAACACATTCCCCAAACCCAACAAAGACCCCACACTACCCTCCTCGCACCGCCCCATCACACTCCTTTGCTCCCCCTCCAAAGTCATGGAACGCCTAGTATTACAACTAATTACACCTGACCTACCCCTAGCTCCAACACAACATGGCTTTAGGCCACTGCACTCCACAAACACTCTTCTCACAGACCTTACACAAAGAGCTTTCGACGGCATCAACTCAGCTAGACCACCACACAGATCACTATTAGCCACACTCGACATTAGTAAAGCCTTCGATGCCATCCCCCGCCACAACCTAACAAACAAAATCTACAACACAAACATGCACAACAACACAAAAAGGTGGCTGGCCAACTTCCTAGCAGGCAGATGTGCACACGTATCTTTTGCCGGTCAGTCATCTAAAATCAGAAACTTTCCAAACGGAGTCCCACAAGGATCCGTCCTATCGCCCGCACTCTTCAATCTGTACATGCACGATATAACTACACCCAATACGCCCCAAATAAACTTAGCCTCCTATGCAGATGACATAACACTCACATGCACACACCATGACCCAAAAAGAGCAACAGATCTCCTTCAACCCTATCTCAACACACTACATGGCTGGTGCACTACAAACAGACTTAATCTAGCCCCAGCCAAATCCACCGCAACCCTGCTCACAAGTTGGACAGGAGAACACGAATACATCCCTCAACTCACCATAAACAACACACCCCTAACACATACACACACACCCAAAATCCTAGGAGTAACATATGATACTCATATGACATTCAAACAGCACACCACAAACATTAAAAAGAAACTGACACCCAGACTTAACGCCCTCAGGTCACTTGCTCACACAAAATTTGGACACAACAAAGAAACTACCACCACAGTATATAAACAATACATAAGATCAGTGATGGAATATGCAAGCCCAGCCTTGGCTTCTAACCTAGCTGAAACACATCATAAGTCTTTACAGACTATTCAAAACAAAGCCCTGAAGATCATTACAGGCTGCACAGCTACTGCACCCCAGATCACCTACATCAAGAAACCAAAATCCTCAAAGTCAAAGACCATCTGGACATGAGAGGCACTCAATTCCTGGCAGCAGCCTCCACGAACCAAGACCACCCACTAAACTACATGGCAACACACCCACAGACACCAAGAAATATCAAAACAACACCCAGCACAAGGTATCACACGCAATTATTGTCCTCTCTCCCTCCCTGCCCACCCCGAACCAACTTCCAGAAGCACATCCATACTCATATCTCTCACCGATCCATCCACTCACTCACAGACAACACACAGCTGCATGCACGACCTCCCGAAATCCATCCTTCCGAAATCCATCCTTCCGAATCCTCCCTTCCTCGCGAGGACAGAGTCCACCTGGCCAGGCTGAGATGCGGACACCATCCAGCTCTCCTGAGCTATCAGAAGAGACTGGATGACTCCGTTGTCGACTCCTGCCCAGGATGTAACACAGCACCCCATACCATTAAACACATCATAGAAGACTGCATTTCACACAACCACTTACGCCAACAACACAATCTACACTCAATGAGAGCTCTGTGGGAAAGCCCGATCGTGGCCATGGCCTTCCTCAGGGACTCGGGGCTGTTCGGCCAGGCAGCTTAGGGAACAACAACAACAACAACAACGGCAACAACAACAACAACAATCGAAAAATCTCTACAATTCCTTAAAATAGGGAATATAACTTGATATCGCTAGAATTCATCACATCTTGATGTTGCTAGATGGAAGTGATGGAAGTGATTCGCTGGATCTAGCGGTAGCCGGTACATTGGCAACGTTGTACCAAGACCATTCCATCCGTTATAATGTACACGGTCAGATTTCGGAACTATTACAATTATTTCAAAGGTCAGAGATCATCAGATTGGTTTGGAAGTCGATGTACACAATTTTAGTCCCATTAGTTTAAAAAACATTCACATACTATGGTACTTAGAGGGTTTAATAGAGAAGCATGCCTTTCCCCGACATCGTACAAGCGAACACACGCTTTAAAATTTAATATTTTACATTTTTGTATATCTTCTATTGGTTTCGTGAAAATATTCGCATGTTTGCAAATACTGTACTGTAGCTATGAATGGAAATGCGAATACAAATACGAATATTGAAAAACAGCGAATATTCGCACATACGAATACAAAACGAATATTCGGTCCATCTCTAATACATACAATAATAATAATAATAATAATAATAATAATGATGTATGTAGGCCTACAGTATATATATATGTACGTATGTACTCAGGCCCATTCCCCATTTTTTCTATTTTTCTAAAAAAAAAATTGGGGGCGGGGTAATAATAATAACAATAATAACAATGACAACAATAGTGTGCAAAAATTTGTTCATGCAGAGCTGAATTGGAGGGCATCAAGGTGAAGGGTCAGGGGTGCCCTAGACCTATGAAGACCTGGGCCCAGTGTGGAGTCAGTAAGAGGACGCTGGAGGTACTCAAGAAGAACAATTATGAGAAACCTACACCTATACAAGTGCAGGTCAGTTCATAGACATATCACGTTATTCAATAAAAATATCAACCTTCATATATTGCTTAACCCTTTCCCTGCGGGAGACGTTCCGGAATGCCATGGCAATTTACAGCAATTTCCAGGCTTTTAAAACCTGTAAAAGCCGTAGAAATCGAGTGTCAGTGGGCGGGACCGCGAGGGGCCCACCTCCGACTGTCTGCACGTCCAACTGTGCACTGAGGCAAACTGAGGTCTGAGACCAGGGTCTCAGCAGTGTTGCCAAGCGCTACATTGCTAATAATTAGCGAGTTTTCCGCAATGTCTATGGTAGCGCTGCGGGTGAACCCTGCGAGTTAGCAAGCTCGTTCTAGTGTCATTTTGAAGCTACAGTATTTTCTTATAGTTTTCGGCAGAATACATTTCATTTCAAGCAGACACTTGATTAACCCCTGGTTCCCGGAAGGGCTCTCAGGCACCCATAACAAACTAGGGCCCGAAACACGGATGGGCTCTTGAGCACCGTAAGCTTGAAAGCCTATTAACCCTCCAGCACCGGCTTCGCATTCTATAAGATATCCCTGAAACCCGGGGGATTTGGCCGAAAAACGTCTCACCTAGGCTACCGTATCTTTGTTATATTAACTGCTACCGCATTCCCACGCATTTCCAAGTGTAGATGTGTTTCGTACCTCTAGACTGCAGTTGAGTAGAGCTGTCTAAGTCAACTAGTTCAGTTGTGATGACAATTTCCGTGGAGAGAATTTTGTGGCGATGTCAGCCATCCGAGACACTTTTCACTACTGAAACAACAACATACAGCCACACAAAAACAAACGACGCCTCTCCTTCTTGTGTTTGGAGGTGCGCAGCGTCGGTCCAACCGGCTGTGTTTATATGCGTCGGACGGACGGCTTTCAAAACAAGCTTACAGGCTTTCAAGCTGCCGAAGCCTCAGAGCCCTTCCGTGTTCCTGGCCCTAGTTTGTTATGGGTGCCTCAGAGCCCTACCGGGAACCAGGGGTTAAGCTTGTTTTGAAAGCCGTGCGTCCGACGCATGTAAACACAGCCGGTCGGAGCGACGCCGCGCACCTCCAAACACAAGAAGAAGATCGGAGTTTGTTATTGTGTGGTCTGCTAAGACAGATTTAGTGTTGAAAAGTGTGTCATATTGCTAACATCGCCTCGAAACTCTCTCCACGGAAATCGTCATCACAACTGAACCAGTTGATGTAGAGAGCTCTACTCAACGCCAGTCTACAGGTACGAAACACATCTACGTTTGGAGATGCGTGGAAATTCGGTAGCAGTTAAAATAACAAAGATACGGTAGCCTATTAAAGACGTTTTTCGGCCAGATCACCCGGGTTTCGGGGATATCTTATAGAATGCGTAACTGGTCTGTGAGGGTTAATCATGAAGGAGTGCCTGAATATGCCCTTAATAGCCCAAATATGCCCGCAGCGTAAGTGTTAAATCCCAGCCCTAGCTAATTTATATGTACAGTATGTGTTTCTTTCCCTTCCACCCAAGATCATCCCAGCAACATACCACGTAAATAAATCAAATTGTCAACCTTATTTGTTTCATATGTGGTTCTAATCCCAGCCCTAGCTAATGTATATATATATATGTCTCCCCTTCCTCCCCAGGCCATCCCAGCAATCATGAAGGGTCGTGATGTTATTGGTATAGCCAAGACCGGGTCAGGTAAGACTCTGGCATTCCTGCTGCCCATGATACGTCACGTGGTGGACCAGCCGCCCCTGGAGGACACTGAGGGACCCCTTTCTGTTATTATGACACCCACCAGGGAACTATGCATGCAAATAGGTCAGTTTATATATACTTTTTTAGCCTTTATTAACCCATTAACGTCAGCTGTGTAGGAGATACATAGTATCGTCAACTAGGGTGTATTCGGACTCGGGGCAAATTTGGAAATTTTGTTACACTTGTTACATGCAGCTTTACCTTTTGTCTCCTTCATACACATAGTAAAAAAAAAAAGTGGAAAGTCCTCATCTCCTGCCTCCCTTGAATTATTATGTTCTCTCCACCAACCAACTTTACTCCTAAACTCGATTAATGAAATTAACAAACACATGTGGCAGTCCGGGGATTCGAACCTAGGATGCTCACACCGAAAATCAACACACTTCTGCATTGCACCACGAAGACAGTTAAAGAAAGGTGGACAAGCCTACGATTTATTATTCAGTTTCGAATCCTGCATATCAATCTAAGCATGTACACACTTTCCAACTCTGCTATCATAGGCTATGCATAGGTGAAAGGAAATTTATTAATACCTCCTGGCTCGGTTCAAGGCATTTGGGTGTTTGACATTTTATGAATATACTTAATTTTGATACTTTGTGATTAGTTAATATAATTTTGACTGTATAAAATTATCATCTATATAATTTTTCTGTCTCAAGTCAGCCAGCTATGGGGGTATGCGCCTGAGTATATACATACTGTACATACATAAGTTTTCTCAAATAGTGTACTGTATCTGGTTTGAAATGTTATTTGTAATTACTAAAATCAATAGATATTGATATCTGTACAAGTTTGTATATATTCAACAGGTAAAGAATGCAAAAAGTTTGCCAAAAACAACCTGCGAGTGTGCTGCGTGTACGGTGGAACAGGCATCTCGGAGCAGATCGCAGAACTGAAGCGCGGTGCTGAGATCATTGTCTGTACCCCAGGCCGAATGATTGACATGCTGGCAGCTAACGGAGGGAGAGTGACCAACCTGCGCCGTGTGACTTACGTTGTGTTGGATGAGGCGGATCGTATGTTTGACCTGGGGTTTGAGCCACAGGTCATGAGGATTATGGATAATGTACAACCCACCAGACAGACTGTTATGTTCTCTGCAACTTTCCCCAGACAAGTTGAAGCTCTGGCCAAAAAAATTCTCACCAAACCTCTTGAAATTATGGTTAGTATTATCTTCAGACATATTATTCATCAATATTCACCCATTGTTATTTCTCTTGTGGAATTAGGGCCTTTATATTACAAAGAGTGAAGTGGAAGGACAAAGAGGGAGAGGTAAATCAAGAGAGAGGTGGAAGGATGGAGTTAAGAAATATATGCATGAGTAAATGTGATCATAAGTAGGATATGAACATCTTACGGGAAAATTAATTTCTATCTCCTCCCACTTGTTGTAACTTTTACTCGTAGGTTAGTTGGTAAATTTTGTCCCTGAACCCTAGAGTAGTACCCAGGGAAGCTGCTCCATTGACGTGGGTAAACATTTAATACTGTGTCCGCTGTAATATTGTGATGACTTGCTTGGGAGGGTGACAGGATGAGCCTTTGCCTTAGCAGAGCAATTTATTGATTTTTTGTATATTTTCCCAGGTTGGTGGTCGGTCAGTGGTGTGTAAGGATGTGACCCAAGAGGTGGTGATCTTGGAGGAGGACCAGAAGTTCCTGAAGCTGCTGGAGATTTTGGGCATGTATTATGAGCGTGGCCAGACAATTGTCTTTGTTGACAAGCAAGAGAATGCTGACTCTCTCTTTAAGGTAATATTATAATGTAACAAAGCATAGCATACTATAACATCAGCTACAGGAGTTGTTGGGGATATACTACTAGCCTAAGAGATTATAATGTAAAACTTACAAATTAAACAAACCAAAACTTGGACGAACACAGTAAAAAGACAAAAGAACTAATCAGAATCGCTATGTGGAAACAACGCTTAAGGGAGGGAGACAGTTTGTTTGGTCTATTAATTAATTTATTCATATATTTTATTAGTTTCCTCCCTAGACCTCCATAAAGCTTAGATAAACACCCCTAGACCCCCCTTCAAAATAAATTTTTACATTTTTCGGTAGAAAATGTCCCGACCACAGGCCGGTTCCTCTTAAAATTGCAGGCTCGCTATCGCTCGCCAGGAAATAATCTACACCTAAATGGCACGAAATGTCTTAAAATTGACAACGAAATGGGTCGAAAGGTGTTAAAATCGCCAAACTAATAGGCCGAACGTCTTATAATCTCAAAACTAGTGGGGCTAAACATTAGGGAGAAAGGGATCCAGATAAACGGTCTGCTCCCCTTAAGCAAAATATAATTTAAATTTTTTAAAGAACACTAAGATTCTTTGCCTGTCATGGCTGTCTCTTTATAATCTCATCTTTTATGCCGGAATATATTGTATACAGTCAACATATGTTTAATTTTCTCTCACTGCAGGACCTGTTGAGCCACTCGTACCGTGCCATGGTACTACACGGTGGGGTGGACCAGATAGACCGAGACAGTACTATGTTAGACTTTAAGGCCAACCGAGTCCCCATTTTGGTGGCCACGTCTGTTGCTGCTCGAGGCTTGGATGTCAAGCAACTCATACTGGTTGTTAACTTTGACTGTCCCAATCATTATGAGGACTATGTACACAGGTAATTATTGGAGGAGTAGATTAGACGTACACAGGTAATTATTATACACATACATACACATTTTTTTAAGACTAAGTGCTTCACACATACGTGCAGTTTCAGTCGCTTGTCCTAATGGCGGCGTTCCAGGCAACCCTGTTATGGGCTGCTTCACTTGTCAGGTTTTTGGATTTGAGATCGGCACGTATAGTCCGATCCCAGGTCTTCCTCAGTCCACCCCTTGGTGCAGCTCCCTCCACAATCACAGACCTGCATTTTTTCACCCAATTTTGTTCATCCATTCTCTCCACATGTCCATACCATCCCAGTCTACTTGTACGCATCACCTCACTAATACTCTATACCTAAACGTCTCCTCGGCTCATAATTTTTTATTCTATCCTGCAGCCTGGCCCCACACATCCATCTCACCATTCTCATCTCATTACGTTCCATTCTGTTGACATCCTCTACTTTAACGGCCCATGTTTCTGAGACATACGTCAGTGTACCTCTAACACATGAGGCATACACCATTCCCTTCAGGGGGAGAGGCATTCTTTTCATGGTCAGAATTGGCAGCAGTTCTCTATTGGGGGAGTAGATTAGACGTACACAGGTAATTATTGGGGGAGTAGATTAGACGTACACAGGTAATTATTGGGGGAGTAGATTAGACGTACACAGGTAGTTATTGGAGGAGTAGATTAGACTTACCAATATATGTACTGGGCATTCCAATTAGTACACTATCAATAAAAATCCTTTTCACTAAAAATTATACTGTATATGTTTACAGAAGAGATAAATGAATAGATAGTAAAATTATAAATAAACAGTTAGCTATATGTATCAAGAAGATATAGATTTATAAATGAATAGTTAGTAAATGGAGGATATCATTGGTACTGTATTAACCTTTTAAGGGCAGGCAGCGTCCTGAGACATGTAGGCCATACAGTATTTTTGTTATGCCTTGAGTGGCAGCTAGAGAGGGAGAGACTCACTCAGGCTGTTCAAAGTCAACAGAGGATGCTCCTTCAGGATTTTCACCCCAACTAGGCATCCACTATGCTTTGTTGATCACAAAATATCATACCTATCCATCTATATACTCGGGCACATATCCCCCCCTCTTTTTTTTTTCCTTTTTTTTTTTGAGGGTGGCCGACCTAAGATGGAGCCCGAACAGAAACACACACACGAAGGGGGGAAAAAAAAAAAGTATCAATCAATCCCACACACCTAGGTCGCCCAGGAGAAATACCCAGAGACCCAGGCCCATTTGTGGTCCCCAGCTAAGATTCCCAGGTCCCAGATCTCCCGGAGATACAGTACTCTGATTTCCGCAGGCAGACATGCAGCAAGCAGCACACCACAATGCCAGCTCACCATGCATTCAGGCGTACCTTCATATCTACCAGCTCCCCGGGCCAGGCGCCTGACGGACTATTATCTACTCCAATTGGTGCCTGACCACCTCTCACAAACGACCTATGCATACATACCGTACATAAATTTAAAGACCAAGTACTCCACACAATTTTTTTTTTTTTTTTTTTTTTTTTTTTCCCTATTTCTATGTGATTGAGGGAGGCAAAAGGCATAACTGCCTATAACGGCGGGTGCCCAACCCCGAAAGGAGTTGAAATAGGGGAGCTATCCCCCCGCCAAAGGCGGCTTTCTAGGGCCTTTCCTAGCTGATGCTGAGAGGATTGGGTTCTAGTCATGTGGTGATGGGCTGGTCTATCCGAGTGAGAACTGAGCGATCTCTGCCATACCCATAGCTTACTCTGACTGTTCCTTTTACTTATATATCTTCTAGATCTCAAGTGGCGGCGTCTTTTCCGTGGATTGACCTCCCTACTGCCAACCTAGAAGTTGGCAGATTGGGAGCCAAAGTGTCACATTTTTCCCTTACCCCTCAACTTTCCCTTCATAATTGCTGAGGGGCACAGGGCCTTGGGTGGGGCTTTGGTTTCCCGGGCGTTTCCGCACCCTCCTCAGCTCCCTGCCTTGGAGTAGCTTCGGTCACCCGGGCTTTGTTAGTGGTAAGCAGGGAGGATTTTGTGGGGGCGCTCGTTTATGGCCTTGGCCTTGCTCGAGACCTTGGGGCTGTTCGGCCAGACAGCCTGGGGAACAACAACAACAACAACAACAACTGCCTATAGCGAGTGCCTCCCCCATAGTTGAAAGAGTGACAGGGCCAAAATCAAGGGACGTTCGAGCCAAAATGCCTGGACACACGGAGTTTGAAGCAATTTAAGTCATAGGAAGAAGGAAAGACTGATTCTGGGAGAGAGTTCCAGAGCTCAGCTGTTGAGTAGAAGAAAGTTTGAAAGTGATGTTTCACTCTTGGGTTGGAGAGTTGCACAGAGTAGGGGTGGGATTGAGTTGCAAGACGGGTACCACGTGCCCTACGTAAAGGAGGTGGTATGCACTGGGATAGCTCTGAGGAACACTGATTATTATAGTAGCGATAGAATAGCGAGAGAGATGCAACATTGCGGCGGAGAGAGAGAGATTGCAGAGAGTTGGTGAGTGGACGGGAGTTAATGATACGAAAGGCCTTCCTTTCAACTGATCTGATCCCACGTCTTTCTTGGTTTACCCCTGGGTTCAGCTCCCTCCACGTTCATGGACTTGCATCTTTTCACCTAACTTAGTTCATCCATCCTCTCCACATGCCCAAACCATCCAATCCTGCTTGTACGCATCTCATCACTGATACTCTTGATACCTATTTATATATATATACTGTACAGTAAACCCCCGATATTTCTGACCCTTTTTACTCGGAAACCCGCGCTTCTCGGAATGGCATCGGCCTCACGGAAATGTCCCTGTACAGTATATCTCTGAAATTTCCGAGTTGGACGGGATTTGTGTCTGGTTTACAATGTTCTTTCACTCGGTTTTAAGTGATTTTAGGATGAATTGAAGCCTGTGCCTTTTAATTATTGTGTTTGGAGTTCCTCAGGGATCGGTTCTGGGACTGATCCTCTTTATAGTTTATACTGGCAGCTTGGCATCCTTGCTAGATGCTCATGGTGTTGCCTATCACTTTTACGCTGATGACACTCAGTTGTATGTGAAGATAGAAAACATTAATGATACTAAGATCAAAATGGAATCTTTATTGTCTGACATTAAGATCTGGACGGCAAAGCGGAAACTCAAACTGAATGAGAACAAAACAGATTTTCATTATCATTCATGGAAATAGAAGGGGAAATGATGCTGAAAATGTAGTGACTGGATATAGGAGGATCTCAACTTCACCCAGTAAGCTCAGTGCGAAACTTTGGAGTATACTTTAACTCTAAATTGAACTATGAGAATCACATCAATCAGGTCATCAAAATTTGTAATCTCCAAATCAGAAACTTGTATTCAGTGAGACGGTTTCTTAACAAGCGCTGTCTTCTAACATTGGTTCACTCAATTGTCCTATCACGTGTAGACTATTGTAATGCCTTATTGATTGGCCTTCCTAATTACTTGCTACAAAAAGTTCAGTCCATACTAAATAGAACAGCGAGGCTCATATTTGATCTACCTCCAAGAACCCCCACTTCTTCATATTTGATAGAGCTGCACTGGTTGCCAGTTAAAGCTAGGATAGAATTTAAGTTGTGTCTTATGACTTTTAAGGCACTTATGTTTGGCGAACCTAAGTATCTAGCTGACCTCTTGAGACGCCCTTTGGCACGTTCTGGTGCGATCCTGAGAAGCAGTGATGATGTGCTGCGTCTTGATGAACCAGGAGCTATCCAGCAGTCCTCTTTCTCTGATTGGTCCTTTTCTTTCGTGGCTCCTAGGTTATAATATTAAATGCATTGCCTTTATCAATTAGACAGCTGAACTCCATAGACTCTTTCAAAAAACAGTTGAAAACCTTTCTCTTCTGTAGGAGTTATGATCTTGCTAGTGGCACAGTGACAGGTCGTTACAGACTCGAACTGCTGCCATGTTAAATAGATGTTGTTGCTTGAACTACAGGTGAACTGCACCACACTTCTCTTGATTGTGGTGCAATGTGTTACGAGCGCTAGTGAATTACTCTGGAAGCACTGGCGCTTGCGAGAAATAAAAGACCAGATTATAATTATTATTATTATTAATATTAATTAATTACTATGTACTGTACTGTCCCTGAAAACATAATACAGTAAACCCTCGCTATCTCAGACTAATTGGGGGGAGACCACTTCCGAGAAGCCCGATTTTCCGAGATGTCTGAAGTCCGACTTATATCCGACTTAAGGGGAGATCTCCACTTAAGGGATTTTTTTCTTGACCCCTTTCTCCCTCATGTTTAGCCCCATTGCTTTTGATATTATAAAACGTTTGCCCCTTTAGTTTAGCAATTTTAAGAAATTTTACCCCATATTAAGACCTTTCGTACCATTCAGGTGTCAATTTTATCCTGGCGAGCGATAGCGAGCCTGTAATTTAAGAGGAACCGGCCTTCGGCCGGGAAATTTTTCTACCGAAAAATGTACAAATATATCTTGAAAGGGACTCAAGGGGGTGTAATTTTAAGCTTGATGGAGGTCTAGGGAACAAACTAAATACCTCCCCTTAACCCTTGTCTAGCGGGGTGTTTTGGGCTATTTTGAGCATATTCAGGCCCTCCTGAATGATCAATCTAGTATCTGCATGAAAAAAAAAAAGTTATTTAGCAAAAAACTAGGCGCTAAAAGCCTCAAAATGAGACCAGAACAAGCTACGTAGCACTCGTGGTTCTCATACAGTGATACCAGTAACATGGGAGTTTAGCGTATTTCGGCATATTTTTCCCAGCTATGCTCACTACTGGCTACACTGCCGGCTTTTTGAGAACACAAGGAATATGAGTTAATGGGCGGCGGTAAGCCCTGGGAGTCGACTGTCTGGCCCGCTGCGTTCCCGGCCATTTGCACTCTATTTTAACCCTTTAAAAGCCTTAATAATGCTCCTAACTTGCTGAAAATTGGTGCACGACTTAAGTCGAGCGCCGCTCTTTAAGGGTTAAGAGAGGGAAAATTCCGAATTACAAGAGGAAAGTCCGCATCAGAGAAAATTGAGATTTTTTTTTTTTTTTTTTTTACATGTGAAATTCATCATATTTAATGACAAATACGAACCTTATTATGTTTTCAGGGACAGTACAGTACATAGTAATTAATATTAACACAATAATTAAAAGGCACAGGCTTCAATTCATCCTAAAATCACTTGAAACTGAGTGAGAGAACATTGTAAACCGGACACAAATCCTGTCCAACTCGGAAATTTCCGACATATACAGGGACATTTCCGAGAGGCCGATGCCATTCCGAGAAGTGCGGGTTTCCAACTAAAAAGAGTACGAGTTAGCGAGGGTTTACTGAAAGGGTCGTATTTTTCATTAACCCTCCAGCCCCGGCTACGCATTACATAAATATTCCCCGAAACCCGGGTGTTTTGGCCGAAAAACGTCTAGACTAGGCTACCGTATCTTTGTTATTCTGACTGCTTCCGCATTCCCGCGCATCCCCAAGCGTAGCTGTGTTATTTACCTGTAGAATGGCGTTAAGTAGAGCTCTCTAAGTCAACTGGTTCAGTTACATACATACATACATAAAATTTTAAGACGGAGTGTTCCACACATAAGTGCAGTTTCAGTCTCTTGTCCTAATGGCGGCGTTCCAGGCAACCCTGTTAAGGGCTGCTTCACTTGTCAAGTTCTTGGATTTGAGATCGGCGCGTATAGTCTGATCCCAGGTCTTCCTCGGTCCACCCCTTGGTGCAGCTCCCTCCACAATCACAGACCTGCATTTTTTCACCCAATTTTGTTCATCCATTCTCTCCACATGTCCATACCATCC
Source organism: Paralithodes platypus (assembly GCA_032716605.1). Taxonomy (NCBI): domain Eukaryota; kingdom Metazoa; phylum Arthropoda; class Malacostraca; order Decapoda; family Lithodidae; genus Paralithodes; species Paralithodes platypus. The sequence goes on along the minus strand of CM064522.1, from coordinate 32,167,615 downwards.
CAGTCTACTTGTACGCATCACCTCGCTAATACTCTTTATACCTAAACGTCTCCTCAGCTCAACATTTGTTATTCTATCCTGTAGCCTGGCCCCACACATCCATCTCACCATTCTCATCTCATTACGCTCCATTCTGTTGACATCCTCTACTTTAACGGCCCATGTTTCTGAGGCATACGTCATTGCACTTCTAACACATGAGGCATACACCTTTCCCTTCAGGGGGAGAGGCATTCTTTTCATGGTCAGGATTGGCATCAATTCTCTGAACTTCCCCCAGCCACACCTAATTCTAGCAACAGTGGCAGCCTCGGCCCCACCACCGGCAGAGATGGTATCTCCTAGGTAACAAAACTTGTTCACCAGCTCCAAAGACTCATTTCCAAAATTCACAGCCACAGGATCATCACTTAACACAAGCTCGCCTTTGCACACTACGCACTCAAATTTCTCTATTTCTGACTTATCCTTCGGCAGGGGCCCCTTTATTCTACTACAGCGCTTACTCCCATGGTGTACCCAACATCGACAGATGCTACATTGAATTGAGTTAACGCCCACTCCCTTTCCACACACTGCACATGGGTATGCACCGCTCTTTTCCACATTGCCTCGTCTCAAACTACAATGCATAACCTTGGTTTTGTTAATATTGACTCTTAAACCCTTGCTCGCCATGCCCTCTCTCCACTCTCTGAATTTGGCCTCAGCATCCTGCATACTGTCAGCTATTAGGACTAAATCGTCTGCATAAAACAGTTCCAACGGGAGTCCGCCTCTAAAAACTCTAGACAGCGCCTCCAAGACCATAATAAAGAGGAGGGGGCTTAACACTGAACCCTGATGGACTCCAACACGGACTGCGAACTCATCACTCAGTACACCCTTCACCCTCACCGAACTTCGCGAATCCTCATACATCTTCATTATCACACGCACCAGCCACTCTTCCACACCAAGTTTCCTCATAGCCCACTGTACAACATCTCTAGGTACCCTATCAAAGGCCTTCTCCAGGTCCACAAACACAAAGTAAAGATCCCTGCCTTTTAGTAGGTATCTTCCCTGTATCTGCCTGACTATGAAGATAGCATCGGTTGTACCACGTCCTGGCATAAAACCAAACTGCATATCATCAATAGAGATGCTTTGCCTGATCAAACCCTCAAGGACTCTCTCACAGACCTTCATGATTTGGTCAAGCATTTTCAGGCCCCTATAATTTCCTCTATCTAGCGCATCCCCTTTTCCTTTGTATATATTTACTATTACACTTTTGAGCCAATCCTCTGGGATTTTCTCATCTTTAATAATGGTGTTTATCAACTCAGTGACTAAGTTTACACCAATCTCCCCTGAGGCTTTTATCATCTCAGCGACAATGTCGGAGCAACCTGGAGCTTTACCGTCCTTCATTTTATTGATTACGTCGCTCACTACAGCTGGTGCTATCAAAGGAGGGGGCCCAGATATTGGTTTTTTGATACTAAGCTGTTCCTTATCCCATTCAAACTACATTTAGCAATCGTTCATAGTGTACCTTCCATGCTTCTCTGATTTCATTTTCTGCATACACAATCTTCCCATTATCATCTCTAACACACTGTTCACCTATAATATCCCTACTGTCATTTTTAACTCGCCTAGCTAGGTTGAAGATCCCATTGGGATTGTCAGTGGTACACACTTGTTCGAGGACCAGGTCCTTAATGCGATTTTTAGCATTGTAAATAACTCTTTTGGCAGTTCGTTTAGCTGCCTGGTATTCCTCCCTGCTGCCTCCTTTCTTCCATGCTTTGAAGCATCTCCTTTTCTCTTTCACAGCATGTTCTACCTCATCGTTCCACCACCAAGAGGTCTTATTCCTGGGGTGACCCTTTGTTTTCCCACAGACTTTGTCAGTGGCAGCGATAAGGCTATGCTTAAGAAAGTTCCATTGGCTATTTACATCGTTAGGCCTAGCTTCCTTATTTCTATTCATTTCCTCCAGTTCATTATGAAACCTATCCCTAACTTCCTTGTCCTTCAGCAGCCACACTTTCCTTTTGGGTATGTAAACCTTCTTGCTCTTAGGATCTCTGTATAAGCTCATGTCGCACACAAGTAGCTTATGCTGGGGGATACATTCTTCGCTCGGGATAACCTTTACATCTCGAACTAGTTTCCAGTCTTTCCTGTTAACCAAGAATTAATCTATCTGGCTACTGGAGACCCCAGAGTTATATGTGATCAGGTGGCTCTGTCTTTTCTTGAACTTTGTGTTACACAACCATGTTGAGTGCAACGCAGGACTCCAATATATATTCGCCTTCTAGATTTCTCCTTCCGTAACCAATTCCTCCATGTACCCCCTCGTATCCATCTGCAGATGCTCCCACGTGACCATTGAGGTCCCCCCCCACGATAGTTATTTCGTTCTCCGAGAGGCCTGAAATGACACTGACGGTGTCATTCCAGAAGTCCTCTTTTATCTCTTTCTGTAAACCAGCCTGTGGGGCATATGCAGATATCACATTCAGAATTGAGGAATTCTTTCACCAACTTTCAACTTGATGTGATGATGATTGTGATGATGATTTCATTGGAGATAACTTTATGACAACAACAGCCACTTTACACTACTTTTCGATACTTAACAACAGCATACAGGCACACACGAACAAGCGACGCTCTCCTTCTTGTGGCCGGAGATGCGGGGCGTCGGTCCAGCCGGCTGTTGTTTACATGCGTCGGACCGACACCTCGCACACCAAGCTCACAGGCTTTCAACCACTGGGCGTTAAAGAGCCCTTCCGGGCAGCTCTGGTATGCTTTTTTATGGGCGTTCAAGAGCCCTTCCGGGAACAGAGGGTTAATATGATGAATTTCACATGTTTAAAAAAAAAAAAAAAAAAAAAAAAATGCTCAATTTTCTCTGGTGACGCGGACTTTCCTCTTCTAATTCGGAATTTTCCCTCTCTTAAGTCGGACATAAGTCGGACTTCGGACATCTCGGAAAATCGGGCTTCTCGGAAGTGGTCTCCCCCCAATTAGTCCGAGATAGCGAGGGTTTACTGTATATATATATATATATATACAGGTATATATGTTGGGAGGCTGTTCATTTGTATAAACATTAAATTGGGGGTTAAGGGCGAGATATTTAGTTTCTTCTGCTCTTCACTAGATATCCTATCTTGCAGGTTGGCCGCACACATCCATCTCGCCATTCTCATTTGGGTACGTTCCATTCTGTTGATGTCATCCACTTTGACAGGCCACTTTTCTGAAGCATATGTCATTGCGCTTCTAATACATAAAACGTACACCTTGCCCTTCAAGGGGAGAGGGAGTCTTCTCATGATTAGAATTGGTAGCAGTTCTGCGAACTTTCCCCAGATGTATTTTGTTTTGGCGATAGTGGCGGCCTCAGCTCCACCATCGGCAGAGATGGTATCTCCCAAGTAGCAAATCATGTCCACCATCTCCAGTGCCTCATTGCCTAAGTTCACACTCTTGAGCCAGTCATTTAACATCACCTTTATACATGTATGTATGTACTCAGGCACATACGCCATACCTGGGGATGGCCAACTCCGGCGACTCGAGACAGAGCCCGAACAGAAACAACATTTAAAGTTCCAATTCGTGGGTTCCGGGACCATATTCGCGTTCCCTTGCCCCTTTCTCTGTCCCATCTATTCCATCTATCTATCTATAAACTCTGGCACATACACCATTTTTTTTTTTTTTGTAGCTGGGGGGGGGGGGGCTGACTCCAGACAGAGCCCGAACAGAGACAAAAAAATAAACAAATAAACAGAATTACACACACATCTAGGTCGCCCAGGAGAAAAAAGTAACACCCCGTTTGTAACATTAATCATCCATTACAAACCCCTATGTACTTGAATAAAGCCAGAGACCTAGGCCCATTTGGGGCCTCCAGCAAAAGATTCCCAGGTCCCAGACCTCCCGGAGAGGTTCTGATCTCAGCAGGCAGACACGCAGCGGAACCATACCACAATGCCCGCCCACTACGCATCCAGGCATATCCTTCATATATACCGGCTCCCTGGGCCAGGCGCCTGACGGACTATTATCTAGTCCAACTAGCGTCTGACCCCCTCTCCCAAACGAACGCATTTTCACTCCTCTATTCACTAGCATTCTCCATTCATTCCTACTTCTCTTGCCTGATCTATAGTCATTCCTCTATCTTCCACGCTTGTCCTACACAGTTTCTCCATCTCAATGGAGGTCTTCCTTGCCCTCTACCTCCCCTTGCATCTGACTCACAAATTCTCTTTGTAAGCATTTTATCTTCCATTCGCTCGACATGTCCATACCAGCACAGCACCCTTCTGTTCACTCTGGCCGACAAATGTTCCTGCTGCCCCACTCTCCTATATATCTTTTCATTCCTCAATCTGTCTCTACAAGTCACTCCACACATACTCCTCAAGCAGCTCATCTCCATCACATTCAGCTTTCTTCTCTCCTTTTTCTTCAGAGTCCATGTCGCAGCCCCATACATCACTGTTGGTACAACTATCCCTTGATCCATTGCACTTTTAACTTTCATTCCGACATTTCTCACCTTCCACATACAGTACTGTACTACCCATTGCTCCGAAAACTTTCCTTCCTTCACATACTCTCTGTCTCGTCTAATAGGTGAATTATATAAGGGAAGGAGGATTCCTAGCCTCCCACCCCCGTACATACATAAATACATACATACATACATAGACACAAATTTAAAGACTAAGTGCTCCAAACGAAGCGCGGTTCCGGTCTCACATCCTAATGGCGGCGTTCCAGGTAACCCTGTTAAGAGCTACCTCACTTGTCAGGTTCTTTGATTTAAGATCAAAACGAAAACTCCGATCCCACATCTTTCTTGCTCCGCCCCTTGGTGCAGCTCCCTCCACATTCATGGACTTGCATCTTTTCACCCAGCTTTGTCCAAACCATCCAAGCCTGCTAGTACACATACGCCCCTTTGCATACTACAGTATACAATTACAAACTCATTACCTCAGGAATATGAAGAAAGCTACAGACAGTGTGATATTTTTTTTTTTACAGAAAGGATACAATGCTTCATCTTAAGCTACTTTAACCCCTTCAGACTCATATGACTCAGAGGTTGCCAGATTAGCAATAAGAAATAGAGTTCTCTCACTCTTATAATTACCTCTCCAAAATTAGTTTTCTGCTCACAGCTAACTCAAAGACAACTGCAGAGGTTGAAGTAACTAAACTAAAGGTTTCTAAATACCCCTGATGGTAACAAAGGCTTTAAAGTATCCCTAATCGGCTCAAAATCGCGTCATATGTCGGAGAGGGTTAAGTTTTCTATATCCCTTTCCTTTGAGAGAGATAAAATGGGTTGATCACAAAATACTCACAAAATATCATACCTATATCTCTATCTATCTATATACTCTGGCACATACCCCATTAGTGTGTTTAAAAATCTATGTTTGGTAACCCAGGTTCGAATCACATGCTTTCGTTAATTTCATTGGGGGTGTTTGGTGTTGGAGTGAAATTAATAAAAATAGATTATCATTAGGTTCAGGGATATTTCGTAGCGAGGCCGGTCTATATGATCTGTGTCCCACATAACCATTAGGCTACCAAAGTGCAGTTGGGAATATGTACATGATTAGATTAATATCCAGTATTCGAGAATGGATAATAAGTCGTAGGCTTGTGCATAAACCTTAATTGTCTTGATGGTGTAATGGTTAATGTGTTTAAAAATCAGTGTGGTAACTCAGGTTCGAATCCCGGCGTATCACATGCTTTCATTAATTTCATTGGGGGTGGTTGGTGTTGGAGTGAAATAGATAAAAATACTGTAGATTAAAAACTATGAAACACTTAAATTATGCCCACCCTTTAACCCATCCAACCCGGAAGGGCTCTTGAACGCCCATAACAACCTCGGCCCGCACAACCCGGAAGGGCTCTTGAACGCCCATTGCTTGCATGCGTGCTTTCGAATGCTGCGCGTACATTTTTGGTATCATGGGACGGTAGGTGGCGCCACCAGGCGTAAACGACGCCACAACAACAGTATCTACCCCGACGCCATCATGGACAGTACGCCAAATAGTGATTCCGCTGTGTCCGATACCGTGCTTCCTACGACGCCCTTGCTAGTTCGTCGCGCCTTACCCCGACGCCATCGCCTAAATGTGTTATCTCCCGGAGGTATTGAGACGACATTGAGACTTTATGAGCGAGCTGATGCCAAGCATAATGTTGATGATGAAGTCAGTGACGACTCCAGTAATTATAAGTCGAGTGATTATGGCCATGAGAGTGACAAAGAAGAGCAATTCCTGGGATTTGCGAGAGAACATGACAGTGATGAGAGTGATGAAGGTGATGTACCAGTTGTTGAGGAAGCTGGTTTACCTAAAGACAGTGAACTTGAGAGAGTGAGTGAGTGGGAGAGTTCAAGGTCACTCACCAAATTTCGCATAAGTGACACGACTCCAAGCCCTTCCCCAGGTAAATCGCCTTTCAAGCTACATTTGTGTAAGCAGAAAATACTTGAGAAGGCGGCCGCGGCAGCTAGGGAACAAGCAAAAATACTTGGTGAGGATGAGGCTGTGAGTGAGGGTCAGCGTGGTGACCCTTCTCGTCCGCCATTGTCTCCCTTATCTACCCACGCCACCCAAGATGACCCGGATGCCCCGCATTCTTCCCCACCACCCCCACCATTGCCAAGGGTTGAGGACCCCCCACTTTCGGCCTATTTGCCTCCTAGGTCCCCCGACAGGAGACATACTGCTGCCGAAAAGGGGAAAGGTAGGAAATATACCAAAAAAATTAAGAAAAGTAAGAGAGTTTTGTTCGAGGCTCCCGCGGCGTCCACCCCGGCCGGCCCCAGCCATACGTCCCCGCAACTTTCCCCACGGTCCTCCCCACCTCTCCCACCTTCAACATGTCTTCCTGAAGAAGTCTTTGAGCTCGCATCACCAATACCTGGGCCTAGTGACAGTGAAACATTGCTTTCTGTCACTCGTCGCAGGCCAAGGAGCCCAGGACCTCGGGGTGACACAGCCTCACCTGCCACTCCTTCCCCACCTCGCCCACCCGCACGCCGCCCACGCATCACTGGTTCCCCGCCAGATTATGTGGGGGCCACTGATGATGAAGGGCACCTCTCTTAAGACTCTGGCCATGATTACATAGGTCCACCGTCAGGGCAAGATGACCACTCTGACGATGACTATATGGACATCGACGACCCTCGACCCATCCGCTTGGCCCGGCGTCGTGCTGCCCGTCGTGCTGCCCGCCGCCCTGGCCGACGCCCTCGCCGCCCTAGGGCGCGCGCCTCCCGAGTTGGCCGTGGGCGTGCTGGGCCACCAGCTGGAGCTCCTCGTCAGCGTAGACAAGACCCATTCTACGTTTTTCAGTGGCAAGACGTAGTTGATGAGGATGGATACAACCCTGATGTGCCAGCTTTTGATGAGGTACTGGAGGGTTCAGGCATTACCCCCAATTTTCCTGCAGGCCCCAATGCTCCACCACACAAACTATTTGAGGCCTTCTTTGATGAGAGGTGGTAGGCTATGTTGTCAAAGAGACAAATAAGCAGCACCAATTCCAGGTCCACTTTTTGGGCAAGGTGACCAAGGGCCACATGAGGCAGTGGACCCCAGTGACTCATAAAGAGTTCATGGTGTTCCTGGCACTCACCATGCTAATGCCTCATGTCAAGAAGCATAGGTTGCCTGACTATTGGATCACCAATGATCTCATATCCACCCCTGCCTTAGGGAAATATATGTCTCGCGACCGGTACCTTGATATCCTCGCAGCGCTCCATCTTGTCACCAACACCAACGTCCACCTCGGTGACAAGCTGTGGAAGATTAGGACGTTGTATGAGAGGATGCGAGAACGCTTCACCTCCTACTTCAAGCCCTTCCGCAAGGTCGTCATTGACGAGTCTCTTGTGCTGTTCCGGGGAAAACTCAGCTTCCGGCAGTACATCCCCTCAAAAAGACATCGCTTTGGCATAACATTCTTTGTGCTGTGCGACTGCCAAACTGGCTATGTCCTGGACTTCCTGGTCTACAGCGGGAAGGAAGGGAACTTGCTTGTGGACCCCCTCATTGGCTTTGGCGGAGCAGTGGTGCAAGCCATGATGGACCGCTACTTTCACAAGAATCACGTCCTCTACACGGACAATTATTACACGTCCCCCACTCTCTCACAGTACCTGCATGAGCGCAAGACGGGGACTGTAGGCACAGTACGAGGGAAAAGGAAGGGCATGCCACCTTTCCCTCCAAAGACCAAAAAAGGTGATGTGTTCCGGAAGAAGTCGGGGCCCATTCTGGCTATCCACTGGCACGACCAGCGGAAGGTTAACCTCCTGACCACCATCCACAAGGGGGAAATGGTGGAGACTGGCAAGGTGGATCGCCGCACCCAGGCCAGGGTGACCAAGCCCGATGCTGTCCTGGAAGTCTACAATATCAACATGAGGCTGGTGGACAAGTCCGACATGCAGATAGGCTTCATTGACTGCCTGCGTACCTCGTGCAGATGGTACAAAAAGTTCTTTCTGCATATGGTGGACATGTCAGTTCTGAATGCCTACAATATATACAAGCTTCGGAATGTGAACACACCCATGAAGTTCAATAGCCTGCGGAGGTTCCAAAAGCAGGTGTTGACGGAGCTCCTGGAGAAGTACAGTATGCTACGCCACAGAGGGCAGTGGCACATCCTGGGCCCGCCGTTATTGACCGCTTGCAGTGTGCTCAATACTTGATTAGGCACAGGCTTGGTTCCCTGCCTCAGAATGAATCCGGAAGAACACAGCAGAAGCGGTGCCATGTCTGCTACAACAGCAGGGTGAGGCCGAGGCCAGGTAAAAAGTCAACCATGGAGTGTGTGGAGTGCAAGGTGGCACTCTGTGCTTTAGAGTGCTTCTTTGATTACCACTCCAAGCTGGAGTTCTAATAATCATAGTGAAAGTGCCAAAGATAATGACAATATGTACAGTATATATATAGGCAAAAAGTGGAAGTAAACCAATTTATTGTTATACAAAAGTCATGTATTATGAACACATTTATACAAATACAATTACACCATAATAATATGTGAAAGTGACACATATGTATATACCAAGTGACATTCATATGATTAGAACCTATAGAAATATAGAAATCAGTGAAAAAAGACACAATAAATTGTATATAAAACGTTTACAAATCATATAACTAAGTGAAAGTGACACAAGACCTAATATTTGATGGCCAAAGTATAATAAACACCTGTGATAACGAATAATCAGTGCCTAATACAACAATAACCTACCTCAATTACTAATAAAATGTACGGTATCGAGTGAAAATGAGCATTATCAGTGACAGTGACACTCTCTAAAGCATATTTGTCAAAGTGAAAGTGACACAAGACCTAATATTTGATGGCCAAAGTATAATAAACACCTGTGATAACGAATAATCAGTGCCTAATACAACAATAACCTACCTCAATTACTAATAAAATGTACGGTATCGAGTGAAAATGAGCATTATCAGTGACAGTGACACTCTCTAAAGCATATTTGTCAAAGTGAAAGTGACACAAGACCTAATATTTGATGGCCAAAGTATAATAAACACCTGTGATAACGAATAATCAGTGCCTAATACAACAATAACCTACCTCAATTACTAATAAAATGTACGGTATCGAGTGAAAATTAGCAATATCAGTGACAGTGATACCCTATTAAACATATTTTATATAATTGGCCTCAAAATAACTAGAAAATATCAAATAAACATCACATTCTCAATATCAAACACTAAAATCGTCTAAGGGAGATAAATACTTTGGCGCGACGAGCGGCTAGGTGCGTCGTAGCCATGGCCAGGGCGACGCGTCCGAACGCGGGAAGAATTTTCCGCCGAAAAGCACTCGTCTTCCCGCGCTCACCATTATGCAACCAGAGGGGCTAGAGACCTCTACTCAACGCCATTCGACAGAGGAAGGTTTGTGGAACATTATTCTTTTTTATTCACAACATTACATGCCATATTCATTGACTTACAGAGTAGTTAACATAGCCCAAAGATCGTCAAAACACCCGGTACCGCAGCACAGTCGCAAGCTATAGCCCCCGGGGCTGGAGGGTTAAGGGTTAAGAAGTTGAAGGTTTGATAATTTACTGTAATGGTACATACACTTTAAAGATTTAGTTATCCATAGAAGTTTGGTCTCATTCTTGTTTAATTTTCTTATTTAATTTTTTCTTGATCTTGATATCTTGTCTACCATATATTTAGGTGTGGTCGAACGGGTCGCGCGGGCAACAAGGGATGGGCGTACACCTTCCTGACGCTCGACCAGCCTCGCTATGGCGGGGATGTGATCCGTGCACTGGAACTTTCTGACACGCCAGTACCCCCAGATCTACAGGTGGGGCCTAATGCTAGAGTGGAGTTGATTAATTTGCTACTTTATATGCTGATGTTTAGGGCTATGATTTTATAGGAATTTGCTGATTAACCCCCTGAGGATCAATAAATGACAGTTACTGTTTATATATATATATATTTTAATTAGGCCTGAGTGCAGTTTAGAAATTTATTACATTTTGTGGTCTAAAAATGTTTTTCCAGCTATAGAAAACTGAAAAGTTTAGGGTTAACTAAAGTAAAATCTTCAAAATTTTCTCTGGGGTAAGAAATGGTTATAAATATGCTACAAACCATGTGAATCGCATTCTGAGTCTCGGGGGATTATTGGATTTTAAATAATAATTTATAACTTGCAAAATAAACAAATCAAAACTTAGATGAACACAGTAAAAAGACAAAACAACTAATCAAAATCGCTATGTGGAAACAACGCTTATGCAAAATAATAATTTATAAATAAACGAATACAATCCACCACATACGGTGTACATTACTAGATGAACAAGTTAATCTGTTTCCAAAGCAAACTAATCGCACACATAACAACGCACTATCGTCACGTTAAGGAATTAGTCAATTTGGGAAGTCGGGGACGTTCTGGTAAGTTTTACTAAACTCTGCATGAATAAAAAAACTACAAATACTGTAGTGTCAAAATGTTCTATTAAAATCAAATTTGCAACTTGACAAGACCTTAACAATAGTACAAAATACAAATAGCACTCGCTAACGATAGTGCTATCGGGTAGGTATCTGTAAGCATAGCATGCCTCAAGTGACTCCTAACAATTACTACCCTACAAATAACCTACATTTATTGTACAAATAAACTAAGGAAATCGCAAAAGCGAGCAATTGATACTATCAACAATGAATAGGTACAATATAATAAAGAACAATATTTGCAAAATATGAAGAAGCAACAAAAGATTTAAGCAAAGAGTACTCTTTTTAACAAGAACAATTAATTAAAAAAAATAATAATAACAATAGAAAAATATAAACATTAATACTTACAGACAAAAAAGTCATAATAATTGACCTTAAAATGATAAAATTTGTGCAACAATTTACTTGCAACAAAACCTCTGTCTACTAAGAGTCTGTATAGTAACCTAGCTCTAGCCCAAAAGTCTTCTACTTTAGTACAAATTTTACAAAATCTTATTAGCTGGTGCTGGTTGGGGGGAGGGGCGTCGACTGACTGGGGACAGAGGTGCATGGGGGCGGTTCGTTCGTGGCCACCCCTTCGGGGATCACGGCGTTAGGCAATAGGTAGATAGATAGAGATAAGTTATTTTACTATCGATATTAGCCTACTACCAGGGAAAGGAAAATGTATTACGTTATCATTAAAATTGTCAACTTTGTGGTATATTTAAAGTGTGCACTGTTCATTAACAATCTGTATATTTATATCAAGAACATTTTCAACTTAATCATTTATGTGATCTTGTGTGAGGGGAATGGAATTTGGACATATTTGTTTAGCGACTTGATTAAAATTTAACATATTGCAAACGAGAATATCATCAATATATCTACTATTATTACTTAACCCGTACAGCCCCAGCGACGCGTCTGACGCGTCGGCGATGTATGTAACGCACAGCCCCAGAGACGCGCCTGACGCGTCACCCTAATTGCGCCGACCGTAACCTCAGGTGTAGCCACTCAAGAGGGCTCAGATTTGTATGGGAACTGTATACGTATCCCACGCAACTGTGCCGATGGTTGAAAACTCTCAAAGTCCACGTGCGTGCGCGCGAGCGCGCAATAACCTGGATTTTGGGATAATTGCCTTCAATTTTTTACTCTTGTAAAATCCGTTTTCGGGGGCTCTGTAGGACCATTTTTTAAGCTTTTTGAGCGTTTTTTCGTGGTTTTTCCTTCATTCCTAACCCATTCGCTATTGTTTCTGGAATAAAACAATTTTTTTGAAAACCGGCCGGGTTCTGGTGCGCAAACATTACAAAACTAGCCGGGGCTCCACGGGTTAAATAAAATATCTGATTTTTGAATCAGAGCTTTCAACAGTAATTTATAATAAAATACATTATGTTTATACTGTACAGTAAAAGTCCGATAATCCGACGACCGAAAATTGGAATCTCTCAATAGTCCGATTTTTTAAAAATGAGGCCAAATCCGAATTCACCCAATAGTCCGAACTTCAAAAAGTCCCAAAGTCCCCTTTTTGAGGCATTAGGCCACCCAAAACCCATCCAAATAACACATAATGGTACACACACATATCATATGCTCATGAAATCATGAACCCCCTGGGGGTTAGGGAATAGAATATGCCCTACGTGCCTTCTGCGTGTCGTAAGAGGCGACTAAAGAGGTTGGGTCGGTGGGCTTGCGACCCCCACCCGGAAAAAATATCTAAGCAAAGAAAAACGAACGAACAGCCTCGGATGCGGATGGAACCAACGTTGACGAACCACGACCGACTAAGGACATGCCTTCGGACATTCTGAGAATGGCTACGTGGAATGTTAGTGGCATGAATGATGGCACAAAAGAGAGAGGTTCTGGAAGTGTTAGTGAATGCCAGGCTGGATGTATGTGGAATGACAGAGACCAAATGGAAAGGTTCAGATGTGAGAGAATGGGAATGTGGAATGGGTGTGTGTGCTGGAGTGAGTGAAGGAACAGCGAGAGAAGGTGCATGTTTGTTTGTAAGTAGCAAATGGAAGGAATGTGTAAGAGAGTATGGGTCTGTGGGTTCAAGGATTGTGTGGGTGAGAATGAAAGTAGGAATACAAACGTGGGTGATTGTATGCGTGTATGCCCCGACAGAGGATATACTTGAAAGAAAGAAAGAGGAGTTCTGGATGAATGTGGAGGCGTGCCTGGAGAAGTTTGACAAGAATGAAAGAATATTTCTGATTGGGGATATGAATGGTAAGGTGGGTGATAGGAAAGTTGAGGGAGTGGTGGGAGGGTGGGGGGTACCATCAGAGGTGAATGGGAATGGTAGTGCACTTGTGGACGTATGTGTGGGGAGGAGGCTGTGGATAGCCAACACCTTCTTCCGACACAGAATGATCCACAGGTACACGTGGAAACGGATGTTGACGATGAAGGATAAGACAGTGGTGGAACGAAAGTCATTGATTGATTATGTATGTGTGGATGAACGAATGAAGAAATCTGTGATGGATGCTAGGGTGTATAGGGGTATTGGAGGGGGTCTGTCTGATCATTATGTAGTGGTAGCTAAGGTTAGGATACAAAAGAAGTGGGTGAGGAGAGCGGGAGGGAGGCGAGAGGAGGGTGGAATGGTGAGGAGGGTGGAGAGGTTGCAGGAGGAGGAAGTCAGGGAGGAGTACAGGAGAGCAGTGGAAAGACGACTAGGTGGGTTCGACCTGGAAGTTATGGAGGAAGTGGAGGAGATGAGCAAGGTGTTTAAGGATGAGATCTGTGCAGCATGTGAGGAGGTGTGTGGAGTGAGGAGAAGAGGGAGGGGAGTGAAAGGTACAGCATGGTGGACAGAAGAGGTAAGAATAGCTATGGAAGAAAAGAAGAAAGCATATAGAGAGTGGTTGGGTAGTAGAGGGAATGAAGATTCCGAGAGACAGAAACGAGCGAGGTACGTGGAGAGTAAGAGGGTGGTGAAGAGAGTAGTGAAGGAAAGTAAGAGAAGAGTAGATGAGGAATTTGGAAGGAATCTGAGTGTAAAATGGAGGGAGAGTAAGAAACTGTTCTGGAAAGAAGTCAAGAAAGTTAGGGAAGGTAGCAAGGGAAACAGTAAGGGTGTGAAAGATAAGAATGGGAGAATGCTAGCCGAGAAGCAAGAGAGAGTCGAAAGATGGAGGGAGTACTTCAGTGAGTTGCTAAATGAAAGGAATGAAGAGCCAGCAAACATAGCTGGATATGGTATGGGAGGGAGAAGAAGAAGTAGTGGAGGAGGAGGTGGGGATCAGGAGGTCAGAAGTGTGGGAAGCCATGAAAAGAGTGAAGTTGGGGAAAGCACCAGGAACAGATGGAGTGTGTGGGGAAATGTTGAGGTATGGTGGTGAGATAGTGATAGAATGGGTATGGAAAATGTGCAAACTAGCATGGGAGAAGGGGAGTGCACCTGATGACTGGAAGACTGGCATAATAGTCCCCCTATATAAGGGCAAAGGGGAAAGAGGAGTGTGTGGTAACCACCGAGGAATATGTCTTCTAAGCGTAGTAGGGAAGGTATACAGTAGGGTAGTGATTGAGAGAGTGAGAGTGAGAACGGAGAAATGGATAGGCGACGAGCAGGGAGGTTTTAGGAAGGGAAGAGGATGTGTAGATCAGATTTTTACCCTGAATTGTGTTGTGGAGAAGTATCTGGAGAAGAAACAAAAGGTGTATGGTGCCTTTATGGACTTGGAGAAGGCCTATGACAGAGTGGATAGAGAAGGTTTGTGGAAAGTACTTAGAATATACGGAGTAGAGGGCAAGTTGCTGAAAGCAGTGAAGAGCATGTATGAGGGTGCAAAGGCGGCAGTACGTGTGGAGAGTGAGCAGAGCGAGTTCTTTGACCTGAATGTTGGTTTGAAACAGGGGTGTGTGATGTCCCCGTGGTTGTTTACTGTATATATGGATGGAGTTATGAAAGAAATACTATCAAGAGCAGTGGATGTTGGTGTATCGCTGAAAAGGGAGGGAATTGAGTGGAAGCTACCTATACTGCTGTTTGCGGATGATACAGTTCTGATGAGTGATAATGAATGGGAGTTGCAGGGTCTGGTAAATGAGTTTGGAACAGTGTGCGAAAAACGGAATTTGAAGGTAAATACGGGGAAGAGCAAGGTTATGGTCTTCGAAAGGGGTGAAGTCACAGAGTGTGAGGTGAAGCTGAACGGTCAGGCTATGGAGATCGTCAACTCTTTTAAGTATCTGGGCAGTGTGTTGAGTAAAGATGGGACTGGATGAAGAGGTGCGGGAGAGGGTACAACAGGGGAAGAGGGTTGTAGGAACGCTAAAAGCAGTAACAAGAAATAGGGTGGTCAGTATGGAAGTGAAGAAGTCCTTGCATGACAGTGTGGTAATCCCGATACTGACTTACGGAAGCGAAGCATGGACGTTGGTTGAGAGACTCAGACCAAGAGTGAGAGCAGTGGAAATGAATTACTTAAGGAGTGCGTGCGGAGTTACATGGAGGGATAGACAGACTAATGAGGAAGTAAGAAGGAGGTGTGGTGTGGAGGTAGATGTGCTGGAAAGTGTGAAAAGGAACAACTTGAGATGGTTCGGCCATATGGAACGTATGGAAAGCGAGAGAATGACTAAGAGGGTGTACGAGAGCGAGGTAGAGGGGGAGAGGTAGACCGAATATGAGGTGGAAGGATGGAGTGAGGAACTACATGAACGAAGGCGGTGCTGGTTGGGGGGAGGGGCGTCGACTGACTGGGGACAGAGGTGCATGGGGGCGGTTCGTTCGTGGCCACCCCTTCGGGGATCACGGCGTCAGGCAATAGATAGATAGATAGATGAAATCACTTTAAAAGTTTACCATTATGTGTCATATTGGATGTATAGCGTTATATTGTGCATATGCATAGCCTATATTGTGTTCAGGTTTTCATCAGGCCATTAATACACAGGTTCATAGGGGTAAATTCCAATAATCCGAAAAATCCGGTAATCGGAACGAGGCCCGGTCCCCTGCTATTCGGATTACAGGACTTTTACTGTAATTGATATAGATATACAGAATTGACATTGACTAGAATAATTTTCTTAACCCTTAAAGAGCGGCGCTCGACTTAAGGCGTGCACCAATTTGCAGTAAGGTAGGAGCATTATTAAGGCTTTTAAAGGGTTAAAATCGAGTGCAAATGGCCGGGAGCGCAGCAGGCCACACGTCCGACACCCAGGGCTTACCGCCACCCACTGACTCACGCTCCCTCTGTTCTCGAGAGGACGGCAGTGTTACCATTAGTGAGCGTAGTGGGAAAAAATATGCCGCTATACGCTAAACTCCCATGTTGGTGGCACCACTGCATGAGAACCACGAGTGCTACGTAGCTCGTTCTGGTCTCATTTTGAAGCTTTTAGCGCCTAGTTTTTTGCTGAATACATTTCTTTTCATGCAGATACTTGATTGATCATTCAGGAGGGCCTGAATATGCCCAAAACAGCCCAAAACACCCCGCTAGACAAGGGTTAATCATGTGTCTGACTTGACTGGTGAGTTTCCAGCCAGAAGCCAGCAGTAACCTTTGGTCAAAGTTGAAGTTGTAGACCCAGCATCTTGGATCTGAGCGGGGTAGTTCCAAATATTGCAGGGTGGAAGTTCACTGGTGGAGAGTTAGACAACCTAGGGTTAGAAGTTTTGTTTATATTTCTTGATAAGGTACCGTCAGGAAGTTTATTGGTGATTGGAAGAAAACTTATGTTAATGGGCTAATGATTCCGGGATGTGTATGTACGTCAACCATTGTGAAAGAATTAAAAAATGTTACCTTATCTATTTCAGAAATTCTATGCTGAGTACAAACTGAAAATGGAAGGTGAAGGCAAGAAGGTGAAAACTGGTGGCGGATTCCACGGCAAGGGCTACAAATTTGACGAGACTGAGGCCAACTTTGCCTCGGAGAAGAAGAAGTTTGAGAAGGCTGCCCTGGGCCTGGCTGACTCTGATGACGAGGACATAGAACAGGACATTGACCAACAAATTGAGAGTATGTTAAACACAAAGAGGACGGTCAAGGAGATCAAGGTAGGACGAATTGTACGTAACCCTTACTTTTGTTTTTGTGTGAAAGAAAGAGACTACTGTATGTTTAACACCAGGAGAACTGTTACTGAGATTATGGTTTTGTTGTAAGACATACAGAAAGAGAGAGGTAAAGTGCATGTAGTACAGATGTGTGTGTTGAGTTGTTACCCTCTCACGTTCTTGACGCACTTTTCAGCCTATTAGGGATACTGTAAAGCCTTTGTTACCATCAGGGGTATTTAGAAACCTTTAGTTTAGTTACTTTAACCTCTGCAGTTGTCTTTGAGTTAGCTGTGGGCAGAAAACTAATTTTGGAGAGGTAATTATAAGAGTGAGAGAACTCTATTTCTTATTGCTAATCTGGCAACCTCTGCGTCATATGGTCGTGAGAGGGTTAATGTATTATACTGCACTGTATTACAAATATTTTCAACTTGGGTGTTTTTTAAGATATATTTTGTTAATATTAATCTATTGAAATATATCGTTCATTAGCCCTTTAAGTATAATATTATTTTTATTAATCTCACCACCACACCCCCAATGAAATTAATTAAAGTATATATGATCCACCGGGCAATATGATACATTCTTCATTATATGTACTGTACTCTGCCCACTATTAGAGGGTTAGTGAATTATGAAAATAAATAAGGATGATATCCAGTTTGACTAGTCCCAGTGGGTGTTTGTAGTATTTATTGTATGGTATGTCAGTATTATGTTATACTGTAGGTTTGTCATTTTACTCAGCAGCCCCCTGAAGTATCTAACACTGCCGAAAGCCTGATAGGGTTCCCCCTGGGTGGGTCGTCGGCCTCGGACAAACTGGAGTTGGCCCGGAAGTTGGCTCAGCGTATCAACCTGCAACACAACATTGGCAAGGAGGCTAAGGGTGCCAGTCAACAGGCAGCAGAGTTCATCCTTAAGGGCGGGATAACCATACAACCCACCATATCCGCTAAAACTGTGGCTGAACAGGTACAGTACACTCATTTGTATCGGAGATATTGGTGAGGTGGAGGTTCAGTGGTAATGGAATACAGGTTTTATGTCCAACTTTTTACTTTTGATTTGTTTTGTGTAGTTTGAATAATACTAGGTGCCTTAAGGAGAGTTACTCTCATAAGGCTCAACCAGATGATAATATTTTCTCTTGTAACATAAATCTATTGTAATCTACAGTACATGCTAAATAAAATAATCTGAATCTGAATCAGGTCTCCCTTGATAGACGATTGGGTTACGTTCCTGAAAACCTGATCTAAGATAGAAAAATGATATAGCGAACCCTAAAATTAATGGGGTTAATGGGAATACGTTATTGGACCAGCCGAACTCCAAACACAAACCCCTTAAAACCTATTATAATATCGTAAATCGGGGCATCGGATAGTGAGGGAGACCTGTAGTCAAAAGGAGCATGTCTATACAATGTAGCCTGGAGATATTGGTACCATGGCTATCCTTTAGTGGTTTCTTCCTAGAAGGAAACTATTCAATATAGATTGTAATAATGATGAGTAAGTAGGATGACAGGAGGTAAATATTATGTAGTGATCATTGTACTGTATATTGATGAATGACATAGCCTACGCTATTTGTTTCAGATGCAAAATTTGAACAAGAGAAAGAGATATGTGGATATTATAAGTTTGTTGTTTTCAAAGTTTAATTTCCGATAAATTTAAATGCATTTTTCCACATATAGATTTTGTTTAGTGTGTTGTTTCGATAGTTTTTATTTTGATGAGTTTGTTATATTGATTTGATCAGTAACCTTTTAGTTTGTTTTCAAGTTTAATATTTTAATTTAATTACATAGATACTATTGTACTGTATAATGATGAATGCCACCTCTCTTTGTCCCCAGATGGCTCAGAAGTTGAACAACAAGTTGAACTACCAGCCTCGTGATGACCAGGAGGAGGAAGAGGAGGCCACGGAGGAGAGTCATCATAAGTATGAGGAGGAACTGGAGATTAATGACTTCCCTCAACAGGCCAGGTTAGAACCATTTATATCATACCTCGCACCTCTAAATTTAACACAATCACTGCAGCAATTGTCATATAACAATTGCTTGGTCTGCACTGTACCATACGGGGGTTTTGGACTGAAAGTGACCTTCATTCCCTGCACATTTTCATGTATAAAAAAGAGCTAGAATGTAATTCAGTTAGCTTTGATCCCACTAGTTCAGTATATTTTGATAGAACTAAACTTAAAGATGCCCTTAAATTCCTCCTTTTCAATACTTATGTTAGTTTTGCGCCCTACATTTTCAAACAAATATTAGGAATTCCTATGGGTGGAAATGCTAGCCCTTTAATTGCAGACTTATTCTTGCTTGCTTTAGAATTTAAATTTTTGAAAAACTTAGTTGACTGTAGCAAGAAAAATAACATCCCAGAAAAATTAGCATTTGCTAAATTGTTAAGTAATAATAGTAGATATGAAGCCCTCCGAATCATAAGGGGACCAACCGACATTTTTTGAATTTCCAAGCCAAGCACGTGGTGCCATAGCCCAACTTCTCCCCTACACACTGGTAGTCGTTTGGTACCCTTAAGACGAAAACTGTATGAGTGAGAGTCCTGGACGTTAAGGTAACTTTTTCGCCTTTCGGGAACACTCACCAATATACTGGGAAAAATATAACATGACACAAGGGGTCCAAACGACACTCAGTTAATCCCTCCATACTCTCACTCTCCCATACGTAAAAGTACGTTCACTTACCCATACCCTTGTACTTACCTGTTAATTATTAACTACTTACCTGCCTTACCTGGAGTATGGAAATTGGAGGCTTGTTGGTGGGAATGATGGACAATTACGTACACTACCCAATATCAGTGCATTATTATCTTTAAAAGAAAAAACTTGTGGTCAAAGTGCTGGTAATGTTAGATTTTGGCCATTTTGGCCATTCAAAAAAGGGGATAATTTTGGTTTGGGTGTTTTTACTAAAAATATAGACGTGGAACCCCCGATTTTTACATGCTGGGATGAAAGAGTAGTGTTTCAGCTACCTTCAGTAAAAATATGAAGAGGGCACCTTACTGGGTTAAAGAGTTACACATATTTTGAACTGCCAAACTTTGACCTTGATTTTCTCAGAAGTAAGAAAATGGTGGTTGGTCCCCTTATGATTCGGAGGGCTTCATATATTGATGATATTCTTGTTTGTAATATGTTAAATTTTAATCCAGTCACTAAACAAATTTATCCAAATTCCATCCCCCTCACACAAGGTAAAGTAAATGATAAAGTTGAAAATTTTCTTGATATAAATATACAGATTGTTAACCCTTTCACGCCAGACCTATGAGAGTTCCGTATGGAGCTCAGTGGTCTGGTTAATCTGCTCTACATAACTAACTAACTAACCCTTTCACGCATTTATGACGCAGAGGTTGCCAGATTAGCAATAAGAAATAGAGTTCTCTCACTCTTATAATTACCTCTCCAAAATTAGTTTTCTACCCACAGCTAACTCAAAGACAACTGCAGAGGTTGAAGTAACTAAACTAAAGGTTTCTCAATACCCCTCATGGTAACACAGGCTTTAAAGTATCCCTAATCGGCTCAAAATCGCGTCATATGTCGGAGAGAGTTAATGAACAGTGCACACTTAAAATATACCACAAAGTTGACGATTTTAATTTTAACGTAATAAACTTTCCTTTCCCTAATAGTAATTTTGATAGTAAAATAACTTATAATTGTTTTTATTCCCAGATAATAAGATTTTGTAAAATTTGTACCCGAGTAGAAGACTTTTGGGATAGAGCTAGGTTACTATACAGACTCTTAGTGGACAGAGGTTTTGTTGCAAGTAAATTGTTGCACAAATTTAATCTTTTTAAGGTCAATTACTGTATTGTGACTGTATTTTAAAATTTTATATCAATAATTTTAGTCAAGCATTATTAACTTGAAGTTTCTATTATAACCTCTGCTTACTTTTTGTCTGTATGTATTAATATTTTTGTTTTCTATTATTATTATTATTCTTTATAATTAATTGTTCTTGTTAAAAGAGTACTCTTTTGTTTAAATCTACTGTGCCGCCTTCATATTTTCAAATATTGTTATTTATTATACTGTATCTATTCATTGTCGATAGGAGCAATTGCTTGCTTTTGCGATTTCCTTAGTTTATTTGTACAATAAATGTAGGTTATTAGTAGGGTAGTAATTGTTAGGGGTCACTTGAAGCACTATCGTTAGTGAGTGATGTATGTTTTTTTTACTTTTGTTGATATCTTGTCAAATTGCAAATTTAGCTTAATATAAAATTTGATATAAATTGTAGTTTCTTTATTCATACAGAATTTAGTAAAATTTACCAGAACGTCCCGGACTTCCCAAATTGACTAATTCCTTGAACATGACGAGGTGCATTGTTATGTGTGCGATCAGTTTACTTGGGAAACAAATTGACTTGCTCATGTAGTTGTGTACACCCTATGTGGTGGATTGTGTTCTTTTATTTCAAAATTTTATTTTATTAAGCGTTGTTTCCACATATCGATTTTGATCAGTTCTTTTGCATTTATCTTGTATCATCCCAGTTTTAGTTTGTTTATTTTGCAAGTTTTACATTATAATATATCCCTGAAAGTAGAGGAATAGAGCTTTTCAATGACACCTGAATTATGTCTGTACGACCACTGGTTATCGTGCAACGATATTGCAAAGTAGGGGCTAAATCGGTAAAAATTAGTGGTTTAGAGCGGTTTTCGCGATTGCCAAGTCTGCAGGGAAGTGAGAGATGTCTCACAGTTACGTTAGTATTCGCCCAGACACGGTGGGTGTGGATGGAAGGGTCCCACGCTGCTTAGACTCGCTTGCCTGCCTGCCAGGCCATGTACTACGCAGATTTTCGGCGATTGTTATATGACAATTGCCGCAGTTATGTCCTAAGTTTATATATATAGTATGCGTTCAGTGTTTGAGTTCAGTATCTTCCTGTCTTCCTCAAACATTTTCTTTATTGTGGAATATTTTCTATATATGGGAGTAACTACTATTTCAACCTCTTTAAAGCTATACCAAGACCATTTTAATAGATGGTTAATAATTGAGGCAATATTAACAAAAAGTGCATTTCCAGGCAGAACACATAACTAACCTGATGGAAGGCATTGCTAATGTTTTTTTGTCTAACTTGACAACAAGGTCGATAGAAGCGTTCCTAGTTTCATTGAATGATCAAATATTCCGTTACAGTATAATTGATGAAATGTATTGTGTGGTTAGAGCGTGTAAGTTCTGTATAAGGTATCCTGGGTTTGAATCCTGGGAGGATCACATGCTTTTATTAATTTCATCTGGGGGGTTATTGGTGTTAAGAATTATGTTGATGCAGTTTTTAACGTTGTACACTCCCTTGATTGTCAGGGCTCCAAGCCGGTCACTCGGTCCTCCAAATTCTTTTGTTAAATTGTGTGTGTGTGTGTTCTTATGTGGTTATGTCGGTCGCCACTGATATACGGTATGCAATAAATTGTATTTTAATTATTCTCTATGGAATTGAATTGAATTTTACCTAATAATATTTATAATAGTAAAAGCCAAAGAAAACTCCATTAAACTGTAACTTTATTGAAGGCAGTAGATTGTTGGCCAGCCTATCAACAACAACAACTTTTAACACTCACACGTGTGTGTGTGTGTGTGTGTGTGTGTGTGTGTACTTACACTAGTTGTACTTACACTAGTTGTATTTGCGGGAGTGAGCATGCTCGTTAATTCCCGCCTCCTAAGATATGTTTGTCATACCGTGCTTTGAAACTATGCACTGATGGTGCAGACACTACTTCGGCTGGCAATTTGTTCCACCCACTAATCGAGTTGGTAGGAAATCTTTTACTTTTCAGATCGGATTTACTATTAGGCACTTTCAGTTTGTAGCTGTGACCTCTTGTTCTCTCACCTCCATCCCTCTCTATGAAGTTTTCTTGGTCGATTTTGTCAATACCTCTAATACATTTGTATATCTGAATTTGCTGTCCTCGTTTCCTTCTCTGTTCCAGTGTAGGTAGATTCAATCTCTCGAGCCTCTCTTGGTACTCCAAATTTTCCAAACCTGGGATCATCCTCGTAGCTGCTCTCTGTACCCTCTCAATTTCGTGGATATGTTTCTTCATGTGAGGGGACCACACTACAGATGCATATTCCATCCTGGGTCTTATTATTGCCGTTATTATTTGTTTCATGGTGTTTTCATTAAGATAATTGAAAGACATCCTGATATTTGCCAATAGTGCTAGTGATTCTCTCACTATCTTATTTACGTGGCTTTCCGGAGACATGTTATCCTTAAATTCTATCCCCAAGTCTTTTTCTTTTTCTGCTTTGGGAATCACTTTGTTTCCTAGTTTATAATCTTTTCTAAGTCTGTACTTGCTTTTACCCATTTCTAGAGTCTTACATTTTCCTGCATTGAACTCCATATTCCATTTGATGCTCCATTCATGGATCTTTTGCAAATCTGATTGGAGTTCAAGGCAATCCTCCTGGGTTCTGATCGTTTTAAGCAGCTTAGCATCGTCCGCAAACATGCTCATGTAGCTTTTTAGTCCCTCAGGTAAGTCATTTACAAATATTAAAAACATGATTGGGGCTAGGACAGATCCTTGTGGTACTCCACTCGTAATTTGAGTCCAGTTTGATGATTTCCCCCTTACTGTTGTTCTCATCTGTCTTCCATTTCAGCAGTTTGTCTCCTACTTTTTCCTCATGTTTTAATTTCCACAGCAATCTCTTGTGTGGAACTTTGTCAAATGCCTTTTAAAGTCTAGGTAGGCACAGTCTACCCATCCTTCCCTCTGGTCCACTTTGTTTATTACTCCTTGAGTAAAAGCTCAACAAGTTGCTTACACATGATTTGCCTCCTCTGAATCCAAATTGTCGGTCAGTAATTAATCTTTTGGATTCCAGCTAGTTCACCCATTTGTCCCTTATTAATCCTTCCAGAATCTTCATGAGGATGCTCAATAGTGATACAGGTCTATAATTCAGTGGTTTATCTCTGCTTCCTCCCTTAAATATAGGAATAATGTTTGCTCTTTTCCATTCTGTAGGTACTATCCCTGTGCCCAATGATTTGGTCATTATATCATATATTGGTATACTCAGTTCCTTGGCATTTTCTTTAACCCTAAAAGAGCGGCGCTCGACAAAGTCGTGCACCAATTTGCAGCAAGTTAGGAGCATTATTAAGGCTTTTAAAGGGTTAAAATCGAGTGCAAATGGCCGGGAGCGCAGCGGGCCAGACAGCCGACTCCCAGGGCTTACCGCCGCCCATTAACTCATGTTCCCTGTGTTCTCGAGAGGCCGGCAGTGTAGCCAGTAGTGAGCATAGCTGGGAAAAATATACCGATATATGCTAAACTTCCATGTTCGTGGCACCACTGCAAGAGAACCACGAGTGCTACGTAGCTCGTTCTGGTCTCATTTTGAAGCTTTTAGTGCCTAGTTTTTTGCTAAATAATTTTGTTTTCATGCAGATGTTTGATTTATCATGCAGGAGGGCCTGAATATGCCCAAATGAGCCCAAAACACCCCACTAGACAAGGGTTAATAATCCAGCCTGATACTCCGTCCGGTCCGGCGGCTTTGTTTGGATCCACCTTACTCATTTTGTCTATGAGCTCTTCTCTGTTAAATGTGACTTCCGGCATTTCCTCTATACCTATCTCATTGTTTTCTGGTGCAATGAATTCTCCTTCTTTTGTAAATACTGATGCAAAATTTCTATTTAGTTCTTCCGCAATTTCTGTATCATCTATGATTCTGTTTCCACTTTTAATTTTTAGGATTGTGGCTTTTATCTTCCTTTTGCCATTTACAAACTTGAATTTTTTTTTGGATTCTTTTCATAGTTCTCCACTATCCCTTTCTCATGGTTTGCCTCTGACCTCCTCATTTCTGTGTACAGTATTTGTTTCTCTCCTCTTTATACTTTTGCCTGTTTTCTTCTGAATCCCAGTTTCTCATCTTTTTCCAGGCTTTGTTTTTTGCTTTCTGTGCTTGCCTACATTCGCGATTAAACCATTCTTTGCGATTTCCTTTTTTCTGTTATTAATGTACTTTGGGACAAAAGTTTTTATACCAGTATCATAGATCTCCATGAATGCCTTGAGTTTTTTGTCTACCTCACTTTCAGATAACACTTGATCCCAATTTTGTGACTTGAAAAAATCCTGTAGTCCTGCGAAATCGGTTCTGGAATACATCCAGTGATTTTCCTTGTGCTTTTCCCTTTCCTTGGGTAGATTATGCTTCAATAGTAGGTCTATGTCGAGAACTGCATGGTCGCTTTTTCCTAGTGGGCATAGGTACTGAATACTTTGAACCTCCTCCTCCCTTCTTGTGAAGAGAAGGTCCAATGTGTGTGTGTGTGTTTGTAACACTCACGCGTGTGTATTTACCTATTTGTAGTATACAGGAGTTGAGCTTTTTAGGCTCGTATTGTCCCGCTTCCTGAGTTACAATTATCTAACTTTGCCTTAAAAATATGAATGTTTTTGGCACACACCACTTCCTCTTCCAACTGATTCCATTTACTTATACAGTACTTCTGTAAGGGAAACTATACTTTCTCACATCTCCTTTACATCTTCCTTTCATTAGTTTATATCTATGCCCCCTAGTTCTACCATTATCTTAAACAATATAACCCTTCTTGTCCACCTTTTCGAGTCCTCTCACACATTTGTACATCATAATCATATCGCCTCTCTCCCTCCTATCCATTAGAGATGGTAAATTTAATTTCTTTAATCTCTCCTCATATGGTAATTCTCTCAGTTCTGGTATCATCTAGTTGCAGCTCTCTGAACCTTCTCCAGCTTCTTTATATGCTTTTTTAGATGTGGTGCCCACACCACTGCCGCATACTCCAGTCTTGGTCTCACCAATGTTTTTATTATTTTCTCCAGCATCTCCTCGTTTATATAGTATTATTTTTATTAATCTCACCACCACACCCCCAATGAAATTAATTAAAGTATATATGATCCACCGGGATTCGAACCCGGGTTATCACACACATATTTTTGCCACCTTAACCATTACACCACCAGGACGGTTAAAGGTTTATGCACACGCCTACGACTTATTATCCATTCTCGAATACTGGATATTAATCTAATCATGTTCATATTCCCAACCGCACTATGGTAGCCTACTGTTTAAGTGAGAGGAAAGAATATTCATGGGGCACAGATCATATAGACCGGCCTCTCGAAGAAATATCCCTAAACCTACTAATAATATTATTTTTATTAATCTCACCACCACACCCCCAATGAAATTGTTAAAGGCTATTTGTATTCTGTTTAGCAGTCCATATGTTTCTCCCACTATCTTATTAATATGATTCTCAGGTGAAAGATCACTCCTAACAGTTATCCCTAAGTCTATTCTATCCCTTACCTTCATTTTACTATTTATAAACCTATAGAACAGCTTAGGATCACTCTTACATTTTTTCACAATGTTCTTCTCATATTCTCTGGCTTCTTGTCTCCTGATTGCAGCATATACATTTCTTAATCTCTTGTATCTGTTCCAAGTTTCTCTATTACACCTTTTTCTAGCTGCCTTCCACACTTGGTTCTCTTTTCCTTGGCTTTCCTACATTTTTCATTAAACCAATCCTTTTCCTTCGCTGATCTATTACCTTGTTTAGGGACATATTTATTAACTCCTTCTTCATATATTGTTTTAAATACTCCATACTTCTCGTCTACACTATTTCTCTGATGTATTTCACTCCAGTCAACATCTCTAAAGTATTGTCTCAGTGATTGGTAGTCTCCTTTTGCATAGTCAAACCTAGTTTGTGTGTGTGTTCTTGTGTTCTTGTATAGCTATGTCGGCCGTATTGATTGGTCTAGGTATGGAGTTATTTCTGTATGCAATACAATGTTATTGTAATTATACTCTATGGAATTTAATTTAATTTTACCAAATAACATTTATGATAGTAAAAGTCAAAGAAAAATCCATTAAACTGTAACTTTATTGAAGGCAGTAGATTGTTGGCCAGCCTAGCAGCAACAACAACAACAATTTGTAACACTCACCGTGTGTTATTGTTGTGTGGCTGTGTCGAGTGTGTGTGTGTGTGTGTGTGGTCAACTAAAGAAGCGCGGCATTGTTTTCGTGTCGAATAAATGTCATTTCATAGTAGGCTACCAATGGACTTAATTGGATATATTATTGACCCCTGGTATGAAGAGCAGTAATTATTTTCCCCCTAGGAAATAGGTTCTAGTGATATATTCGCCGTATAAGCCCAGGCCTACTTTATTAGTCATTTATCTATTTATTTGTCAGCATTATTACAGTGGCAACATACCTTCATATCAAGGGTCAATAATATATCCAAATAAGTCCATTGGTACTATGAAATGCCATTTATTTGACACGAAAACAATGCGCCGCGCATCTTTAGTTGAAAACACGCACACACAAGAACACACACCCACACTCACTCACTCACTCGACATAGCCAAACACCAATAACACGGCAAATAACACACACACGTGTTTCGGTAATGGTACCGCCGGTAGACTGATTTTTCATTTGAACTTATAACTCGTTTTATATAAGTTTATTATGAAATATTATAAAGAATTAAGGTAAGTATATAAGATATATAGTAGCCTACTTATGATTAAATTATCGTATTTCGACGATATCGGTCACTCGGAAAATCAGCTGATGAATCTCGGCGCTCCAAATGCACTTGCCAATATTGAAAGTATACGCCTATTCGCCGGTATACGGTCGGTGAATGTGCATTCGGACTTATAAACTTCGGACATTATTTCAGCCTATCGGATTTGTTTGAAAGGATGAGAAAAATTAAATCGCATTCGGACCAAGAGCCGAGTTTCGGACTTATATACTTCGGACATTATTTCAGCCATTCAGACAAATCCGAATGGCTGAAGTGTGAAGTTCGGACTCGGCCCTTTCACACTTTTGACACTTTCGGACAGGGGTCTCCCCCAATTAGTCCGAAAGAGTGAGGTTCTACTGTATATATATATATATATATATATATATATATATATATATATATATATATATATATATATACTGTATATATACTGTATATATATATATATATATATATATATATATATATATATACACAGGTATATATATATATATATATATAAGTGTAGCAGCTTAGTGGCAGAATTTGTGGGAATTGTGCATTTTGTGATAAAAGTATCAAAATTGGCACACGCAATCAAATAGTCAATATAATCAAAATTAGATATTGGGCCATCATAGGTTTACTCTACATTGGCTTTGGCAGCCCCCTTTCAATTAATTTCCATAAGAGTTCTTAACCTATAAACGGCGAGCAGGGGGTATTGAACTCGATGCCCATGGGCGAGCATATAGGCTCCATTCAGGCCTATAATTGTCATTGTACGATAAATATCGTTATTACTTATTCATATGAGCCTATTTTACCTTCACTATGAAGATAGTAACCTGTAACAACAATAAAACAAGTGAAAATATAATTTTTCTGGTCAAAATCGCGAATATACATGGAGCAGCCCATTCATGAATTATGGAGCAAGTTGAGGCAACCCCTCCCTCCACGAGGCCTCAAGCCACACTGAGCCTACTCATACACACACTCGCTTATGTAACCCACTTGCTAGGCACGTAAGCACATCCTCCACACATTTTGCTAATGTTAGCACAAAAATATACCAACGAATTAGGGAATAACAGGGAAAATAGGTGATAATTGAAGGGGGAGGGGAAAGGGGGGAAAGGAGGGGATGTGGAAGAGTGATATGAGGTATAGGGAAAAACAAAAAAAAACAAAAAACAAAAAACAAATTGTTTAGTGCTACTGGGGCCGTTTAAATGTTTTTTTTAGGCCTCCCTCTTAAGAGCTTTGCCGCCCTCGCCCAGTAAAACTTCTTATGAGCGTTGCTGCTGTTTATGGGTTAAGCACTGATATTTGCCCCAAACTGTATACCATGATAGAGATGTCAAACTAGTTTCAAATTACGCATCTGGACATGGGTAACAACATATATTCAGACATTGTTTAGCTAATGTTGACCGTTGATTAGTACAGTCTGCTGTAGTTTATCATCATGCCACAAATTGGTAAGTAATGTTGCCATTTACCACTAATTTGTTGAACTACAGGGACCAGTACAAGTCAAACGGTCAACATTAGCCAAACATTGTCTGAATATATGTTGTTATCCATGTCCAAACGAGTCATTTGAGACTAGTTTGACATCTCTACCATGGTATACAGTTTGGGGCAAAAATTAATGCTTAACGCTTCCTACCCGGGCTGTTTCAGCCAATGACGGT
The DNA here is from genome assembly GCA_032716605.1 of Paralithodes platypus. Lineage (NCBI taxonomy): Eukaryota > Metazoa > Arthropoda > Malacostraca > Decapoda > Lithodidae > Paralithodes > Paralithodes platypus. The sequence goes on along the minus strand of CM064522.1, from coordinate 32,138,073 downwards.
CGCCCCTACCCGGGCGATATGGCCAAAAAACGTCTAGGCCTAGGCTACCGTATTTATGTTTATTTTCACTGCTAAAACTTTCCCACTCATCTATAATCGTAGTGCGGTTTTCAATCTGTATTTTGGCATTGAGTAGAGCTCTGTAAGTCAACTGGTTCAGTTGTGATGACGATTTCAGTGGAGCCAATATTGCAGAGATGTTGCCAATATGGGGGCTTTTCAGACACTAATTTCGTCATGACGTCATAACAATAACATTGAGGAGTCTTCTCCTTCTTGTTTTCGGAGGTGCGGTGACGAACGCTTGGGTTTGTTGACATACGTCGTACGCACGGCGTTCGGACCAAGCTTAATTAGGCTATTAAGCTCATGCCTTAGATAAGGCATACCGGGTATTGGCCCTTCTTTCGTTCTGTCATTACCTAAGGCAGACCGGGTAGGAAGGGTTAAGAACTCTTATGGAAAGTAATTGAAATGGGGCTGCCACAGCCATCAGGGACTGAATATGAGATGGCCCAATATCCAAATCTGTTCATAATAGGATAGTCTACCAGTGTGCCAAATTTGGTGCTTTCCTCACAAAATGCACAATTGTTATGCTAAGTTGCCCTACTAATATATATATACCAGTATATATATTATACGGTATATATTTTTGTTTTGTCAAACGTCATAATTCCCGAGAAGGGGTGGCCATGAGCATTAGGCGTTTGTCACGAATTGCTAGGTCAAGTTGCTTGGGCTTGACATCTACCAATAACAATTTGACAGTGCGGGCTTGATCCACCGACCCTTTGATCAGCAGCCGACGCTCTACCGACTATGCCACGGCCCATATAGGCCTATATATGAACTAATGTATACTGTATGTGTTTTCAGATGGCGAGTGACCAGTAAGGAAGCCCTGGCACAGATCTCTGAGTACTCTGAGGCTGGCATTACCGTCAGAGGAACATTCTGTCTTCCGGTAAGATCATCACATAGCTTATTTATTATTTGGCATTTACAGTACAGTAAATAGTTTATTTATTATTTGACATTTACAGTACAGTAAGGTAAGTCAGGGATAATATGACCATTTCAAAGGCCCATAGCTCTGAAACTATAAGTTATAGATGATTGCTGACCTAACAATGTCATATGATTCCTTGAGGTTTTGATCTATTGTGCTGACAAATGGCTTTTGAGAATGAAATTGTTTAACGGTCGTGCCGATATGAATAGCTGTTAGGCGGCACGTAATAATATATATACTGTATATATATATATGCAGTATATAATATTATATACCGGTATATATATATATATATATATATATATATATATATATAAAAAAAAATTATTATATTTTTCTCCAACTTTTCAGAGTGATCCATCTAATAATTTCCCCTTGTTTCCATGCCTTTATTAACTCATATTGCAATTTTTCAGGGTAAGAGTCCTCCTGAGGGTGAGCGCAAGTTGTTCCTGGCCATAGAGTCGACATCAGAGCTGGCGGTGTCAAAAGCCAAGGCCGAGATCATCAGACTCATCCGGGAAGAGTTGGTCAAACTTCGCACCAGTGCTGGGCCGGCCAAGACTCAGGGGCGCTACAAAGTGCTCTAGAGTCAACAAGAAGTTATTGTTGTTTAATTTATTTGTTTTTCTTATTATCCTGTCAAAAAACTGCTCTAGACAGGCTGATGATAATGGATCGCCCAACTTTAAAGTGAGGGAAGTGAGAGCTGTTCCAGGCATGTCATCACATCTCAGTTGTCCTAATGCACTTCCAAAACCAAAGCAGTACTAGTGGTTTATTATTAAACTCTTCTATTAATAGAGTGAATGTACTGAAAGAGTTAAAAGATTGGAGAAAGGAACAAACTATTTGGAAACAAACTTCATGCTCCAAATGCCGTCCTACAGGCATGATAAATTACTTGTAGCCATTTGACTTTGGGCTGCTGTGGATGCTCTTTTAGGTTCTTAACTTTCCAGCTTATGCCTGGTATGATGTCGTTACAGTTCTCCTACAATGTACAAGTGGATGGGACATATCCTTGGTATTCAACCTGTCTAGAGGAAGGAAAACCCTGATCAAACACCAACTGCAGGTTCAAGGCCGGCAATTTTTTGGGTTGTCGTTTGTCCTGGTAGTGAGGGGACAGAACCCTAGAGTAATGCTGGGGGGAACTGCTCTGTAGACAGGTGTATACTGTCAGTTATAGTGCTGAGTCATAATTGTCCAGGTTGTCCCTGCTGCTGGCACGGTTGGTTGCCTCAAGGCTACTAACATGAGTTTATTGGCATGCTAGCTTGCTATGGGGGTAGACTGGGCCTTTGCCCTAGCAGAGTGATATTATATTGCTTGCTTTGAAACCCATGGTGCCCTAAGCACCTCTGAATAGGACACAACGAGGGATCGTATAGCATGAAGGCGGCCATCATGTCACTGAGGCACACCTATACTAATCATGGTTATAATAGTTATACTGTAATACGGATCAGTGGATGATGGCATTCGTAAAACACTATAAAGTGTATCAGGCCATTGACTAGTTGCACTTTTCAGCATTACATCTTTGTGGTTGACAATATAGCCTTGTGGGAAAACCCGGTCTCGGCCGTGACTCCTTAGGAGCTCGGAGCTGTTTGCCAGGCAGCCTACTACTACCCTCTACCGAGGTTCACATGTGCATGCATGTCTGCCATGCGTGAATGTATCTAAGGCTTTTATAATCAGTTCTTGATTTTTCTAGCAGATTTTGAACAGACCCTCTGCTAAGATGTGTTCCTCGCCTGGTTAATTTCTGATGTAGTCTCTTGCCTTGGAGGTTGACCATTTGAGAATTACATTTATAGCTGGGATTGTATCGAAGCTTTCAAGGAGTAAATAATTTATTTTAATAAACAATATGTATGTACAGTATGTATGAATGTATGTATGGTATATGAAGATTGGGCCTCCAGTGTTATTCAAATGGCATCATCCTTTGTTTCATATTGTAAAGTACAAAAAGGTAAAGATAGTTTTTTAAAGCAAGTGTACAAGTTTATTTTATTCCAAGATAATAACAGACTTGATAAATTCCTTTCTGTAGTTGAGAAACCCTGGCCGAGATACTCAAACATCAAAGACTGTTTCTCTCTGACCGTCCTATCTTGACTGCCGATACACAAAGCATGTCTTAATGTGGTATAATATTTTCAGATAGCTTATTGTTTTCTGAATATGGGAAATGTGGGCAAGTTATAGTGTCATATATTAGTTATGACTCGCCATGCCATAATTCACATATTAACCCTTCCTACCCGGGCTGCCTTACAAAAGGACGGAGGTCGTATCCAGGCGATCTGGCCGAAAAATGTCTAGGCCTAGGCTACCGTATCTTTGTTATTTTAACTGCTAGAAATTTCCCACGCATCCCTAAACGTAGTGCGGTTTCCAATCTGTAGACTGGCGTTGAGTAGAGCTCTCTAAGTCAACTGGTTCAGTTTTGGAAATTCCCGGCGCGACCGAAGCCGCTCCAAGGACCCGTGCCCCCAGGGAGGGGGCAGGGGATGGTTGTGACGGTTTGGCTCCCGAAACTGCTCCCCGCGGCCGGCATCCGGTTGTCCTCCACTGGTCTTTGATCTTGTCTCCGGCCGAAATCCATCCTTCCGAATCCTCCCTTCCTCGCGAGGACAGAGTCCACCTGGCCAGGCTGAGATGCGGACATCATCCAGCTCTCCTGAGCTATCAGAAGAGACTGGATGACTCCGTTGTCGACACCTGCCCGGGATGTAACACAGCACCCCATACCATTAAACACATCATAGAAGACTGCATTTCACACAACCACTTACGCCAACAACACAATCTATATTCAATGAGAACTCTGTGGGAAAGCCCGATCGTGGCCATGGCCTTCCTCAGGGACTCGGGGCTGTTCGACCAGGCAGCTTAGGGAAGAACAACAACAACTGGTTCAGTTGTGATGACGATTTCCGTAGAGCAAATTTTTCCGTGATGTTGACAATATCGGAGCTTTTCAGACACTAATTTCGTCATATCATACAACAACAACATTGATCCGACGTCTCCTTGTTTTCGGAGGTGCGGTGACGCAATGAACGGCTTTGTTTACATGCGTCGGACGCACGGCGTTCAGACCAAGCTGAATAGGCTTTCAAGCTTACTGTCTGTTAAAAGGACACCCGGGTACTGGCCCATCTGCCGCGGTGTCCTTATAAAAGGACACCCGGGCTGGAAGGGTTAAGGGGAGATGGGCCGTTTTTCTGGACCCTCTTCTCCCTCATGTTTAGCCCCATTAGTTTTCAGATTTTAAGACGTTCGTTCCATTAGTTTGGCGATTTTCAGACCTTTCACCCAATATCTTTGTCAATATTAAGACCTTTCATGCCATTTAGGTGTTGTTTTTTTCCTGGCGAGCGATAGCGAGCCTGTAGTTTTTGGAGAAATTGGTTTGGCCAGGAAATTTTTCGACCGAAAAATTTACAAATTAATCTTGAAAGGGGGTCTAGGTTTTTTTTTTTAAAGTTTGATGGTGGTCTAGGGAGGAAACTAGAAACAAATAATAAATAAATGAAAACCTGGACCAAAAAGTGAACCATCCCCCCTTAATGACCACTTTGGGACTACAGTTTACAGTACCTTATATTGATTGTATTTTAGAGAGTTGTTTTTGCACCGTTGAATATGTGTGACTGAAGAGTGTTTAACCTCTTGACTATAGTCTATTCGTTGTAAGTTGGTGAAAAATCATGACCTCTAACCTCTGTAACTCAAAAATTACTAGAGTCTATCTATCTATCTATCTATATGCTCAGGCCCAATCCCCATTTTGGGGGTAGCTGACTCAAGACAGAGCAAGAACAGGGAAAACACAAAAACAACATAAAACAACAAATAAACACAGATAAAAAGCACAAACTCACACACATCCAGGTCACCCAGGAGAAGACCCAGAGACCAGGGTCACCAAGTAATCGAGCTAATATGTCTGCCATTTGGAAAGAGGCATCAAGGAATAGATGTGGAAATTTACAGCCAATTTGCTCTAGCCATTTTTGAGTTGCAGAGGATAGAGGTCATGATTTCTCACCTACTTACAGCGAATAGACTATAGATTGTTTTTAGTAATATTCTGTCCTGGCATTAGTATATATACAACTGTAAAACCTATTTATCCAAAATACATGGAAATATTGAAATATTTGGGAAGTGAATTTTGTTTTTAGTATATGATGGTTCCTTTTGATAGGGTTAAATATCTATAATACTTGTCATATTGTAATTTTTATCAATATATTTTAGTTTTAATCTAATACCTTCAAATTCCAGCACCGAACCCAAATTCAATGAAAACAAGAGAGTGTTTATATATTGGTACTATCGGTGGGTGAGCTTGTGGTTTTGGCTCTGCTGCATGTCTGCCTGCTGAGATCAGAACTTCTCCGGGTTGTCGGGGGCCGGGGGAGTCCTGGAGGGACCTTGGTGACCCTGGGGTCTCTGGGTCTTCTCCTGGATGACCTAGATGTGTGTGAATTATTTTGTTTTTGTGTGTTCATTGTTTTATGTTGGGTTGTCCCTATTCGGGCTCTGTCTTGAGTCCCCCCCCCCCCCCCTCTTAAAAAAAAAGGGAAAAATGGGGATTGGGCCTGAGTATATACATACTGTACATACATTTATCTGTCTATCTATATACTCTGGTGCATACCCCATTTTCTTTTATTGGGGGTGGCCGAGTCGAGACAGAGCCCGAACAGGGATAACACAACACAACACAACACAAAACAAAACAAAACACAAAATCACACTCATCTAAGTCGTCCAGGTAAAAAACTCAAAGAGACCCAGGGCCATTTGGGGTCCCCAGCATAAGATTCTCAGGTCCCAGATCTCCAGTAATCCAAAATTTCAGATCATGAATTTTTGATAAATAAGGAGTTACCGTACAGTATAAGTAAGGTGGTTTTCACAACTTGGTATGATTCAAATATGTTGTGCAACTCTTAACCCGAGATGTGCGATTAGCCTCACGGAAGCATGTGTATAGCGAATGCAATAGGCCTCATGGAAGCAAGACCATGAAAAAACCCTTCAAAAATGCCCCAGGGGCTCTCAAAACAAAGGAATACAGTATGTCATTAGGTGAGATATATTCCCTTCTAGTTCATACCACTCATCCATGTTCCTTTTAACCCCTCGTCAATTATCACCTATTTTTCCTCGTATTTTCATCATATATCGGTTATTTTCCGCGCAAATTTGACTCGCCCGGTTTTGTACACACAAGTGAGTCACTTAGAGACTTTATACAGCACCGAGATCTCTCCCGCGGCGGTCAGTGTGTTGCTAGACGTTGCTAGGGGAGGATGTGTCTCTCTCAGCCTGCAGCATCAATACGACAGGGTGGCAAAAATATTAGTTTTTCAACACCCAAATGCTTTTCTCACTGGTTTTATCGCTCTTCAAGGTTCATATGTTCATCAAATAAGTAAAATATACACATGAAAAAGAAACTATGTTTTATATCATAAATATAACGAGTTCTGTCAGAATTGCAGGTAATTAATTCGCATATAACTACGTTCGTCACAGGCCATTCTCGCGCTTGCTAAGTTAATAAGCAATTAAGTATTGTAAATAATTTATTAGTTTTTAGTTATAGGGTCTTCAGGTATTTAATTCAAGATACTTATACTTGAAGTACGGTAATAACTAAATGACAAAGTTTGAAGTGCATCCTTCATGATGATCTTCCTTCTGTTGCTTACTGCTGAGCAGTGAAGATGTGGTCATTTATCTGAGTATGAGAGTGATCCGGCTCATCTTGTGTGTTTCTACAACCTTTGAGGCAACTGTCCCAGATGTAGTGCCCTCAAACTTCTCGCTGCTTCTGTGGAGGGGCGGAAGTGGATGCCTTTTCGTCTGTAGTGCCCTTTAAACTCTTCCAGAACCAAGAAGTGTGTCCCTTCATGAGTAATTATTATGTAAAACTTGCAAAATAAACAAACCAAAACACGGGCGACACAATATAAAGACAAAAGAACTGATCAAAATCGCTGGAAATAATGGTTTAGCAAAATAAGATTTTGAAATTAAAATGTAAAACTTGCAAACTAAAAGAACACAAAATTTAATTTATGGCATAGCAAGTCTGTACTGGCTTAAGTGATTAAACTTTAATTTATAGGTCTGTATATATTAACAAAGATATACCAGTACATTTGTAGTTATTGCATGCACGCTATGCACTTCTGTATATGTGAATTTTATCAGTTTTGTTATTATATTCCAGTACTGTAAATAACTGTAAAATACATATATAATCATCATTCACCACTTTGCTGATATTGCGTAAAATTATTTATCTGTGATCTCGTATGCAATAGATTTTTTTAATATTAGTGCAATTCATATTTGATTCACATTGGTTGATTGGTTATAGTAATGAAGGAATGTAGAACTAAAAGTGAAGAGACTAGGCAAAATACATTATTCAGTGTACGTTTGTTTTTGTTCTATCTGCCTTTAGATTAAGTATTTTCAGAACTTTGCTTTATTGTAGATTTGCACTTTGACAGATTTGTTAAGAATGGTAATTATTTCATAAATGTTTATTTATATTTTAATAATGCTTCACTTAGCTCTACTCCCACTAGTTCAGTATATTTTGATAGATAGAACTAAACTTAAAGATTCCGTTAAATTCCTCCTTTTCAATAGTTATGTTAGATTATGCAGATTTATTCTTGCTTGCTTTAGCATTTAAATATATAAAAGACTTAGTTGACAGTAGCAAGAAAGATAACATGCCAGAAAAATTAGCACTTGCTAAATTGTTAAGTAATAATCGTAGATATATCGACGATAGTCCCGGACCCCAAGAATATAAACTTTATATGTTCGTCGATGTAGTACGAATGAGAGGCGAGAGGACATTGGAAGGTTATTTGAAAGAAGGAAGTATGATGTTCTTGCACTGAATGAAACAAAGATGAAAGGAGAGGTAGAAGTGGATTTGGGGAAAGTGAAAGGTAGAAAATCTGGAGTAGATGAAATCAATGCGAAAGAGGGAGTGGCTACTATTATGAAGGAGTTGAGTGTTTATAAAAGAGTGGAAAAAGGTGTCAAGGCTAATGTAGGTGCGAATGCCACCCTACCACCTCTCTCTTAACCAAAATAATGAGCTGTTGACAGTAGGCTACTACGAGAATATCAGGACGTGTTTGCCAAGTCTCCCACAGAAATCGGGAAAACACATGTCCTTGACCACTCCATCCACACAACAGGCCCACCAATTTGCCAGCCATCCCGAAGAAAAAACCCACTACAACGACAGGAGGAAAAGCAAGTGCAAGAGATGCTGGAGGGAAGGGTTTACCACACCCTCTACCAGCCCATGGTCTTCTCCCGTCGTCCTAGTAAATCAACAAGATTCTGCGTCGAGTATAGAAGGCTCACCGACGCAACCATCAAGGATGCAACTCCTCTTCCCAGAATCGACGATTCCCTAGACTCCTTACACGGGTCCCAATGGTTTACCACCATATATCTTCAGGCCGGATATTGGCAGGTACCAGTCCCGGAAAGACCATCAGTAGAAGACAGCATTAACCCGGGAACGGCGAGGGGGGGGTAATGAACTAGCTCCTCATGGGCGAGCATATGGGCTCCATTCAGGCCTATAATCGTCATTTTACGATAAATATCGTTATTACCTATTCATATGAGCCTATTTTACCTTCACTATGAAGATAGTAACCTGTAACAACAATCAAACCAGTGAAAATATCATTTTTTCTGGTCAAAATCGCGAATATAGATGGACCAGCCCATTCATGAATTATGGAGAAAATTGAGGCAACCCCTCCCTCCACGAGGCCTCGAGCCACACTGAGCCTACTCATACACACACTTGCTTGTGTAACACACCCGCTAGGCACGTAAGCACATCCCCCACACAGTTTGCTAATGTTAGCACAAAAATATACCAACAAATTAGGGAATAACAGGGAAAATAGGTGATAATTGAAGGGGGAGGGGAAAGGGAGGAAGGAGGGGATGTGGAAGAGTGATATGAGGTATAGGAAAAAAAAAAAAAAAAAAAAAAAATTGTTTAGTGCTGTTTAAATGTTTTTTTTAGGCCTCCCTCTTAAGAGTTTTTCCATCGTTGCCCAGTAAAACCTCTTACGAGCTTTGCCGCCGTTTACGGGTTAACCACCAGCGAAGGGAACTTATATGAGTTCAACGTCTTACCTTTTGAACTCTGTAATGGCTCCCCCACCTTCTCTCGAATAATGGAGTTCGTCCTGAAAGGGTTAACCTCAGAAATTTGCCTGGCCTACTTGAATGACGTGATTGTGTATGGTAGAACCTGGACAGAACACCTTCAACGCCTACAGATTGTCCTAGGCAGAATCCGCTAAGTAGGCCTCAAACTCAAGCCCACCAAGTACATTTTGGCACACAAATCCGTAGGATTTCTAGGCCACGTCATCCCCAGGAATGGCATATCTCCCGACCCCAAGAAACTATCCGCCATATCCGCCCAACCACCACCAAAGGATGTAAAGGGAGTTTGATCCTTCCTAGGCCTGGCAACCTATTATCGTCGCTTTTTCAAGAAGTTTGCAGCCATCGCCAAGCCTCTACACGAGCTGACGACTAAAAACGATCCTTTCCCATGGACTGCAGAACGCCACCAAGCCTTCCAGACTCTAAAGGAGAAGTTAGTACAAGCCCCAACGGTCACCTTCCCCGAATAACCCAACCCTTCTGCCTCTACACCAACGTCTCGCTCGTAGCCATCGGATCCGTCCTCGCCCAAGTTTAAGACGGAGGGAACACATTGTCGCCTGTGCAAGCTCAAGCCTCAACGAAGCCAAGAAAAATTAAGCTGCCGCCAAACGTGAATGCCTGTGAGTTGTATGGGCCCTCAATCATTTCCGTTCGTTCTTGCTAGGCAGTCGAGTGACCATCGTAACGGACCACCAGTCTACAATGGTTACGAAAATCAGAGACCACCAACGCCCTCATAGTTAGATGGCGGGAGATGCTAGAGGAGTTCAACTTCGATATCCTCTACAGGCCGGGCAAACTACACACAAACGCAGATGCCCTGTCAAGATTGCCAATCACCACCCAAGAACTGAACAGCTTAGTCGCCCCAGAATACTCCGCATGATTAAAGAAAACGTCTGCTGCCCAAACAACAGAAAATGGCCAAAAGACCCTGATGCAAGCATGGATAACCAAAACAAAACCGCCCTGGATTTAAAAAAAAGTCATCCATAATCTACAACGTGCCGGAGATCAACTTTACACAGAATCCGGACACTTGGCCGTGGATCCCGACACTGCCAAGGACTTGTTCATAATCATCTATGAAGGCAACGGCATCCACGTGGGGCAAACAAAGAGTCTGCAAGTTTCAACCAAATTTACTGGACGACTAATCCTTCGGTCATCGCCAAGAGATTTTTTTTTTTTTTTTTTTTTTTTTTTTTTTTTTTTCCCCCCTAGGCTGTCTGGCCGAACAGCCCCAAGGTCCCGAGCTAGGCCAAGGCCATAAACGAGCGCCCCCGCAAAACCCTCCCTGCTTACCACTAATAAAGCCCGGGTGACCGAAGCCACTCCAAGGCGGGCAGCTGAGCAGGGCGCGGAAACGCCCGGGAAACAAAAGCCCCACCCAAGGCCCTATGCCCCTCAGGAATTATGAAGGGAAAGTTGAGAGCCAAAGGAAAAATGTGACGCTTTGACTCCCAATCTCCCAACCTCTAGGTTGGCAGTAGGGAGGTCAATCCACGGAAGAGACGCCGTCACTTGAGATCTAGAAAATATATAAGTAAAAGGAACAGTCAGAGTAAGCTATGAGTATGGCAGAGATCGCTCAGTTTTCACTCTGATAGACCAGAATTGAAATTGGACAATTAGTTTAGGATTTCGAATTTGACTCTGCCTCCCAGAAGGGCCCAAATGACAATTTGTTTTACTTTAAAAGTCCTTTGTAGCCCAAACTATAAGTCCTAGAGAATTCTACTTGGTGCCATTAGATTTATATTGACGAGCAGCTTCTATACATGGTCGTAGATTGCATTTTCAACCAACCATTTGCCCAGAATCGAAAACATTTGTTCAAAAAAATGCCTGGGTTTAATTAAGCCCCGGCAAATCAATGATTTTGGTCTGATTTTGACTATTCAAGATTATGGTATACTGTACTTGGAATCGTCTCGTCGTTGCGATTCCAAAGTTTTTTTAAGATAAATATATTTCATCATACTTATAGGAATAATCTATCTATCTATCAATTGCCTGACGCCGCGATCCCCGAAGGGGTGGCCACGAACGAACCGCCCCATGCACCTCTGTCCCCAATCAGTCAACACCCCTCCCCCCAACCAGCACCGCCTTCGTTCATATACTTCCTCACTCCATCCTTCCACCTCTCTATCGGTCTACCTCTCCCTCTCTGTCCCTCCACCTCGCTCTCGTACACCCTATTAGTCATTCTCTCGTTTCCATACGTTCCATATGGCCGAACTATATCAAGTTGTTCCTTTTCACACTTTCCAGCACATCTACCTCCACACCACACCTCCTTCTTAAGCCCGGTTCACACTAGCCGTTTTTCCTACCGTTTTACTGTACGTATAAAAAACTGTGACGTCAGAGTGACGTCACTTACAGACATGCGGAGTGTACGTAGTGTGAACCGAGAAGCCGTTTACCAAAATGCGTACCACTCTAAAGATGGTTTAGATTTATCTTTTTGGTGTACGCATGCACGTATGTTGAACATTGAAGTGAAATGTGTGTAATATTTTTCTGCCAATTTCCATTACATTATAGTTAATATCGCATCACAATATATGCTATATGTATAATTTTAATGGCAAGGCAAATATTAAGGCAGTTTAATATGTTAACCTATTGATCGTGTACCTGGCAGCCGACGCGGCACCACCAAAGTTAACACATTGTACTGCTTCGCGCGTCTCCAGATAGAGACAATGTATATTCCTAGTTAATATGCATTGAATTACGGTGGTGGTTCATCTTCATTCCAAATAAAGAAATAAACACCAAGAAAGATCGTTTCTCAGTCCATATTGACGATCGTCTAGTAGGTGTTTACCGTACGCCAGAGAAGTACATGCCCCACCCCAGAGTCTCGCCCACACTCTGGAATGTGGTACGCATTTTATTTCAACTTCACTTCTCCAAGTCCATTTTTTGTATGTGACGTCACAGGCCCAAAAACGGATCCCCAACAAACGGCTAGTGTGAACCGGGCTTTACTTCCTCATTTGTCTGTCTATCCCTCCATGTAACTCCGCACGCACTTCTTAAGTAATTCAGTAATAAGTAAGTTAATTAAGTAATTAACTTCATTTGAAGTTTGATTATAAAACAAAAATACAGAATTGTAAAAATGTTGCGTCTGCTACCGCCGCCGCCAACACCGTGAACGACCGCAGCAGTGCAAGTATTGGTACTGAGCTGGATACACAGGCATAGTTTGCCTTTTTCCAGAGGATCTACTGTAAGAAACTGTAATTTCCACTGCTCTCACTCTTAGTCTGAATCTCTCAACCAACGTCCATGCTTCGCTTCCGTAAGTCAGTGTCGGGATTACCACACTGTCATGCAAGGACTTCTTCACTTCCATACTGACCACCCTATTTCTTGTTACTGCTTTCAGCGTTCCGACAACCCTCTTCCACTGTTGTACCCTCTCCCGCACTTCGTCATCCATAATCCCATCCTTACTCAACACACTGCCCAGATACTTAAAAGAGTTGACGATCTCCATAGCCTGACCGTTCAGCTTCACCTCACACTCTGTGACTTCACCCCTTTCGAAGACCATAACCTTGCTCTTCCCCGCATTTACCTTCAATAATCTTAATTAAATATTCATAATATTGCTAATAATAACTTATCAATATAAATGGGGACGCTCCCCATACTTTATTCTGAAGCTAACATTAAAGTAATACCATCAGTGACATTTAATAAGTGATTGCACACATTACATCCTGTTTACCTTCCACCAAATTTTCTTGATTGATACCCGTACAATAGAAGGATAAAATATATATGTATTTATTAACCCCTGTACCGGCGAAGTATTTTTGTATTTGTTTTGAGCTACATTTAGACGATTGCATTAAGATTAAAAGGATATATGATAGCTAAAGAGATTAATTGAGATTGTCTGTAGACTTTTAATGGGTAGATTTCCTTCCTAAGCCGTGTAAAGACTTATTATAATTGCCAGAATATAATAAAATGGATGTTACCTGTATTGAATGGGTTAAAGATCAAGCTACACATTTATTTCCCTCCTTCCACGGGCCCCTTTATCCCCATTCCCCCCGGCAAACTGCCGGGCAGTTCGACTTGGCCTGCCTGGAGGGCCCAAATGACCAAATGACCGCCGGCAAACTGCCGGACAGTGCCTGGTGATTTCGCTCAAATGCGTGCACGGGCATATCCCTGGTTTGCCCGCTGAATTTTCCCCATATCGAACATTTCCCTTGTACTTACACTAGTTGTACTTACACTAGTTGTATTTGCGGGAGTGAGCATGCTCGTTAATTCCCGCCTCCTAAGATATGTTTGTCATACCGTGCTTTGAAACTATGCACTGATGGTGCAGACACTACTTCGGCTGGCAATTTGTTCCACCCACTAATCGAGTTGGTAGGAAATCTTTTACTTTTCAGATCAGATTTACTATTTAGCACTTTTAGTTTGTAGCTGTGACCTCTTGTCCTCTCACCTCCATCCCTCTCTATGAAGTTTTCTTGGTCGATTTTGTCAATACCTCTAACACATTTATATATCTGAATTTGCTGTCCTCGTTTCCTTCTCTGTTCCAGTGTAGGTAGATTCAATCTCTTGAGCCTCTTGGTACTCCAAATTTTCCAAACCTGGGATCATCTTCGTAGCTGCTCTCTGTACCCTCTCAATTTTGTGGATATGTTTCTTCAAGTGAGGGGACCACACTACAGATGCATATTCCATCCTGGGTCTTATTATTGCCGTTATTATTTGTTTCATGGTGTTTTCATTAAGATAATTGAAAGACATCCTGATATTTGCCAATAGTGCTAGTGATTCTCTCACTATCTTATTTACGTGGCTTTCTGGAGACATGTTATCCTTAAATTCTATCCCCAAGTCTTTTTCTTTTTCTGCTTTGGGAATCACTTCGTTTCCTAGTTTATAATCTTTTCTAGGTCTGTACTTGCTTTTACCCATTTCTAGAGTTACATTTCCCTGCATTGAACTCCATATTCCATTTGATGCTCCATTCATGGATCTTTTGCAAATCTGCTTGGAGCTCAAGGCAATCCTCCTGGGTTCTGATCGTTTTAAGCAGCTTAGCATCGTCCGCAAACATGCTCATGTAGCTTGTTAGTCCCTCAGGTAAGTCATTTACAAATATTAGAAACATGATTGGGGCTAGAACAGATCCTTGTGGTACCCCACTCGTAATTTGAGTCCAGTTTGACGATTTCCCCCTTACTGTTGTTCTCATCTGTCTTCCGCTTAGGTAGCTCTCCATCCATTTCAGCAGTTTGTCTCCTACTTTTCCCTCATGTTTTAATTTCCACAGCAATCTCTTGTGTGGAACTTTGTCAAATGCCTTTTTAAAGTCTAGGTAGGCACAGTCTACCCATCCTTCCCTCTTGTCCACTGTGTCTATTACTCTAGAGTAAAAACTCAACAAGTTGCTTACACATGATCTGCCACCTCTGAATCCAAATTGTCGGTCAGTAATTAATCTTTTGGATTCCAGGTAGTTCACCCATTTGTCCCTTATTAATCCTTCCAGAATCTTCATGAGGATGCTCAATAGTGATACAGGTCTATAGTTCAGTGGTTTATCTCTGCTTCCTCCCTTAAATATAGGAATAATGTTTGCTCTTTTCCATTCTGTAGGTACTATCCCTGTGTCCAATGATTTGGTCATTATGTCATATAACGGTATACTCAGTTCCATAGCATTTTCTTTAATAATCCAGCCTGATACTCCGTCCGGTCCAGCGGCTTTGTTTGGATCCACCTTACTCAATTTGTCTATGAGCTCTGGTCTGTTAAATGTTACTTCCGGCATTTCCTCTGTACCTATCTCATTGGTTTCTGGTGCAATAAATTCTCCTTCTTTTGTAAATACTGATGCAAAATTTCTATTTAGTTCTTCCGCAATCTCTCTATCCTCTTCTATGATTCTGTTTCCACTTTTAATCTTAACGATGGTGGCTTTTATCTTCCTTTTGCCGTTTACAAACTTGAAAAACATTTTTGGATTCTTTTCATAGTTCTCCACTATCCCTTTCTCATGGTTTGCCTCTGACCTCCTCATTTCTGTGTATTTGTTTCTCTCCTCTTTATACTTTTGCCTGTTATCTTCCGAATCCCAGTTTCTCATCTTTTTCCAGGCTTTGTTTTTTGCTTCCTGTGCTTGCCTACATTCGCGGTTAAACCATACTTTGCGATTACTTTTTTTCCTTTTATTAATGTACTTAGGGACAAACGTTTTTATACCAGTATCATAGATCTCCATGAATGCCTTGAGTTTTTTGTCTACCTCACTTTCAGATAACACCTGATTCCAATTTTGTGACTTGAAAAAATCCCGTAGTCCTACGAAATCGGTTCTGGAATACATCCAGTGATTTTCCTTGTGCTTTTCCCTTCCCTTGGGTAGATTATACTTCAATAGTAAGTCTATGTCTAGAACTGCATGGTCGCTTTTTCCTAGTGGGCATAGGTACTGAATACTTTGAACCTCCTCCTCCCTTCTTGTGAATAGAAGGTCCAATCTAGCTGGTTGATCACTTCCCCTTACTCTTGTTGACTCTTTTACATGTTGGTATATAGAATTTTCCATGGCCATACTTAAAAATTCATAGCTCCAACTTTCCTCCCCTGCTCCGGCTTCAGGATCTTCCCAATTCACTTCCTTGCAGTTAAAGTCCCCACACATGACTATTTCATCCTTTGAAGCCAAGATATTTCCTAGCACACTAATTGTTTCCTTACGCATTAGGCTATGCTCCTCCTTACCCCATGTCTTCGTCTTGGGAGGTACATACGCTACTATCACCACTATTTTTTCGTTTCCACCAATCTCTATTGCTAAAACTTCTGCTGTTGAAGTTACTAGTTTTATCTCAGACACAATCAAATCTTTCCTAGTAAGTATTCACACTCCACCTCCATGTCGAAATTTTCTGTCCCTCCTCCAAATCCTGTATTCAGACCATCCTAGCAAATTTATATCGAGGTCTTCTCTTAGTTTTGTCTCAGTGAGACATACTATTTCTGGTTTCTTAGTATTAAGTAAGTCTGTTAGTTCTAGTTTCTTAGAGATTAGCCCA
Source organism: Paralithodes platypus (assembly GCA_032716605.1). Lineage (NCBI taxonomy): Eukaryota > Metazoa > Arthropoda > Malacostraca > Decapoda > Lithodidae > Paralithodes > Paralithodes platypus. Next base: position 32,121,690 of record CM064522.1, on the reverse strand, counting down.
TCGACATTGCTATATAGAATCCTTATACTTTCTAGTCCCCCATTACCTGCTCCAAGCCCCTTATCTGCGGCGGTCTGTTCCCTACCCTCTTTACTTTTAGTTTCTTTTTACCGAAAGTTTCATAATCTTCCCCTTTCTTACTCCGTAAAAAAACTTATTTTTTTCTTGTTCTGTCCTCTTGCTATTTTCCTCCTTGGCGGTTTTCCTTAGTTCAGCCTCCTTCTTTCGCTCTTCTTCTGGTAAGTCTCGCCTGATGTAGATTTTGTCCTTACCTTCTAACCCTTTTAGCCTAGCCGCTACTGCCATGATTTCATCACATGTCCTTCTTGACTTAAATTCGATTTTTACCAGTCTATTGTATTCCTTTGTATATTTTCCCAGCCTAAACATGTCTGATATTTCCTCCTTCCAGGTGTCCTCCTCATCTTTAATAGATTCCAGAATCTTGTTGATGCAACCTTCATCCTGTTCTTTTCGTTTTGTCCAGTCTAGTTCCTCCTTTTCTTCCACCCCTGATATTATGAGGCAGTTAGCCCTACGACTTTCTTCCTAGATGGCCTGAGAGTTTTCGTGGATGCCTTGCTTAACCATACTTTTTACCTGGTCCTTTATCCTGTGCCCGACGGGCAGTGCTCGATCGTGTGGACGGGGCTTAAGGGCTCTTCAGATATGACTGTTGTTACCTACCAAGGCTAAATGAGTCTCATCCACATATTACTTACCTCTTATAATATGTAGGGAATTCTGCTTCCATTATGCTACAAAGGTCATAACTTCGCAGCACATACAATACTCTTATATCTATTTCATGTACATTAACACCAAAAAGTCCTTAACTAAGCAACCAAGCAATGTTACGGTTACACCGTGATTGAATCAGATTTATACTAATCCTTTTGCGCACAAGGACGTGATTTGTGCCCTTTCTGGGATACCTGTACTTAAAATCCTTTGTGACCATCAGGGGTGTTTAGAAACCTTTAGTTTAGTTACTTTAGCCTCTGCAGTTGTCTTTGAGCGAGCTGAGGGAAGAAAACCAACTTAGAGGTAATTATGAGATTAAGAGAATTCTATTTCTGAATACTAAACAGCAACCCCCGGTGCAATAAAGGGATAACTTGAATGGTCTATTTCAATGGATTTAGACTACCAACATCCAGTGTCCATATTTGACTGTGTTTGTAAGCAAGTTCTCTATGTGGCCAGAGCATTATCTAACTTAGTCCCTGGTCAAGGACTTTGTGATGTGAGTGTACCAAATTTGCTATGTACAGTAAGTGAACAATGTACCAAGTTCTGTTGTGTGTTGGATATTTCATTGTTTATATAGCAATACTGAGCACAGTTGACATCCATTAAGAAATATGAGCCAACTGACATGAATGAACAAACCTCAATTACATAACCAATAAATTGTTAGACAAGGATACTAGAATATTCCTGTTAAGTGCAAAAAGGCACTGGAAAAATATGCTTACTACTGGGATCATGTTACCGCAATTTACGAGTGATATTTAATTAGTTCTTATATCAAAGAACAATTGATAGACAACCTGATAATTTTTAAGTGATTCTTGTAAATTATAAACAAAATTTAACACACTTGAAGCCACTTATTCCTTTAGTTTACCATATGCAAACACACAGCCATCACCTACTCACACTATCTATATAATTTTTATAACATTTCATATTACTGTAACTCTCACGCTCGGGTGAGGGCTGGTCCTATCCAGAGTGAGGTTTGACATCCTCTACCCTACCTTAGCCGTTTCTGTCTGTCTCTTTTCCTGTACTACTTTACCTTCTAGCTGTTGGCAAGATCGCCCAATTGGGTGGCACTGCAAGGGGGGCTGCGGACTATGGGGGCATTGACCCGGGGGTACAAGCCCTTGGGTTGATGATCCCCTCCCCCACTGCCCTCTCAGAGACAGATCTCATATCATACTGGCCCCTTCGGGGGCTCCAGCATCTGGCGCGGTGTCGGTCAACCAGAATCGGGACTGCTCGGCTAGACAGTCTGGGGGAACTACAACAGCAACAACAACTCTCAGGTTTACCGATGTGATGTGATTAACCGATGTGATTGGAGCGTGATTATGGAGAACACTAACATATTTTAGGGTGAAAATTGTTGTCGATGAAGGAAAAGACTCCTATTGTATTTTTGGACACCAAGACTTACTTTACAACTAACTCTACAACATGGGATCTCACTGCATCTTTGGTAGGAATAATCATTGGCACAATGATTAATGTGGTGGACTCATGACAGGTCGGTGGTTCAATCCCATGCTCTGGCACTGAAAGTTTATTCAACTGATGCCGCTCAATAATCATTAATAGAGTTACTAATTACACATAATAGTATGTAAGGAGTGAGAAATTAGAGTCTGAGATTAACTGCTATCTCTGGTGCTTCAACAATATCCACACATCATGCTACTCCAAGAGAAGTCCTCTGCTGGTCCCCCAATGAATTTAACCACTTGACACTCCGAACAGCAAATTGGGTGGTTAGGAAATTCAGTGGCAAAGAGTAAATGACTCCATCCGCGTGAAATTTTTGTTACAAATAGTGAGTGATGTGAACAAAAATGGCAAGCCATTGGCAAAAATGTGCGACGTCGGTAACAGCCCTGAGACATCAATACTGGCTGTTTTTGTGAGTCTCTAAGCATGAATGAAGCTGGGAGATCGCTGTCCTGGTTTATAAAAATAGCTTAATAGTGGACTAGAAGTTACAATTTGAATGTCTAATGGTATCGAGTGTTTAGAGTCATGACTGATGAATGTGTATACATAAATATTCATAGAAAACAAAATTGGCTTAGGAAGGTTGATGTTGTTGCATTCTCTCATTCCATGAGCTATATACCTGTATATAACTATAATATTAGCTATAAACTCCATAACAAAACAATAAAACAAATATACAGTAATATAAACCGTTTTCCGCCCAGTTGTACCTTTTCTTAATATATAAAACAAATTATTGCTCGGCATATAATTGTGACAAGTTGAACGCCGAAGAACGATTAATTTTTTTATTATCAAACACATTTCAGTATGAAATATCAACTTTTCTTCAAAGTTTATTGCATTCCTATAGTATTATGGGCTTTCCTCTTTCTTGTCATGTATTATTCATTACAGTAGACACGATTATTGTGGGCCCACAATAATTGTGTCTACTGTAATGAATAATAGATAATTGACTGTTTCTTTGCATACCATTCATTGGGAGTCTGATAAAATATAGTCTTGATATAATTCAAGTTACTTGTGCGCTTCAAGTAGTTAATAGTGGGAATAGTTTCAATGTTGAGGGAAGGCAAATAGTTTATATATCACAGATTCATAATTGCCATCCATTGGGAGTCTGATAAAATAAAGAGTCCTGATATAATTTATTATAAGTTACTTGTGTGCTTCAAGGAGTGACTAGTATGAATAGTTTCATGTTGAGGGAAGGCAAATAGTATATATATCACAGATTCATAATTCAAAGGGGACTACTCTAAAGTTTAATAATGACTTGGTGTACAATAGCTTAAAACATCACTAGCATCCAAGATCTATATTCCAATCATTTAATCATTAGACTATGTTAACCCATGGGATCCGGGGGGCCTCATATGAATTTTGGTAAAATCAAATTCATAATTCAGTAGCTACTGATTGAGACCACCTAGAGCAGTCAATGTTTTTGCAAATTGTAGAATTTTTTGTTGTCTGTAGAATGCCGTAGAGATGACGTCGCTACAATGCGTGGTTGCCGAGTTCTGATGATTATAGCGGCGATTTTTATTTGACCATTTTGCCTCATATGAGGCCTCCCGGATCCCAAGGGTTAATCAACTATTATTTTTTATAGACCTAATGTAGTGTATGAAAACTTAAAGCATTAAAAGGAACAATAACTACTGGTACACCTAAAGTTCATTGTTGACTTCATATAATACTGTATGCAGTTTTTAACGCCATACATTCTCTTGATTGACAGGGTTAAGGCGTGTCCTTGTTTCAGGGACTTTATTGGACATTTGCCACGAATCGCTAGACCCAGGTGTCCAAACTCTTGACGTTGACCAATAGCAAGGGGTGGGATCGAACTGCTGACCCTTTAATAAGCAGCCACACACACTACTACCTATGCCACAGCCCAAGGCATATATAATATAATATAATTCATATTTTTTCACCAACCAACTTTACTTCTAAACTCAATTAATGAAATCAACAAATACATGTGGCACTCCAAGGACTCGAACCTAGGATACTCACACCGAAATTCCGCGCATTTATACATTACACTACAATATAATATGATATAATATAAGGTAGCTTAATAAATCAAAAGATATGAAGATCTACATTCCAATTATTAGAAAAAAAGGTAACCATTTAGAGTTCATCCTTGGGCTTTTGAACAGCGGGGTTGGTGACTCTGCCGGCAAACAACAGGAGGCCCGTGGTTTGGTCCCGGATGTAGAAGAGGAATGGGTGGTCCGCTGTGAAGGTCAGGGGCATAGAACGACCCGTTATCACCATACCTGTAGGGAGCGAAGTGGTCATTAGTCATACGAGATATTCTGTACCAGCCAAAGAGTTAAGGTTCAATAAGGGGGGGTGAACTGCTTTTTCTCTCTCTCTGGGTTGTATTCATTCGGCCCCATTCAGCCTACTGTATTAAGACGTTTATCCCCATGCATGTGTCAATTATACCTGACGAGCTATAGCGAGCTACCATATTTTTGATAATGAGTTAGACAGCTGGCTAAATTTGTACATTTTTCGATAAAAAAAATTCTCCAGCAAAGACGGATTTCTCCATAAAATGCTGGCTTGCTATCGCTCGCCAGGAAAAAATCGTCACCTGGATGGGGATAAATGTCTTATAACAGTAGGCTGAATGGGACCGAATAGATACAACTAAGAAAGATAAAATAGCAGGTCAACCCCCGTAAGGTTCTACTATTGGTAAGTAGTATGTCATCTAATTCTGCACAGTGGGTTCTTGTATAACAGCTACTTGTAACTGGCAGATAAGAAGTGTAATACAGTCCTCTAAAATGCGGGTTTGAGACCCTCGTACTGTGTTTACCTCCAGAGAAAACTTTTCAAAAGGACCATACTGTAATGTGGTGCAGGGAAATATATATCTCGCTTAGTTCAAAGCAAGATGCAGTGAAGTAGCACTTGCATCAAACTCATTAAATGAACGGTCCATAAAGTATCATTGAGCTTAATTAGGCTAGGCTTTCAATATGTAATTCCTATACAATTGTAATGTGTTTTTTGTAAACATTAATTGCTGATAAATTATCTGTGTTAGATGAGGGCCCACCATAAATGTAAATATCGATTTATGTACCTGATGCTGCAGCAGCCTCGCTACCCTGCTCGTTGACCTCCAGGAATGCTTTGTGGACCACCCGGGACACTGATAGGTCACGACTGCCAGATATTCCTGACAGGTCACATGCAGTCGGGTCAAACAAGTCTTTCAGCCCCATCTGTAGACATCAAGATATACTAATGTAATAGAGTTTACATACTGGTACAGCCACAGTCACAAAAATAACTTCACAATATTTGAAAGAACAATTTTGATACACCAACAAAATACAGTAATCTGAAATCTAAATGTGCCACAAAAAAAATCTAATGGGCTTTTTTAGCCAGTTGCTCACTGTTGTTTATATCGTAAAACATATCTACTGTTAGGTTGTCGTTGTAGTAGCCCCAAGATGCCCTTTATGGATATCCTGCAGCATCCAGGTAGTTCGCCACCTCTCTAGGGTGGGTCCCGAGATCTCCGAGTGAGGTGATGTTGAAGTTATGTCTGTGTGGGGCAAGTATTGGGCAGTGAAGTATTAATTGTTCTATGTTGTCAGTGGGATGTTGACAGCGGGGGCAAGAAGGGTATTGAGTTGGATTTATCCTGTGTTTGTAATCTTGTAAGGACGGGTGATGGCCAGACCTGAGGTGTGCAACTGTGACTAAGGTTTCTCTGGGAAGCTTGTTTTCTTATTAATTATTCTTGGGAGTTTAGGATTGTGTTGTGTGGGCTATTGTTGATGGGTTGTTGGGTGATGTATGTGTGTATATGCTTGTGTGTGTTGGTGTTTTGAGGTGTGGGTGGGATGCTGATGTGAATTTGTTTTTTTGTTTTTGCCAAATGCCGTAATTCCCGAGAAGGGGTGGCCATGAACATTAGGCCTTTGTCATGAATCGCTAGGTCAAGTTGCCCGGGCTTGACATCTACCAATAACATTTTGACAGTGCAGGCTCGATCCGCCGACCCTTTGATCAGCAGCCGACACTCTACTGACTATGCCACCACTCGCGACAATGTGTATGTGGTTGAAAAATTGGGCAGGTGTTTGTTTCATGTCTCGAGGTGGGGGTGGGTGATGTGTTCAAGGAGTGGCATGGGTGAAGTGGGTCATGGGCTGAAAGGTAGAACTGTGTTTTTATCATGTCTAAATGGGTCTTCAGAGAGAGGATCTGTGCTTCTGCATGTATGTGATTTTTATCTGTGGTTTGTGTGCATCCTTTTATGATTTTGAGGGCTATATTCTGAGTGGTCTGTAGTTTCTTCATGTTTGTGGTTGAGGTGTAGGGTGACCAGGTTTGGGGTGCATGGTTGTTATGTACAGTACTGTTTGTAATGTATGGACAGTGTTTCTTTTTGTTGCCCAAAGTCCTTGTCTGTGAGGATTCTGAAGGCATTTAGTTTTTGTAAGGCTCTGGTGTTTGTAATTTCTATGAGTGGTGTGAATGTTGTGTGTGTCATAATTTACACCAACAAACAATTTAGGGGTTCGGTAGAGGGGGGATTGGTTTGTTGAGTAGTGTGACATGTGGGTGAAAGCACAATTCGTGTTAGTCTGAGATAACCATAGTAACTACAGGCCGTAGCTCGATTGGTAGAGCGTTCGCCTGCTAGCCGTGAGGTTGATGGTTCGAGCCTCGGGCCAGCCAGTGAGTTATTGGCAGACGTCAGTGCTGTTGGTGAACGGTGCGGTCTAGCAATCTGTGGCAACTATTCACTAAGTCCCTGATTCATCAGGGCACCCACCCTAGCCTTGCTAATCAGCAGGGAGTGTATGGTGGTAAAAACTGCATCATCATCATCTTCATCATCATGGAGGATTTTGGGGGTAAGACTGTCCTGTGGTTTTGTAGGAGCCATTATTCCAGTTGCAGGAGGAATTGTTGTAGGGGGCTTGTTGCTTGTTCAATTTTGGGGTGTTGTTATGTGATGGTGAGGTCGTCTGGATATGAGAGGATGTGTGCTTCATGTGCCTGGTTAGGTTGTGAGAGATCATGGAAGAAAAGGTTAAACAATTTTAGTGATAGGACTGCTCTCTATGGGATGCCATTGGGTAGTGTACATATTTAGGATGTACCTACCGGTAGGTATGCATGACAAACTAAACACAGGAAAATAAAAAGAGTGCCCAGTGCAGTACCGGTACTTCTTAACTACAGAAACTACAAAAATTAAGTAAATGAGAAGGAAGCGAAGTAAAATGAAGTGTGGAAGAATCAAAAGGAAGGAAATGAGGGTGTAAAATAAACTGGAGAGGAGATAAGAGAGATTATGAACAAATCTGAGGCTCAAAGTTGTCCATCAAAGTGCTACTGGAAGGACTACATAATGCATATCTAAGATGGCATGACTCAACCTGTGTGTACCCCATGACAGTTCTCCAAGTGTCATTGCTCTCAAGGATAACGTCTGTGTGCTAAAAGTTAAAAGTTGGCATGGTACATGTCAGGATGACATTACACTGACAGAGGGGAATGAGAATGAAGAGAATGAAAACTGTAAGACCAACCTGCTTTAATGGTTCCACAAGATCAAGTGTCTCCTGAAGCTGGAACCTGGGCAGTGTGACCTCAACCTTTGTGGTGCGCATGTCTTGACCCAAACTACTGAGCAGGTCCATCTGACTCAGTTTGACCTCTAGCCCTGCCAGTCCTTCACGTTGGTCTGATAGCACGAATACCATGCTCAGACGAGAACCCTGGAAATACAATATTTTCATATCATCACCAACCCACCAATTAACTTACAAATAAACCTAATTAATGAAACAATGAATACATGTGGTACTCCGTGGATTCGAACCTAGGATACTCACACCAAAATTCCGCACACTTAACCATTAGCTATCAAGACGGTTAAAGATTTATGCACAAGCCTACACTATATTATGCATTCTCGAATACTGCATATTAATCTAAGCTTGTAAATATACCCAACTGCACTCTGATAGCCTAATGATTACACAAATGGAAGGGGTAATTGATGGAGCACTTAACCACTAGGGAAGGCCTCTCAAGGAATTACTCCTGAACCTGAATAAAGGTTCTGGGTTAGTTGCAAGATCAGGGAAGGTATGATAGCTCTGAAATATGATAGTTACCATGGTAACTTAGTAAGACTATGCATGGGTGTGTGTATGGTAAGAAGTGTTTGTGGAATGTTAATGTAAAGTACCGGTACTATAAATTAAAATGTAAAACTTGCAAACTAAAGAAACCAAAACTGGGACAAAGACAATACAGTATAAACAGAGAAATCAAGTTTGCTCATTCTGATCAGATTCTAGCAATTATATATAAGTCAAGTTTACAGCACCTCTGATGTCCACTATACCATACAGGGGAAGGGAGGCCACTAGCCATACAGGGTACTGTATAACCTTGACATTCAAAAGGTAGCATAGATGTTATGTCTTATATTGCTTTATGGGTACTTTAATGGGTGCGTGTCAGATAAAATAAATGGGTCAATAAATCTATCTATCTTTTTAGGTAACTAGTCAGGTACGTTCCCCCCCCCCCTTTTTTTTAAGCTGGGGGTGGCCGACTCGAGACAGACCCCCCCCCCCCAAAAAAAAAAGAAAAAAGAAAAAAGAAAAAGAAAAAAGAATACGCTAAATCAAAACACAAATGTACACACATCTAGGTCGCCCAGGAGAAGACCTAGAGACCAGGAATCACCAAGGTCACTCCAGCACTCCCCCGGCCCCCGACCTCCCGGAGAAGTTCCAGTCTCACAGGGAGACATGCAGCGAAGCCTAACCCCCACAAGCCCCTCCACCACACATCCAGGCGCAACCTTCATATCTACCGGCTCCCCAGGCCAGGCGCCTGACGGACTATTATCTAGTCCAACTGGTGCCCGACACCTCCCAAATGACCGCGTTTTCACTCATCTATTCACAAGCATTCTCCACTCATTCATGTTTATTACCACTTCCCTTATATATCTCACCATATATTCCATAGCTAACATGGTGGCTTGCAGGTCCTCTCGGTAAGCCATGCGGTACTCCTGGTGTCTAATGTGCATCATGGGTACTGTAACACTCTGACTCTCTGACACCCAGAAGGCTTCCTCCCGTGTAGCTGCTGGGTCAAAGGGGTGATCCCACAGACCCTTGAAGTACACTGCATTCACCAGTACCATCTGTGTCAGGCTGTCCAATGACCCTGAGAAGAAGAAGAAATATTACTGTAGTGTATATGCTACCTTAACTACAGGTATAGGTTAAGTTGTGCCTATAATAATACTATCTCCATCCTATTCAACTCCTTCTCCCAGATCCTTGAAGTTCAACAGATGACTGCCTTCACTAGCACCATCTGGTTCAAGATGTTCAATGATCCTGAAGAAAAGTAGTTGCTGAATTTCACAAAGTTGCAATCAACTTGTGTAAATAGGCAATAATAATGAATTAAAAATATCATATTATAACAGCTCCACATAAAAATTGCTACCCTATTGAGGCCATCCTAATCTTAATTCTAGTTCATAATGTAAATTTCTTTACAAAAATCTAATTTCACTACAATCAACTCATCAAGCCGTCCTTCAGGGAGGTTGCTCCCTCAGAGTACGTCTACTACTGGTGCCTAGTCTGTCAGACTACTGTATTTTAGGGATTGGCTCTTCCCCTCATGAAGTGGCTACTGACCTTTAACCTGACAAGCGCGATATAGACCTAGGTGCTAGGGTAGTTATTTGTGCATTTCTAGCCCTGGATTCTGACAGAATTCGTTATATTTACAATATAAAGCATTATTTGTTTTCGGTATGCTTTTATTTTACATATATGATGTATATATGAACCTTCAAGAGTGCTAAAATAAGTGGGAAAAGCATTTGGGTGGTGAAAAACGAAGATATTGGCCACCCGGTCATAATTCAAAATTCAAAATAAAGCTATTAGATTAATCAATAACCCTGCAATCACACAGGACCTTCCTACATTAGCCATACGAAGAAACGTTGCATCCCTTGCATTATTCTACAGATATTTTCACAGCAATTGTTCCGAGGAACTTGCTTCAATTGTGCCGCCTCTCCACATCTTTCCCCGTAGAACTAGGGCAGCTGAGAGCGCCCATGAATTTACACTTTCTCCTCCACAATGCAGAACTTCTGCTTATCAGAATTCATTTATCCCCAGAGCTACTACTCTTTGGAATTCACTTCCCTCGAATTGCTTTCCACAAACTTACAATCAACAAATGTTTAAATCCAGTTGTTACAAACATTTTATGAATGGAGGATGCCTTTAGGCACATGGACCTTTTTGTTTTATCTGTGTTTTTCCTTCCTCCGTTCATTGTCTCTTAAAAAAAAAAAAAAAAAAAAAAATCTCAGGCGAGAGAGAGCCACAGGCAGCCCTCCCCTCTCGCTGCCTGGGAGTCACTGAGACGAGCGGGGCGGTGTGTGCCGGTGTCTGGGTGTTGCATAACGATCTTTTATGCAACCCACTTGTGCTACATTATCGCGGGAGAGAAAAATAACCGATAAATGATGATAATAAGAGGATAAATAGGTGATAATTGAGGAGGGGGGGGAGGGGGGAATAAGGTGGGGAAGGAGGGGAGGGGGAGGGGTGAGAAACACATGGATGAGTACTAGAGGGGAATTATCTCACCTTGTGACAAAATCCTTTGTTTTGATAGGCCCTTTTTTTTTTTGGAAGGATTTTTTTATGGTCTTGCTTCCGTGAGGCCTATCGCGTTCCCTATAGGAAGCCTTCCGTGAGGCCTATCGCGCTTGCCGGGTTAAGTGACTCGCCAAAGCTTTTTTCAAAGATGAGGCTTTGTTTGGGGTATCCCATGCACCAAATTATTTCTTGCATCTTCTTGTGGGCATTAGACAACTTGGATGCAGCAGACACTACATCTATTATAGTTTCTATCACCACTTCACACTTTTATACTTACCTCATCATAAAACTAATTAAGGTACCTGTATGCTAACTTGTGTAGCACACCGTACTGCATTTTAGCACAAGGCTTACTTCCCTATTCGGGGATCTAACCTGGAGGCAGCAGGTCCTTGATGCGCGAGTTAGTCTCCTGCTCCACCACAGAGTTAATGTCTTGCCTCACTATCTCACTGGCCCCAAAGTTGACCACCTTGGACACACTGAGGAACTTCTCCTTCAACACCTCCTCAAACCCGGGCACCACTGCCAGCTGGTCTGACAGGTATACCAGGTTTGACGTCCGTAGCTCATAGTCAGGGGAGTCTTTCTGAAAATATATCCATATCGAAGAGATTCTTTCTAAAGCATATATAATAAAATATACAGGAAATTAAACTCAGGTCTGGTAGCTTCTAAATTAATGTATTATGGAATAAGATTCTTGTAACCTAGTGGACAATGATCGTACCTACCCCACCATGAGATCAGTGAGAATAGCATGCAAGGCTAGTTGGTGGTGTATAGAGGAAGAGAAGATTGAGTGGATGGAGAGAGGAAGGAGGACCTGGCAGCAAACAGACTCCGGGGTGGGGGGTGGGGGAGAGAACTCTCGCTGAGGCCAATTAGAGGCCAATACAACTCAAGGTAAAAGGGAGAGACACATACTACAGGTACCCTACCTTAAGATCAGAAAGTATATCATGGAAGGCGTGGTGCAGGTTGGTAGCATCTATGGTGAGGTGCAGAACTGACATCATCTGTTGTTGTGTTCTGCCACCTGTGCCAGCATACGTCATACTCAGTGCTGCCATAACACTGAAGGGGGAGAAGAACAGGTTGTTTCGTCCCCTGCTACCCAGTTGCTGGAAGAAGGGAATGGAATACAATCAGCTAAAAAAATTCATTTGTTAGTAGCCACTACATAATTATCTAAAATAGTGTTTTATACATCGTATATCTCATCCGCTCTCAGAGTGACAATAATGTATTGGTACACTTGCGTGGTCAAACCAATGTCTTCTAGAATATGTATTTTAATTCTCTACTAGGTATGTTATACACACCCCAAGACCACGATATGAAATACAAAAATACTGTGTAAGTTAAAAAAGAAAAAGAATTTAAGCCATTATGACTCCATTTCAATCTTAGGCCCTCATCAGCATCAACCCGCAGTTCAACATCACTCCATCAGTTTCTGCGCAAATTTCCTAGTAACCACACAGACTCATGTTTTGCTCTGTTAATTCCTTCCACCCCTTTCGCTTTGCCAGTGTTTGAAATTCCGGGATTTGATAGCATTTTTAGGCTTCCGAAGTTCTTAAAGAGATGATATTGTTATGTACTGTAGGTATGCACGGAAATGGGCTCTGGCGTATGCTAGAGGTTGCATTGGGCTGGTGACCCCTTTGCTCTGCCATTTTGGCCAGTAACCACCTAGGCAGCTAGCCTAATTTTTTATTAACTCCTCTTAATATTTTAATTTTATGATTTCTTTTGTTAGGGCAGTGTACAGTATTTAGCATAGTTTATTTAGGCGTTTCTCAAGTACAGTATGGCTTTTAAACTGCCTGAGTGTTTTATTACCTTTATATGAAAATTATGCTAATTGAGTTTTGCAATTTTCTTTACCCCCTTGGGGGCCCTGGCTGGAAGCATCCCAAGGTAACTAAGCACAGGAGTGTTCTGGAAATAAGAACTAAAGGTCTACTGCTACAGAAGCAGATTGCACCACCGAAGTGGCAGGCGGTGGGGTCGCCGCATCCCAATGCCAAAATATGAAAAATTTGGAAAAGAGTTTAGTTAGTGAAGGGTGTCTAGAACTTGTGGTTTTATGCAAGAAAGCAAGAGTGTACTGTCCCAGTATGTATCTTAAGATCAAGCTAGAATTGCTCTTTGTGTAACTGAGGCACAGAGAAAAGAGCAGCAAAGGATACAAGGTGGTGAACCAGGATCATGGATGTCTAACACTTCTTATACTCCACCTAAAGCTCTCCCCGGGAGTACTTCTCTGCATGACTGGTGTCTATAGACTCTACAACATACCTAATTACAACTTCATAGACATATTCATCAATATGGCATACAGTTGTTGTTGTTGTTGTTGTTGTTCCCCAAGCTGCCTGGCTGAACAGCCCCAAGGCCCCGAGCAAGGCCAAGGCCATAACCGAGCGCCCCCACAGAACCCTCCCCGCCGACCACAATAAAGCCTGGGTGACCGAAGCCACTCCATGGCGGGGAGCTGAGGAGGGTGCGAAAACGCCCGGGAAACCAAAGCCCCACCCAGGGCCCTGTGTCCCTCAGCAATTATGAAGAGAAAGTTGAGGGGCAAGGGAAAAATGTGACGCTTTGGCTTCCCATCTTGGTAGATTGGGAGGTCAATCCACGTTAGAGACGCCGTCACTTGAGATCTAGAAAATATATAAGTAAAAGGAACAGTCAGAGTAAGCTATGGGTATGGCAGAGATTGCTCAGTTCTCACTCTGATAGACCAGCCCAACACCACTAGCCTCCACAGTACAATACATGGCATACAGTAGTTCCATAAGTCAGAGCAATATAGTACAGTACTGTACTGTAAATCAAAGCAACAAGGTAACTACTGTACTAGCTACTAACACAAGTCTAATTTCCTTCCTGTCCTTGCTCTAAGTGTCTATCAGTTTTGACTGATAGACACTTAGCTTTGGCTAGGGCTGTTGACAGCTTGAATGTCTGAACAACTGTATCAAAATAGTGGGGTACAAGAAGGAGAATTACAGTTGTTCAGGTGCTTAACTTTTCAATAACACTGGCTTTGATTTCCCTCAGAGCAAATCAGGCAAGGAACTTTGCATGCGAGTCTCAGCTCACTACAATTCACCCCCAGGGGGTAAGGGGGCCTTCATCTAATGGTGGAGGAAAAAAGAATATGCCTCACGCATCCTACTGCATGTCGTACAAGGCGACTAATAGGGGGGATGGTGATAGACTTGCGGACCAAGTAGCCATCACTATACAATGAAGCCTTGTTATTGGCGCTGACATTGTCTCTATATGATAGTGCTGTGACAGGGCTTCATTGTACTTGCTCCAAGTTGCCTAATGGCGGCACACTGGCAGTGGGTGTCGCTCCCTCTGGACCCGGCCCTGGCGCCCTGGGCCCAACCTGGACGAAATGGATCCAGAGGGTACAGTACGTAGTGTTTCCCCGGACTGGCACTTTCCGCCCAATAGTATAGGGGCCCGAACCTGGTGGTAGCGCTCCAGGAGGCTGCCCTGTCATTTGGCGAAAAATATCAGGCCAGTCGTAGTGCCGTGTACGCGCACGGGGTGTTTCCCTGCGGCTGGTTCTGGTGGGGCGTACCGAGGCCACTGGATCCTACCCCCTTGTAATCACTTGGGGGATGGTGCTGGGAATGGTCCCGGGGTAGACTGGAGCCGGAGTTCTGGGGGGGGGGTGATGCCCATCTGCCAGCCAAACCTACCTAACTATGACTAAAATCAAAGAAAATAAACTGACAAGTGAAGCAGCCCTTAACAGGGTTGCCTGGAACGCCGCCATTAGGACAAGAGACTGAAACTGCACTTATGTGTGGAGCACTCGGTCTTAAAATGTTATGTATGTAATGCTACATAGGCTACCACAGTGGTAAATATAGGACATACGGTCATACCAGGCAGTAGATACTGCGAATACAGTAAAGCCACAAGCCCACAACTGTTACTCACAACATACAGATGTTGGCCTATACAGTATTAGAGTAAAGAAAGGCAGAATCTTAACATAAAAGTCACAGGTAAATAAATAACTCACTGCATAAAGGTTGCGTGTAAAGTTGTTCTGACTCTGGACGAGCAGCGTGACAGCCTCCTGGTGGGGGTAGGCCAGGAAGGAGGGGAACCCCGTCAGGCTGATCTGTCCTTCACTCATTGTCACAACCGATGATACCAACACCAATAAACACAACCTGTACGGTACACAAATATTAATATGGTGAAAATATACTGTAATAATCAAACAAACTAACTACAGTAATACTACTCAAAAGCAACAATTCTAATTGTTCAATTAGGCCTAGGCTGATAGAAATAAATACATACCGTATTATCATATACATTACTACAAGATAATTCTAACAGGCCGCTTGTGATTATCCCGCCAGGTAGACGAACTACCGGTACTCATTCAAAGAGAGAGGGTACACGATCAGAAACTGTCTCCATCAAATCATATACGATAAAATGTCGCATAGACTAGGCCTACACACTCAAGAAATCAAATTTTTGGATCTGGTAAAATATGCATTTCCGTTCTGAAATTTACTAGGCCTATTCTATGGATTCCTAGTCATAGATATTAATCTGCGACAGCAGCCTTTTAAAGGGGTACAGCACTGCAGCAGAGGCCGTTCTTGCAAATCATTACAGTAATAACAAATAAATAGGCCTACCATAAAATAGGGCCGCTGAATAAATGCTAAAACTCTTGGCTATCACACTGTAAAAATTGACCAAAGTCTCATTCTAGGCTATAAAGGCCTATCATAACTTTTAGGTAAGGGTGTAGTATTCGGGCATACCGTACTCGGCTATTGCACACTCGTGATCATGTTCCCGTCTATTTTGACTGCCGTGGGATACATTAATAGGTTGAAGGGGCAAATAACTTATTGTCATCATCATATATATTGTATACCGGTAATTGCATTGCCAGCAGGGGGCAAATAACAGAACAAAATAGCCGGGAATGTAACCGCAAGCGCACAACCATTGTAAAGATACCGACCGTATGCCCGGATACTACATCCTTCCCAACTTCTGAATTAGCTTCTTTTACGATAATCTTCAAGGACACTACATCCGCCTTGCTAGAAACAATTTATTAGGGAAAATAGGGACCAATAGACTCCCCATATTTTTCTCCATATAGTCCGCATGGAGGATTTTCGTTATCGACAAATTGAAAAATACCCACTTCACAAACAAATACACCAAAAATCGGGATGGATGTAGTTTTCTGGCGTACGGTCATCATGTTGTGCACTCGCAGTTACGCTCCCGTCTATTTCGACGCTATATTTTCTGCTATTTGCCCCCTGTCATTAGCCTACTAGCCTAATGTACTACATGAATACTAGGTTAGGTTAGGTTAGGTTGTTTGGTTAGGGTAATGTATTTTTATATCCAAAGGCAGTCAAAATAGACGGGAACATGATGGGAAAGGTCCGACGCCACTACGCGTATTGTAAACAAGGCTGGCGGTACGCCCGCACTTAACATTCTTGCCCAAAAATCTAAGGCAAAGATGTCAAACAGCGGGGGTGTGGGGGCGGCAGGCCCCACCCATAATACTAGGATAGGTTAGGTAAGGTTGTTAGGCAGTTAGGTTAGGCTAATGTCCTTTCAAAGGGGTAGGCCTACAGGCTAGTAAAGTAAACAATAGGATAGCCTAAGCTGCCTATACCCAGTCAGAGGTAAGAAGAGTCCTGCTCTAGTCTCCTTGAATGTTACATCTTTTACAACTTAGGTTCTGCTCCTTTCTTCTTCTTCTTCTTCTTTTGAACCCGCCCGCAGACCGTGCAGATCCACAGGGCTGACCTTTGTATCGGTACTGGCTCAGAAACGTTAGTAGGAGGGTGATCAGCTAGGTGACCTGGGTCAAACTGACACTGACCAAATCCAGTACCAGTACCTACTACCTAGGCACAGGGTGTCAATCCACAAAATATGAATTGTGTTATCATTATGGTTTATTATTTTGTTATCATTATAGCGCGACGGAGCGGCGAAGCCGCGAGCTCTAGGGGGGTCCGGGCCCCGGGGACATGCCCCCTGTGATTTTTTTGAGAATTTAGGTGTCTAAAACAGTATTTTCTGCAATCTAGAAGCATTCCAGATGGAAAATATGGAGACCAAAAGTAGGCCTATGTCAATTTACCTTTTTTGTTTCTTAAAAAAAAGGGGGTTGGGGGAGTTTCTGTTATCATTATACAAAAAGTTAATTTGCGTTATCACTAAAAAAAACAGCGTTGTTTGACACCCTGCCTAGGCAGCTAGGCTCAATATCGAGAGGAAGTAGCCTATGGAAGTTGGAACTGCGTATCTTATCGTATCCCCAGGTCGACCAAGGTGATTTCACCTCAACATCTAGCCTATAAGGTAGAACAAGACAGGTATTTACCCTTTCATGGATTTTATCATAACCCGGAATAAGCTAGGCCTAGGCGTAAGGATCATGGATGAAGAAAACGACACGTTGACATCTTGCATTGTGCTCATTGACAGTTACTATCACGTGGCTTTAATAGCAATATTACACCATTAACAAATTTAACACCTCAAATAACGTAATATTAGGCCTTCAACGTAAATGTAAAGGAAGATAACACGGAAAATATGACGTTTATTTACATCGGTTGGTATAAATATCAATGTCAATATGTGACAATAACAGAAAACCAATATATGAAAGGATAACTAAACTAAACTTAAGGCATTGGCGGCAGGTCATGGTTTTGGTGACGGATAGTGGGGTAGGGAGTCAGAAGGTTATGTTTTTTTCTCTCTCATCTAATCGAAGTAATAACGAGAATGAGTAATATTCATGACTTGACATTGAACATAAGCAAACGAGTCTGGAGAGAGCCGATTGGCCCACATTGGCCTCCATTTGTAAATTTGTATAGTCATCAATATTATGTTCTGTATTTCTCCACTTTCATTTGTTTTTGTGATCATCCACATTCACAATTTTTCATATTCACCCACATTCACAATTTTCCATATTCATCCACATCCACAATTTTCTATATGCATTCACATTTACATTTTGTTATATTATGTTTCACATTCATAGCCTATATATTCTATATACCTACACTTTCATTATATATGCTATTCCTCCACATTATCATTGTTTTATATTTCTTCACATTCACAAGTATTCTCTATCCCTCCACATTAAAAACATCTCTCCCTTTCTATCGGAGTCACATCCATCCCATCTCTCCTGTTTCTATTAATTCACATTATCATTGTTTTCTATTCCTTCACATTCACAGTTATTCTCTATCCCTCCACATTAAAAGACTCTCTCCCTTTCTATCGGAGTCACACCCATCCCATCTCATCTGTTCCTTCCACATTATCATTGTGTTCTATTCCTCCACATTCACGGTTATTCTCTATCCCTCCACATTAAATACCTGTCTCCCTTTCTAACGGAGTCACACCCATCCCATCGCATTTGTTCCTTCCACATTATAATTATTTTCTATTCCTCCACATTCACGGTTATTATCTAGACCTATCTCTCCACATTAAATACCTGTCTCCCTTCCTATCGGAGCCACACCCATCCCATCTCATCTGTCCCTTCCACATTATCATTGTTTTCTATTCCTCCACATTCACAATTATTCTATATCCCTCCACAATATAATTGTTTTCTATTCCTCCACATTATCAATTATTCTCTCTCCTTCCACATTATCATTGTTTTCTATTCCTCCACATTCACGGTTATTCTCTATCTCTCCACATTAATAACCTGTCTCCCTTTGTACCGGAGCCACACCTATGCCATCTCACCTGTTACCCCTGGGTAAGTGGCATCCGCTGGCTTGTTCTATACTTAGCGAGGGGGGCGGCGACCACTCTGGGAAGATCTCTAGGCAACATCGGGGCTTATATTGCATAAACAACATTCTCACTCATTTCTCAGCCACGCTACTAGGAATCTATACAGTACAACCATTTGATATACGTCCTTAGCAAAATAATTATAGTCGTTCATAAGTGATTTGCAGAACTGTTTTCTTTATGTTGTATTCTTAATATTAGTGAGATGGTAGGCGTAGATGTCACTGTATAGCAAAGCAATAACATAAAATAAAATAAAAATAAAATAAACAATGAACAAAATGAAAATAAATAAATAAAAGGAAAACAAGTATTTAAATGTTTTCCAAACACAGTATTGAGATACACCTATGCTAGATGGATGCACTAACCTCTATCTATCTAACTGTCTATTTATATATCTATCTATCTGTCTACTTATCTTTCTATGAATGACTTTTTATATTTTTTATTACTCGAACAGAGCTAGTTGTTACCTTAGGGAGGTTCGCCCAATGAAGCTTCAAGATATAGGTGACTTTATTTTGTCACAATTATTGATGGTGGTCCTTTTTTTATGCATGTCATAACTTCTCTTGATGAGTGATGAGTGATGCTGATGCCACCACAAGGTTTTATTTTAATCTTATTCTTTTTTAATATGGGTGGAGCTAATGGTCCGAGACGGTGGCAACAGGAGAGTATTTTCTCGACGTGTAGTCTAGTAACATATAAGGGGAGGTTTTATATTTGTTCTCTAGACCTGCATCAAACTTAAAAGAAAATGCCCCTTAAGCCCCTTAGACACCCCATCAAGATAAGTTTGTACGTTTTTCGGTGGACAAAATTAATGTCCTCCCGGATGAAGACCGGTTCCTTGTAAAATACAGGCTCGTTAATATCGCTCTCCAGGAAAAAAAAAATCAACACCTAAATGGCACAAAATGTTTATAAATTGACAAAGAAATAGGGCAAAACAAATCTTAAAATCGCCAAACTAATGGGGAGAAGGTCTTAAAATCTCGAAATTTATGGGACTAAACATGAGGGAGAAACAAACAAACAAATCTCCCCTTAACAATGATTGTGTAGAACTGGAAGACGGGGAGACCAAACCTGTTCAATAGGCGAGCCCACATATACGGATCTTGTGTTCGAATCATGTGGTAATTGGCACAGATACTTGTTAACCTCCTACAAAAGCTTACACTTGCTCAATGGCAACATCCAAGGTAGAAACAGTATGGACTCCAAATGACATTGTTGGTCCCTGGTAAGATTTTTGGAGTCTCCTCTATGATCCATAACCCTACTGTTTCATTTGAGCTGACGGTAAATTGAATCCCTTAGCAGCTAATTTCTCGATACTTAATGGACAAATATGAAACCACAATGTCTTTGCATCATATTTAGACTCTGGGCTTAACACTAATAAGGCGTACGGTCCGGACGGTGTTCCTCCTGTTGTTCTCAAAAACTGTGCTTCCGTGCTGACTCCCTGCCTAGGCAAACTCTTTCGTCTCTGTCTATCCTCTAACATCTTCCCTTCATGCTGGAAGTTTGCTCACATTCAACCTGTCCCAAAGAAGGGTGACCGCTCTCAACCCTCCAACTATCGTCCAATCGCTCTTATCTCTTGTCTTTCTAAAGTTTTTGAAACTATTCTTGCTTCCAAATTTCTTAAGCATTTCTCTTCTCATAATCTGCTCTCAGATCGCCAGTATGGCTTCCTTAAGGGTCGCTCTACTGGTGATCTTCTTTCATATCTTACTAACTCTTGGTCATCCTCCTTTCGGGACTTCGGTGAGACTTTTTCTATTGCACTAGACATTTCGAAAGCCTTCGATAGAGTCTGGCATAAATCTTTAATTTCTAAACTACCCTCCTTCGGTTTCTATCCCTCCATCTGTGCCTTTGTCTCTAATTTCCTTTCCGGCCGTTCCATAGCTGCGGTTGTGGACGGCCATTGTTCACTTCCTCACCCTATAAACTCCGGTGTTCCTCAGGGCTCTGTCCTATCTCCTATTCTCTTTCTAATTTTTATAAATGATCTCCTTAACTGTACCTTAATTCCCATCCATTCATACGCAGACGACTCAACCTTACACTACTCCATTAGATTTTCAGAACGCCCCAGCCAGCAGTCCCTTAACGACAAACGTAATGAAGCCATAGAACTCTTAAATTCTGATCTAAATACTATTTCCAATTGGGGCAGAGAAAACCTTGTTAACTTTAATGCTTCCAAAACCCAATTTCTCCATCTATCTACCCGTCAGGATCTCCCAGCGGACTATCCCTTATTCTTCAACAATACAAAAATCAACCCTTCATCTTCTCTCAATATTCTTGGTGTCTCTTTTTCTTCTGCTCTCATTTGGAAGGACCATATTACCAGTCTTGCTAAGGCAGCCTCCCAGAAGCTGGGTGTGCTCAACCGCCTTAGGGGGTTCTTTTCCCCTGCACAGCTTCTTGCTCTGTACAGGGGCATAGTGCGCCCTTGTATTGAGTATTGTTCACATGTGTGGGGAGGTTCCTCTCACACCGCTCTCCTAGACAAAGTTGAAAGGAAGGCCTTTCGTATCATTAACTCCCGCCCACTCACCAACTCTCTGCAATCTCTCTCTCTCCGCCGCAATGTTGCATCTCTCTCGCTATTCTATCGCTACTATAATAATCAGTGTTCCTCAGAGCTATCCCAGTGCATACCACCTCCTTTACGTAGGGCACGTGGTACCCGTCTTGCAACTCAATCCCACCCCTACTCTGTGCAACTCTCCAACCCAAGAGTGAAACGTTACTCTCAAACTTTCTTCTACTCAACATCTGAGCTCTGGAACTCTCTCCCAGAATCAGTCTTTCCCTCTTCCTATGACTTAAATTGCTTCAAGCTCCGTGTGTCCAGGCATTTTGGCTCGAACGTCCCTTGATTTTGGCCCTGTCACTCTTTCAACTATGGGGGAGGCACTCGCTATAGGCAGTTATGCTTTTTGCCTCCCTCAATCACATAGAAAAAAAAAAAAAAAAAAAGTATATATAATTAGCACCATATTTCACTTCAAATTCTTCAAAATAAGCGAATCACTAATAGCCACGCACTCATTCCAATCGGTATCCTACACAAATGTGACAATACAATGTGGCTGTTAAATATAGATTGCTTCAGAACTTGGCTGTAGGCTACTTAATTAACTGTACTTTCATGAGAGAGAGAGAGAGAGAGAGAAAGAGAGAGAGAGAGAGAGAGAGAGAGAGAGAGAGAGAGAGAGAGAGAGAGAGAGAGAGAGAGAGAGAGAGAGAGAGAGAGAGAGAGAGAGAGAGAGAGAGAGAGAGAGAGAGAGAGTACCATAATCTATCCATCTTCTCTAGACCTACATTACGGTCAGGGAGGCACAACACAACCCTAGGTATAACAGTCACACACAGTCACACAGTCACACACACACATACAGTCACGCTCACATCAATCACAGAACATAGTGACACATACACGCAGTCAATACAGCTACATACACAGACACTTGCACACACAAACATACCCAGTCATCACACACACGCACACATAGTCACCCACATACGCAGTGACACATACTCCGTCACTTACACACGCACACACACACACATACACAAACATGCATAAACATAAGCCTACTATTACAATTATATATACAATATACAATACATATATATATATATACAGTATATATATATATATATATAATTATATGTATATAATAATAATAATAATAATAATCGGTTTATTTCAAGCCGGCAGCCAATGGGGCTGAAAATACACAGCCTTAACCTAGATCTTATCTTAATGGATCAACAGACTGATCCTGGCAGCTAACGAGAGCGCCTACATACTCCCAAGGGAGTAGGACGTGGGCAGGAGACTTTGTGGGTCCCCCGAGACGATCCGCCCAGATCTTGCCTTCACGGCCAGGGAAAGTTTTTGAGAGAACTTCCCCTGCCGGCGCCTGGGATTGAACCCCCGACACCAGAGCTAGCGTACTAAGCGCGCTAGGCCACCGTGACCGTGAATATGTGTGTGTGTGCGTGTTTACGTGTGTGTGTGCGTTTGTGTGTGGTATGCGTGTGTGTGTGTGTGTGTGTGTATGTGCGTATGTATGTGTGTGTTCGTGTGTGTGTGTGTGTGTGTGTGTGCGCGTGTGTAGTAAAGGGGCGGGTGAGGTATATCATTATCAGTACAGGTAGAAGAAAGGCAGATAGTGACAGGTGTTTGGTTGGCCTCCTATAATGAGAGAGAGAGAGAGAGAGAGATTAATTCATGGGTTGCATTATTGGAATAGTTATAACAAATTGTAATATTTTTACTTCATCTAAAATACTGGCTCGCTATCGGTCGCCTAGAAAACAAATCAGTACCTGAGTCAGATGAAGCGCATTATTATCGCCAAATTATTGGAGTGAAACGTCTTAAAACCTCCAAAACTATTGGAGCAAAACAAGGGAGGATATTTCCACCCCCAAAACAAAGAGGCCGGAGACAATGGGCGGTGTGGCTGGGGCTTTTAGAGGGGGGGGGGGGGGGGGGGGGGTTTATTGGTAGAAGGGGAGCCAGATTAACCAACTATGGGGGATAGTTGGTTATTCTGGCCCCCCTTCTCCCTCATGTTTAGCCCAATTAGTTTTCAGATTTTTAGACATTCGGCCCGTTAGTTTGGCCATTTAAAGGCTTTTCGCCCCATTTATTTGTAAAAATTAAGACCTTTCGTGCCATGTAGGTGTCCATTTTTACCTGGCGAGCGATAGCGAGCCTATAATACAGGAGGAACCAGCCTTCGGCCAGAACAAATTTCTACCGAAAAATGTACAAATTTAACTAGATGGAGGATCTTAGGGATGTTTCTTTAAGCTTGATGGAGGTCTTGTGAGGAAACTAAAATATACAAATAAATATCTGGATCCCCTTCTCCATCGTGTTTAGGCCCACTGGTTTTGAAATTTTAAGACGTTCGCCCCATTAGGTTGACAATTTTAAAACCTTCGCCCGATTTCTTTGTCCATATTCAGACCTTTCGTGCCAGCTTCTTGCTCTGTACAGTAGCGCAGTGGGCCCATGTATCTAATATTGTTCGCACGTGTGGGTAGGTTCATCCCATACCACACTTCTGCGAGAAGGGAGCACCAAGCTTATGTCTACTACTAAATACGACATAAGAGATAGACAAACCAAACTGAAATGATTACTGATTACGGATTACTGATATTTACTATAGGATGTAAGGTATCTTAAAATAACCCCCTAGAAATACTTTCTCTAAAGTATCTATTTCTTTATCCTCCCCATTTCCCCAGCTAACCTAATCCCACAAGGACCCCAATGGAAATACGCCTAACGGCCTTATTGGGCTATCTTTAGTTGGAATTATGCAAGGCTGGTACATGTCATTTTTGTAACATACTATGTGGTACCAACTCTGTAAATTGCTAACTGAATAAATATTATTATTATTATTATTATTATTATTATTATTCTCGAAAGGGTAGATTCAAAACTATTTCGTCTCATCAATTCACATCCTCCTACTAATTCCCTACAATCTCTCTCTACACGCAGCAATGTTGCATCTCTCTCGCTCTTCTACCGTTATTACAATAATCAATGTTCTTGAGAGCTTTCTCAGTGTATAGCACCCGTCTTTCAACATATTCCCACCCCCATTCTGTCCAACTCTATAACCCAAAAGTGAACAGATTTTCCCAGTCTTTCTTCTGCTCAACAGGTAAGCTTTGAAACTCTCTCCCTCAACCTGTCTTTCCCTCCTCCTATGACTTAAACTGCTTCAAGCTCCGTGTGTCCAGATTTGTTTTGCTCTAACATACCTTGAATTTGGCTCTCTTTCACTCTTTCATTTTGTTTAAGGGAAGGGGGGGGGGACTTGTTACAGGCAACTTTACCTTTTTTTCTCATTCATGCACATACAGTATATAATAAACACTAAACAAATATGTGTTGATGTTTTAATGGCCAGCGAAAGCGATCCAGTAATTTCCGAGACATAGTTCTATCGACAAATTATACAAATTAATCTCGAATTGGGATCTTGAGGGTGTTCGTTTATAAAGCTTGATTTAGGTCTATGGAGTAACCCCCCCCCCCCCCCTTTAGAAGACCCCAGTAGAGAGCCAGTCACCGCCACCCGGTAACAGGTATCCTCCACATCAGGCACATACTACACCTGCCTTTATATCGGCTACCCCCGCTCTTCCACCTCATTAATTACCGCTCTATAACAATTATCGGTCTATAACATTTAAACCCCGTCATATAATCCACGGTCAGTCTAGTTTAGCCGAGGTTAGTGCTGAGTGGGAGTGTATATAAAGTTACGGTGGGAAAAAAGTTGGCGGGAATATCGGTGGTGTGACTCCGTTGTTGACCTTCACCTTCTGCTTGTTCTTTGTTACACCCTGTTCATCTCTCTCTCTCTCTCTCTCTCTCTCTCTCTCTCTCTCTCTCTCTCTCTCTCTCTCTCTCTCCACATTTCAGCTCCTGGGTATGTAGGGCTGGGTGTATTCGAGAGAGGAGATATAGGTGGGCTCAGGTTGAATGTTGTATTTTCCCCTCATCTGGCTGATATCCAATTCATGAAAAGGTTATATATATATACAGTATATATATATATATATATATATATATATATATATATATATATATATATATATGTGTGTGTGTGTGTGTGTGTGTGTGGTATTTATTTTACCCTCAGCCGTTATTCGAACCACGGACAGTCAGGACGAGACTCCATGCTTTAATCAACTACACCACGGCTTGATAAACAAATAGTTAACCATTTTATATTTATATTAAGAAGTTGATAACATTCTACTTGGAGGAATTACTACAGTCCATACCAAGTCGTAGGACCCTTATTCTACAGTAACATACAGGGGATTTTTAAGGACTATGCTTGGCTGGTTGAAGTTTACATTAAGGGGGGATGGGCGTATTTATTGGCTCATTTATGTAACTTTTTTTCTTTTTTTAGTTTCCTTCTTAGACTTCCACCAAGCTTAAAAGAAAACGCCCCCAAGACCCTCCTTCAAAATAAATGTGTACATTTTTCGATATCAAAATGTTCGAAGGCCAGTTCTTCTTAAAATACAGGCACGCTATCGCTCGATAGGAAATATTCGACACCTAATTGACACGAAACGTCTAAATAATGACAAAGAAATGGGTCAACAGGGCATAAAATTGCCAAACTAATGAGCCGAACGTCTTAACATTTGAACACTAGTGGGATTAAACATGAGGGAGAAGGGAGGGGGGGGGGGGGGGGGGGGGGGGCCAGAAAAAACGACCCCCCCCCCTTAAATATATACAGTAGTTTATACCTCTTTGATTTCAGTGCGTCTTTCCTATGCTGAATAAACTCATCTATTTTATCCAGAATATAATAATAATAAAGGAGTAATTTCATTTGTCAACGAACACATAATCGAGAAGTGACAGAACTTTCGAGTGTGACTTTATGTGCGTTTGCGTGCGTGCGTTAGGCCTTGTGTTTGCGTGCGGTGAGGGAGGACGCCTCTTGGGATAGGCCTGAAAGCCCCCCCCCCTCTCTCTCACAGGCCTATCCCCTTCTTCCATACCCAACCTCACCCCAAAGGCATGACGGTTTCACACGAGCTTTTTTTCAGCAACATTCAATCGGTAATTTTATCCTGGGAACAGTATATGGGGCCTAACATAACTAATAACCAAATAACCTAGCCTCGCCTATATGTCAAAATGCGAGCAAGGTAAGTACATAGAGTAGACGGAACAGGCCAATTGGCGAAAAGATGTAGGCGAAAAGTCCCGCGGGCGAAAAGTCCCGGACATGTTTCGAGGGTGGCATTATCTCTTCAGTACCCCCCCCCCCCCCCCCTCCCCCTTCCAGGCAGTACTCACAAACAGTTATTTAACCTTGAAACACCTTTCACTTTAAAGGCCCACTGATATATCAGGGTTTACTCTATATTTGGCTTTTCTTTAATATTATAATTATTATTATTATTATTAGTATTAGTAAGCAAGCTAATAATAATAATGATAATAATACAAATAATAATAATATTAATAAGTTTTATTTAGCCAATACAAATACCATTAAAATACAATGATGTAAACGTATTACAATGGCTGAACCTTTTGAGATAATTAAATCTCTCTTAAAAGGCCCCCTGTGCATTACTCGATTACTGCAATAGGCTACACTTAAAATTAAGTTTGTTGTTTGTTCGAAAGAAATATTGCAATACTAATGGCAGGTGTATGTTATTTTATATATGTATATTGCAATACTAATGGCAGGTGTATGTTATTTTATATATGTATATTGCAATACTAAGGCAGGTGTATGTTATTTTATATATGTATATTTTTTGTTATTGATTTATGTTTATTGTTTTTCAAATTAGACGAATCATTAAAACTGCCTTCGTAGCGCACTGGATAAATGCACTGAATTTCGGTGTGAGCATCCTAGGTTCGAATCCCTGGACTGCCACATGTATTTGTTGATTTCATTAATTGAGTTTAGGAGTAAAGTCGGTTGGTGGAGGTAACATAATAATTATGATGTAAACCTCATCCTCAAGCCTATTATCAAGAATCTGAGACTGGAGTTGAACATTGTTACTCGTTATATGAAATGGAACATCCCTTCATAGTCAGAATAAACTGTCAACATGCGTCATGATCCTCAAGGGGTTAATGGTCTGACTCTCTTCCATTTAAAGGCAGGTTTTTAGTTTGTTCCCCAGACCTCCATCAAGCTTAAAATTACACCCCCTTGACCCCCTTTCAAGATAAATGTGTACATTTTTCGGTAGAAAAATGTAGGAGGAAACGAAACAGAGAGAAGGAGGGGGAGATAGGGGTAGGGAGGGAGAAAGTGAGGGAGGGAGGAAAGGAGGAAGAGAGAGAGAGAGAGAGAGAGAGAGAGGGAGATAGGGAAGGAGGAAACGGAACAAACAGGAGGAGATAGGCAACAAATAGGGGTAGGGAGAGAGAGGGGGGTAGGGAGGGATGGAGAAGGGGAGGGTGAAAAATAGGGGTAGGGAGAGAGAGAGAGAGAGAAGGGGGGTAGGGAGGGATGGAGAAGGGGAGAGGGAAAAATAGGGGTAGGGAGAGAGAGAGAGAGAGGGGGGTAGGGAGGGATGGAGAAGGGGAGGGAGGGAGGTAAGGTGAGAGAGAGGGAGGGAGGTAAGGAGGGAAAGGGAGAGAGGGAGGTAAGGAAGGAGGGAGAGAGATGGAGGGAGGTAAGGAGGGAGAGATGGAGAGGGAGAGAGAGAGAGAGAGGGGTAGGGAGGGAAAGAGGTAAGGAGGGAGAGAGAGAGTGAGAAAGTAAGGTAGGGAGGGAGGGAGGGAGAGAGAGAGAGAGGGGGGTAGGGAGAGAGGGGTATGTAGGGAGGGAGGGAGAGAGAGAGGGAGGCAGGGAGGTAAGAAGGGAGGGAGAGAGTGAGGGAGGGAGGTAAGGAGGGAGAAGTAGAGGTAGGGGAGGGAGGTAGGGAGGAATAGGTATAGGGAGGGGGAGGGATCTAGGGTGGCTACAGACTCGCATATATAACAGAGGAACCAGAGAGAGCCTTCACTTTACCTATACAGTATACAGCCTCTCCATCTACGTCACAATGCAGGTGAGTACTATCAAATTATATACACTCCATATACTTTGAGTCCTATACCCTGTGCCAAATAGGTAGGCCAGACATCGTGAACCCTAACCTCTGTAACTCAAAAAAGGCTATAGCAAATGGGCTGTATTTTACGGTACACTCGGATGCCATAGTCTCTAGCCCACTCATAAATATTCCTGGACGTCACCTATTTATAATTATGGAAGTATATCTCTGGAAACCAATATATTTACATCATTTTCTATACATCAACTACATAACTAATTATTAACTATATATATATTTTTTTTTGAAAAGCAAGTTCTCTCTGAAAATCAATCCATATAAATATAAACAGAATTGGTCCACGAATTGTTATGAGTGGGCTAGAGACTATGGTATCCGAGTATACATTTCCACAACCATTCCCTGGCTGACCCTTCCCAAACGGTAGACATAAATGATTAGCTCGATTACTCTCGTCGTGTGTGAGCTGTAGAGGTTAAGGGAGCCCACCTCGCTTTTTTTTTCTCTTTCTCTCCCTCTTTGTTTGGCTTGTATCCATTCGGCCCCATTCAGCCTACTGTTTTAAGACGTTTACCCCCATCCAGGTGTCAACAAATTTCTGGCGAGCGGAAGCGAGCCAGCATATACTGTATATATTTTAGTTTTGACAGCCAGCTCAATTTTTACATTTTTGATAGAGAAATGTCTCCGGCGAAGCCGGATTTTTCCATACAATGCTGGCTCGCTATCGCTCGCAAGGAAGAAATCGACACCTGGATGGGGATAAACGTCTTAAAACGGTTGGCTGAATGGGGCCGAATGGATACAAGCCAGAGAAAGAGAGAAAAGGTGAAACAGAGCAAAAACAAAATCCCGTGACCCCCTTAATGTTCCCGAGTTTTGACCTGCTTACTCGGAACAGGGTATAGTCTAGTGGGGTATATAGGTGTTATTCTCGGGCAACGGGAAGTGCGGGGGTTTCTGGGAGGAGGATGTAAGTACAGTCGCTCCCATAAGTTCTGTTCCTCGCCGTGATCTTATGCGTGATAGTCAGATTAGTATTCATGAATTGTGAGTGTGGTTACTCTTAATTGTGAGTGTGGTTACTCTTAATTGTGAGTGTGGTTACTCTTAATTGTGAGTGTGGTTACTCATAATGTGAGGGTGGTTACTCTTAATTGTGAGTGTGGTTACTCTTAATTGTGAGTGTGGTTACTCTTAATGTGAGGGTGGTTACTCTTAATTGTGAGTGTGGTTACTCTTAATTGTGAGTGTGGTTACTCTTAATTGTGAGTGTGGTTACTCTTAATTGTGAGTGTGGTTACTCTTAATTATCAGTTGACTAGTGAGAGGGGTTAAGGAGGGTGACCTGCTTTTTGTTATTTCTGTCCTTTTCTCTCTTTCTCTGGCTTGTATCCATTCGGCCGCATTCAGCCAACTATTTTAAGACGTTTATCCCCATCTAGGTGTCGCGAGCCAGCATTATATGAAGAAATCCGGCTTCGCCGGAGAATTTTTTCTATCGAAAAATGTACAAATTTAGCCTGCTGTCAAACAAAAATAAAAAATATGCTGGCTCGCTACCGCTCACCAGTAAAAAATTGACACCTGGATGGGGATAAACGTCTTAAAACAGTAGGCTGAATGGGGCCAAATGGATACAAGCCAGAGAAAGATAGAAAAGGACAGAACAAAAACAGGTCACCCCCCTTAAGGGGAGATGGTTAAGTTTTTGGGCGATTTTTGCATGTATTCGTTATTTGTCTAGTTTCCTCCCTAAACCTCTATCAAATTACAAAAAAAAAACATCCATTAGATCCCCCTTCTAGATTAATTTGTAAATTTTTCGGTAGAAAAATTTCCCGGCAGAAGGCCGTTTCTTCCAACATTACAGGCTCACTATCGTTCGCCAGGGAAAAGTTCGACACCTAAATAGCACGAAAGGTCTAAATATTGACGAAGAAATTGGGCGAATGGTCTTAAAATCGACTAACTAATAGGGCAAACATCTTAACATCTGAAAACTAATGGGGCTAAACATTAGGGAGAAAGTGGTCCAGAAAACCGGCCCATATTAGTTGCATATTAGTTGCAAAATATTCTGGGGACCCCTCATGGGCCCTTGGTATTTGGGTGCTCTTCTGGGCGACCAAGTTGTGTGAATTAACCACTTGCGAGTTTCAGGCTATAAGGAAGTTGGAGCCGTGAACATCGATATTAAAGAGAACTGTAATAATTATGTGGGTTTCTGATGAATAAAAAGTATGATCAATTTGGTTTTATGGATTCATATAATTATGTATAATGACCGTCTTTTAGCTGATAATTCTGCTAAATATCGATGTCCACAGCTCCAACTTCCTTATAGCCCAAAACTCGCAAGTGGCCAATTGTTATATTATTTTATTAAGTTGTTTCTGTTTGGGCTCTGTCTCGTTTGTTGTTGTATGTGTTATGTTGGATAAGCAATTTGTTTAATATACCATACTTGTTGTGTGTTTTAGGTGCCAAAGTTTGTAGTCCTGGTGTTGGTGGGGTTAATTGGGGTCAGTGCTGCCCTCAATGTCCGCCGCAGCGCAGGAACCACCAACACCACCATCCTAAGGTACTATACTGTAGTGTCGTCATAATAACAGGGCAGACATTGGTAACACTGTTTTCTATACTTCCTATACTGCCTTTCTATACTTCCTATACTGCCTTCCTATACTTCCTATACTGTCTTTCTATACTGCCTTTCTATACTGCCTATACTGCCTTTCTATACTTCCTATACTGCCTTTCTATACTTCCTATACTGCCTTTCTATACTTCCTATACTGCCTTTCTATACTGCCTATACTACCTTTCTATACTTCCTTTACTGCCTTTCTATACTTCCTATACTGCCTATACTGCCTATACTACCTTTCTATACTTCCTATACTGCCTTTCTATACTTCCTATACTGCCTTTCTATACTGCCTATACTGCCTTCCTATACTGCCTTCCTATACTGCCTTTCTATACTTTTTGCCTTTTTTTTTTTTTTTCTTCTATACTGCCTTGTTTTTTTCTTTTTTCTTTCTGCCTTTCTATACTTCCTATACTGCCTTTCTATACTGCCTATACTGCCTTTCTATACTTCCTATACTGCCTTTCTATACTTCCTATACTGCCTTTCTATACTGCCTATACTGCCTTCCTATACTGCCTTTCTATACTTCCTATACTGCCTTTCTATACTTCCTATACTGCCTATACTGCCTTTCTATACTGCCTATACTGCCTTTCTATACTGCCTATACTTCCTATACTGCCTTTCTATACTTCCTATACTGCCTTTCTATACTGCCTATACTGCCTTTCTATACTGCCTTTCTATACTGCCTATACTGCCTTTCTATACTGCCTATACTGCCTTCCTATACTGCCTTTCTATACTTCCTATACTGCCTTTCTATACTTCCTATACTGCCTTTCTATACTGCCTTTCTATACTGCCTATACTGCCTTTCTATACTTCCTATACTGCCTTCCTATACTTCCTATACTGCCTTTCTATACTTCCTATACTGCCTTTCTATACTTCCTATACTGCCTTTCTATACTTCCTATACTGCCTTTCTATACTTCCTATACTGCCTTTCTATACTGCCTATACTGCCTTTCTATACTTCCTATACTGCCTTTCTATACTTTCTATACTGCCTATACTGCCTTTCTATACTTCCTATACTGCCTTTCTATACTTCCTATACTGCCTTTCTATACTTCCTATACTGCCTTTCTATACTTCCTATACTGCCTTTCTATACTTACTATACTGCCTATACTGCCTTTCTATACTTTCTATACTGCCTTCCTATACTTCCTATACTGCCTTTCTATACTTCCTATACTGCCTTCCTATGCTGCCTATACTGCCTTTCTATACTTACTATACTGCCTTTCTATACTTCCTATACTGCCTTTCTATACTTCCTATACTGCCTATACTGCCTTTCTATACTTCCTATACTGCCTTTCTATACTTCCTATACTGCCTTTCTATGCTGCCTATACTGCCTTTCTATACTGTCTATACTGCCTTTCTATACTTCCTATACTGCATTTCTATACTGCCTATACTGCCTTTCTATACTTCCTATACTGCCTTTCTATACTGCCTATACTGCCTTTCTATACTGCCTATACTGCCTTTCTATTCTTCCTATACTGCCTTTCTATACTGCCTATACTGCCTTTCTATACTTCCTATACTGCCTTTCTATACTTCCTATACTGCCTTTCTATACTTCCTATACTGCCTTTCTATACTTCCTATACTGCCTTTCTATACTGCCTATACTGCCTTTCTATACTTCCTATACTGCCTTTCTATACTTCCTATACTGCCTTTCTATACTGCCTTTCTATACTTCCTATACTGCCTTTCTATACTTCCTATACTGCCTTCCTATACTGCCTTTCTATACTTCCTATACTGCCTATACTGCCTTTCTATGCTGACTTTCTATACTGCCTATACTGCCTTTCTATACTTCCTATACTGCCTTTCTATACTTCCTTTCTATACTTCCTATACTTGCTTTCTATACTTCCTATACTGCCTATACTGCCTTTCTATACTGCCTTTCTATACTTCCTATACTGCCTTTCTATACTTCCTATACTGCCTATACTGGCTTTCTATACTGCCTATACTGCCTTTCTGTACTTCCTATACTGCCTTTCTGTACTTCCTATACTGCCTTTCTGTACTTCCTATACTGCCTTTCTGTACTTCCTATACTGCCTATACTACCTTTCTATACTTCCTATACTGCCTTGCTATACATCCTATACTGCCTTTCTATACTTCCTATACTGCCTTTCTATACTTCCTATGCTGTCTTTCTATACTTCCTATACTGTCTTTCTATATTTCCTATACTGCCTTTCTATACTTCCTATACTGCCTTTCTATACTGCCTATACTGCCTTTCTATACTTCCTATACTGCCTTTCTATACTTCCTATACTGCCTTTCTGTACTTCCTATACTGCCTTTCTATACTGCCTATACTGCCTTTCTATACTGCCTATACTGCCTTTCTATGCTTCCTATACTTCCTATACTGCCTTTCTATACTGCCTATACTGCCTTTCTATACTGCCTTCCTTTACTGCCTTTCTATACTTCCTATACTGCCTATACTGCCTTTCTATACTTCCTATACTGCCTATACTGCCTTTCTATACTGCCTATACTGCCTTTCTATACTTCCTATACTGCCTTTCTATACTGCCTTTCTATACTTCCTATACTGCTTTTCTATACTGCCTTTCTATACTTCCTATACTGCCTTTCTATACTTCCTATACTGCCTTTCTATAATTTCTATACTTCCTTTCTATACTTCCTATACTGCCTTTCTATACTTTCTATACTGCCTTTCTATACTTCCTATACTGCCTTTCTATACTTCCTTTACTGCCTTTCTATACTTCCTATACTGCCTTTCTATACTTCCTATACTGCCTTTCTATACTTTCTATACTGCCTTTCTATACTTCATATACTGCCTTTCTATACTTTCTATACTGCCTTCCTATACTGCCTTTCTATACTTCCTATACTGTGTTGGTGGTATAATGGTTTAGATGCATATGTTCTGGGTGTGGTGTCCCAGGTTCGAATCCCGGCCTTTTTATATTTCCTATACTGACTTTCTATACTTCCTATATTGCCTTTCTGTAATTCTTATACTGCCTTTCTATACTTCCTATACTGGCTTTCTATACTGCCTTTCTATACTTCCTATACTGCCTTTCTATACTTCCTATACTGCCTATACTCCCTTTCTATACTGCCTATACTGCCTTTCTATACTGCCTTTCTATACTTCCTATACTGCCTTTCTGTACTGCCTATACTGCCTTTCTATACTTCCTATACTGCCTTTCTATACTTCCTATACTGCCTTTCTGTAATTCCTATACTGCCTTTCTATACTTCCTATACTGCCTTTCTGTACTACCTATACAGCCTTTCTATACTTCCTATACTGCCTATACTGTCTTTCTATACTTCCTATACTGCCTTCCTATACTTCCTATACTGCCTTTCTATACTGCCTTCCTATATTTCTGTGGATTTCCAGTGCCTGGAAATCCACAGAAGAGTACAGAACAAATACCTGAGCCAGACAGTCTTGCACATTTTTATAATAACTGAAGATCTACGAAAGTAGAGAAATGCATTTTAACACTTTTACATAAACATTATTTTAATATGTACACAACAGTCCGAGCCTTCTAATACGATACTCGGACATACTTTTTAAACCCTTATTTTGTGCATGCAATATATTTTAGATGCAATTTAATTTTAGCACTAACATTTTTTAAACTGTGTGCAGTGAACCAACCCTTTTCTACACACCTTTAGTGTGGAAGCATATTCGCATATATATATATATATATATATATCACCAACTTCCCCTTCTCCTTCTTTCCCAGGGCCGCACGTTCGGTAGAAACAACGACCACTACTGACTCCTTCTTCCCCAGGGCCGTACGGCCGGCAGCAGCAACAATAATAATAATAAAGTAAATATAATAATAAAGTTTATTTCCACCGATAGTGGTTATTCTTCTTACATGGTATTTACAAATATATAATACAGTTGGGGTTTAGTGTTTTCAAAGTAGATAACAGATAGATACTAATACCCCCCCTGGGGGTAAGGGGGCCTCCATCTTATGGTGGAGGAAAAAAAGAATATGCCCCACGCGTCCTACTGCGTGTCGTACAAGGCGACTAATAGGGGGAATGGGGGTAGATTGTAGGCACCAATCGAACAGGCTATACCCAGGAGAGGCTGTAAGCATTTGATAAGAAATCGCTGGAACTCCTGTTTCATTTGCTTGGCCTCTCTTACTGATTCCCTTTGTGCCTCACTTACATTGAGAGTAGTCCAGCATGCTCTCACAAACACCTCCTCCTCCTATCTACTTCACTACACTTAACATGCACACCACACTTCCTCCTTCAAAATTAGCTTAAACAAATTATAAACACAGACCCAGCCTCGGAGTCCCCGGGGAGGGGGGGGACCATAAATGCCCCCACACATGCCCGACCTTCCCATGACGACCCCTCAAAATGCTCTGGACCACAGCCTGTCACTCTTACTATCAACTTTTGCAATATTCACGGCCATTCCTCTAATTTTCACTCTGTCGAACACCAACTTTCCTCCTCCAAACCTGATCTTCTTTTCCTCACCGAAACCCAGGTATCTGAAACAACTTCCAGTAGCCCCTTCTCTGTATCCTCCTACTTTCTCTATCCTAGTTTCAAAGCCAATGGCGGATGTTGCGCATACGTGCACAACAAACTCACTTGCTCTCGTGTTCCCGATTTCGACTCCTCTGAATTCTCAACTTTATGGCTCAAACTATCCTGTCATTCTCATACTAAATATTTCTGTGCTGTCTATCTTTCCCCTAACTCTACCGACTTTCCCAAATTCTTCGACTATCTAAACTCTAAAGTGGAACACATTCTATCTATCTCTCCCTTCTCTGAAATCTCCATCTTAGGAGATTTCAACGTTCACCACCGCCAATGGCTCTCCTCTCACTCTACTGACCAACCTGGTGAACAAGCCTACGTCTTTTCTATCATAAATGACCTAGAGCAGCTGGTCCAGCAACCCACCCGTATCCCGGATCGCTTCGGAGATCGGCCCAACATTCTTGACTTATTTCTGACTTCTAACCCTTCCTCTTATACTGTCAATCTTTTCTCTCCTTTGGGCTCCTCCGACCATAAACTTATCTCCGTCACCTGTCCTATCTCTTCAGTACGGCCATCCGATCCTCCCAGCCGGCGGCGCTTGTGGCACTTTGGCACTGCCGACTGGGAGGCTCTCCGGCAGTACTTCTTTGATTTCCCATGGAATGACTTCTGCTTCCGTGGCCGAGGACCCTCGGAGAGTGCTGAACGCATTACCGAGGTAATCCTCTCGAGCATGGAAGCGTACATTCCATTTTCTTTCTCTCAGCCTAATGAAAAAAAAATCTTGGTTTACTCACGCTTGTTCTACTGCTGTCCGCAACAAGGAGGGAGCATTCAAATGGTACCGTCGCCTTAAAACTCAAGAATCTCATTCTTCCTATGTTTCTGCCCGGAATCAAGCCAAATCTGTTCTTCGACTTGCCAAGCACTCTTTCATCAATAATAAATGCACTGAACTATCCAACTCTAGCTCTTCCCAAGCTTTCTGGCATCTAGCCAAAAACCTCTCCAACAACTTTTCTTCCTCGTCTTTCCCTCCCCTATTCCACTCTGATGGCACAACCATCACTTCTTCCTCTGACAAAGCTGAACTCTTTGCTCAAACTTTTGCCAGAAACTCTACCTTGGATGATTCCGGTGCTATTCCTCCCTCTCCACCCCCCTCTCTCCTACTTATGCCTAATATCCTAATCTCTTCTAAAGATGTACTTTCTAGTTTCTACCCTCTCTGGGCTTAATACTAAGAAGGCGTATGGTCCGGACGGTGTTCCTCCTGTTGTTCTTAAAAACTGTGCTTCCGTGCTGACTCCCTGCCTAGGCAAACTCTTTCGTCTCTGTCTCTCCTCTAACGTCTTTCCTTCTTGCTGGAAGTTTGCTCTCATTCAAACTGTCCCAAAGAAGGGTGACCGCTCTCAACCCTCCAACTATCGTCCAATTGCTCTCATCTCTTGTATCTCTAAAGTTTTTGAAACTATTCTTGCTTCCAAATTTCTTAAGCATTTCTCTTCTCATAATCTGCTCTCAGATCGCCAGTATGGCTTTCTTAAGGGTCGCTCTACTGGTGATCTTCTTTTATATCTTACTAACTCCTGGTCGTCCAACTTTCGGGACTTCGGTGAGACTTTTTCTGTTGCACTAGACATTCGAGGGCCTTCGATTGAGTCTGGCGCAAATCTTTAATTTCCAACTGCCTTCCTTCGGTTTCTGTCCCTCCATCTGTGCCTTTGTCTCTAATTTCCTTTCCGGCCGTTCCATAGCTGCGGTTGTGGACGTCCATCGCTCATTTCCTCATCGTATCAACTCCGGTGTTCCTCAGGGTTCTGTCCTATCTCCTATTCTCTTTCTAATTTTCATAAATTATACTCTCAACTGTACATCCAGTCCCATCCATTCATATGTAGACGACTCTACCTTACACCACTCAATTAGTTTTCCAGAACGCCCCAGCCAGCATTCCCTCAAAAGTAAACGTAATGAAGCCATAAAATGTTTATCTACTGATCTAGCTACTATTTCCAATTAGGGTAGAGAAAACCTTGTTGCATTTAATGCTTCCAAAGCTCAATTTATCCATCTTACAACCCGTCAGGAACCTCCAGAGGACTATCCCTTATTCTTCAACAATACAAAAATCAACCCTTCATCTTCTCTCAATGTTCTCGGTGTCTCTTTTTCTTCTGCTCTCACTTGGAAAGACCATATTACCAGTTTCGCTAAGGCAGCCTCCCAGAAGCTGGGTGTGCTCAACCGCCTCAAGGGGTTCTTTACCCTTGCGCAGCTTCTTGCTCTGTACAGGAGCACAGTGCGTCCTTGTATTGAGTATTGTTCACATGTGTGGGGGGGATCCTCTCACACCACACTCCTAGATAAAGTAGAAAGGAAACCCTTTTGTATCATTAACTCCCGTCCACTCACCAACTCTCTGCAATCTCTCTCTCTTTGCCGCAATGTTGCATCTCTCTCGCTATTCTATCGCTACTACAATAATCAGTGTTCCTCGGAGCTTTCCCAGTGTATACCACCTCCTCTACCTAGGGTACGTAGTACCCGCCTTGCAACACAATCCCACCCTTACTCTGTGCAACTTTCCAACCCAAGGGTGAAACGCTATTCTCAGACTTTCTTCTATTCAACTGCTGAGCTCTGGAACTCTCTCCCAGAATCAATCTTTCCCTCTTCCTATGACTTGAATTGCTTCAAACTCTGTGTGTCCAGGCATTTTAGCTCGAACGTCCCTTGATTTCGGCCCTGTCACTCTTTGAAATCTGGGAGAGGCACTCGCTGTAGGCAGTTATGCCTTTTGTCTCCCTCATTCACATAGAAAACAAAAAAATTAGTCTGACATACAGTAGACAATTTTACAATTCATTAATGCATGCGTTGTGAGTTGTGTATTCAGACCAGGTGCGACTGACCACAGTTCCTAAAGATCGGTTCACACATACCCGTCCTGAGCTCCCGTCCGGCCCCGACCTCTTAATTCGCCGTGCCTAGGCGGCGTCCTTTTTATGCATTCATAAAATGGACCGTGTGGGTCGGGGCAACTGCCAGAAAACGTATTATGCTGGGACACCCACGGGACATACACGGACACACACAGAAGTTATTGTCTTGGTCGGGGACGGACGGGACGTTAGAACCGTACCAGGTAGGTCAGGTCAGACCTATTTGGATTTAAGGGAGATGGTTCACTTTTGGGGGGATTTTTGCATGTATTCATTAGTTTTCTAGTTTCCTCCCTAGACCTCCATCAAATTAAAAATAAATAAATAATTAGATCCCCCTTCTAGATTAATTTGTGCATTTTTCGGTAGAGAAATTTCCCGCCCAAAGGCCGGTTTTTCCAACATAACAGGTTCACTATCGTTCGCCAGGGAAAAAATCGACACCTAAATAGCACGAAAGGTCTAAATATTGACGAAGAAATGGAGAGAAAGGCCTTAAAATCGGCTAACTAATGGGGCAAACATCTTAACATCTGAAAACTAATGGGGCTAAACATCAGGGAGAAAGTGGTCCAGAAAAGTGGCCCATCTTAGATTAAGAGGGCAGATAAGACTTTTTGCGGTAAATAGGTTAGCCCTTGCACCTGGCTAAGGGTGGGACACCTGCATATATCTAAATAACTATTTAGAATACCTACTGTTAAGAATATATGACTTATTTTAGTGAAAGATAATAATAATTAGAGCAAGAGAGTGTACATAGACTCCCTACTACTGTTTTACTCATTTCACTAATGTGCACGTCAAAGTTCATGTCTGTCAAAATATATGCCGATATTTTTTACATGAGTTGTAGGTTCAATAGTGCTGTCATTAAGGCGTATGGTGGTATTACTGGGTATTTTTGAAAGTACCTGACGATTTCCTATGAATGTGCATTGGGTTTTATCAGCGTTCATCATTAATCCATTTTTATAAGATATAGCCTCAGTTTTTGTAGGAGTTCTTCTGTTTTAGTAATTAGATTGCCAAAATTATTTACCGAGTCACTGAGTAGAAGTTGTGTGTCATCGGCATATTGTACTAGTGTACAGTCTTTGATATATTTAATATAAGAATATAAGAACATAAGCATGTCATTTACGAATATAATAAACAATAATGGACCTAAAATTGATCCTTGAGGAACACCGTATGTTACTGGTAATTTTGAGGATAGTATGTTATTCATAAGAACTGATTGCGATCTTTCATTTAGATAACTTCTAAACCAGAATGGGTTGACTCCTTCTTCCCCAGACGATAGGGACAACTGCTATGCTAACAAGTATAGAAATAAAAACTTACTAAATGTTGTTTTCATGTGTGTGTTTATAGTGTACATGTAAAATATGAGTAGGACAAGACTGTTTTACCATTTTTGCCCTTTTGAGACAATAGACGTGTAATTATGTATTCCCATGTATTTATGCTTTCTCAATAAAGAATCAAATCAAATCAATCAAATCAAATCAAATCAATCAAATCAAATAAATCAAATCAAAACAATCAAATCAATCAAATCAAATCAATCAAATCAAAACAATCAAATCAATCAAATCAAATCAATCAAATCAAAACAATCAAATCAATCAAATCAAATCAATCAAATCAAATCAATCAAATCAATCAAATCAAATAAATCAAATCAAATCAATCAAATCAATCAAATCAAATCAATCAAATCAATCAAATCAATCAAATAAAATCAATCAAATCTTCCCCAGGACCGCACGTTCGCTTCCCGACCCCACCACCACCTCGGCCCCCTCCATCGCCCCCAAGAACCTCAAGGGCATCACCACCACCACCAGCCAGACATGGCGCTCGGCCATCTTCACTCGCACTACTACGGTCGGTAACGGGACATGGGAAGTTTTTTTGGCCTATTAATTCATGTATTCCTCTATTTCTTAGTTTCCTCGCTACACCTCCATCAAGCTAAGAAAAACACCCCCTAGACCCCCTTCAAGATAAATTTGCCCATTTTTCGGTAGAAAAATTTCCTCGCTATCGCTCGCCAGGAAAAAATCGACACCTAAATGGCAGGAAAAGTCTTAAAATTGACAACTAAATTGGGCGAAAGGTATTAAAATCGCCAAACTAATGGACCGAACGTCTTATAATCTCAAAACAAATGGGGCTTAACACGAGGGAGAAAGGGGACCAGAAAACCATCCCATTAAGGGCATGTTTTTAGGGTGGTATTCTTAAACCAACCATTCTTTCCCTTCGCATCGCCTGATACCAAACGAATATTGTGGGAGTGAGCGTTGTCTACAGAGATTACAATAGATGGATTAGCCTTTCCATTTTTTACGGGTAACGATATTTTTCAGCTTGATTTCATCCTTTAAGGGGAGGTTTTTAGTTTGTTTCCTACTCCTCCAGCAATCTTAAAATTTCACCCCCTTGACCCCCTTTCAAGATAAATTTGTAAATTTTTCGGTAGAAAAATGTCCCGGCCGAAGGGCGATTACTCTTAAATTACAGGCTCGCTATCGCTCGCCAGGATAAAATCGACACCTAAATGGCACGAAAGGTCTTAAAATTGATAGAATGGGGCAGAAATTCTTAAAATCACCAAACTAATGGGGCAAACGTCTTAAAATCTCTAAAGCAATGGGGCTAGACATGAGGGAGAAAGGGGTCAAGAAAAAAGTCCCTCAAGTGGAAATCTCCCCTTAAAGCTATACTCACTTATATAGCTCACTTATATAGCTCACTTATATAGCTCACTTATATAGCTCACTTATATAGCTCACTTACTCAAATATTCCCAGAATCGTCATTGTCAATGCACAACATACCCCTATGTAAAGGGTTATAGTTAATTTTTTTCTCCAGCTGAGGGTAACTTGTCATGTTTCTATCTTTGTTACTCAGTTATAAGGTAGATTTTGTAGCGAAATATGATGCTAATTATGAACACTTGGCATTAATACGACAC
Organism: Paralithodes platypus; assembly: GCA_032716605.1. Classification (NCBI taxonomy): domain Eukaryota; kingdom Metazoa; phylum Arthropoda; class Malacostraca; order Decapoda; family Lithodidae; genus Paralithodes; species Paralithodes platypus. Next base: position 32,080,002 of record CM064522.1, on the reverse strand, counting down.
ACAGCCATAGTAGTTTCATATATTTCCATTAATTATCGAGAAATCAACTTACCATCAGCTGGACAAAAATAGAGTATAGCATGCTGGGTATCTTAGAGTATAGCATGCTGGGTATCTTATAGAGTATAGCATGCTGGGTATCTTATAGAGTATAGCATGCTGGGTATCTTATAGAGTATAGCATGCTGGGTATCTTATATTATTAAATATATGCATTTTTGTGTTTTGGAGTGTGAAAAAGTAACGTCAGCAGGAGGCGATTGGTGACGTAGGAATACCATCATGAGTACCTATATTTTCACAATAACACCCTCAGTCAAACTCATTTCTTGTGTCTAGATGTGGAGGTACCAGTTTCTCTAATATGTTTCCCAATAATATCTATCCCCATGGAAAATGAAAGGATGTTTTACCTATCACATAATGAAAGGATGTCTTACCTATCACATAATGATTTATATATTAGTAAATTAAAATAGAGAACATTGGAAATAACTTAAATAATCCATATAGCCGGAAAAAATACGATTGTATTTGGGAATCGACTCATCTCTGTCTTCTTCTTCTTCTTTTGGGGGTTGGCCGGGTATTCCTACCCCAGCCAGCTTACCGGCCAAAGGGCTGTCCCTCTTAAATTACATAAGAACATAAGAACATAACTAATAATATGCGACACTAACTGGATATCACAGATCAATTCTTCTATTGAATTGGACTTTACATGATAAGGAGCTCTAAGATACAATATACAGTCATCATGATAAGGAGCTCTAAGATACAATATACAGTCATGATAAGGAGCTCTAAGATACAATATACAGTCATCATGATAAGGAGCTCTAAGATACAATATACAGTCATGATAAGGAGCTCTAAGATACAATATACAGTCATCATGATAAGGAGCTCTAAGATACAATATACAGTCATGATAAGGAGCTCTAAGATACAATATACAGTCATCATGAAACCGAAAATTGTCAGACATAATCCGTTCATTCTAGGTTGGGCAGAAATCGTAACCTCTAACCTCTGTAATTCAAAAAGGACTAAAGTAATCGAGCTGATTGTTTTGTTTTACTATAAAGGAAGACTTGGCTAGGGAATATGTGGGGGAATTGACAGCTCATTTGAGCTAACCCTTTTTGTGTTACAGAAGTTAAAGCTTGCGATATCTGCCAAACCAAGAATGATCGGACTATAGTAGACTCGATCTCCTCCACCCTTGTTGCAAGGGACTTGAGTTCTCGAAAAGGGTCTCCAGTCCTGACGTTATTGTTGATTTTAATTATGCTGGCTCAATAATCCACTAGGGGTGATAGCCTCTGAAGTCCTGTATTAATTAACTAACCCTTGTTGCAGGTGACGACTGTGTTGGAGACCGCGGCCACGGAGTCTACCACCTGTGTATCCCTGGTCAACACTGGGGTGGCGTGTGCTAGACAGGGAGTAGCCACCGTACCTATTGACTTCGACAGTATTACCACCATCCTCCCGCAGGACATCACCGATATCCCTCAATCCTCCTGCAGTATCCCTCCATCCTCCGCCGATCTTCCTCAGTCCTTCTCCAGTCTTCAGTCCTCCTCTAATCTCCCTCAATCCTCCTCTAGCCTCGCTCAATCTGCCTCCATAGATCCTCGTCCTCAGTCTTCCTTCCCCGCCACTACCGCTTCCCCCTACCCCCCCACTCGTGAAACTTCCTTCTTCTCCGCCTCTTCCTCCTTCTCCTCCGTGACATCTTCTTTTGCTTTCGTCTTGACCACCCAGCCTGCCGTGGTGACCGTGCAGGTGGACTCGATTGACCCCACATCCACCCCGATCATCCCACAGTCTACCATTACGCCCACGCCCGCTCTGTAAGTGTTAGGGTGTACGGTAGCGCTAATAAGTCATGTCTCAGCTGTCATTACCTTAGGCTTGCTCTATGCTGTATTAATGTCTGTCAGATGCTGAGTAGGGTAGGTAAGTGTAGGAACATGTTTGTATACCTCACTCGAAAAGAAGAAATTATGTTTAGATATTGCTGATACCAATTATTGATCAAAATATACTTGGTGCCGAGACATCACTTATTAGGCCGATTGTACAGTCGGCCAAATATGTGATGTTTCGCCACTAAGTATATTTTGATCAATACATAGTATCAGTAAAACGAAACGTAATGGCAGCTGATACATGGATTATTAGCGCCACCGTTCAGTCGGCTAAATATGTCATGTATCGCCACCAAGTATATTTTGATCAATAATTGGCATCAGTAATATCTATACTTGATGTATTCATTTCGAGTGAGATATAGGAACATGTTCCTACACTTACCTACCCTATTCAACATCTGACAGAATCAATACAGCAGCCAAATATAATAACAGCTGAGACATGACTTATTATGCTACTGTACAATATGTTGGATACCCCCTGATTATATATGATATAATAATTGGTGAGATTAATCATGTCATAACATTGTGGCTATGAGGCCTACCACAAATGTCATGATACTGTGCTCGAATATGGCTTACTGTATATGTACTGTATATACTGCACACACAATATGGCTTATATGTACTGTATATACTGCACACACAATATGGCTTATATGTACTGTATATACTGCACACACAATATGGCTTATATGTACTGTATATACTGCACACACAAACTTTATTGGCATAGCATCTATATGAATTGTGTATATATTTAGTTAGTTAAAATAGGACTTCAGAGGCTATCAACCCTTTTGGATTATTAAGGGGAGGCTTTTACTTTGTTCCCTAGACCTGCATCAAGCTTAACATTACAACCCTTTGACTCTCTTTCAAGATAAATTTGTACATTTTTCGGTAGAAAAATGTCCCGGCCGAAGGCCGGTTCCTCTTAAATTGCAGGCTCCCTATCGCTCGCCAGGAAAACATCAACACCTAAATGGCACGAAAGGTTTTAAAATTTACAGAAATGGGGAGGAAGTTCTTAAAATCGCCAAACTAATGGGGCAAACGTCTTAAAATCTCAAAAGCAATGGGGCTAAACATGAGGGAGAAAGGAGTTAAGAAAAATATCCCTCAAGTGGAAATCTCCCCTTAAGTCAGTATGCTGTAAGTCAAGAATAGCGTCAGGACTGGAGTCCCCTTTCCAGAACTCCAGTCCCTTGATGATACTGTCTTCGAATATGGCTTCTATGTACAGTACTATACTGTATATACTGCATACAACACATATTATACTGTCATAGCATCTACTGTATATGAATTGTGTAAATACTGTGCACTATCAATATATGTATGTATGTATGTATGTATGTATGTAAGTAAGTAAGTATGTATGTATGTATGTATGTAAGTATGTATGTATGTATGTCTGGAGTCGGGGTTATGTGCCAGAGTATACTGTATACATCAATATATTGTGTATGTATGTATGTATGCATGTATGTATGTATGTATGTATGTATGTAAGTATGTATGTATGTATGCATGTCGGGGGTATGTGCCAGAGTATGCTGTTATACATCAATATATTATACCCAAGATATGTCCATTGATTGTCTTCCAGGGAGTCCAGTGGTGTGCAAGAGGTGGAGAAGGGTGTGGAGGATGTGGAGGATGACAGGGATAGCAGAAGACTCCTATCCATGATCAACCTTAGAGGTTAGTGATGGCCACCTCTCTGGATCTATAAGTCTATTTTTGTTTCCAGCTGATGGTAAATTGCCATGTTACTATCTTGGTTACTCAGCTATTACGGAGATTTTGTAGCGAAATATGTTGGTAATTGTGAAAAGTTGGCAATATTTGGACGTAGAGATATAGCCATTTCATATTTTTCCATTAAAAATTCGAGAAAATAGGGCAACACTGTAGTTACCGGGTGTACCGCCCGTCTTGTTTACACTACACGGACGCTCACCATCATGTTCCCGTCTATTTTGACTGCCTTTGGATACAAAAATACATTACCCCAACCTAACCTAACCTAACCTAGTATTATAGATTTATAAGTATATATTTTATTATAAGTATTTATAGATGATTAATGTTGTATGTCGGTAGTGGTACACCCGGTAACTACATCCTTCCCGAAAACAGTTGCCAAGGGATTCAATTTACCATCAGCTGGGAAAAAAAAAAACTATTATTCTATACTTTACCAATAGAAGGCAGGCGGCACAACTATGGTCTATTTTGTTTTCTTAGGGGGGAGGTATTCGCTTTTTCTGGACCCCTTTCTCCCTCATGTTTAGCATAATTATCTGTTTTGAGGTTTTAAGAAGTTCGTTCCGTTAGTTTGGCGATTTTGAGACCTTTCACCTCAATTCTTTGTCAATATTCAGGCCTTTCGTGCCATTTAGGTGTCGATATTTTCCTGGCGAGCGATAGCGAGCCCGTAATTTTAGAAGAAGGTGGGGATATTTTTCTACCGAAAAATGTACACATTTATCTTGAAAGGGGATCTAGGGGGTGTTTTTTTAAAGATTGATGGAGGTCTAGCGAGGAAACTCCAAAATATATTAATAAATAAATATCTAGACCAAAAACATACCACTACCTTCTTAAGGGGAGGTTTTTAGTTTGTTCCCTACGTTTTCATAAAGCTTAAAATTACACCCCCTAGACCCCCTTTCAAGATAAATTTGTACATTTTTCGACACTTTAATGGCACGAAAGGTCTTAAACTTGATAAATGGGGCAACATTTCTTAAAATGTCTAAACTACTAGGGCGAATGTCTTAAAATCTCAAAAGCAATGGGGCTAAACATGAGGGAGAAAGGGGTCCAGAAAAAAATCCCTCAAGTGGAAATCTCCCCTTAACCCCTTGAAGCTCTGACGCGTTTTAGCAGTTTATTTTGGCTATCATTAGACGATTTTATGCCGCTTAGGAAGGAGGTGTGGGTATTAAAAGGGTAAATACTATCTCAATCAACCCTTTAACTTCCATATACCGTTACTAATCTGAATAAAATCATCTAAGAGTAGCCAGAAAAGAGAACAGAAACGCGTATTGGAGCTGGAAAGGGTTAACTGATTGTATAATGTAACCCCCTAGATCCCTTACTATATTATACCCTGTTTATGATACGTCGGCCAACACATCCTAACTTTTAACCCCTATAACTTAAGGGGAGGTTTTAGTTGGTTCCCTAGACTTCCATCAAGCTTAAAATTACACCCCCTTGACCCCCTTTCAAGATAAATTTGTACATTTTTCGGTAGAAAAATGTCCCGGCCGAAGGCCGGTTCCCCTTAAATTACAGGCTCGCTATCGCTCGCCAGGAAAAAATCGACACCTAAATGTCACGAATGGTCTTAAAATTGACAGAAATGGGGCGAGGGTTCTTAAAATCGCCAAACTAATGGGGCGAACGTCTTAAAATCTCACAAACAATGGGGCTAAACATGAGGGAGAAAGGGGTCAAGAAAAAAATCCCTCAAGTGGAGATCTCCCCGTAAACAAGGCTAGAGTAATCGAGCTAATATTTCTACCATTTGCAGAGAGTCAACCAGGGTATAGGTATGAACACTCACAGTCCATTTGCTCCAGCCCATTTTAAGTGACAGAGGTTAAAAGTTGTGATTTCTGACCTACCTAAAATGAATGGACTTTGAAATAGGTTCGAGTATTTCTCAACTGATTGTATATATAACCCCTTAGAACTCTTACTAATATAGGTTCGAATACTCCCCAACTGATTATATATATAACCCCTTAGAACTCTTACTAATATAGGTTCGAATACTTCCCAAATGATCGTATAATTATGTAACCATGAACTCATACTAATAGTTTCGAACCCCTGTAGGACCGATCAACGTGTTCCGTAGCTTCCTGCCGGCCGCCCTGATCACCACCGTCACCAAGACCCTGACCAGTACCAGCGTCACCGGTACAGTATCGGTGAATGGTGTGCCCATTACCGTAGAGTATTCCTGCACCCCACCCGTCGTAGCCACCAATGCCTGCACTTAATAAGGGGCAAGAACTGATGCTTTTTCTCCTTTTCTCTCTTTCTCTGGCTTGTATCCATTCGGCCCCATTCAGCCTACTGTTTTAAGACGTTTATCCCCATCCTGGTATGCTAGCGAGCCAGCATATTGTTATAAATGTTTTTGACAGCAGGCTAAATTTGTAAATTTTTCGATAGAAAAATTTCTCCGGCGAAGCCGGATTTCTCTATACAATGCTGGCTCGCTATCGCTCGCCAGGAAGAAATCGACACCTGGATGGGGATAAACGTCTTAAAACAGTAGGCCGGATGGGGCCGAATGGATACAACCCAGAGAGAGAGGGAGAGAGAGAGAGAACAAACGAGTTGGGCCCCTTTAGTGCCACCTCTGCACTGGACAATGGACTAGGAACCACATTGCAAGTTTAAGCCCATAAGGAAATTAACCCGTTGGAGATGGTGACGCATTTTCGCAGTTTATTCTGGCTATCATTAGACGATTTTATGCAGTTTAGGAAGGAGCTGTGGGAATTATAAGGGTAAGGATGATCTCATTTAACCCTTTGACTTCCATATACCCTTCCTAATGTGAACACTATCGTCTAATGATAGCCAGAAAGCTGAAAGGAAATGTGTAATCGTTTCTTCTAAAGGTTAAGGGGGGGTCACCGGCTTTTTTTTTTCTTCTCTCCTTTTCTCTCTTTCCCTGGCATGTATCGATTCGGCCCCATTCAGACAACTGTTTTAAGACGTTTATCCCCATCCAGGTGTCGATTTCTTCCGCATTGTATGGAGAAATCCGGCTTCGCCAGAGACATTTTTCTATCGAAAAATGTACAAATTTAGCTTACTGTAAAAAAAAAAATACATACAGTATAGATGCTAGCTCGCTACTGCTCGCCAGCAAAATATTGACACCTGGATGGGGGTAAACGTTTTAAAACAGTAGGCTGAATGGGGCCGAATGGATACAAGCCAAAGAGAGAGGGAGAGAAAGAGAAAACAAAGCGAGGTGGGCTCCCTTAATGTTCTAAAGAAGGATGTTTAGCAGATATACTGTATAACTGTGTACGGCCTGTATAACTGTGTACGGCTTGTATAACTGTGTACGGCCTGTATAACTGTGTACGGCTTGTATAACTGTGTACGGCCTGTATAACTGTGTACGGCTTGTATAACTGTGTACGGCTTGTATAACTGTGTACGGCTTGTATAACTGTGTACGTGTATAACTGTGTACGGCTTGTATAACTGTGTACGGCTTGTATAACTGTGTACGGCTTGTATAACTGTGTACGGCTTGTATAACTGTGTACGGCTTGTATAACTGTGTACGGCCTGTATAACTGTGTACGGCCTGTATAACTGTGTACGGCCTGTATAACTGTGTACGGCTTGTATAACTGTGTACGGCTTGTATAACTGTGTACGGCTTGTATAACTGTGTACGGCTTGTATAACTGTGTACGGCCTGTATAACTGTGTACGGCCTGTATAACTGTGTACGGCCTGTATAACTGTGTACGGCCTGTATAACTGTAAGGCTTGATCTTCTTTATATAATATTCTTTCCTTTCGCTTAAGGGGAGGTTTGTAGTGTGTTCCCTATATTTCAATCAAACTTACGATTACACCCCCTAGACCCCCTTTCAAGATAAATTTGTACATTTTTCGGTAGAAAAATGTCCCGGCCGAAGGCCGGTTCCCCCTAAATTACAGGCTCGCTATCGCTCGCCAGGAAAAAATCGACACCTAAATGGCACGAATGGTCTTAAAATTTACAGAAATGGGGCGAGGGTTTTTAAAATCGCCAAACTAATGGGGCAAGCGTCTTTAAATCTCACAAGCAATGGGGCTAAACATGAGGGAGAAAGAGGTTCAGAAAAAAATCTTCCAGGTGGAAATCTCCCCTTAAGCAGCACCAAATCGTCTAAATGTAGCTGGAATAAACTAGAAAAGACGTCACCGGTACTGAAGGGGTTAATCTAGAAAAGACGTCACCGGTACTGAAGGGGTTAATCTAGAAAAGACGTCACCGGTACTGAAGGGGTTAATCTAGAAAAGACGTCACCGGTACTGAAGGGGTTAATCTAGAAAAGACGTCACCGGTACTGAAGGGGTTAATCTAGAAAAGACGTCACCGGTACTGTAGGGGTTAATCTAGAAAAGACGTCACCGGTACTGAAGGGGTTAATCTTACAGTATATCCTTCTGGCATTTGTTAATATCTTTATGCACAGAGACCGGTTTTGATCACTATTGGTACACTATGTTCGTTGCAATTGATCACGCAAGTATTATTCTGAGAGGATTTTGTTGCTGATGCATTGATAATCTAAAACGTTCTCATGCAATATGTTGAAGCATTCATTAAATTATTCTTAGAAGATTCGGATACTCCTACTGTTTGCTCTAATCTAAAATGTCCTCATAAAATATAGTGAAGTAATAAATGTTATTAGTATTAGATGATTCGGATGCTGCTAATGTTTTCTACAATCTAAAATGTTCTCATAAGATATATTGAAGTATTAAGGCCAGATTTCCACTGGAGGGATTTTTTTCGGGACCCGTTTCTCCCTCATGTTTAGCCCCATTGCTTTTGAGATTTTCAGACGTTCGCCCTAGTAGTTTTGACATTTTAAGACATTTTGCCCCATTTCTGTCAATTTTAAGACCTTTCGTGCCATTAAGGTGTCGATTTTTTCCTGGCGAGCGATAGCGAGCCTGTAATTTAAGAGCAATCGGCCTCCGGCCGGGACATTTTTCTACCGAAAAATGTACAAATTTATCTTGAAAGGGGATCTAGAGGGTGTAATTTTAAGCTTGATGAAAACGTAGGGAACAAACTAAATACCTCCCCTTAATTAGAAACTTGAATTATTTTTAATAGACTGTATAGTACTTTCTGATAATCCTCTTCTGTTTCGGTTTACTCTATTTTATGGACAACCCATTCTAACCCTCTCTGTACCAGCTTAGGAAGGATCTGTAGTAGTTAACCCCTTCTGGCTTAAATTAGAAGGGTTTATGCAGTTCAAGAAGGACCTACGTTGTTCAGAGGGTTTATTGAGATCATATTTACCCCTTTGAGTCCTCGAGGTAGCTCATCAACTGAAGAGAATCGCCTAATGGTAACCAGAATATGATAACAATTGCGTCATGGTGGTCAAGGGGTTAATGGAGATAGTTCGAAGACTTATATAATGGCTAGAGATCCTTCCTCAACTTGATAAAATCGTCTACTAGTTGCCAGAATATAATGAAAAAGACGTCGCCGGTACAGAAGGAGCTAGGGTCTTTATTTCCCATATGTTTGTTCATCGATTTCTGCTGGTGAGGGGCTTAGATATTGTTTTGTTTATTGTTTTGTGTTATGATAATCGGATGCTACCCTTCTACTGTTTCCTGTAACTTACTATAATTCGTAACTCAACTTATTTTGTAGGTATAATGTGTTCAATAGTTACATAAATTACACATGTAATCACTGTTTAACTAGATTACTTATTTGTATGCATAATCCATTTTTAACCAATGGAGTAAAATCATCCGGTGATATCATTAATTCTGTATATGTTTTAAAATCGTCTGGTTGAATAGGGTTCCAGATAACAACACAGATATTAAGGATTAATTTCGTCGGTCAGCAACAGAAGATAATAATTATATTCTAAGCTGAAGTGTCATCATCAACAACAACGACAACAATGGAAACAGCAGCACCAGCAACAACAGTAGCAGCCATAATAACAACAACAACAGCAGTAACAGCAGTAACAGACGTAATAACTACAACAACAGCAACAACAACAACAACAGCAACACCAGTAGCAGCCATAATAACAACAACAACAGCAACAATAACAAGAAAAACAACTGTAGCAACAACAGTAATAACAACAATAACAGTAATATACATAATAACAGCAATATCAACAACAACAGCCATTTTCCCCTTGCCCCTCAACTTTCTCTTCATAATTGTTAAGAGGTACAGGGCCTTGGGTGGGGCTTCAGTGTCATGGGCGTTTCCGCGCCCTCAGCTCCTCGCCTGGGAGTGGCTTCGGTCACCTGGGCAATCTTAGTGGAGCAGGGAGGGTTCTGTGGGGGCGCTCGGTTATGGCTTTGGCCTTGCTTGGGACCTTGGGGCTGTTTGGTTAGACAGCCTGGTAAACAACAACAACAACAACAACAGCCATAATAATAACAACAACAACAACAACAACACCAACACCCACAACAAGAAAGGCAGCATCAGAAACTCATATTTTGTGTTTGTTTTATAACAGGTTAACTTATAAGAAAATTAAAAAAAAAACATATATATTCAGATTTTTGTCTTTGTAGATTACCTAACCCTTTCAGTTCGGTCTTTATGATCTGTTTGGCTACTGCTAGACGATTTTATTCAGCTTGGGCAGGACCTATGGAAATCAGATGGTAAAAAGCTCTCCATTTAACCGTCTAACCAAAGTACATATACCTGCTAGTGTGTACAGTATATACTCGGCGTCCGACTCCTTCATGTCCTTCCTAAGCTGAATAAAAGTGTCTATTGTTAGCTGGAATAACAGGAAAAGCCTGCGTCACCGTCCCGAAGGGGTTAACTTTTTGTTTTGTTGTATTTGTGTAATAAATTAGCCCGGAAGTGTTTTATTCCCATTGTTTTATTACCCTCGATGCAGTACAGACCCTCTATTGGGAGATTGTGGAGAATAAAGGCCAAATCACGCGAGGGCATACTCCAGCCATTCTGATACCCAACTTAAATCTGGGCAATGTATCAATACTAATTATCACTGGTTTCGGCAACCAAACTGAAGGTATATATAGGCTTTAGTAACCTGAATGATATAGTTATAATATACTGTACACAATTCTGGCTATGTATATTTTCATCCGCCCCCTTGCCGCATGACTCGTTGCCGCCGTTTGGGGGCTTCCGGGCTTGTAGTTGGAGCGGCCAAGGTTCTTGACCTTGGCCGCTCTCCCTATCACCTCCAACTAATTTTGTCATGTCCTTTTCTTTCTCCTCCTTTCTAGTTTTCGTTTTTCCCTCTTCCGCTTTCTCCTGGGGCTGCCATCAGAGGCCGGTCTCCCACCCTTGAACTTTTGTGGTCCCGTCCCTCCCTTCCCTTCCGGTTGACTTCCCTGTTTGCTTCCTTCCTTTCTCTTTAACTGCTTCGGAGGTTCTAGTTTCCTTAGGGCTTCACCTTGGTGTCTCTGATCACTGCTGAGTTGGCAGAGTCCACCTGGCGACAGGTGCTGCCGGCCAGGGCTCGCAAGGCTCGTTGCTGGAGGATAGGCACTATAGGGTTGCTTTGGGGTTTCTGACTCTCTTCTCTCTTCCCAGTGAGTGTGTCAGGTGACTACGCCGGCCCCGTTCTCCGTGGGACAAAGCTGCAGGACAAATGCCCGGGTTGTACAAGGTCCCTAGCTCAAAGCCGAGACCTGTCCCATCTCAATTGGCCGCATTCTGGGTTTCGTGGCCCTGCGGAGGTCTTTCTCCCTTTCGTTGCCAGGGGCTCCTGGTAACCGCAGTATCTTCTTCCATGCTTTACCCCCTTTTCTCTTGCTATGGTGACGACTTATGCTTTTTCCCTGTTCTTCCCTGTTTATGGCTTCTGCTTTAGTGGTTCCGGTGAGTGAGCCCCTTGTGGCATGCAGCCTGCCACTTGGGGGTCTGTTGTCTGGCTGTCAGTCCGGTTCACCGCGGGAGCACGGTGAGTCGGGGATGGTTTTGGGTGCTCTCGACCGGCCCGCTGAAATATCCCTCGGTCGTCGCTCGTCCCTCTCGTCCATTACCGTTCCGAATCCTTCTACTACCCTTCCGTCTTCGTCACGTCTTTCTCCACCCTCCACTACCCAGGATTTCATCTCCTCTCCTGTAGTTATTTCTGCGTCTTCCTCTTCTCCCTCTAGTCATGTCACCCTAGACCCTTTTCTGCCCTCACTCCCTCGTTCTCTTTCCTCTTCTTCTCCAGTTTCGTCCTCTTCTCGTCCTCGCTCCTCAGTCCTCCCTATGTCCTCTCTCTTTGCACCTCCTTCCTTTACTAAGTTTTTCTCCATCCCTGCTTCTGCGCCTCTAGCCGGTGATGACCTCCTCTTCCACCTGCGTCTCCTTCAACAGGTGGGAAAGGACGTCACCTTCCACTCCCGCCATAATGCCTCCCGTCTTGTTACCGTCCAAAACGAACTTCAGGCTACTGCTATGTCCTCTTTCGTCGATTGTTCTGGCACCCCCATCCCGGCTCAAAAAGATCAACGACTCAACTCCTGTACAGGGACTGTCCTGATCCCCGCTTCCATCCGTCTCGGGGGTCGTCCATTCGCGGATTGCGCCGACCTCGTCAAGGACATCGTTGTCGCTCAAGACCACAAGGTGGTTAGTGTGGTATGCTACACTATCCCTCCTCGCGACCTTCGCCGCCATCCCGCTAACATTGCCAAGATCTCTTTTGATGGACTTTCCCTTCCTGCCCATGTTATTGTCGGTGGTACTCGCCTCCCCGTGACTGCGTCTCTTCCCCGTCCACTCCAGTGTCGCAGCTGCTGGGGTTTCGGCCACCCGGCGAAGTTCTGCCGTACAGCCGCTGAGAGCCCACTCTGCCCGCGCTGTGCGCAGTCCGGACATGCCGTTGGCGAATGTCAGTCAACGTCCCAGTTCTGCCTTAATTGCCGCGGGTCTCATTCGGCCGACTCTAAGATTTGCCCCGTTCATCTGTTCGAGTCTGAGGTTGCTGTCCTCAAAGCGAGACACGGCCTTACGCTCACCGCAGCCCGCCAAGAGGCTCGTAGCTTGGGCTTCACCCCTCAGTCATTTTCCAAGACTCTGTCTCCTCCCTCCTCTTCTTCGCCTCCCTCTACCACGCTCCCCCCCTTTTTCTGGTTCCTCGGTTCCTTCCACCGCCTCCGCTCCCTCCGTCCCCCCGGTCGCACCAGTTTCGTCATCTGCCTCCCTTCCTTCTACCGGTGCTTCTCCCGGATTTTCTCCTTCCTTCTCTTCTGTCTCCTCCGTTCGTCCTTCCGTCTCTTCCTTTTCTGTCCCTTTGTCTAACACTTTCTCTGTTCTCAGTCCTTCTCCTACTTCTGCCCCTTCATCTTGCTCTCTTCCTTGTTCCTCCTCTTCTAGTCTCCCTCAACGCTCTCACCATTCCAAGCCTCCCCCCCTGTTCTCCGTCATCTTCCTCTTCTAGTCGCCCCAAATCTCCTACTCGCTCTAAACTTCCCTTCTCCTCTACCAAACGGGCTCCTGTGCTCCGTTCTTCCTCGCCCGCTTCCTCTTTTAAACGTAAGGGTGGTCTCCGTGATGTGCGGAGCTCAAGTCCCTGCGAGAAGAAGAAGAAGTCGCCTCCTTCTCCTTCTGTTTCCCTTTCTCCTCTCTCTCTCCGTCCAGTCTCCTCCTCCTCCCGTCCCTGCATCCCTAGATTTCTCCTACGAAACCCTACCTAAGATTGATGAATTTATCCGTTCTTCCCACCCACCACCTTCAACTGTTCATGCCGAAGTTCATCCTACCCCCTCTTGTCTCCCCCCTACCCCACTCCCGCCTTCCCCTGCCCCGTCCTCTTCCTCCACTCCCCCTTCTGGCCTTCTTCCGGGCCCTCCTCCTCTTCCTCCTCCTGACCCTCCCCCTCTTCCTTCTCCTGCCCTTACCCCCTCCTTCTCTTCCCACCCGCCGTCCGTCCTTCCTACCTCTTCCGGCCCTCCTCCTTCCTCTCCTCTTTCTCTGTTAGACCTCCCTATGCCCCCCGATTTCCAGTCTTCCCCTTCAACGTCTTCTTCAATTTCTGCTATTATTTCCCATCGTTAGCCTCTCTTGGCTATATTTTCCACCCACGGTGTTAACTGTATTTTGTAAATATGTTGTATATAGTGTACGTCTTTTCTTCCCTCTTGTACGCGTCTTCTTTTTAATCTTTTTTGTCTTTTTAATGTCCATTTTACAATGGAACATTCGTAGTTTTGCAGCACATCGGGTTGATCTTCGTTACCTTATCTCTAGGTTTAGCCCACTTGTTATTAGTTTACAAGAATTGCGTTTATCTAATGCCCCCTCCCCAATACCTTTTTACTCTTATATAAGTTCTCCCCAATCCCAGTATGCTACTTGCCTCCTCGTACATCATGATGTCCCAGTGTCTCCGTTAACTATCCGTACCTCTCTTAAATGCACGCTTGCCAGAGTGTTCCTTTCACGCTGGCTTACAGTAGTTTCCATATACCTTTCCCCCTCGATCCCGATCGATGTTCCAGAATTAAACAGGATCCTTTCTCTATTACCTCCACCTTTCCTCCTTTTAGGGGATTTTAATTGCAGGCATTCCCTGTGGGGTGACTCTACCGTTAATACACGAGGTCGTTCCCTTGAGGCTCTGATTCGTACACACGATTTATTTCTTTTAAACACTGGTTCCTCTACGCATTTTGATAGCGGCACCCGTACCTTCTCATGTATTGACTTGTCTCTGTGTTCCCCTACACTATCCTTGGATTTTACTTGGAAGGTCTTTAATGATTACTGTGCGACTGACCACTTCCCGATTGTCCTCTCCCCTACGTCTTACTCCCCAGTGCCGCGCCCTCCCCGTTGGTGTTTCGATCGTGCCGACTGGACATCTTTCGCTGATCTCGCCGTTCCGCCTAATCCGACCCCTGCTTTCCCGGACCCTGATGCCATGCTTACCAGTTTCCTGATGTTTGTGCTCCATGCTGCCTATACTTGTATTCCACGCACCACTCGGAGTATGTCTTCTAAGTGTGTACCGTGGTGGACTGCTCAGTGCACTTCGGCTTTACGCAATAAAAGAGCCAAGTGGAAGAGTTTCCGTCGGAAAAAAGGCTCTCCATATGAGCGGGATGCGTATACTCTTTTCAAACAGGCTAATGCCGTCTTCCGTCGTACAATTCGCTCTGCAAAAAAATCTAGCTGGATGTCGTATGCCTCTACTATCAACGCAGATACACCTGTTCCGCAAGTCTGGGCTCGCGTCAGGAAGATTGCAGGGAAACATGCGCCTACGCCGGCCCCAGTCCTCCATACCAACACTGGCATTGTGGGCGATCCGTCTCTGGTGGCCAATATGTTGGGACAACATTTCAGTGATGTTAGCTCTGGCTCCCATCTCCCGCCCTCCTTCCAGATGCATAAATGCCGTTCTCAACTTAAGCGACTTGACTTCGCCTTATCATCTGATCAGTTTTTCAATGCCCCCTTCTCCCGGGCTGAGCTTGAGTCTAGCCTGGGAGCCTGTAAGGATACATGTGAAGGCCTGACGGTGTCCATTACTTGATGCTGAAGCACTTATCTCCACCTGCGCTTGGCTTTCTCTTATCCATCTACAACCGTCTGTGGTCCACAGGCTTTTTTCCGGCTGAGTGGAGACATGCCATCCTTCTCCCATTCCTTAAGCCGGGTATGTCGGGCCATGCACCAGCAGATTACCGTCCCATTGCCCTGGTCAGTTGTGTAGGCAAATTATTAGAACGCATGGTTCACTCCCGCTTAATGTGGCTCCTGGAATCAAGAGGCATCCTGTCACCTTTTCAATATGGCTTTCGCAAGGGCCGTAGTACTTTGGACCCATTATTGAGATTGGCGACTTCCATCCGCGATGCCTTTTCGGACACTAAGTCGGTTTTAGCTGTATTCTTCGATCTTGAAAAAGCGTATGATACTGCCTGGAAATACAACATCCTTCATACCCTTTTACGTTCTGGTGTGTCTGGCAACATGGCGGTATTCTTGAAGAACTTTCTCCGTGATCGTACTTTCCGAGTCAAGCTTCAGAATACATTCTCACGAACATACCCCCAACACGACGGTGTCCCACAGGGTTGTGTTCTTAGTACCATCCTTTTTATCCTAGCTATTAATGGTATTATTTCTTCTCTCCCTCTTGGTGTCCGTGCTTCTTTGTATGTGGACGACTTCGCTATTTACGCTGTGGGTTTGGATGTCGCTGCCCTACAAAATCTCATGCAGAAGGCCATTGATGCAGCTGCGCAGTGGGCTACGGCCCATGGTTTTCGGTTTTCGCCCTCGAAATCTTGTGCCGTCATCTTCACAAAACGCCATACAGTCCCGCATCCTGTTCTTACGTTGTATAACCGCCCTCTGCCTTACAGGTCCTCGGCTCCATTCTTAGGTCTAATTTTCGATACTCGGTTGACATGGTACCCGCACATTACTTCGTTACTGACCTCCACCACCCGACGGCTTTAACTCTTACAAACCCTTAGCCACTTGTCTTGGGGTGCGGACCGGACGACTCTTCTGCGCCTCCATACAACGCTTATTCTCTCCAAGATCGATTATGGCTGCCAGGTATATGCCTCCGCTGCGCGTACAAACCTTAAGCGCCTAGACTCCCTTCACCATCACGGTCTGCGCTTGTCGCTAGGGGCTTTTCGCTCTACTCCGGTTATTAGCCTTTATGCTGAATCAGGTGCCCCACCGCTATCATCCAGGCGGGATAAACTGACCCTTCGATGTCATCTTCGCCTTCTGCAACACAGTTCGGCTGGTTTTCCTCCCACGGCTTCCGGCTTAGCCCCATCAGTGTCTGCTACTTCGTTCCCTGGTCGGGTCTCTGCTTTACTAGCCTCCTTCTCTTTTCCCATTCCATCGGTGCTACCCCTCCGACAGTCAGAGTTCCCCCCATGGCTACTCCCTCGCCCTACCGTTTGTACAGCTGCCCTCCCCCCCTCTAAGGCCTCTTCAACTCCACAGTTGCTTTATGCTCAGTTTGCGGAACATATGCTACGCCACTCTTCAGCCGTTCCAGTGTACACTGATGGTTCCAAGACCTCCGCCGGTACAGGGTTTGCGGTTGTGTTCCCGGACCGGACCTTCCAACGTCACATCCAATCATGTGCTAGTGTCTTTAAGGCTGAGTTATTTGCTATTTTATTTGCCCTACGTACTATTTTTTGTTCACACCTGCATACCTTTGTAATTTTTAGTGACTCCCTTAGTGCTCTTCAGAGTATTCAGGCCCTTCCCGCTGTTAACCCCTTAGTGCTGGAGATTCAAGAATGGTTGTTCCGCATCGCTACTAAATTGAAGTCCCTGTCTTTCTGTTGGGTCCCGAGTCATGCTGGAGTGCCTGGCAATGAGCGGGTTGATTTTTTCGCCCGCTCTGCTATTACCTCTCACCTACTCGTGCCATGACGTATTCCTGCATCTGATTACTTCCCACGTGTTACTCAATTACTACGTCAGCGCTGGCAGGACGAATGGACCTCCATGAGGGTGTCTGATGTCAAACTGCGTTCTGTCAAACCTTCCGTCCTACCTTGGAAGTCTTCCTCTCATCGTAATCGTCGATGGGAGACCGCTCTAGCCCGTCTTCGGCTCGGCCACACCAGGCTCACGCATGGTCATTTGATGTCCTGTGATGTCCCCACGCTCTGTCCTTGCTGCCATATTCCAGTGTCTGTCCAGCATCTCCTGATCGACTGTCCGCGTTTCTCCAATGCCCGACGGCAGGCATTCCCCTTCATATCCTCCCTTAATCGCCCCCTTGTCTTAGCCGATATGCTTGGAGAGTCCCCCACTTTCTCCCTCCCACATCTTATGCGGTCTCCTTCAGTTTCTTTAATTAGTGTTTCCTAGTCTTCTTCTCCTCTACTCCGTATTGCGCCCAGCCCCACAACACCTCCGATGTTTTTTTTCTTTTTCCACAAAGTTTCTTTTGGTGCCACATAGTCTCTTTAGGCTTGGTGCGAATCCCTATTTTAATAATAATAATATTTTCATCCAGGTATATTGATATAGTAATAAGGGGAGATTTCCACCTGGAGGATTTTTTTCTCAACCTCTTTCTCCCTCATGTTTAGCCCCATTGCTTGTGAGATTTAAAGACACTTGCCCCATTAGTTTGGCGATTTTAAGAACCCTCGCCCCATTTCTGTCAATTTTAAGACCATTCGTGCCATTTAGGTGTCGATTTTTTCCTGGCGAGCGATAGCGAGCCTGTAATTTAAGGGGAACCGGCCTTCGGCCGGGAAATTTTTCTACCGAAAAATTTACAAATTTATCTTGAAAAGGGGTCAAGGGGGAGTAATTTTAAGCTTGATGGAAGTCTAGGGAATCAACTAAAAACCTCCCCTTAAACCCATGCCATATAAGGATATACAGGTAAATGCACTATCTATATATACAGGTAAATGCACTATCTATATATACAGGTAAATGCACTATCTATATATACAGGTAAATGCACTATCTATATATACAGGTAAATGCACTATCTATATATACAGGTAAATGCACTATCTATATCTACAGGTAAATGCACTATCTATATATACAGGTAAATGCACTATCTATATATACAGGTAAATGCACTATCTATATATACAGGTAAATGCACTATCTATATATACAGGTAAATGCACTATCTATATATACAGGTAAATGCACTATCTATATATACCTAAAGCTTTGATAGGAGTTTGTTATATACTTATTTTTAACCCTCTCAAGTTCCAATACGCGTTTCTGTTCTGTTTTCTGGCTACTATTAGACGATTTTATTCAGATTAGTAACGGTCTACGGAAGTCAGAGGGTCGATTGAGATAGTATTTACCCTTTTAATACCCACAGATCCTTCCTAAGCTGCATAAAATCGTCTAATCATAGCCAAAAAAAAAAAAAAAAAATGCTAAAACGCGTCAGAGCTTCAAGGGGTTAATAGCGTGTAGGAAGAGAAGCGAGTGAACCAGGGCCGTGTGCCAGATAGGGTTAAACCTGAAAGTATAGTGAAGTCGCACACTGAGCTAGGTTACTCTCTCGTTAAGGGGAGAGGGGCCGGTTTTCTGGTACCCCTTCTTTCTCATGCTTAGCCCCATTAGTTTTGAAATTTTAAGGCGTTCGGCCCATTAGTTTGGCGATTGTAACACGTTTCGCCTCATTTTGCTGTCAAATTTAAGACCTTTCGTGCCATCTAGGTGTCGATTTTTTCCTGGCAAGCGATAGCGAACCTGTCATTTTAAGACGAACCGGCCTTCGGCCGGGACATTTTTCTACCGAAAAATTTACAAATTTATCTTGAAGGGGGTTCTAGGGGGTGTTTTTCTAAGCTTGATGGAAGTCTAGGGAGGAAACTACAAATATAAATGAATAAATGAATTAATAGAAAAAAAAAAAAAAAAAAAAAATAGTAAGGCGGGGAGGGGGGGGGGGGAGCCCCCTTGTTTCGACTCATTTGTTTGCATATTCTAAGACATTTCCCCCCTGTAGTTTGGCGATGATAAGACCCTTCACCCTATTCGGATGCCGATTTTTTTCTGGGCTGAGCCTGCAAATTAAGGGAAATCGGCCTTAGTCCGGGACATTTTTCTACCGAAAAATTTATAAATTTGACTCGATATGGGATTTGGGTGATACTCTATGGAACCATTTATCTGAGGAAATAGATCATCATTGTTCACTTTCTACATCAAAATATATAGTAAAGAACTATCTTTTTAATATATTAGATTACATTCCATTTACGATGGTGGTAATTTTGTATGTATTGGTGTGTAGGTGTTTTTATGTGTTTAAGTATATATATATATTTATATATATAATTATATATATATATATATATATATATATATATATATATATATATATATATATATATATATATATATATATATATATATATATATATATTGTCACAGGAGGGTGTAGTTTCTCCTGTGAGGGGTTATGCCAAAACTATTATTTTCCATACGTACAGGTACATCCCCATACATTGTGTCTGTTGTTGTTGTTGTTCCCCAAGCTGCCTGGCCGAACAGCCCCAAAGCCCCGAGCAAGGCCAAGGCCATAACCGAGCGCCCCCACAGAACCCTCCCTGCCGACCACAATAAAGCCTGGGTGACCGAAGCCACTCCATGGCGGGGAGCTGAGGAAGGTGCCATAACGCCTGGGAAACCCAAGCCCCACCCAGGGCCCTGTGCCCCTCAACAATTATGAAGAAAAAGTTGAGGGGCAAAGGAAAAATGTGACGCTTTGGCTTCCCATCTTGGTAGATTGGGAGGTCAATCCACGGAAGAGACGCCGTCACTTGAGATCTAGAAAATATATAAGTAATAGGAACAGTCAGAGTAAGCTATGGGTATGGCAGAGATCGCTCAGTTCTCACTCTGATAGACCAGCCCATCACCACATGACTAGAACCCAATCCTCTCAGCATCAGCTAGGAAGGCCCTAGAAAGCCGCCTTTGGCGTGGGGATAGCTCCCCTATTTCAACCCCTTTCGGGGTTGGACACCCGCCCACATTGTGTCTGTAATCAACCTATGTATGTTTGATGAAGTTATATATATCTGGATCTATTCGTCTTGTCATTATTTCTCCTGACTTTTATAGTCAGATTAGGAGGGGCGTAATTTCTAACTCCTTTATTTTTCATCGAATCTCCTTGATATTTTAACACTAATCTAATCAATTAATTTGCGGAACTTTTTTTTCCTATGAGTTGTTTGTGTTAGCACGACTAGAAATACTAGTAGAGGGTGTCTTAGGAACTCCCCACTACCCTTCTTCAGTTGAACTCGAAGTCGGAGGGGAACCTGTCTCAACATATGAGGCAACAAGGTTGTTCGGTAGTTTACAGGGTTACAAGGCATATCCTTATGATTTACCGATTTTACACAGTAATATTGTGCTTTCTGATGTCATCGGGGACAGATTAAGGACCGTAGATGGGTATATAGTGTATGTGGGTAGTGAATAAGGTGGTGTATTACGTGGTTGCACTTGGTGTGGGTGACCTCCCCTACCCTTTGAATGGCCTTGCCCATGGTTTGGGTGTGAGTCCAGGGTTTGAACAGATAATCACTGTACTCCAGACTGCGCTTGTGCCCCTGGATTTAACACCGTTCCATCATACCAGGATGTTTTAGTGCCACGGATTTCTTGGAGAGTTGTCACCGGCCTGGGAGTAAGTCCCCAACCACAGCTGAGTGTTTATTCGTGCCCCTTTATTAATTAACCCCTTCAGGTGCTACCATATGTTTCTTTCATCGTGTAATTGTGTGATTAATTGTTTTATAATTAACTGCTTAATAACAAGATTTGCTTATTCAGTCGGTTCTTAAGTAATTAGCACCTGGTCACCCAGTTAGTATTTGTGCCGTACTTGTTGTGAGCCGTGTATTTCTGCCGTACTTGTTGTGAGCCGTGTATTTCTGCCGTACTTGTTGTGAGCCGTGTATTTGTGCCGTACTTGTTGTGAGCCGTGTATTTGTGCCGTACTTGTTGTGAGCCGTGTATTTGTGCCGTACTTGTTGTGAGCCGTGTATTTGTGCTGTACTTGTTGTGAGCCGTGTATTTGTGCTGTACTTGTTGTGAGCCGTGTATTTGTGCCGTACTTGTTGTGAGCCGTGTATTTGTGCTGTACTTGTTGTGAGCCGTGTATTTGTGCCGTACTTGTTGTGAGCCGTGTATTTGTGCTGTACTTGTTGTGAGCCGTGTATTTGTGCCGTACTTGTTGTGAGCCGTGTATTTGTGCCGTACTTGTTGTGAGCCGTGTATTTGTGCCGTACTTGTTGTGAGCCGTGTATTTGTGCTGTACTTGTTGTGAGCCGTGTATTTGTGCCGTACTTGTTGTGAGCCGTGTATTTGTGCTGTACTTGTTGTGAGCCGTGTATTTGTGCCGTACTGTTGTGAGCCGTGTATTTGTGCCGTACTTGTTGTGAGCCGTGTATTTGTGCCGTACTTGTTGTGAGCCGTGTATTTGTGCTGTACTTGTGAGCCGTGTATTTGTGCCGTACTTGTTGTGAGCCGTGTATTTGTGCTGTACTTGTTGTGAGCCGTGTATTTGTGCCGTACTTGTTGTGAGCCGTGTATTTGTGCCGTACTTGTTGTGAGCCGTGTATTTGTGCCGTACTTGTTGTGAGCCGTGTATTTGTGCTGTACTTGTTGTGAGCCGTGTATTTGTGCCGTACTTGTTGTGAGCCGTGTATTTGTGCTGTACTTGTTGTGAGCCGTGTATTTGTGCCGTACTTGTTGTGAGCCGTGTATTTGTGCCGTACTTGTTGTGAGCCGTGTATTTGTGCTGTACTTGTTGTGAGCCGTGTATTTGTGCCGTACTTGTTTGTGAGCCGTGTATTTGTGCTGTACTTGTTGTGAGCCGTGTATTTGTGCCGTACTTGTTGTGAGCCGTGTATTTGTGCCGTACTTGTTGTGAGCCGTGTATTTGTGCTGTACTTGTTGTGAGCCGTGTATTTGTGCCGTACTTGTTGTGAGCCGTGTATTTGTGCCGTACTTGTTGTGAGCCGTGTATTTGTGCTGTATTTGTTGTGAGCCGTGTACCCCGCTATTTGCTCGTATCCGTGTATGTGTACAGTCGCGCTAATATCATCGTGCCATATTTTGGCTTGCTCTGTGCTGTATTAATGTCTGTCAGATGTTGAATAGGGTGGGTAAGTGTAGGAACATGTTTGTATATTTCACTCGATATGAAGAAATGAAGCTTAGATATTGCTGATACCAATTATTGATCAAAACATACTTGGTGCCGAAACATGACTTATTAGCGCGACTGTACATCCCAGCACTGTTATTATTCACCATGGCGATTTTATACAAGTTAGGAAGGCTCTCTGGGAATCGAAAGGGTAAAAACTACCTCAAACATCTCTCTACCTCCCATAAGTTCTTCCTAAGCTGAATAAAGTCGTCGAATGATAGCCAGAATAAACTGTCAAAACGCGTCATAATCCTCAAGGGGGTTAAAGGGGGATGGGCCGGTTTTCTGGACCACTTTCTCCCTCGTGTTTAGCCACTTTACTTTTGAGGTTTTAAGGCGTTCGAGCCATTAGTTTGACGATATTAACTACTTTCGCCCAATTTCGTTGTCAATTTTAAGACCTTTCGTGCCATTTACTTTTCGACAATTTTCTGGCGAGCGATAGCGAGCCAGTAATTTTAAGAGTAACCGGCCTTTGGCCGGAAATATTTTCTACCGAAAAATGTACAAATTTTTCTTGAATAGGGGTCTAGGGGGTGTTTTTTTTAAGCTTGATGGAGGTCTAGGGAGGAAACTAACAACAAATATGAATAACCGGATAAACAGAAACAAAACAAAAAAACCCAGCCACTACCTCCTTAATATATATCAATGATCAGTACAGGGTGTCAAACGAAAACCAAACAGTGTCTTTGTAGTCTTTATTATTGTATGTGCAAGGATAACATTGTGGTTTATAGTTCATATTATGTGTTTGGAAGTGATAAAATGGCCAATGCAATGCTATTTCATGTTAATTTTCTTGTGTTCCTTCTCATATTGTCTTTGGAAGTGATAAAATGGCCAAAACAATTCTCTTTCATGTTAATTTTCTTGTGTTCCTTCTCATATTGTCTTTGGAAGTGATGAAAATATAACCGAAACTACCACTAATTTTCCCATGGGTTTTCTTTTTGGTTTTAGGTAGTTTCATCATTATACAGTAGTCACAGGCCGTAGCTCGATTGGTAGAGCGTTTGCCTGGTAACCGTGAGGTTGACGGTTCGAGCCTCGGGCCAGCCAGTGAGTTATTGGCAACAAAAGTGCTGTTGGTGAACAGTGCGATCTAGTAATTTGTGGCAACTATTCACAAGTCCCTGACTCATCAGGGCACCCACCCTGGCCTTGCTATTCAGCAGGGAGTGTATGGTGGTAAAAACTGCATCAGTTGAAATTAGTTATAATCCCGGAAAATGTTATTTCTCACATTATCCAACGACCTTAAAACACTCGGATGTAAGTAATTTTCAGAGTAAATATAATTTTTTTGGAATTATTCTATAATTGCACCTATACGAGCTAAACAAGTTATTATTGTATTTAATAGGAAGGTACGATGAGGTAACTGATGTGGTATAGGTGGCAATATGCGGACATGGATTATAAGGGCATTCCGCCCCCTCTGAACCCCTTACAAAAATCTACAGTTACTCACTCCACCCTAACTGGATTTCTACCGTTTTACCCAACCAGCTGGGGTGTGGGGGCGGCAGCCCCCACCCATAATACTAGGATAGGTTAGGTAAGGTTGTTAGGTTAGGCTAATGTCTCTCTGAAACATGGTAAAATCCGTGTCACATCTAGATTGATAGACTTTTGTCAGAGGGGGCAGAATGCCCTAATAATCCATTCCCGCAGTTCACCACCTATACCACACCACTTACCTCGTCGTACCTTTCTGTTAAATACAATAATAATTTGTTTAGCTCGTATACTGTAGGTGCAATTATAGAGATTTACCCAATTGTTTTTTCCTTTGGATACAGGATGGGTTGAGGAATGGCTTTTGCCCCCCCTCACCCCCCCCCCCCCCACGACTTATTAAAATCAGCATCTATTTTAACAGTAAGGGGCTTAATAAGAATTTCACTGCCGTCAATAGGGAGAATTATAGGGAGAGTTTTTAGTTTTTACAGTACTTTATATAGTGCACATAAAATGTATCTCCGGAGGTTGAAACACATTTTAATATGATCTTTGCAACATCCTTATTCTATAATAGCCTTCAAATATTGAGAAATAATTAGTGGTAGTTTCGGTAATAAGTACCGAGTTGGGATTTTTTTTGTTTTATATGTGTGATAATGGGCGGAAATGCATATTTACCCATTAAACAACAATCTAAAAACACGCCCCTCCACTCGCGAAAAAATGACTATTTGGCCATAACCGTTTGCCGTGGGACACAAAATATGTTGGGGGGGGGGGAACCCCTTTCACCCCCCCCCCCCCACCCAGGAATTATTGAAATCCTCATATATTTAAACGATAATTATAGGCTCGCAGCCTTATTATACATAATTTATTAGGGACAATGTAGGTCTACATAATCCTTATACTGTACTCATGTATAATCCACTGTGGGAGAATAATTTTGATCACATTTATAAAACCCAATATTAATAGAAAAACGCCCATTGTAATCAATCTAAGACATTTAACCCCATCCAGGTGTCGAGTTTTCCCTCCAGCATTATATTTAGAAATCCGGCTTTGCCGGAGCCATTTTTCTATCGAAAAATGTACAAAATTAATCTGCTGTCAAAAACATTCACAAAATATATGTTGGCTCGCTACCGCTCGCCAGGAAAAAATCGACACCTAGAAGGGGATAAACGTCTTAAAAGAGTAGGCTGAATGGGGCCGAATGGATACAAGCCAGAGAGAGAGACAACAAAGGAGAGAAACAAGCAGGTGGGGTCCCTTAATCATCAATTGCACTTGAATAAACTAATGAAAGCACATGGTCCTCCCGGGTTTCGAACTCGGGACACTCCACCCAGAACATAAGCATCTAAACCATTACACCACCAACACAGTTTCGGATGTCAATTTACAGATGTGTGTGTGAATTTGTATTTTTTTGTTTTTGTGTGTTCATTGTTTGTTGTTGTGTTGTCCCTATTCTGGCTCTGGCTCTGTCTTGAGTCACCCCCCCCCCCCCCCCATAAAAAAAGGAAAAGTGGGGATTGGGCCTGAGTATATAGATAGATAGATAGATAGATGTATTTGTTATTATAATTTTATTTGTTTCCTCCCTAGACCTCCATCAAGCTTATAAAAAACACTCGACCATGACCCTTCTTCAAGATAAATTTGTAAATTTGTCGATAGAAAAATTTCCCGACCGAAGGCCGCTTTCTCTGAAATTACAGGCTCGCTATCGCTCGCCAGGAAAAAATCGACACCTAAATGACACGAAAAGTATTAATGTTAACAGAGAAATGGGGCGAAAGGTCTTAAAATCACCAAACTAATGGACCAAACGTCATAATATCTCAAAACTAATGGGACTAAACATGAGGGCGAGAGGGGTTATTATTTATTATTGAAGCTTCACTGAATAATCTCGGGGCCTCGCGAGAATTAGTTATTCGAAACTACTGAAAAACTGAAAACAAGGAAAAGTGGGGAATAGAATAGAAATACAGTTATTCCATGTAGGACGAGGACGAACTGGTGATACTAGCAAGGTAGCAGAGGTCCGAGGCCGCCACGTCCAGGGAAGAACAGCCGTCGAAACCCACGATGATGGACTCGCCGGCGTAATTGACGGTAGAGGTGTACACGGTGGAATACACGGTGGTGAAGGTTAGCTCCGTCCGGGTGATGAATATGGGTAACAGCTGACGCCACACTTCCTCACCAGCTGTACCGGGGGAAATATGGGGCACTTAGAAATGGTGGTAGTGTAAGGGTATTTAGTTTGGTGTTTCGTTTAACAATTGAAAAAGAATTTATATGTAAATATTAACATAAAATAAAATGTAATGAATTATAATAAATTAACAAATTGGCTGCGGGAAATGTTCTGGAACGTCCTGGCAATATAAGGCAATTTACAGGCTCTTAAAGCCTCTTAAAGCCTGTGGGGACAAGTGTAAGAGAACGGGAGCTCGGGAGGCTCCCTTCCTCTCTCCAGCACGGCTGTTGGGGCACTGAGACTGGAGCCTCACATTTCGCAAGATAATGCAGCACTGCCAAAGGCAAATGTAGCGCGACATTGCTCATAATTAGCGAATATTTACCAATGTCTATGGTAGTGCTGCGGGTGAATCTCAAGCGCTACGAAGCTCGTTCTGGCGTCATTTTGAAGAAATTTTCGTCTAGTTTTTGGCTGAATACATTTGATTTCATTCAGACACTTGTTTAATCATTCAGGAGTGACTGAATAATCCCTAATATAGCGGAAACAGGCGAAAATATGCCCGCAGCGTGAGTGTTAAATATATCCCGCTCACAAACATGGCGGGGGTATGACGACAGGATCCTGGACAAGCCAACCAGTAGACCAATTCAACCAGTGCCCAATTAACCAAGGCGAATCAAACCAGCGTCAAATTGAAGTTCTAACCTAACTATACCTAACCTAACCTGTATGTATGTGTATGTATGTAATGTATGTGTATATATGTCTGTCTCTGTATGTATGTATGTAAGTATGTCTGTCTGTCTGTCTCTGTATGTATGTATGTATGTATGTATGTACTCGGGCACATACCCCATAGCTGGGGGTGGCTGACTCGAGACAGAGCTCAAACAGGGATAGCAGAAAACAACATAAAAAAAAAAATCACACACATCTAGGTCGCCCAGGAGAAGACCCAGAGACCAAGGATCACTAAGGGCCTAACCTAACCTAACAGTATTGCTTGAATTGTTACTGGTTGAGAGCTACTGGTTGAGTACTCCGGTCTCCATGGTAACCGTATAGATGACTTACCATACAGTTCGATCTCTGGAACATTTCTGGCTTCTCTCACTCCCAATTCATCTTGTTCACCATATTGGATCTCCACCGAAACTGTCTCGTATCTGGAAGTGTAAAGAAAACGTATGGTATCTCATGTCTGGAAGTGTAAAGAAAACTTATGGTATCTCATCTTTGGAAGTGTAAAGAAAACGTATGGTATCTCATCTTTGGAAGTGTAAAGAAAACGTGTGGTATCTCATCTTTGGAAGTGTAAAGAAAACGTGTGGTATCTCATCTTTGGAAGTGTAAAGAAAACGTGTACTGTGATTACAATAACAACAACTATAGTCAAACCAATTTATGAAGTCACTTCTCTGCCCATGGATTGGCAGCACTGGAGGTTGGAGTTATCTCATGAGAGAGAGAGAGAGAGAGAGAGAGAGAGAGAGAGAGAGAGAGCAATAAGATAACATATGTAGGCCTATCTGAAAAATATGAATATGAATAAGAACAAAGCATAATAAATACATTAAAGATAAAGAAATAAGTGTAACTAGTTTTTTCTCCTTTTTTATAGTCTTTTAATCTTCCATAAATGATTGTCAACTTGGTTACCTTTATAATTACAAAATCACCTGGCGGGCGTCACTGTATTAAAAGAATTCATAATGAGAATAAAGTTAAGGGAAGGAGAGAGAGAGAGAGAGAGAGCGGTCACAAGCTATCATATCCATGGTATCAAATTACACTTGATAAGTCGAACCTCCAGTGCTGCCAATCCATGAGCAGAGAAGTGACTTCATAAAATGGTTTGACTATAGTTTTATCATACTGACCGGCTAGGACTACAGAAAAACAATGGTAATTACTACCGACATTGATGAGGCTTGTTTATGAGCTTACATGGTGGGTGTTGGTTCCACGGGTTGGAGGGGTTGGAGGTCGTTGGAAGCTGGACCTGAAGCTCTGTTTGTGGCTGCAGTGGTGGTGGCGGTGGAAGAGGAGTGGACAGTTCTGGCGGTGGTGGAGAAGGAGACATCCAGGGCAACAGGAGGGAGGGAGGGAGGGAGAACGGTGCTGGTGATGGAGGCCAGGTGGGGGAAGAGAGTAGTGGTGGTGGTGGAGGGTTGTGAGGGAGAATCTGACATGATCCTAAACCTGAAGGAATCGCAGTAACCCGTCTGTACCAGTGCTAGACAGGTGGTGGTGTGGGTATAGCCTGTCTTCACCGTCTCCACAACCTGTAGTCAATGTAACAAAGGCATTCATTACATAGGGATGGCGTAGTATTGTAATCATTGTGTCGTGTGTCTGTCAGTCTGTCTGACACCAGTGACGATGATGGTGGGGTAAATTTCTATAATTGCACCTATACGAGCTAACAAAATAATTATTGTATTTAACAGGAAGGTACGACGAGGTAAGTAATGTGGTATAGGTGGCAATATGCGGAAATGGATTATAAGGGCATTCCGCACCCTCTGACAAAAGTCTATCAATCTAGATGTGACACGGATTTTACAATGTTTCAGAGAGACATTAGCCTAACCTAACAACCTTACCTAACCTATCCTAGTATTATGGGTGGGGGCTGCTGCCCCCACACTACACCCCCGCTGGTTGGGTAAAACGGTCGAAATCCAGTTGAGGTGGAGTGAGTAACCGTAGATTTTCGTAAGGGGGTCAGAGGGGGCGGAATGCCCTTATAATCCATTTCCGCATATTGCCACCTATACCACATAACTTACCTCGTCGTACCTTCCTGTTAAATACAATAATAATTTGTTTAGTTCGTATAGGTGCAATTATAGAATAATTCCGATGGTGGTTGTGTAGTTAGAATCTTTGTGTGTGTACACATCACAGTAGTGTACTGGTGATTGTGGTAGTTATACTGATAGTGGTGATGATTATGTAGCCCCGTAGGGGTGACGTAGTATTGCAATCATTGCATCCGTGTGTCTGTCCGTCTGTACAATTCTGTGATACTGGTGGTATCTGTAGCGAAGATCAGTGTGTCGTCACAGTAGTGAACTTGATGGTGATTGTGGTAGTGATAGTGGTGATGATTATGGTAGTAATGATGTAGAAATGTTTTACCTATCTCCCGATAGCATTCAACTGCTGTTTGTAAAATTCAATATTCAACCAAGCATGCTCCAGGTACAGAAATATAAAGCATTTTGACAATACAGAATTCTAGAGGTTCTTACATATACTGTGGATGTGGTAACGCCAATCAGGTTAAAGGGGTTACCGGGGTTCCTGACGTTAGTGGCGTTGGTGTCAAGATCACCGGTGGATTTGAGTACCAGACCTGATGCTACCTCCATTACCACCACCACCATCAGTAGTAACATTATTACCTGGAAGAAAGAGTTACTGTTGTCTTCATTACCACCACCACCATCAGTAGTAACATTATTACCTGGAAGAAGAGTTACTGTTGTCTTCATTACCACCACCACCATCAGTAGTAACATTATTACCTGGAAGAAAGAGTTACTGTTGTCTTCATTACCACCACCACCATCAGTAGTAACATTATTACCTGGAAGAAAGAGTTACTGAAGTTTATATATTATCAGCATCACCATACCTTGTTCCAAATAAGTAGGCCAAAGCTCTTGAACATGAACCTATATAACTTACAAACGACTAGAGTAATCGAAATGATATATTTATACCATTTGGGAAAGGTCAGCCAACAAATATGTGTGGAAATTTGCAGCTCATTTGCTCTAGCCCTTATTGAGTTACGGAGGTTAGGGTTCACGATTTCTGAGCTACCCACTCGGAAAAGGGTATACCTCTATTACCACCAGTAGCATCAACACTTAGGATTGGGTGGCACTACAGACGGTGGGGGCATTGGCCCGGGTGTGCAAGATAGTGGACTGATGATCCTCTTCCCCGCTGCCATCTCAGAGAGAAATCTCATCTCACCCTAGCCCCTTCGGGGGTCCGAGCATCTGGAGTGGCTTTGGTCAACGGACTCGGGATTGTTCGGGCACACAGTCTATGAAACTACAACAACAACAACAACAACAACTAACACTAAACAGACATCACCGGTACCGAAAGGGTTAATATATAATTTTGTCATTCTGTTATAAAGGACACTCACCAAGAATGCAATTATCACGACCGACCTTCATCTCAGCAGTGGTTGTGGGCTTCTGATGGGAACTGGTTGTGGTGTTGGCTAGATGTGGTTCTTATATAGTGCAGGCCCTCCCTCCCTCCCTCTTGCCTTCCCTCCCTCCTCCACCACCACCTACAACAACAACAACAACAACAACAACAACAACAACAAGCGAAAACAAACATAATCTTTCTCCATTCCTCCCACCCTCCTTCCTTCCCTCCCTCCTTAATTTTAGGCATACTCTACCACCACCACTAACAACAGCAACAACAACACAGGTGAAGGCTGGTCCTATCCAGAGAGGGGTTTGGCATCCTCTACCCATCCTTAGCCGTTTCTGCCTATCTGTTTTACTGTACATTTCTCTACCGAAAAATGTACAAATATATCTCTAAGAGGGATCATGGGGATATGATTATTAAGCTTGATGGAGGTCTTGGGGGAGGAGACTATGGAAAATAATAAATACACAAACAAATTAACAATTAATACAAATCTCCCCTTAACTGGTACTTAAGGGGAACCTCCTCGTTTGTTTTCTTTCTCTCTGGGTTGTATCCATTCGGCCCCATTCAGCCTACTGTTTTAAGACGTTTACCCCCATCCAGGTGTCGATTTTTTCCTGGCGAGCGGAAGCGAGCCAGCAGGCTAAATTTGTAAATTTTTCGGAAGAAAAATGTCTCTGGCAAAGCTGGATTTCTCCTTTCAATGCTGGCTGAATGGGGCTGAATGGATACAAGCCAGAGCAAGAGAGAAAAGGCGAGAACAACACAAATCAGGTGACCCCCCGTATAGATCGAGTTGTTACACCGTTCGTGATGTTATCGTGTGTAAAGCCGGTATCACATGCAGAGAGCTTTTTCACGCAACATTTATCCTCAACATTGGTCTGGCAGCTTATGAGGTCAACATTTATATTATTTCGGTTACCTAAGCTCATCTACCATCAGTCTAGTTTCCGATACCAGTGTAAAATAGTCCAGAAATGTTGCCAGAAAAATGTTGATCATCGAATGTTGACTATAAAGCTCTCGTGTGATACCAGCTTAAGGGGAGGTTTTTAGTGAGTTTCCTAGACTTCCATCAAGCTTGTAATTACACCCCCTTGACCCCCTTTCAAGATAAATTTGTACATGTTTCGGTAGAAAAATGTCCCGGCCGAAGGCCGGTTCCTCTTAAATTACAGGCTCGCTATCGCTCGCCAGGAAAAAATCGACACCTAAATGACACAAAAGGTCTTAAAAGTGAAATAAATGGGGCGAAAGTTCTTAAAATCGCCAAACTAATGGGGCGAACGTCTTAAAATCTCAAAAGCAATGGGGCTAAACATGAGGGAGAAAGGGGTAACAAAAAAAATCCCTCAAGTGGAAATCTCTCCTTAAGGGTGTGTGCGTGTGAGGGTGGTGATAGCGAGAATATAGCTGGCAGGGGTGTTACGATAAAAGGTACCGTTGGTTAAAGGCAGGTTTCCACTTGAGGGATTTTTTTCGAACTTCCTTCTTCCTCATGTTTAGCCCCATTGCTTTTGAGATTTTAAGACGTTCTCCCCATTAGTTTAGCGATTTTAAGAACTTCCACCCCATATTAAGACCGTTCGTGCCATTCAGGTGTCGATTTTATCCTGGCGAGCGATAGCGAGCCTGTAATTTAAGAGGAACCGGCCTTCGGCCGGGAAATTTTTCTACCGAAAAATGTACAAATTTATCTTGAAAGGGACTCAAGGGGGTATAATTTTAAGCTTGATGGAGGTCTAGGGAACAAAGTAAATACCTCCCCTTAAAGTGTAATGTGGGTATTTCGTGCGGTGGGCTATCTGTCTATCTATCTCTCTGTCTGTCTATGTATCTATCTATCTATATGTCTGTCTGTCTATATCTGTCTATCTATCTATCTATATGTCTCTGTCTGTCGGTCTGTCTATCTATCTCTATCTATCTATCTGTCTGTCTGTCTGTCTATGTATCTATCTATCTATTTATCTATCAATATGTCTGTTTGTCTATATCTGTCTATCTATCTATCTATATGTCTCTGTCTGTCGGTCTGTCTATCTATCTGTCTGTCTGTCTGTCTATGTATCTATCTATCTATATGTCTGTCTGTCTATATCTGTCTATCTATCTATCTATATGTCTCTGTCTGTCGGTCTGTCTATCTATCTCTATCTATCTATCTGTCTGTCTGTCTGTCTGTCTGTCTGTCCTATTTAGCCTGCTTTTGTGTTTCTTAAGGGGAGATTTCCACTTGAGGGAGTTTTTTCTTGACTCCTTTCTCCCTCATGTTTAGCCCCATTGCTTTTCTAATTTTAAGACGTTCGCCCCATTATTTTGACGATTTAAAGAATTTTCGACCCATTTCTGTCAATTTTAAGACCTTTCGTGCCATTTAGGTGTCGATTTTATCCTGGCGAGCGATAGCGAGCCTGTAATATAAGAGGAACCGGCTTTCAGCCGGAACATTTTTCTACCGAAAAATGTACAAATTTATCTTGAAAGAGGGTCAAGGGGGTGAAATTTTAAGATTGCTGGAGGAGTAGAAAACAAACTAAAAACCTCCCCTTAACCCCTTGAGGATTATTACGCGCTATAGCAGTTTATTTTGGCTATCATTTAGGATTTTATTTAGCCTAGGAAGGATCTGTCATACCTACTCTACTTCCTAGCCCCTTGGGGATTATGACGCGTTTTGGCAATTTATTATGGCTATCAGTAGACGATTTTAGTTAGCTTGGGAAGGATCTGTCGGAGTCAGAGGCCTAATTGGACCCCTTAGATTGCGAGAGGTCCTTCCTAAGCTGCATAACATCGTCCCCTGATAGCCAAAAGGGACTACTAAAACGCGGCTAACTATTGTCCTGCTCTGTATAGTGTTTTCATGTGTACATCTTTATTCTTCATCCTCTCTCCGTTGGCACCATGGAGTTGGCTAGCGTCAGAGGATTTTATGCAGTTTAGGAAGGACCTCTAGGAATCTGAGGGCTCAAAACCAACTCAATTATCCTTCCCAAGCTGAAATAAAATGGTCTAATGATAAATATACTGCCAACACGCGTAATAATCCCCAAGGAGCAATACAAAAAAAAAAAAAAAAAAAAAAAATAATAATAATAAGCCTAATAGTAAAAAAATAAATACAAATAACTCAATAGGCAGTAGGGTAGGTATGACGGATCCTTCCTAAGCTCAATAAAATCGTCCAATGATAGCTTAAGGGAAGGTTTTTAGTGTGTTTCCTAGACTTCCATCAAGCTTGAAATTACACACCCTTGACCCCCTTTCAAGATAAATTTGTACATTTTTCGGTAGAAATTTTTTCCGGCCAAAGGCCGGTTCCTCTTAAATTATAGGCTCGCTATCGCTCGCCAGGAAAACATCGACACCTAAATGGGACGAAAGGTCTTAAAAGTGACATAAATGGGGTGAGACTTCTTAAAATCGCCAAACTAATGGGGCGAACGTCTTAAAACTTCAAAAACAATGGGGCTAAACATAAGGGAGAAAGGGGTAAAGAAAAAATCCCTCAAGTGGAAATCTCCCCTTAAATAAACCATACCTCTGTACCTCCATGGTTGGCCTCGTATGTAGGTCTTCGTGCGGTTCGCTATCATAACTACTCTACTTCCGAGTTACTTGCATTTATTTTGTCAATGTATTCTGCTTGGTTATTTGTCTTGGTTTTGTATCATCAACATCGCCCTATTCAAAAAAACACATAAGGAAATAAGAAAACGGGAGCCGATTGACCCTCTCACGGCAGATCCCTTTCACAACCAACACATCTCGTCCATATGCCTATCTAATTGTATACGGTTCGCTATCTTAACTACTCTAATTCCGATGTACTCTACTTCTGCTTGGTAATTTGTCTTGCTTCTTTTATCATCAGCATCGCCATTTTCTTCACCTTTCCGTTTTCTTCGTATGGGTCTTCGTGAGGTTGACTATCTCACATTAGGTGTAGCTATCTTACTTCCTGTTCTTACTTACTTTGTTTACTCTTTTGTTTGGTGTTGTTGTTCTTCATCACCATCATCATCATCATTATCCTTACCATCATCATCATCCTCTTCTTTTGCAATTTCTCCCTCTTCCAATTCTCCTCCTCCTTCGTCTTATCCTCCTCCTCCTCATACTCATCATCATCATTTGGTCTGGAAGCTTCTGAAAGAGAGAGAGAGAGAGAGACAGAGAGAGAGAGAGAGAGGGGAGAGGGAGGTGGGTGTCAGGAGAGAGAGAGAGAGAGAGATCGGGGGGGGGGGGGGGGGGTATATAAGGACATGGTGTTCAGACAAGGGGACATTTGGTGAAGCACCCCCTGACACTATGAAGGTCTGTTCAGGGGATCAAACAGTAGTCTAGATTTACTGTTATTATTATTATTATTATTTATTATTAATATTATAATAATTATTATTGTTATTATTATGATTATGATTTATTATTTTTTATTATTATTAATATTATTATTATTATTATTATTTATTATTTTTTATTATTATTAATATTATTATTATTATTATGATTATTACTACTACTAGTAGTAGTAGTAGTAGTATAACAATAATTTATTATAATTTATTTTATTAATTAGCATATGCTTCAAATGTTGTATTGTTTGATAAATGGTTTATATAGTGTGTGTATTTTTTTCTACCAAGCTTGTGATTGTCCTGATGGTGGTGGTGATGGTGATGAGTCAGGCCTACTCCTTCGTGTTGGTGGAGACAGCGAGAGTATCACCACCACAGGTCACAGACACTACACCGGTTACTAATCATAGGATCATCAATATCGAGATCAACACGCCCCAGGTCACCCTCTCACAGGTCACCAATGTCGAGGTCAACACGCCCCAGGTCACCCTCCCACAGGTCACCAATGTCGAGGTCAACACGCCTCAGGTCACCCTCCCACAGGTCACCAATATCGAGGTCAACACGGCTCAGGTCACCAATATCGAGGTCAACACGCCTCAGGTCACCCTCCCACAGGTCACCAATATCGAGATCAACACGCCCCAGGTCACCAATGTCGAGGTCAACACGCCTCATTTCACCCTCCCACAGGTCACCAATATCGAGGTCAACACGCCTCAGGTCACCCTCCCACAGGTCACCAATATCGAGGTCAACACGCCCCAGGTCACCCTCCCACAGGTCACCAAAGTCGAGGTCAACACGCCTCAGGTCACCAATATCGAGGTCATCTTCCCACAGTTCACCAATCCTCAGGTCACCAATATCGAGGTCAACACGCCTCAGGTCACCCTCCCACAGTTCATCAATCCTCGGGTCACCAATATCGAGGTCAACACGCCCCAGGTCACCCTCCCACAGTTCGGCAATCCTCAGGTCACCAATCCTCAGGTCACCCTTCCACAGTTCAGCAATCCTCAGGTCACCACTCCCCAGGGCACCCTCCCACAGTTCAGCAATCCTCAGGTCACTAGTCCACCGGTGACCAATATCGAGGTCACCACTGTCCAGATCAAGGCACCAATCTACCTCTTCACCTCTACTACTGTGGTAAGTCCCTCTCTTCGCTGTGAGTATCCTAGGTTCGAGTCATTGGAGTGCCACAGGTACAGTATTTGTTGATTTCATTAATTGAATTTAGAAGTTGTTGTTGTTGTTCCCCAGGCTGTCTGGCCGAACAGCCCCAAGGTCCTGAGCAATGCCAAGGCCATAACCGAGCGCCCCCACAAAACCCTCCCTGCTTACCACTAACAAAGCCCGGGTGACCGAAGCTACTCCAAGGCAGGGTGCCGAGGAGGGTGCGGAAACGCCCGGGAAACCAAAGCCCCACCCAAGGCCCTCTGCCCCTCAGCAATTATGAAGGGAAAGTTGAGGGGCAAGGGAAAAATGTGACACTTTGGCTCCCTAGTACGGAGCTCAATTCACGGAAAAGACGCCGTCACTTGAGATCTAGGAAATATATAAGAAAAAGGAACAGTCAGAGTAAGCTATGGGTATGGCAGAGATCACTCAGCTCTCACTCTGATAGACCAGCCCATCACCAGTTTAGAAGTAAAGTTGGTTGGTGAAACAAATATGTATTAACCCTTTCAAGATCAAATTACGCATTTATTTTCTGATGGCTGGGTATTGTTAGATGGTTATAATCAGGTTTATGGAAGTCAGAGGGTTTAGTGAGATAGTCTTTACCCTTATAATTCCCACAGATCCTTCCTAAATTGTACAGAATCGTCTAATGATAGCCAGATTAAACTGAAAATGCGTCATAATCTTCAAAGGGTTAATCGTGTCATATTATACCTTCATGGGCAGCAGCTCAAAATTGACCACTTGTGAGTTTCAGGCTATAAGGAAGGTGGAGCTGTAGACATCGATAGTAAACAGAAATGCAATAATAATGTAGGTTTCTGATGGCTAAAGAGCATGTTGAATTGGGTTTTATATATTAATAAGTGAACTAAAACCGTATAATAGCTGGTAATTCTGCTAAATATCGATGTCTACAGCTCCAACTTCCTTATAGCTTGAAACTCGCAAGTGGTCAATTAAGGTTTGATATATTGAAGTTAATATACAAACAATCACACGGGGATGGCTGAACTGACAATAAACTTGCTCTGAAAGTTTATGCAGGTATTCTTCACTTAAAAGTCACCTCATTATAACTAGTTTCGTTACTACAATGTTCATTAATTAGGGAACACAATTCCCTTAATGTTGTTATGGTTTATTATGCAATTGTAAATCAGATAAGAATGGTCCAAAATCACACTAAAATTGTCAAACAATAATATCTTCGCTTAAAGTTTTTTAATATATATATATATATATATATATATATATATATATATATATATATATATATATATATATATATATATATATATATATATATGTTAGTAAAGACAGGTAATAAATTTTCTTTAATACATACGAGGTTGAAAGAAATGGCAATTTCTGCGTTGGAAATTTTATTATTCAAAGTTTCCAGGTCTCTGATGAGTTTTCGCTGGGTGGCAGGAAGTAGATGAAGGAGATGAGCAAAATTCATGGTGGTACAGGGTTACATAAATGTACATGATGATACAGGATATACGACGCGTTTCACTGGACAACCAGCATTATCAAGTAAGGAAGGAATGAAATAAAAGGTAAACAGGAAGGGTATATATAGAGGGTGGAGGATCAGAGGAGGAGGAAAACAGGGGGCAAAAGTCTGCTATTGGTGGAAGCGTAAACTAGGAGAGAGAAGGGGTTAACCGCTCCACGCATGCGCACTGGATGCGGGATGGTGGTCAGTAGGTGGGGTCGAAGCTGATTGGCTGCGTGTCGAGGGGCGTGGCCTAAGTTGTGTGGCGCCTGCAGAAGACGAAGCTGAAGGAGGTAGCGCGGGGGGCTGCGTCAAGGGCACCGGGGGGCGAGGAGGGGTGTTAGGTCCTGTAGGGTAGTGCCTTTTGGCAGAAGGAAGGATCTGAAGGTCCAGAGTTTGGTTGTTGATGTTGGGATGTAAGGCTTGGATATATAAAGCTTCGAGTATAGGTAATCTCCTTGGGTCACTTTCTTTATCGAGTATGGTGGTGTGTTTCTCTAACTCGTTGCGTGTGAGGTGAGGGTGGTTAGGGTGAGATAGTGGTCTTTGATGGCTCCAGCCTGAAGGTGAAGAGTTAACCGACGTGAAAGACGAGTCTGCGTCATACCAATATAGGAATGAGGTCCACAGTCCTCATAATTACAGGTATGTTGGTAAATGACGTGATCGTCGGTCATCGGGCTCTTTATCTTGGTGGAGGCTGGTTTGTTGCGGAGAACGAGGTTGGAGGTCTTGGGGGATTTGTAATAAATTATTAATTTGATTTTGTTTTCCGGGTTGGTTGGGTATATATATATATATATATATACCTGTATATATATATATATATATAGATATATATATATATATATATATATATATATATATATATATATATTTATTATTATTTTTCTATGTGTATGAAGAAAACCAAAGGCAGGCTGCCTGTAACGAGTTGTGGTGTTCTTGTGTTACAGGTTGAGCGCACCATCTGGATTGACACCACCACCTTCACCACCTGTGTAGCCCTTATCCAGACCTATGATTGTTATAGGGCTATGGTGGCACGGTCCTCAGCCCTAGCCCTTATTACACCAGCCCTTACTATACCAGCCCTTACTACACCAGCCCTTACTATACCAGCCCTTACTACACCAGCCCTTACTTCATCAGCCCTTACTTCATCAGCCCTTACTACACCAGCCCTTACTACACCAGCCCTTACTTCATCAGCTCTTACTACACCAGCCCTTAATAAACTAGACCTTACTATACCAGCCCTTATTACACCAGCCCTTACTATACCAGCCCTTACTTCATCAGCCCTTAATAAACTAGACTTTACTATACCAGCCCTTAGCACACTAGCCCTTACTATACCATCCCTTACTATACCAGCCCTTAGTATACCAGCCCTTAGTATACCAGCCCTTACTATACCAGCCCTTAATAAACTATCCCTTGCTATACCAGCCCTTACTACGTCAGCCCTTACTACGCCAGCCTTTACTACACCAGCCCTTACTACACCATCCCTTAGTCCTTCCCTCACCACCATTACGCCCCTTATAACCACTCTTCTCTCCACCACCACCACCATTCGTTCCAACTCCCTCCCAATCTCCACCACAAACTCCTACTCCTGCCAAATATCCTCCACAGCTCTCCCCATCACCACCTACCCGACCTCGTACCCTGAGGAGCTGCATGCCTCCTTCTCCACCTCCACATCAGCTAACTCCGTCTCCTCCACCACTGCCATACCGTCTCCCTCTGCCTCGACCACCTATACCTTCTCCAACACTCAACCCGCTTCCTCCATCTCCACCTCTTTCTCCAACACTCAACCCGCTTCCTCCATCTCCACACCTCTCTTGATCGCCCCGTCTGCCATCAACGTTTACCCCAACTCCCAGTCCGAGGCATCCACAGGGTAAGCTATGGAAGTTTTTGCGTAATTAAGGGGAGGAAGACTGTTTTTCTGGACCCCCTTCTCCCTAATGTTTAGCCCCACTAGTTTTGAGATTATAAGACGTTCGGCCCATTAGTTTGGCGATTTTAACACCTTTCGCCCCATTCCGTTATCAATTTTAAGACCTTTCGTGCCATTTAGGTGTCGATTATTTCCTGGCGAGCGATAGCGAGCCTGCAATTTTAAGAGGAATCGGCCTTCGGCCGGGAAAATTTTCTACCGAAAAATGTACAAATTTATCTTGAAGGAGGGGTGTTTTTCCAAGCTTGATGGAGGTCTAGGGAGGAAACTAAAAAAATATATGAATACATTAATTAATAGACCAAACAAACGGTCTGCCTCCCCTTAAGCTGGAATCTGGTCATCTTACCATGGAGTTGAGTTTTATCCTTTATTTTATTTACTGGAAATTAATTGCAGAATAGGAAACTACTAAATAATATTGCTTCATAGATTCTGCAAAAATGATTGAGATTCATTGATGTTTGTGGCCGCTACCTTTATTATGATTATAAACTACCCCATGTTGAGTCGTTCACCTACATACTGTATATTTCCAACATGATACCCCGCCACACAACACAGCTTGAACCCCGGACAATGTTGCTTGCAACTTTAATATATATTGTTATTATTATTATCATTATGATTATTATTATTATCAATATGAATATTAACCCGTACTCTACCGGTGACGTTCTATTCATTATATTCTGGCAAATATTAGATGCTTGTATTTAGCTTAGGAAGAACCTCTAACAAATTTAAGGCCACATACTAACTCAATTTATCCTTTTAGCAACCCCAGATCCTTCCTAATCTGAATAAAACCGTGTAGTTGTTGTGAGAATATAATGCATAGGACGTCACTGGTTCATCATAAGTTATTAATATTATTGTGACTATTTCCTTGTCAGCATTGATAGTGCAGCAGATGAAGGAAAGGAGTCTACTGTACCTGGTGAGAGGGTGGCCAGGACTCTACCCTCCATGGTCGCTGTCAGAGGTACCAAATTTAACCACTAGTAGTTTATTATGGCCAGATTGTTACTTAAATTAAGTATTTTTAACCTCTTTCTCCCTCATGTATAGCCCCATTAGTTTTGAGATTTTGCTCAGCGATAGTTGCTCAGTACATTATTTTGCTCAGCGATAGTTGCTCAGTACATTATTAGCGAATGTCTAGGGTAACGCTGGCTGCTGGTGAAGCTTGGTTTGGTGTAATTTTGAAGTTATTTTCTTCTAGTTTTTGGCTGAATACAATTAATTTCATTCAGACACT
This sequence comes from Paralithodes platypus, assembly GCA_032716605.1. NCBI lineage: Eukaryota > Metazoa > Arthropoda > Malacostraca > Decapoda > Lithodidae > Paralithodes > Paralithodes platypus. Next base: position 32,039,405 of record CM064522.1, on the reverse strand, counting down.
TGCTTAATCAATCAGGAGTGCCTGAATAAGCCCTAATATGGCGGAAAAAGGCGGAAATATGCTCGTAGTGTAAGTGTTAAGGTATATTGATGGTAATTTATCCTACATCCCTTCTTCCAGCTGACCTAACCTAACCTTCCGTAACCATAATATCTAACCTAAACCTCTTCTTCCAGCTGACCTAACCTAACCTTCCGTAACCATAATATCTAACCTTAACCTCTTCTTCCAGCTGACCTAACCTAACCTTCCGTAACCATAATATCTAACCTTAACCTCTTCTTCCAGCTGACCTAACCTAACCTTCCGTAACCATATCTAACCTTAACCTCTTCTTCCAGCTGACCTAACCTAACCTTCCGTAACCATAATATCTAACCTTAACCTCTTCTTCCAGCTGACCTAACCTAACCTTCCGTAACCATATCTAACCTTAACCTCTTCTTCCAGCTGACCTAACCTAACCTTCCGTAACCATAATATCTAACCTTAACCTCTTCTTCCAGCTCCCCAGAACTTCATCAAGGCTCTTATTCTGGACGGGCTGAGTACCCTCTGGACCTCCACCTCTATAGTGACCTCGTTCACTAATACCGTGACCTCTGTTGGCCACTCCCTCACTATAAGTTACGACGGCTGTTACCTGCCCAGCATCCCCGTCCACCGCCTGTGTTATACGAATGTGGTCGGGAATGATGATATTGTGTCTGAGTGATTGGCGAGGAAGACTACGAACCTATAGCTATTAATTATCATATTGGACTTGAGTGATTAGCTAGGAATACTGCACACCTGTAACTATTAATCATTATATTATGTGTGAGTAATTGGCTAGAAATACTGCACACCTAGAACTATTAGTTTTGATATGGTGTGTGAGTAATTGGCTAGAAATACTGCACTCCTAGAACTATTAGTTTTGATATGGTGTGTGAGTAATTGGCTAGAAATACTGCATTCCTAGAACTATTAGTTTTGATATTATGTGTGAGTAATTGGCTAGAAATACTGCACTCCTAGAACTATTAATTATGATATGGTGTTTGAGTAATTGGCTAGAAATACTGCACACCTAGAACTATACCTTGTTCAATATAGTTAGGCCATAAATCCCAAATCCAACTTCTTATATTTGTTGGCAATATCTAACCCTTTGAGTACCAGTGACGTGTGCTATACTTTAGTCGAGCTATATTTAGACAATATTACGCAGCTTAGGAAGGATCTGTGGTAGTTAAGACAGTTGGCTGAGATAGTTTGAAGCCTTCTTATTGTTAGAGGTCCTTCCTAAGCTGAATGAAATAGTCTAATAGTTGCCAGAATATGATGAAAAGGTCGTCCCTGGTACTGAAGGGGTTAATGGATTCATTTATGTCGTCTTTATAATATTGAAAACAAGAAAAAGAAACCCGTTTTTTTCTTTACCTTAACATAGATCATTACGTTCAGTTAATTACGTCGAGTGTGTGTGTGTGTGAGAGAGAGAGAGAGAGAGAGAGAGAGAGAGAGAGAGAGAGAGAGAGAGAGAGAGAGAGAAATGTCAAGGGAAATTTAGTATCTGCAAAACTTTGAAATCCTTACACAGTCAAATAATAATGATACTAATAATAATAATAATAATAATAATAATAATAATAAACATACTAACAGGTTCCGGTTTGCAGTGTCAATAAAGTGCTCCTTCTCAAATGGTGTATATATTTCTGAATCTATACCGAATAATATATGGCTTTCTTTTGTAACCCTATTTTGAGTGGGTGAATTATTAAGCTTGATGGAGGTCTAGCGAGGAAACTGAAACCATGATAAAATATATATATGGATGAGCAAATATATACGCCCATAGAAAAACAAAAACAAAACAAAAAAGTCAATAGGGATTTCTTGACGATGTAAATAGGCCTTCTTAAGGGGAGATTTCCACCTGGAGGATTTTTTTCTGGACCCCTCTCTCCCTCATGTTTAGCCCCATTGCTTTTGAGATTTTAAGACGTTCGCCCCATTAGTTTGGCGATTTTAAGAACCCTCACCCCATTTATGTCAATTTTAAGACCATTCGTGCCATTTAGGTGTCAATTTTTTCCTGGCGAGCGATAGCGAGCCTGTAATTTAAGGGAAATCGGCCTTCGGCCGGGACATTTTTCTACCGAAAAATGTACAAATTTATCTTGAAAGGGGGTCTAGGGGGAGTAATTTTAAGTTTGATGGAAGTCTAGGGAATCAACTAAAAACCTCCCCTTAATGACTCATGAATTACCGTGACTGGTGAGGAGGTTGAGCACTATTGTTGGTTGTAGATGTAGTTGGTAGATTGTGGTAGATATTTATGATGTAGCCACCACCATCTCCTATCATTAATACTTACGCTTAATTATTTATAGGTAGTGAGAAAATAAACCTGTTAAACCCAGCCGTAATATTTATTAAGGAAAAAAGCTTGGTATGCAGGAACGATATTATGAATTACAGGAAGGAGCTTGATTGCAGGAACAGTACGAGTTGTAATAATGATGCCAGAAAAGATCGACACCTTAATGGCACGAAAGGTCTTAAATAATGACAAAGAAATGGGGCGAAAGGTCTTAAGATCACCAAACTAGTGAGCCGAACGTCTTGAAATCTGGAAAGCTAATGGGGCCAAGCATGAGGGAGAAAGGGAGATCAGAAAAAGTAACCTTCCCCCCTCTAGAGCCTACTATACCTTCCTATGTATGAAGCATAAAGTACTCTCAAACTGATCTTGACATTATATACACATTATATAAACACTTTGAGGGGAGGTTTTCTTTTTCTCTGGACCCCCCCTCTCCCTCATGTCTAGCCCCATTAGTATTGAGGGTTTAAGACGTTCGCTCCCTTAGTTTGGCGATTTTAAGATCTGTGGCATTTCGGTGTCGATTTTTTCCAGGCGAGCGATAGCGAGCATGTAATTTGGGAGGAACCGGCCTTCGGCTGGGACATTTATCTACCGAAAAATGTACAAACTTATCTCAAGGGGGTCTACGAGATATTTGTTATAGCTTGATGGAGGTCTTGTGAGGAAGCTCAAGAAAATAATTCATATAAATATATGAACCAATAAATACAAATCTCCCCTTAACCCCTTCTGTACCGGAGACGTCTTTTAACTTTATTCTGGCTGTTATTAGACGATTTTATTCAGTTTCAAAAGGACCTCCAGCAATTAATAGGCTTCGAACTATCTTAATTAACCCTTTTTACGACTACAGATCCTTCTTCAGCTGCCCAAAATCATCTAAATATAGCTAGAATAAAAGGAAAAAGACATCACCGGTATGGAAGGGGTTAAGGGGAGGTTTTTAGTTTGGTCCCTAGATATCCTTCAAGCTTAAGATTACACCCCCTTGAGCCCCTTTCAAGATAAATTTGTACATTTTTCGGTAGAAAAAAACCCTCTTAAAATACAGGCTCGCTTTCGCTCGCCAGGAAAAAATCGACACCTAAATTGCACGAACGGTCTTAAAATTGACAGAAATTGGGCGAAAGTTCTTAAGATCGCCTAACTTATCTCCAAATTTTAAAAGCATTGGGGCTAAACATGAGGGAGAAAGAGGTCCAGAAAAAAATCCCTCAAGTGGAAATCTCCCCTTAAGCGTTATTTCCACATAGCAATTTTGAAAAGTTGTTTTGCATTTATCTTGTGTCGTCCCAGTTTTGGTTTGTTTATTTTTGCAAGTTTTACAATTTAATAGTTATAGTAATTATTTACATTTATATCCTCACATTAGATGGGTTTATTACTACCTATAAACGTTTATAAGGGTGGACTATTATATTATTAGAAACGTTTATAAGGGTAGACTATTATATTATTATAAACTTTTATAAGGGTAGACTATTATATTATTAGAAACGTTTATAAGGGTGGACTATTATATTATTAGAAACGTTTATAAGGGTAGACTATTATATTATTAGAAACGTTTATAAGGGTGGACTATTATATTATTATAAACGTTTATAAGGGTGGACTATTATATTATTAGAAACGTTTATAAGGGTGGACTATTATATTATTAGAAACGTTTATAAGGGTGGACTATTATATTATTAGAAACGTTTATAAGGGTGGACTATTATATTATTAGAAACGTTTATAAGGGTGGACTATTATATTATTATAAACGTTTATAAGGGTGGACTATTATATTATTAGAAACGTTTATAAGGGTAGACTATTATAGCCACTTTAATTATTCTTTGCATACCAGCTTTTACCTAAAGGGGAGATGGGCCGTTTTTCTGGTCCTCCTTCATGTTTAGCCCCATTAGTTTTCAGATTATAAGACGTTCGGCCACTAGTTTGGTGATTTTAAGACCTTTCGCCCCATTTCGTTGTCAATTTGAAGACCTTGGGTGCAATTTAGGTGTCTATTTTTTTCTCCTGAAAGCGAGCCTGATATTTTAAGAGGGGAATTTGTCTACCGAAAAATGTACACATTTATCTTGATGGGGCTAGGGAGTTTTTTCTAAGCTTGATGGAGGTCTAGTGAAGAAACTAAGAAATAAAGGAATAATTGAATTAATAGACCAAGGAAACGGCCTATCTCCCCTTAGCAATGTAGGCTACAGTAAATAGAAAACACATCTGGACATTTGTTGTGTGTAAATGGATAATGAAAGAGGTAGGTCTATGCATGGATATATTTTATTGATGGCTCCTACTATATAGACAAACAAACGAGCAAGCACTACCGGACGTCCTTCCTAAGCTGAAGAGAATCGTCTAATAGTTGCCAGAATATAATGACAAGGACGTCACCGGTAATTAATGGGTTAACCCAAATATTGTTGTTGTTTTTGTTTTGTTTTCCTGGTGTGGTCTCCTGGGTTGACAGATGCTGGTGTTCTTGGCCTTCTTCTTAAATGGATTGCTGGAAAATAAATTAACACGTTAATTTAATAATTCATAAATAATAATAATAATAATAATAATAATAATCTAAATAATACTAATAATACTAATAATAATGATGATGATAATACTAATACTAATTCTTCTAATAATAATTGTATATTTATAATATATTTCTTAACTCCATTTAATACAGTATGAATATTCAGTTGTAATATGACATTAAATAAAATAAAGTTGGGTATATTGATTTTGATTTAACTTTTTATTTTATATAGCTTAGAGAAGAGTTTATTACTACAACTATACCTTACATTGCTAAACTAATATAGACACCTAACATGACTAACTTTGACTTTACCTCGACCGTGTAGCAGAGGTTGGAGGGCGCTATGTTGGGGATAGCATAGTCCATATATTAAATTCCAGTGAAGGCTAAACATGAGGGAAAGGGAGAATATATAACTAGTACTTTACCTCGACCGTGTAGCAGAGGTTGGAGGGCGCTATGTTGGGGATAACACAGTCCATATATTCCAGAGTGATGGAGACTCCGTTGGCGGTGATGGTGTTGGTGTAGGAGGTAATGTAGACTGTCTCAGTCACTAGTTGGGTCAGGCCCTCAGGTAACAGGCTCTCCCAGAAGTACTCCGGAGCTGGGAGAGAGAGAGAGGGGGAGAGTGAGAGGTGTGAGAGAGTAAGGGTGTGTCATGGTTAGAGTGAGAGGGTGGGAGAGAGAGAGGGAGAGGGCTGGGAGAGCGAGATGGATTCAAGTCATAATATGGATGAGATGCCGGCTCTCTTTCTCTCTTCTCAGGTCTGCACTCCTGTGTCTCAGGGGTACAAGGTCCTCCCCGCTACAGAGGACAAGGGTAAGAGACCTGGAAACATGCTTTCATTATTGAAATGACTGGACATACAGTAATGCCTCCCTCACTCACATAGAAAACAAAAATGGTCGTTCTTCTGTAAACCTAAAATGGCTTACTTAAGAATGGGAAAGGGGTGGGACCTATTTAAAAAACAGTGAGAGAGTAGGATTTTTTTTTTTTTTTTATATATTCCAACTACTCCCTCTCGGGCATTCGCGGAGAGCCTGTACATTCAACGGTACATTCAACGGTGTGGCCCCTGAGGTCTCGTTCCAGTTTAGGGAGTGAGACATGTTGAAAGGGGGGGGGGGGGGTCTAGGGAGTGATTTTTAAAAGCTTGATAAATGTCTAGCGAGGAAACTAAAAAAATAAACGAATATACAATTAATAGACCCTCCAAAATAACCACTCGCCAAACTAATGGGTAGAACGTCTTAGAATGTGAAAACTAATGGGGCTAAACACGAGGGAGAAGGGGGTCGAGCAACACTAACCATCTCCCCTTAACTAACCTCTGAGCTCCACCATTTGAGTCGCAAGGGGTCCCGCGTTCCTAGTCTCCTGAAGGTCCTCGCTCTCGTTCTCGTTCTCGATCTCGTCTCTGGAAGAGTAAGATAGTCTATGTATTTATGTATTTATGTATTTCACTCCAACACCAAACACCTCCCAAAGAAATTAATGAAGGTAAATAGTGAGAGTAGTATAACATAGTCTCGTGTATCTTTTCGGTCTCTGTCTCGATGTTGTCTTTGGAATAGTAAGAGTAGTATAGTATAATCTTTATAATATCTTCGGTCTCTGTCTCGATGTTGTCTCTGGAATAATAAGAATAGTTCATTGTAGTCTCTTAAATCTCTATCACAATGCTGTCTTTGTAATAGTATGAATAGTTCTCTGTAGTCTTTATAATCTCTTCGGTCTCTGTCTCGATGTGGTTTCTGAAATAGTAAGAATAATTCATTGTAGTCTATACAATCTCCCCCAATCTCTGTAGTCTTCTAATCTCTAAGGTCTCTGTCTCCCTGTTGTCTCTGGAATAATAGGAGGAATACACTACATCATTGGTGGTGAGTGGGTAATAGAACACTTAGACTGCTATTAGGCGATTTTATACAGCTTAGAAACGATCTGTGGGAATTAAAGGGGTAAAGACAAACTCAATTCACTCTGACTTCCATAAGCCCTCCCTAATCTGAATGAAATCGTCTAATTATAGCCAGAAAACAGATAATAAATGCGTGATCGTATCTTGAAAGGGTTAATTTATCTGTAAATTTGACGGTATAAGGCTATACATTTGTAAATTCCTTAATGTAGGCTAATTTATTATTTGAATTATTTGTACTTTGCAATCTTTCACTAGTCAAGGTATCCCAGGTTCGAATCCTTAGAGTATCCGTACCACGTGTATTCGTTAGTGTCATTGATTTAATTAATTAGCTTTACTTGTTAGTTAATTGGTTGGTTGGTGATAATATGAATTAGACCATTTCAACCAATATATCTCACCCAGTGCCAATTCGAACGGAGCCAAAATACATGTTTTAAAAAGACTATTATCAAACATTAAGAAGGGAGCAGGAATGGAGGAGAAATAGCAATAACATTATCCTAGTTTAACCCTTTGAAGATTATGATGCATTTTGAAATGTTATTCTGGCTTTCATGAGACGATTTTAGAGAGTTTAGGAAGGATTTGTGGGAATCATAAGGGTAAAGTTTTTCTCAATTAACCCTCTGACTTCCACATACCCTTCCTAATCTGAATACAATCTTCTAAAAATAGCCAGAAAACAGAACAGAAATGCGTAATCGGATCTTGAAAGGGTTTTTATAAAGATAAATGGTTTGAGTGAAGAGTTCAGCTTTGCCAGAGGAAGAAGTAACAGTGGTGTCATCAGAGTGGAGAAGTAACAATATTGAAGGAGCAATACCACCAGAGTATTCGTACATTGAAATAGAGGGAAATATATTGAGTTATATCCTGTTCCAAATAGGTAATTCAGTAATCTTGAACCCCAATCTCTATAACTCTAAAAGGGCCTGAGCAAATGGGCTGTAAATTTTCACACCTATTCCCTGACAAGACTCAAATGGTAGAAGTGTTAGCTCGATTACTCCAGTAGTTTGTGAGCTTTAGATGTTAATATTAAAGAATTTGACCTACATATTTGGAACAGGGTATTGCAGTCCAGCTTTGCCAAAGGAATAAGAGAGAGAGAGAGAGAGAGAGAGAGAGATAGAGAGAAATATAATTGTTTGAGATAACTTAGGTGATTTGCGTATAATGTACTTACATTGTGGGTGTTGGTGCAAAAAGTTTTGGTTTTAGTTTTGATTGGACATTGCCCCTTGAGGAGCGAGTCTTTGGTTTTGGTTTTGACTGGGCATTTCCCGTTGAGATGTCGAAGTCTAGGGAGGAGGAGGAATCTAGGGAGGAGTCTAAGGAGGAGGAGGAGTCTAGGGAAGAGCCTAAGGAGAAGGAGGAGGAGTCTAGGGAAGAGTCTAAGGAGGAGTCTAAGGAGGAGGAAGAGTCTAAGGAGGAGGTGGAGAGGGTGTAAGGGGTGTCGAGGAGGGTGGTGGTGATGGTGCTGAAGACGACGGGGGGAATGAGGGAGATAACATGAGTAGCGATGGTGGAGGTAGGGCTTCTGCCACCAACTCGTCGACATAAACCAGTCTCCACCAGAGCGATGCAGGTTTTGGAGGTGGTGGTTTCAGTCCTTATTACGCTCAACACCTGCGGAATACAACACACACCATCGAATGTTCAGTACAATATCATAAAAGTATTCGTATTTCATTAGCTTATTTTTGGTTTCCATCATCGAATGTTCAGTACAATACTATAAAATTATTTTTATGTAATGAGTTTATTTTTCTTTTCATCAGCAAATGTTCAGTACAATATTACAAGATTATTAAAATTACATTAGTCTATGCTTGCTTTCATCTGGTGGAAAACCTAATCCCTATAGTAGCTGATTTTTCAATACTTAGGGGGAGATGGGCTGTTTTTCTGGTCCCCCTGCTTCATGTTTAGTCCCATTAGTTTTTAAAGTTTAAGACGTTCAGCACATTCGTTTGACGATTTTAAGACCTTTTGCCCCATTTCCACACATATTTCCTGGCTGACCCTTCCCAAATGGTAGTAATATTAGCTCAATTACTCTAGTCGTTATTGAGGTTAGTAGGCCTAGTCAAGATATTTTGCTTATATTAAGGGGAGGCAGACACTTTGTTTGGCCTATTAATTAATTTATTCATATTATTTTTTAGTTTCCTCCCTAGACCTCCATCAAGCTTAGAAACACACCCCCTAGACCCCCCTTCAAGATATATTTGTAAATTTTTCAGTAGAAAAATGGCCAAAGGCCGGTTCCTCTTAAAATTGCAGGCTCGCTATCGCTCGCCAGGAAATAATAGACACCTAAATGGCACGAAAGGTCTTAAAATTGACAATGAAATGGGGCGTAAGGTGTTAAAATCGCCAAACTAATGGGCCAAACGTCTTATAATCTCAAAACTAGTGGGGCTCAACATGAAGGAGAAGGGGGTCCAGAAAAACGGGCTTCCTCCCCTTAAATAGACTATATAGTTACCGTGGTGGTGCGGACGATCTGGAAGATGGAACCTCGGACACTGGTGACGGTGACCTTCTCCCTCTCCTCCGCTGACCTCTCCGTCACCCTGGCCGAGGTCAACCCCACCACCAGTAGCACTAACACTGATACAACCTGGAGGTCAAAGAGGCAATTATCAAATATATTTTTAATTTTAGAGAGCCCACCTCGCTTTTTTTTCTCTTTCTCTCCCTCTCTCTTTGGCTTATATCCAATCGGCCTCATTCAGCCTACTGTTTTAAGACTTACCACCATCCAGGTGTCAATATTTTCCTGGCGAGCGGTAGCGATCCAGCATATATATATATATATATATATGTATTTTTGTTTTGACAGCAAGCTAAATTAGTAAATTTTTCGATAGAAAAAAGTCTCGAAGCCGGATTTCTCCATACAATGCTGGCTCGCTACTGCTCGCCAGGAAGAAATCGACACCTGGATGGGGATAAACTTCTGAAAACAGTTGGCTGAATGGGGCCGAATGGATACAAGCTAGAGAAAAGGAGAAAAAGGTAAACAAAAAGCAGGTGACCCCCCTCAAGTGATTACGAAATAATAATTATAAAAAGTGTTTGTGTAGTAAAAGGGTTAACACTACTACTACGTGCACATGTCAAAGAGGTAATTATCAAACTTATATTTTTGTATTTAAGTGATTATGAAGCGAATTATCAAAGTGTTCTTGTAGCATAAGGTATAACACATATAAACAATAGAATCCTCCCTTAAAAGGAACAGCTACACCTTATTTTACATATATATAGTGTATCAATATTTATAAGGATGAATACAGTTTGAACACCTATTTCCAGTTTGTCACAGTACTCATAACTAACTTCGAGACTTAAGGGGAGGTCTCCACTGGAGGGATTGTTTTCTTGACCCCCTTTCTCCCTCATGTTTAGCCCCATTGATTTTGATATAAAACGTTTGCCCGATTAGTTTAGCGATTTTAAGAACTTTCACCCCATATTAAGACCTTTCGTGCAATTCAGGTGTCTATTTTATCCTGGCGAGCGATAGCGAGCCTGTAATTTAAGAGAAACCGGCCTTCGGCCGGGAAATTTTTCTACCGAAAAATGTACATATTTATCTTGAAAGGGACTCGAGGGGGTGTAATTTTAAGGTTGATGGAGGTCTAGGGAACAAACTAAATACCTCCCCTTAACTGAATTCAAAAGACAAAGTACCTTCCCACCAGTACTCGGAGTGAACAAAAACCCAAAGTAACTCAAATCTTGACCTGACCAACTGAGCCAGAATATTGAGAGTGGGAAGGAGGACTTGAGGGCTGCAGCTGTTAGGGATATAAATAGCCTTAAACTTCTCAACTTATTCAAGGGACTGGAGTTCTCGAAAAGAGGCTTCAGTCCTGACGTTATTCTTGACTTACAGTGTGCTGGCTTAACCCCTTATGTACCGGTGACGTTATTCTTGACTTACAGTGTGCTGGCTTAACCCCTTATGTACCGGTGACGTTATTCTTGACTTACAGTGTGCTGGCTTAACCCCTTATGTACCGGTGACGTTATTCTTGACTTACAGTGTGCTGGCTTAACCCCATTATGTACCGGTGAACGATTATTCTTGACTTACAGTGTGCTGGCTTAACCCCTTATGTACCGGTGACGTTATTCTTGACTTACAGTGTGCTGGCTTAACCCCTTATGTACCGGTGACGTTATTCTTGACTTACAGTGTGCTGGCTTAAACGCTTATGTACCGGTGACGTTATACTTGACTTACAGTGTGCTGGCTTAACCCCTTATGTACCGGTGACGTTATTCTTGACTTACAGTGTGCTGGCTTAACCTCTTATGTACCGGTGACGTTATTCTTGACTTACAGTGTGCTGGCTTAACCCCTTATGTACCGGTGACGTTATTCTTGACTTACAGTGTGCTGGCTTAACCCCTTATGTACCGGTGAGGTTATTCTTGACTTACAGTGTGCTGGCTTAACCCCTTATGTACCGGTGACGTTATTCTTGACTTACAGTGTGCTGGCTTAAACCCTTAAGTACCGGTGACGTATTCTTGACTTACAGCTGTGCTGGCGTAACCTCTTATGTACCGGGGACGTGTTATTCTGGACTTACAGTGTGCTGGCTTAACCCCTTATGTACCGGTGACGTTATTCTTGACTTACAGTGTGCTGGCTTAAGGGGAGGTATTTAGTTTGTTCCCTACTTTTTCGTCAAGCTTAAAATTACACCCCGTAGACCCCCTTTCAAGATAAATTTGTAAATTTTTCGGTAGAAAAATGTCCCGGCCGGAGGCCGGTTGCTCTTAAATTACAGGCTCGCTGTCGCTCGCCAGGAAAAAATCGACACCTTAACGGCACGAAAGGTCTTAAAATTGACAGAAATGGGGCAAAATGTCTTAAAATATCCAAACTACTAGGGCGAAGGTCTTAAAATCTCAAAAACAATGGGGCTAAACATGAGGAAGAAAGGGGTCCAGAAAAAAATCCCTCGAGTGGAAATCTCCCCTTAATGATCCAATAGGGTTGATGGCCTCTGAAGTCCTATTTTAACTCCTCAACTTATTCTTCCTCTATCCAATTACTCTTACTCTCCTACTTTACTCCTGTCATCGGCTCAGATCAGACTTCCAAGGGACTGGGGTTCTCGAAAAGGGGCTCCAGTCCTGACGTTATTCTTGACTTGCAGTGTGCTGGCTTAATAATCCAGAAGGGTTGCTAGCCTCTGAAGATCTATTTTAGGCAACTCATTTTAAACTAACTTAGACTTTCTTCGAGACAAAGATGGGAATTAATTGTGTGCCTTGACTGCACTGTACATATAAGAATATCCTCGCAAGGAGCAGACACACCTACCTTCATGTTCTCGGGACTTGTTGTGGAATGAGTACTGAACCATCCCTACCCCTCGCTTATATACCTCCCGTCCTCCACCCTCGGGGGCAGGGTTTATTACATCCGCCTTTCTTCACAACAACAAACAGCACACAAACATCAACAAAAACAACAACAACATCAACCCCCCCCCCCCTCCCACGTAACCGGAAGTGCACGGACAGTTAAGAGGGGAGGTGGGTCCTTTTTCTGGTCCCCCTTCTTCCTCATGTTTAGCCCCATTAGTTTTCAGATTTTAAGACCTGTCGCCTCATTTCTTTGTCAGTATTAAGACCTTTCATGCTATTTAGGCGTCTATTTTTTTGGTAGAAAAACTCCCCGGCCGAAGGCCGATTTCGCCTTAAATTACAGGCTCGCTAAATAAGCATTATACCAGACAAAGTAAGATAGATAAATGGTTATTTTAAACGACACTACTGCAGCGTTATGAGAAACAATTTATTAGCAAAAATAGGCACAAATATATTCGCCATATTTTTCTCCATATTAGTCCGCATGGAGGATTTTCGTTATCGACAAATTGAAAAATACCCACTTCACAGACAAATACACCAAAAATCTAAGTCAAAGATGTCAAACAGCGGGGGTTTGGGGGCGGCAGCCCCCACCCATAACACTAGGATAGGTTAGGTAAGGTTGCTAGGTTAGGTTAATGTCCTTTCAAAGGGGTATAGTAAACACTAGGATAGCCTATACCCGGTCAGAGGTAAGTCCTGCTGTAGTCTCCTTGAATGCTACCAAATAATCTATATTTTATTAATTTCACCACAACACCAAACACCCCCAAATGAAATTAATTTTAAAGTATATATGATCCGCCAGGATTCGAACCCGGGTTATCACAAAATAACACAAATAAAATCGAATAAACAGAATTGACCAGACAAAGTAAACTAAATAGATAAGAACACTAATATGACGTGCTTCAGGTAGCGCATCAGGTAGTTTATCAGGCGTATTATAAGGAGGGGATCACGGAGTCAGGCAATAGATAGATAGATAGATTATAAGGAGGTGTATTAAGGGGGTACTGCTTGGTTTGGGGTTATGTATATGCTAGTTTATTTATTTTTCAGTTTCCTCGCTAGACCTCCATCAAGCTTAAAATAGAACCCACTAGACCCCCTTTCAAGATATATTTGTACATTTGTTGGTAGAAAAATATCCCGATCAAATGCTGGTTCCTTCTAACATTACAGGCTCGATATCGCTCGCCAGAAAAAAAATCGACACCTAAATGGTACGAAAGGTAATTATATTTACAAAGAAATGGGGTTAAAGGTCTTAAAATCGACAACCTAACAGAACGAAAGTCTTAGCATCTCAAAACTAATATACTAATCATGATGGAGAAGGAGGTCCAGAAAAAGCGACTACCTCCCCCTCTTTAAGAGGGAGTGTGTGAGTGACTTTGTTTACATTGTGATAATACCTTGATATGTCCACCCCCCCCCCCCCCACCCCCCCACCCCAGGCATATCTATAGTTTGTTTATATTTATTTATCTATGGTTTTAATAATTCTTTCTTTCTTCTTTTAGATGGACATTTGTACGGTATTTATTTGTTAATGTATTTTATTTTTATTTGCTTTAGTTGTTGTTGTTGTTGTTGTTGTTGTTGATGTGTTGGAGGGAAGGTAGCAACTGTTTCCTCCTAAGACCTCCATCAAACTTGAGAGAATACCACCTTAGCTACCCTTCAAGTTATATTTATACATTTGTCGGTATATATATATATATATATATATATATATATATATATATATATATATATATATATATATATATATATATATATATATACAGTATATATATATAGAATAAATAAGATGACGAGAGCAAACATCAACTCCATTTTCATAGTTTATTGATTAAGCTTTAGATAATATTTAACAGTTTATTGATTAAGCTTTAGATAATATTTAATAGTTTATTGATTAAGCTTTAGATAATATTTAATAGTTTATTGATTAAGCTTTAGATAATATTTCGAAAACTTCTTTGTTCACCAAACATGATATCTGGGTAAGATCCTGTGTAGCGTGGAGAACTGTTTGTCATTGAACAATATCATTAACCTAACCTAACCTAGTATATTAGTAAACTATTTATGAATGGAAAATGTAAAAAATATATGGTTACATTACCAAATTATTGAGATATCTGTACAGGTCTCCCGCTACACAGGATTATACCCTTAAAACTGTTAAGAAATATAAGTTACTAATTAAAAACAATACAAGATTTACATGAATATTACGTAAGCCTAACTTCATAAACCTGAACATGTAATATCAAATAACATGCAACATACCATTTCGACCTGCACCTTCCGACTATTCCGGGAGAACTAACTAGTATTAAGGGGAGGTTTTTAGTGTGTTTCCTAGACTTCCATCAAGCTTAAAATTA
>CM064522.1:31723219-32024644 GCA_032716605.1 Paralithodes platypus | reverse complement strand
TTTGTCAAGGGCCGTTTGAAAATCAAGGTATATAATATCTACAGCTTTACTCTCATCGTAGAGGTTTGAGGATATCGTGGAAGAAGTCTAAGAGGTTTGTTAAACAGGAACGTTTTTACGAAAGCCGTGTTGAGTATCTTTAAGTATGTTATTTTCCTCCAAGTGATTTACGAGTCTGTCTCGTATGCCCGTTTCTAGCATTTTACATACAACTGCGGTTAAGCTACTTGGACGATAGTTACTGGGTAGGGATTTGCTGCCTTTTTTGAATATCGGTGTTACGTTGGCTAGCTTCCACTGATCAGGCATAGTTCCAGACTGCAAGGATTTATTGAATAGTAATGTCAGTGGTTTGGAGAGCTCATTCTTAGCTTCCTTTAGAACTCTAGGCGAGATTGTATCAGGTCCTGGCGTTTTATTTACCTTGAGTTTATCTAAACAATTCAATACTTCTCTCTCTGTACCGGTGATATTGCTTAGAACATCTGAATTATCAATCTGAATCGGCGATGGTGTAGGGATATCACTGAGGTCTTCTGTTGTAAAAACTGATGCAAAGAAGGTATTGAGTGCATTACTCATTTGTACTTCGTCTTTGGTGTA
Organism: Paralithodes platypus; assembly: GCA_032716605.1. Lineage (NCBI taxonomy): Eukaryota > Metazoa > Arthropoda > Malacostraca > Decapoda > Lithodidae > Paralithodes > Paralithodes platypus. The sequence continues at coordinate 32,024,041 of CM064522.1, read as the reverse complement.
TTCTCCTTTTTCATCGACTAACGGTCCAACAGTTGAAGTAACTACTTTTTTCTTTCTGATATAACTATAGAATTCTTTCGGGTTTGTTTTACTTTGATTCGCAATATGTAACTCTAAGGTCTTTTTACTTTGCTTCATTAACTTTTTGGCTTTGCGTCGTAGCTCTACAAATTTCACCCGTTCTTCGTCATTTTGTGAGGATTTTAATCTATCATTAGCACATTTTTTAGCAAGCAGGCAGTTTTGAAATATCTTTATTCCACCATTTGGGCTTATTATTATGGCCTGGACGCCGTATTTTCGATGGTATGCAGTCTTGCACTGCTTTTAGGTAAGTGGTTTCGAATAACTTCCAAGATGTATTTATGTCGTTATTGTTAATTAAAAGCTCCAGTCAGTTTCTTTAAACATAGCTCTAAGTTTATGGAAGTTTGCTTTCTTGAAATTAGGGACTTTTTCGATGCTACTATTTGGTTCGTTACTAGTAAACTTTAAAGTGAAAGTTATCGTACGATGTGTCGCTGTTACTGAATTCATCACCAACATTCAAATTCTCTATCAATTCTTCTTTTGTTACAAGTACAATGTCAAGAACGTTATTACCACGGGTCGGCATTCGAACAAATTGATAAAGCGAACTCTCTTGCAAGTTCGTATACAAGTCATGTCGGGAGTGTGAAGTAAGAGTATCGCCCCACTTGGTCACAGGTAAATTAAAGTCGCCAAAAATTACGGTATCTTGTGAGTTACTTACATCTGGAATTTGTTCGTACATTTCTCGGTCAGTTTGCACTGATTGAGCTGGAGGTCTGTATATTAACGCAAGTATTATTTTTGTACCTTTATTATTCTTTATTAGCACAAAAGATGTGTCGACGTTCACAATTTGAGGTTTTGACACGAGGGTCGGGTTAAGACTTTCTTTGATATAAATAAAACGCCACCTCCATTTTTATTTATTCGGCTGTTCTCAAACATTACATAACCGGGAAGTGAATACTCTGCTAAAAAGTCTCTATCTTGTGTATTGAGCCAAGATTCTGTTATGGCCAATCACATCATAATTTTCTGTAAACACTAGTTCCTCTAAATCTGAAAATTTATTGCGTATGCTACGAGCGTTTGCATAGAAAACCTTTAAAGTTGCGGTTTTAGAACTCGCAGATCGTTCTTTCATCGAATTTTTGGTTCTGGTCGGATCTACATTTACATTCATGGCTGTCCTCGGTCCTCGGTCGTTATCCCTGACGGTTTTTGAATTTGGGTCGTGTTGGTGGAGCTTTATCCAAATTCGCGGTTCTTGACGGATTAGTATTTAATTCCTTTGTAGATTGCCGTCCTCGCTGTCTTCGGTCCTCCTTCCTGGTTGTCCTGTGCTGAGTCGATTTCTTCTCCGAAAATCCTTCACCGCATCGTTGAGAAGACGCCCTCAGGCACTCAGATGCCTTCCTCTCTAGCCCACTCATAAATATTCGTGGACTGCACCTATACCGTATATAATTATTATTATTATTTTTTTTTTCTATGTGAGTGAGGGAGGCAAAAGACAGAACTGCCTATAGCGAGTGCCTCCCCCAAAGTTGAAAGAGTGACAGGGCCAAAATCAAGGGACGTTCGAGCCAAAATGCCTGGACACACGGAGTTTGAAGCAATTTAAGTCATAGGAAGAGGAAAGACTGATTCTGGGAGAGAGTTCCAGCTCAGCTGTTGAAAAGAAGAAAGACTGAGAGTAACGTTTCACTCTTGGGTTGGAGAGTTGCACAGAGTAGGGGTGGGATTGTGTTGCAAGATGGGTACCACGTGCCCTATGTAAAGGAGGTGGTATACACTGGGAAAGCTCTGAGGAACACTGATTATTATAGTAGCGATAGAATAACGAGAGAGATGCAACATTGCGGCGAAGAGAGAGAGATTGCAGAGAGTTGGGGAGTGGACGGGAGTTAATGATACGAAAGGCCTTCCTTTCAATTTTGTCTAGAAGAGTGGTGTGAGAGGAACCTCCCCACACATGTGAACAATACTCAATACAAGGATGCACTATGCCCCTGTACAGAGCAAGAAGTTGTGCAGGGGTAAAGAACCCCCTAAGGCGGTTGAGCACACCCAGCTTCTGGGAGGCTGCCTTAGCAAGCCTGGTAATATAGTCCTTCCAACTGAGAGCAGAAGAAAAAGAGACACCAAGAATATTGAGAGAAGATGAAGAGAATGGAAGTGTATATCTGGAACCGAATTTATGAATATAGTTGTCTATGCATCAACTACAAAATGGTATATACTATTAATTGAAAATGGTATATACTATTAATTGAAAAGCAAGTTTTATCCATAGATCAATCTAGATAGCTATAATTGCATAAAAAAACACATAAGGGTGAAAGTTCTCGCATTCTTATGAGTGGGCCAGGGACCATGGTACCGGTATCCGAGTGTACAGCCTAATACTTCAGAGTCAAAATAATCAAAACCCACATTGCAAGTCCTCTACAGTATTTCAGAACAATATGAACTCCCTCGTGTTATAATTCAAGAAGCGGAGGAACTTATTGGCTGATTCACAAATAAAGGTACAATGATAATTATTTAAATCACCGGTAGGCCTGATTGCATAACAAAAAAATAAATTAAAGGAAGGCAGATTCCTCCTAAATTGCACGTTCGCTATTGTTTGCATGGACAAAAATTGACACCTAAATGGCACGAAAGGTGCCAAACTATTGTTTCAAAATCTGATAACTAATGGGCCTAAACATGAGGGAGAAGGGGGTCCAGAAAAAAACTTAAATGTATAGAGACGCTTCATTTCAACTCAATTGCAAGTAACCCCGGATTCCAAGGTTATGCGACAACCTTGATAAATAGCGTACATTCCAAGGAGAAAAATCTGATAATCGTGCCAAAAAATAATAAATAAATCAATAAAATAAAGTAACATGCATAGCCTAAATACTTGGGGCGGGTTTCTGTTTCGTCAATGTTTAACTTAGGCTCCGTGCGAATCCGAGGCCCCTCTATGTATCTTTTTAGCACTATTTTGTCAACAGTGGTGGATGGCTAGTTCATCCATTAACCTGGTTTTACCCTTAGGTGAGCAATAAGGATGTGTATAAGGTTTACTCCACTTGACCGGTTGCCGACCAATGCATACAAGTCCTATCCACCGGAATTTTTTAAAGGTTGTTTCCCCTACATAGGTTGCCGATCAAGGCTGACGAGTCCCATATCCACCCTAAAATGTAAATATAAATATTCTAAAGAATAACTCGGAAAGATAAACATACTCAGCTATGTCTATCTTAATGTATCTTGAATAATAGGATATATCGAAGTTATTTCAACTTTTAAAAGTAAATAACTATTGTCTAATTACCAAAAAAAATACTAATTAATTTCAATTTTGTCATGACTCGTATACAATTCCTCAATTAAATTAAGCTCCCTCACCTATAATAATAATAATAATAATAATAATAATAATAATAATAATAATAACAAATCTAAAACGCATGACTAACCGGAATCAGATACGGGTACTGGTTTCAATGAATGACTTAATTAGTTTGTAAAGACTTACAGTATATCAGCTAACGTGATAGAAGAGTGTAAATCAGAATACGACAGCTGTAGCAAAACGAAATTAATAGCAACACGAAAATTGAGTTCGTCTTTCACCCTCGTCATAACACATCCGATTTTGCTCTCTGGTGTATCATGAAATGCACATATTTATCCCAAAGGGAGGTCTTGGGGGTACTTTTTTGTTAAGCTCGATGGAGGTCTAGAGAAGAAACAATACATAAATATATAACAAATACTCAAACAAACCGTCACGAAACTATTATCCCTGTAGCAGTCTTTCCAGGTCAGTGGTTCTTCCTGTGTCCCCTTCCCCTGACCTGATCTATCGTGACACACGGCAAGGGGGGGGGGGGGGGGCACTGTCATTGATCACGCTTGTTTTCGTTCTCTCGTTCTCGTTTAGTCTCGTTCTTTCTCTTTCTCGTTATTTCTGGTTCTCGTTTATTCTCGTTCTCGATTATTTTTGTTCTCTCTCTCTTTGCTTAGCTATCCCCCCCCCCCCATTCTGTCTATCTGGCTGTCTCTCTCTCACTCACTCACTCTCTCTATCTCTTTCACACACACACACATTCTAGTTTGCCTATGCACATCAATTAATAAACTACGAGAGATGATTATATCAACCAATCACTGACAGCCCACACTGTAATGGACTGTTGTAGCATTCACCATCTGACTTCACCCCTGCGGTTTCTACAAGCAAGCATCCAGACATCAACTCTTCCAAACACTCTTCATGGTCATTAACCTCTATAACTTTCAAACGACTGGAGTAACCGACCTAATATTTCTACCATTAGGGGAAGGGTCAAGCCGGCGAATAGGTGTGGCCAATGTACAGCCCATTTGCTCCAGCCCTTTTTGAGTTCCAGAGGTTCGAGTTCAGGATTTCTGGCCTACCTATTGTGAACGGGGTATAGCTTATTAAGACCTCCCTGTATAATAATGGAGTGTGGCATGGACTGTATATAACCTAACAGACAACCATAACCCGGTAGTGTGACAAGCGTATATAAAGGGATGGGGCTAGCACACGCAGGTCAGTCCGGAGTGTGCGCGATGGTAATGGGGCTTTAACTCTCAACAATTACGGGTTAAGGGGGAAGGGTTAATTTATTGGTCAATTATTCCATGTATTTATAATTGCTTAAAGTTTCCTCCCTAGACCTCCATCACACTAAAAAAAAACATCCATTAGATCCCCTTCTAGATTAATTTGTACATTTTCGGTAGAAAAATGTCCAGCCCGAAGGCCGATTCCTCCTAAATTACAGGTTCGCTATCGCTCGCCTGGAAAAAATCAACACCTAAATGTCACCAGTAAAAAAAATTGACACCTGGATGGGGATAAACGTCTTAAAACAGTAGGCTGAATGGGGCCAAATGGATACAAGCCAGAGAAAGATAGAAAAGGACAGAACAATAACAGGTCACCCCCCTTAAAAAAAAAATACCCCCGAGTCCCCCTATCGAGATAAATCTGTCCATTTTCCAGGTCACTTTAGTCTGTTGTTCTTTATTTGATTTTATGTTTTCCCAGCTGATGGTAGATTGCTAACTCGCCATCCTGATTACTCGACGATTACCCACCAAGGTTGTGTAGCGAAATATGTTGTAATATTGTAATAACATGGCAATTTAGTACGACGCAGACACATAGCAGTGTCATATGTTTCCATTACGAATTGATAAAAATTAGATGCTAGAGTTCAATTTACCATCAGGTGGAAAAACATAATATCATAGGCTACTCTAAAAAACAATGGGTATAAGGTATGAAATGGGAAATTACTGTGTCCGTGATAGTTTAGCTTAAGGGGAGATTTCCACTTGAGGGATTTTTGTCTTTACCCCTTTCTCCCTTATGTTTAGCCCCATTGCTTTTGAAGTTTTAACACGTTCGCCCCATTAGTTTGGCGATTTTAAGAAGTTTCACCCCATTTATGTCACTTTTAAGACCTTTCGTCCCATTTAGGTGTCGATTCTTTGCTGGCGAGCGACAGCGAGCCTGTAATTTAAGAGGAACCGGCCTTCGGCCGGGACATTTTTCTACCGAAAAATGTACACATTTTTCTTGAAAGGGGGTCAAGGGGGTGTAATTTCAAGCTTGATGGAAGTCTAGGAAACACACTAAAAACCTCCCCTTAATAGAGGTATAGGTAGAAATATATCCATCAAACACAAGCGCAGGAAGGTAAATCATTATCAATATACATACCGGTAGCATTTGTTATGTTATGTGTATGAAAGAGACAAAAGACTAAGCTGCCTGTAACAAGTGCCCCCCCCCCCATCCCCAGTTGAAAGAGAGATATAGAACAACATTCAAGGTCCGTGAGACATAAAGTCTAGACACACAGAGCTTGAAGCAGTTTAAGTCATAGGGTGAGGGAAAGACAGATTGATGGAGAGAGTTCTAGTTTACTTGTTGAGTAAAAAAAAAAAGGGGGGGGGGGGAAAAATCGGTTCACTTGTGGGTTAGAGAGTTGGGCAGAATAGGGGTGGGGATGTGTTGAAAAGTGGGTGAAATGTTAAGCCATCATAACCCTTTTCATTGTTTTAGTTCCCTATTGATAGTCACGCTCACGTTTGGGAAGGAGGTGGCCACACTTCCTTTATGGGTAGGTCCGTGGCCGTAACGAGCTTAGTTAAGGAGAGGTATTGTTTTTTCTGGACCACCTCCTCCACCATCTTTAGCCCCATCAGTTATGAGGCATTAAGATGTTAGGCTTTATTTCTTTGTTAATATTAAGACCATTCGTGCCATTTAGGTGTACATTAAAAACGTACCCGACGAGAGATAGCGAACCTGTAATTTAGCAGGTTTAGGGGGTGTTGTTTTTAACCTTCCTAGAGGCCTAGGGAATAATAAAAAAGAAAATGTTAAAAAAGAGATATACCGGTATATATATATATATATATATATATATAATATACAGTATATACTGTATGTACAGTATATATATATATATATATATATATATATATATATATATATATATATATATATATATATATACAATGATAAACAGAATACCCACCTACCCCTGAAAGACTTAGGAATGAATATACCTGCGAGCGAAAACCCCCGTAGCCTCCACTCCCCGAACGAGTCGTGGAATTACTGCCATTGCGTTTTTATGATGTCTGAACTTGGTCTGAACAGGGTTAAAGAGATCATTGGGGCTCTCAGCAAGGGGGGGAACGTGTAAGAAGGGGGTAGAGGTTATTTATGTGCTGCACCTTCTCCTTCGTGTTTAGCCCCATTGGTGTTCAGATTCTAAGACGTTCGTTCCATTAGTATGTCGATAATATTACCTTTCGCCCCATTCTTTGTCAATATTAAGACCTTTCGTGACATTTAGGTGTCGATTTTTTCCTGGCGAGCGTTAGCGAGCGTGTAATTTTAGAAGAAACCGGCCTTTGGCCGGAATATTTTTCTACCGAAAAATGTACACATTTATCTTGAAAGGGGGTCTAGAGGGTGGTATTTTAAGTTTGATGGAGGTCTAGCGAGGAAACTAAAAATAAATATAATAATAAATACATGGACCAACAAAACAAGCACTACCCCCTTAATACATGGACCAACAAAACAAGCACTACCCCCTTAATACATGGACCAACAAAACAAGCACTACCCCCTTAATACATGGACCAACAAAACAAGCACTACCCCCTTAATACATGGACCAACAAAACAAGCACTACCCCCTTAATTAAGAGGAAGTCACTTAATGAAACCTTGATCTCGAGTTCAATCACTAACATTATTGAGGAAGAGCGATTGAAAAATTATCTTATTATAGCTTCTATTATTATGAGATATAATTCTTGCTCTCTCGTAGCTTAACCCCTTCAGCACCATGACGTAATGCTAATTCTTTGCTGGCTACCATTAGACGATTTTATTAGCTTGTTATCTACCTCTAGGACTCAAAGGAGAAAATACGATCTGAAAATACACACACACACACACACACACACACACACACACACACACACACACACACACACACACACACACACACACACACACTCTGAATAATATATAGGTCCTTCTTAAACTGTATAAAATCATCTAGTTTTAACCAGAACCAAAGATAAGATGGTGGTTGTGAATGTATTGATATAAGATGGTGGTTGTGAATGTATTGATATAAGATGGTGGTTGTGAATGTATTGATATAAGATGGTGGTTGTGAATGTATTGATAGAGTAGGCTATATTGGTAGGCCTATACTACCAAAAGTTAACGATATACCCAACTTATATTTATATGTCGAATATGCTTTTGTGATTATTCGGTGGTATGAATTTAAGGGGAATTTTCACTGACAACACCTTTTTCTGGACCCCCTTAATTTTGAGATTTTAAGACGTTCGCCCCATTAGTTTTTCATTGTTCAGACCTTTTGCTCAATTTCTGTCAATGTTAAGACCTTTCGTGCCATTTAGGTGTCGATTTTTCTCTGGCGAGTGATAGCAAGCCTGTAATTTAAGAGGAATCGACCTTCGGCCGGGATATTTTTCTACCGAAAAATTTACACATTTAACTTGAAGGGGGGACTTGGGGATATTCTTTTCTTTTAAGTGTGATGGAGGTCAAGGGAGCAAACTAACAACCTCCCCTTAATTAACGCAATGCTTGTGTGAGTAACCAACCCCTTGAGGATTATGACACATGCTGACAGTTTATAATGGCACATGCTGACAGTTTATTATGACACATGCTGACAGTTTATTATGGCACTGTTGACAGTTTATTATGACACATGCTGACAGTTTATTATGGCACATGCTGACAGTTTATTATGACATATGCTGACAGTTTATTATGACACTGCTGACAGTTTATTATGACACATGCTGACAGTTTATTATGACACATGCTGACAGTTTATTATGACACATGCTGACAGTTTATTATGACACATTATGACAGTTTATTATGACACATTATGACAGTTTATTATGACACATTATGACAGTTTATTATGACACATGCTGACAGTTTATTATGGCTATTATTTGATTATTATATACATCTTACGAAGGATATGTGGGCATCAAAAGGGTGAAGACTATCTCAATGATCCCCATGACTTCCATATACCCTGCCTAATCTAAATAATATCGTCTAATGATAGCTAGAATAAACTGCCAAAATGCGTCATAACCCTCAAGGGGTTGATACCGGATTCGTAATATGTGAATTCACAGCATTTCAATAAAGCCGGTATCACACGAGCGCTTTTTCCCTCCACACTGGTCTGGCAGTTTATAAGATCAACATACAAAATATTTCAGTTGCCTAAATTAATTTACCATCCGTCTAGTTTCCGATACCAGTGCCAAATATTCCAGAAATGTTGCCAGACAAATGTTGATTATTGAATGTTGACTATCAAAGTTCTCGTGTGATACCGGCTTAACATTATCACAATACTTCAATACCCATTTTACATTTGACAATATGTATGAATGGAAGTAACACCGTCAAATATATGTTACAGTCAGACTGTGAAACGAGTCATTTCGTGAAATGACTAAACATTTTAGTCAGTCTGTGAAATGGCTGGTTACTAACTGGTCTAGGTTAGGTTAGGTTAGGTTGGGTTGGGTTATATACTGTATACCTATCATTTATGAAGTGAAGCAAGTTGTTCAAACAATGACACACCTCATTCTGCTTTTCACGAGCTTGAAGGCAACTGGGTTTCCCGACCTATCTAACCTAACCTAACCTGACCTACCTAATCTAACCTAACCTAGAACAGTTAGGTAAGTAACCAATTAGAAACCAGTAAGTTCACAGACTGACTAAAATGTTCATAGTCTGTCTGTAAACCTATAACATATACCTATAACATATACCTGTAACATATACCGGTACCTATAACATATACCTATAACATATACCGGTACCTATAACATATACCTATAACATATACCTGTAACATATACCTGTAACATATACCTATAACATATACCTGTAACATATACCGGTACCTATAACATATACCTATAACATATACCTGTAACATATACCTGTAACATATACCTATAACATATACCTGTAACATATACCTGTAACATATACCTATAACATATACCGGTACCTATAACATATACCTGTAACATATACCTGTAACATATACCTGTAACATATACCTATAACATATACCTGTAACATATACCTGTAACATATACCTATAACATATAACTGTAACATATACCTGTAACATATACCTATAACATATACCGGTACCTATAACATATACCTGTAACATATACCTGTAACATATACCTGTAACATATACCTATAACATATACCTGTAACATATACCTGTAACATATACCTATAACATATACCTGTAACATATACCTGTAACATATACCTATAACATATACCTATAACATATACCTATAACATATACCTATAACATATACCTGTAACATATACCTATAACATATACCTGTAACATATACCTATAACATATACCTATAACATATACCTATAACATATACCTATAACATATACCTATAACATATACCTATAACATATACCTATAACATATACCTATAACATATACCTATAACATATACCTATAACATATACCTATAACATAACATATACCTATAACATATACCTATAACATAACATATACCTATAACATATACCTATAACATATACCTATAACATATACCTGTAACATATACCTATAACATATACCTATAACATAATTATACCTATAACATATACCTGTAACATATACCTATAACATATACCTGTCATGACCTAGCCAGAGTGATTTCCCCCAACCTTCCCTTGCCGATTTACTACTGGGTGGTGTGAACTGATACCCCACCTCGTTTTTTTTTCTCTCTCTCTCTGGGTTGTATCCATTCGGCCCCATTCAGCCTACTATTTTAAGACGTTTACCCCCATCCAGGTGTCGATTTTTTCCTGGCGAGCGGTAGCGAGCCAGCATATTTAAAAACAAAAAAATTGACAGCAGGCTAAATTTGTAAATTTTTCGATAGAAAAATTTCTCCGGCGAAGCCGGATGTCTTGCTATCGCTCGCCAGGAAGAAATCGACACTTGGATGGGGATAAATATCTTAAAACAGTAGGCTGAACGGGGCCGAATGGATACAACCAACAAAGATAAAACTAGCAGGTGACCCCCTTAAAGTATATTATGACCTAGCCCGAGTGATTCCCTCAACCTTCCCTTGCAGATTTACTACTTCCTTCCTGTGAACTGATACCACCCCCACCCCCACCACCATGAGTTCTGGCTCACCTTATAGTGTGCCATAACCTTCACAACAATGGCACTCAAGGCCGGTCACAACTTACGACCTGATGCCAGCGATAGCAGCATTATAACCTAGTAGTTTAAGGGGAGATGGGCCATACTTTTGGTCTATTAATTAATGAATTCCTTTATGTCTTAGTTTCCTTACTAGACCTCCAATGAAGCTTAAAAGTACACCCCCTTGAGCCCCTTTCAAGATAAATGTGTAATTTTTCGGTAGAAAAATGTCCTGGCCGAAGGCTGGTACCTCTTAAATTACAGGCTCGCTATCGCTCGCCAGGAAAAAATCGACACCTGGATGGGGATAAACGTTTTAAAACAATAGGCTGAATTGGGCCGAATGGATACAACCAAGAAAGAGAAAACCGGCCCCTCTCCCCTGCCTCAGATTTACTACTTCCTTCCTGGGTGGTGTGTGGACTGTTACCACCCACACCACCACCACCACCATGAGTTCTGGCTCACCTTATAGTGTGCCATAACCTTCACAATAATGGCACTCAAGGCCGGTCACAATTTACGACCTGATGAGGTTGATAACAGCATTACAACGTAGTAGCTTAAAGACGGGGGGGGGGGGGGGGGCTAAAACAGATATCATTCGAAAGGGTTATGATGGCTGAAAATATCGCCCTCATTACTCATTATACAGTACATTTCCATTTTCCGTTTTTATCTAGAAATCTCATACTACATTTCCACTTACCATTTTCGTCTAGAACTCTCACAATACATTTCCACTTACCTATTCATCTAAAGCTCTCATATTACAGTTATGCATACCCTTGTCAGATACCACTCTCATACAGCATTTCCAATTACCCTTTTCATTTAGAACTCTCATCAAGAACGCTCATAGTACATTTCCACATACCCTTTTCATCTAGAACTCGTGTCATGTCCCCCACAGCATATCGTAAAATAGCCCATTGACCAGGTTGAAGATCGGTACTTTCCTAAAGGGCTAATAGTTAAAATGATTATCGTACCTACAAGGGTTTTATCGTATCGGCTAGGGTACTGCCGAAACGCTGCCACTTTATATATCGACAATATATGTTCACAATATATCGAAAACAGACTATAATAACTATAACTTCAAATATTAATGACAAAGTAATGAGGATATGAATACAAATATATCAAACACTAATTGCAAAGTAGCAAAACAAAGTAATATTTACCTCCATCATTATTCTACCCCACTTTAAGTACCACCAGAAGCCCTAACCCCCCAAGAACCCCCTTCGATATAAATTTGTGAATTCTTCGGTATTGAAAAATGGAAGGAAGGAAAGAAGCAGGAAGGAAAGAAGCAAGCAGGAAGGAAGGTGTACAGCAGGAAGGAAGTAAGGCATAAGAGATAAGAGTGACCTCCATATGTAACGTGACTCACGATCTACACACTAAGGGCACCAGTCGACCCCGCCCTCCTCTGACCCCCCGTCATGTTATAGCCACTCCCCCACCCACACACTCCCCCCCCCCCCCTCTCTCTCTCTCTATCTTATATGCAGTAACCCCTCCCTCCTTCCTCCCTCTAAAAGCTTCCCCCGTGTTGTAATTCACCCTGCCCCCTCGACCCCTCCCTCCGTGTCATAACCCCCCTCTACACCCCCCTTACCGTGTTATGATCCCGACTATATGTCCCTCCCCCCCTCCGCTGTGATATGATCCTCTCTGTGTTATACCTCCCCCTCCTACCCCAACTCCCCAATCGTGTTATGACCCCCTCCCCCTCTCTGTTCAATCCCCTCCCCCAGCTGAGTCACACGGGAGGGTATTATTTACACTGAACACACACAATAACACACACAATAACACACTCACACATCATAACATACTACAGTATATTGCCTGCACTACCTTGAAATCAACGCTATCTATATAATATTTTCGATTGTCTGTCTGTGTGTTCTTAATAGGCGGCCGCAGTTTTGGACCTGGGGAGCTGAAACTTTGCATGTGGGTGTCAATTGACCTGGGTCAGGTCATAGAAGGGGCGAGGCCACGATCGAAGGTCGTTTCGAGGCCGAAATTGAAAAAAAAAAAAAAAAAAAAAATGGCCGTTTGGGGCAGGAGGCCTCCGATCGAAAAGGTGTATGGAACGAAAGTTGTTCGCAGCCCCCCAAAATGGGGGTACGGATGAGGTCAGATCCAAAATCGGAGGTCATTTAGCGGCCGAAATCGAGGTCGTCGTTTAATGAGGCACAGGGAGGTCGAGGCCGGTGATTATGGTAGTAGTAGTAGTAGTATTGTGATGATTGTGGTAGTAGTGATTGATGATGGTGATTATGGTAGTAGTAGTGGTGGTAGTAGTGATGGTGATTATGGTGAATACCCGGGCAACGCCGGGTACCCCTGCTAGTTACTCTATATTTTACAGAGGAAGTGGTCAAGTATATATAGCTTCCTTAGTTCCTTGAGGGGAGTTTTTTTTTCTGGACCCCCTTCTCCCTCATGTTTAGCCCCGTTATTTATGCGATTTTAAGGAGTTTGCCCCATTAGTTTGGCGATTATCAAGACCTTTCGCTCCATTTCTATGTCAATATTAAAACCTTTCGTGCCATTTAGGTATCAATCTCTTCATGGCGAGCGATAGCAAGCCTGTAATTTAGTAGGAAATTTTCCTACCGAAAATATGTACACATTTGTATCTCGAAGGAGCGTCTTAGGGGGTGTTTCTTTGAGCTTGATAAAGGTCTAGGGATCAAACTAATACAAATTAATATATATAACACTAAAACTAAATAACAGAATAATAATAATATAAAAAATAAAAAAATATAATACCCCCCCCCCCCCCACACATTATGATCTTTCAACACCAACGCATAAACTAAGTCCCTGAAGAAAATAATCGACCTTAGTCATAATATAATACTAAAACAACAGCCTGCAGTTTCTCTTCTAAAGGAGGTATCACACGAGAGCGCATTTTCTGGCAACATGATGAGCAAGTTTGGTCTCATACTATTGTTAGGCTCCTTAGCATTGGAATCGTAAATTAGATCAAAGGTAGATTAGGTTATCTGGTTTAATTCTTATGGAACATATATTTCCAAGCTGCCAAACAATTGCCCGTAAAAATTGACGGAAAAATCGCTCGTGTGACACCGGCTTCGAGGTCAGAGATTAAATCCACATAGAAAGCTACCCCCAGTAAAAAGGCCAAGTAGTAGTGGTGAATTAGGTCAACGGGAGGCTTTCACGGCACTATTGAAAGGTTCAGGAAGAAACTGACCCAAAAATAACCTTAATACATACACGGAGAACTGGGGGTTATGGGGCAGTTCGCTCACATTTCCGGTTGTTGTCGGTTAGTCTCAGATAGGTCAATTTAGGTTGAGCTGAGTTTGGTTAAGTATTATTTTTATTTTATTTTTTATATGTGGATGAGGGAGACAAAAGGCAAAACTGCCTGTGACGTGTGCCTCCTCCAGAGTTGAAAGACTGACAGGGCCAAAATCAAGGAATGTTCAAGCCAAAATGTTTGGACACACGGAGTTTGAAACACCTTAAGTCATAGGATGGATTCAGGGAGAGAGTTCCAGAGCTCAGCTGTTGAATAGAAGAAAGATTGGGAGTATCGTTTCACTCTTGAGTTGGAGAGTTGTACAGAGTAGGGTGGGATTGTGTTGCAAAACGGGTACTACGTACCCTACGTAGAGGAGGTGGTATACACTGAGAGAGCTCCGAGGAACATTGATTATTGTAGTAGCGATAGAATAGCGAGAGAGATGCAACATTGCGGCTAAGAGAGAGAGACTGCAGAGAGTCGGTGAGTGGACGGGAGTTAATGATACATAAGGCTTTCCTTTCTACTTTGTCTAGAAGTGTTGCATGAGAGGATCCTCCCCACACATGTGAACAATACTCAATGCAATGCAAGTATGACCCCAAGTAAAGTTAGGTCAGGTAAAATAAGGTTATAATTATTTGGCTTAGACTGATCAAGTTAGGTTAGGCAAGCTTACCATAGGATATAATAAGGTAATTGCGTTAGCTTAAGGGTAGGTTTCCACTTGAGGAGTTTTTTTCGAACTTCCTTCTCCCTCATGTTTAGCCCCATTGTTTTTGAGATTTTAAGACGTTTGCCCCATTAGTTTGGCGATTTTAATAACTTTCGCCCCATTTCTGTCAATTTTAAGACCATTCGTGCCATTTAGGTTTCGATATTTTCCTGGCGAGCGATAGCGAGCCTGTAACTTAAGAGGAAACGGCCTTCGGCCGAGACATTATTCTACCGAAAAATGTACATATTTATCTTGAAAGGGGGTCTAGGGGATGTAATTTTAAGCTTGATTGAGGTCTAGGGAACATACTAGAAACCTCCCCTTAAGGGGCTAGGCTGTATTTGTTGTCCTATATATTTATCCATATATTTATTTATCTATTATCTTATTTATTTATTAAATTATGTGTAGTTTCCTCGCTAAACCTCCATCAATCTTGAAAAAACACCACCACCTAGGCCTTCGAGATAAGTGTTGTACATTACTCGGTAGAAATATGTCCCTCCTAAAAACACCACCTAGGCCTTCGAGATAAGTGTTGTACATTACTCGGTAGAAATATGTCCCTCCTAAAAACACCACCTAGGCCTTCGAGATAAGTGTTGTACATTACTCGGTAGAAATATGTCCCCCCTAAAAATACCACCTATGCCTTCGAGATAAGTGTTGTACATTACTCGGTAGAAATATGTCCCTCCTAAAAACACCACCTATGCCTTCGAGATAAGTGTTGTACATTACTCGGTAGAAATATGTCCCTCCTAAAAATACCACCTATGCCTTCGAGATAAGTGTTGTACATTACTCGGTAGAAATATGTCCCTCCTAAAAACACAACCTAGGCCTTCGAGATAAGTGTTGTACATTACTCGGTAGAAATATGTCCCTCCTAAAAACACCACCTATGCCTTCGAGATAAGTGTTGTACATTACTCGGTAGAAATATGTCCCTCCTAAAAATACCACCTATGCCTTCGAGATAAGTGTTGTACATTACTCGGTAGAAATATGTCCCTCCTAAAAACACAACCTAGGCCTTCGAGATAAGTGTTGTACATTACTCGGTAGAAATATGTCCCTCCTAAAAACACCACCTATGCCTTCGAGATAAGTGTTGTACATTACTCGGTAGAAATATGTCCCTCCTAAAAATACCACCTATGCCTTCGAGATAAGTGTTGTACATTACTCGGTAGAAATATGTCCCTCCTAAAAATACCACCTATGCCTTCGAGACATGTGTTGTACATTACTCGGTAGAAATATGTCCCTCCTAAAAATAGCCTACATTGTCACTATCGCTAGCCAAGACAAAAATCATCACCTACAGCTGGTATTACACGAGAGCTTTTATAGTCAACATTCGACAATCAACATTTTTCTGGTAACATTTCTGGAATATTTTGCACTGGTATCGGAAACTAGACTGATGATAGATGAATTTAGGTAACCGAAATATTATAAATGTTTACCTCATAAGCTGCCAGACCAGTGTTGAGGATAAATGTTGAGCGAAAAGGCCCTCGTGTGATACCGGCTTAAAGGGGACGAAAAGTCTTAATATTGACTAAGAAATGGGGTGAAAGGTGTTAATATCGCCAAACTAATGGAACGAACGTCCTAAAATATGAAAACTAGTGGGGCTAAACATGAGGGAGAAGGGGGCCCGAAAATAAGGTTTGGTTAAGGGGGGTGACCTGTTTTTGTTCTGTCCATTTCTATCTTTCTCTGGCTTGTATCCATTTGGCCCCATTCAGCCTACTGTTTTAAGACGTTTATCCCCATCCAGGTGTCAATTTTTTACTGGTGAGCGGTAGCGAGCCACCATATTTTTTATTTTTGTTTGACAGCAGGCTAAATTTGTACATTTTTCGATAGAAAAATGTCTCCGGCGAAGCCGGATTTCTTCATATAATGCTGGCTCGCTCATATATCGCTCGCCAGGAAGAAATCGACACCTAGATGGGGATAAACGTCTTAAAATAGTTGGCTGAATGGGGCCGAATGGATACAAGCCAGAGAAAGAGAGAAAAGGACAGAAATAACAAAAAGTAGGTCACCCCCCTTAAGGCAGGTCAGTTTAGATAAGTAATATAGAGTATCGTAGGTCAGGTCGGATTCAGTGTGGCCAAATCGATTTTGAATGTGTGCATTGTATTTTATGTATTTATTTATTTATCTAACTGGATTGATTTGTGGATAGAGCTTGCTTTTCAATAAACAGTTTTATAGTTTTGTGGTTGAAGTAACACCCCGTTCTTAACACTAATCAACTATTACAAACCCCAATGTACTTGAATAAACTAATGAAACCATATGGTCCTCCCGGGATTCGAACTCGGGACACTCTAGACCCAGAACATACGCACCTAAACCATTACACCACCAACAAATTCCTTTCTAGACATATACTTTCAGCATTAGAAATAGGTGCAGTCTAGGAATATTTATGAGTGAGCTAGAGACTATGGCATCTGAGCGTAGCCTACCCTGATTATGTATTCACCCATTACCCCCTCGGATAACAAGATGCATACATTAATATTAAGTGGTAAGGTACTGATAGCCTTCATATGCAGGTCTATTAATTACATACTCTCTAACCAATTATGCCGTCTTATTACAGATGAATACATTACAGGGAGATTTTTATTTATTTATTAAGTGATTTTCTTTTTCTCCCTAGACCTCCATTAAGCTTTAAAATAAATATATCCCCTTTTCGGCCGAAGGCCGATTCCACCTCCTATATTGCAGGCTCGCTATCGCTCTTCAGGAAAAAATCGGCACCTAAATGTCACAAAAGGTTTTAAAATCGCCAAATTAAAGAGACAAATGTCTTAAAATCTAAAAAAACTAGTGTCGCTAAAACATGAGGGAGAAGGGGGTAAAGGAGATAAATTTGGATACCAACAAAATAAATAACGGAGTAAACTCGCCTAATGATAGCCAGAATAAGGATATTTATGTGTAGATCAACCACATTTCTTCAATTTGGCCTATCCTAAAGAGAATAAAATCTTCTAATGATAGTCAGAATTAAAGGGGTAAGGGTACTCATTTTCAGGTCATTATTTTTATTTATTAATTTTTGTTTTGTTTCCAATTTGGTCTATCCTAAACAGAATACAATCTTTTGATGATAGAGGGGTAAGGTTTCTCATTTGCGGGTCAACCATATGTCTTCTTCAATTTGGCCCATCCTAAAGAGCCTAAAATGTTGTGAGGACAGCCAGAAAATAAAGGGTTAAGGGTTTGCAGCTCACCATAATTCCCAGTCATCAGCCGAGGGAAAGTAAAGTGATTGGTAAAGTGGGCACCCTGATTGAGGAGTCCAGGAGATATTATTATTATCATCATTATACCCTGTTTCTTTTCAACTGACGGTAAATTGCAAAGTTCCCATCAAGATTTCTCAGTTATTTTGAAGATTTTGTAGTGAATTATGGTGCTGATTATAGAAAGCTGGTCCTATTATGATGCAGAGACATAGTGGTTTCATATTTTTCCATTAATTATCAAGAAATTAGCTGCTTAACGGATTCAATTTACCGTCAGATGAAATGTAAATAGTATGGTTTATATATTTTAGTGGTGGGAGTAAGTTAGAAGCTTATAGTTAATTAATCTCTCTCTCTCTCTCTCTCTCTCTCTCTCTCTCTCTCTCTCTCTCTCTCTCTCTCTTAGTTAATACTGTTTGTAAATAGTATGGTTTATATTAGTGATGGGGGTGAGTTAGAGGTTTATAGTTAATTCATATCTCTATCTCTCTCTCCCTCTCTCTCTCTCTCTCTCTCTTACACACACACAGGTTGCGGTCAAGAGGTATCATCAATCGGACCCCCCCCCCCTCCTCATCTCATTGACCGGGACAACTTTTACTTTCTTAGCAACTTTCTCCTGGGGCGTTGAAATACCCTCCCCCTCCCCCCCCCCCTCCCTCCATCGTATATCCTCCCCTTCTCCCTCTCCTCCACCCCCTTCTTCCCGTCCCCCCATCCCTCTTCCCCCCTACCCCCACGCCCATCCCTCCTTCCACTTCTCCCTCTCCCTCCCCCCTCTCATATATCTTCCTCTTCTCCCTCTCCTTCGTCCCCTCGCCCTCCCTCCTTCCTCTTCCCTCTCCTCTATCCTCCCCTTCTCCCCCTCCCCCTCCTCCCTTCTTTCTTCCCCTTCCCTCTCCCTTCCCCCTCGTATATCTTCCTCTTCTCCCGTCCCCTCCACCATCCCTCCTTCCTCTTCCCTCTCCCTCCCCTTCCATTCTGCTTCTTCCCTCTCCTCCCCTTACCCCTCTCGTATATCTTCCCCTTCTCCGTCTCCCACTTCCATCCCTACCACCCTCTCTCTCTCTTCCCCTTCCTCTCTCTCTCTCTCTCTCTCTCTCTCTCTCTCTCTCTCTCTCTCTCTCTCTCTCTACCTAGCCTAAAGAACAATCCATACGAGGAGCGTCTAGAGAATTAAATCTATTTCCTTTAACCCAACGCAGATTAAGAGGCGGCTTAATTCAAGTGTTCAAAATCATCAAAGGCATCGGCAATATGAACTGTAGTAAGTACTTCACAATCGACCAATCTAATTATACGCGGGGAAACGGTTGCAAAATTATTGGTCAAACTTTTAACTCTCACGAATCTAAGAATTTCTTCTTCAATCGAGTTGTCAACTTGTGGAATGGGCTTCCCCGAGACGTTATAGACTGCAGCACCGTTGATGCTTTTAAAGTTCGCCTAGACAAATATCTTGCATCAAACCCGCGACTGACTGCGTTTGTAAATGAATAACTTTATTTTATCCCCCCCTCAGTTACTAACCCATCTGTCCCCTACTAACTTCCTAATCCTGCCATGGACATTAGTTCCAGGGCAGTATTTCCCTTTCCAATGTTCCCTTACCCACTCTAAACCACTGTTTGGACACTTGATCCTCAGTGTTTTGGAGGACAAGCAGCCTAGAAGGGTCACTAGGACTGTTGTTGCTTGATTACCTTTGTGCTCCTTTGTACTCTCTCTCTCTCTCTCCCCCCCTTCCTTCCTCCTTCTTTCCTTCATTAATGCATCCATTCTGCCTTCATTCATCTATTCTTCCCCCTTTCTTCCTTAATTTTGCCTTCCATCATTTATTCAATCTTGCTTCCTTCTTTCCTCCCTTCCGTTATTCATTCTTGCCTCTTTCCTTCCCTCCTTCCATGTTTTCTTTTGTTTCTCTACCTTCCTTCCTTTATCCATTCCTTCATTTTTCATTCATTCATATATTCATTTAGCCTTCCTAAGTTGGTTTAGACTTGTTTCCCTCCTTCTCTACTGCATGTATTCATTCATTCTGGCTTACTCCATCCCTTCCTTTAATTATTCAGTCTTGCTTCCTTCCTTCATGTTGTGTCCTTCATTCCTTCATCATTGCTTCCTTCGTTCATTCTTATTTGTTTCATTCCTTTATTATTGCTTCCTCCCTTCCATCCTTCATTCATTCATTCATTCCTGTGTCCTTCATCCCTTCATTATTGCTTCCTCCCTTCATCATTGCTTCCTTCCTTCCTGCATTAATTAATTCTTGTTTCCTTCATTCCTTCCTCCATTCATTCATTCTTGTTTCCTTCATTCCTTCATTATTGCTTCCTCTCTTCCTTCCGTCCATCCTTCATCCATTCAATCAATCTTATTTGCTTCATTCCTTCCTTCCGTCCTTCATTCTTGTGTCATTCATTCCTTCATTATTGCTTCCTTCCTTCACACATGCATTCCTTCTTGCTTACTTCCCTTTTCCCTCCTCTTTGGTGTTCTACCTTCGTGTATTGGTATTTGTTGACTCATCTTCATTCCTTCTTTTTGTTCTCTTTCTTCTATCTCCGTATTTCCTTCTGTTTTCCTTCCAATCTCCTCGTCAATTCCCTCCTTCCTTCGTTATTGCTTTGTTTCTTTCTTTCATTGTGTCCTTCCTTCTACTATGTTTCCTTCATGTATTTATTATTGTTGTGTTTCTTTTCCTCCTTCCATCCTTCCTTCCTTGTACATATTTCCTCCCTTCCTTCCCTGCTTCCTTATTGGGTTCCTTTCATCCTCACTATATTCCTTCTTTTACCTCGTGTCCCATCTTTATATGTTTTAAAATCCCCCCCCCCCAACTCGGCTAAGTGACTCTTCTATGCTCCCTTATATACGCTCATGGCCGAGTGGTTACGGCGCCTAAACTCTCCTAAATATACCTGGAGTGAGTGGGTTCGAATCGTGGTCAGGATACCTCTCTCTCCCAACCTGTCCGATATTATCAGAAGATTCAGAGAGGTTCCATATTAGCCAGGATGATTAAAATCGTATCACTTAGCCGAGTTGCCGTAAGGGGTGGGGGGTGGGGGATGGGGGGTGTAAAATAGTCATGGTCCAAGTCTAAACACAAATCGCCACGTGTATTTATGTATATTTCCCCTTTCCTATCTTTCCACCTTTCTTATATAATATTTCCTTCTATGTTGTTTAGTTTCCCCTGTTTATGTTTTACCTTCATTTCATTTTTCTTTGTTACCTCCGCCAACTAAGTGGGACAGAGGTTATGTTTTTGGCTCTGTGTGTTTGTGTGTACGTCTGTAAACATGATTTTAAAAAGTTATGAACCAAAGTTGACGAACATTGATGGGCTGATAGGATTTGCGCCAAGGAAGAAATTATTGCAGTTTAGAGGCGATCGGTAGAGCGCCTACCTCCACCAGCGTAGGTGGAGGTATGCGCTCTCCCGAGTGCCTATCTATTTGTCTTCTGTTTTTGCTCTTCTTCCTTTTCTTCTTTCTTCCTTCCCTCTTTTTAAAGAACATAAGAACATAAGAACAATGGAAATCTGCAGAAGGCCTATTGGCCCATACGAGGCAGACCTCTTCTTCCCTACATCCCTATTTGTTCTTTTACATCTTTATGACCTACACCACATCTCTCACTATAACCTATACCCCCTGCACTACGTATATCCCCTACACCACATCTCTCACTATAACCTATACCCCCTGCACTACGTATATCCCCTACACCACATCTCTCACTATAACCTATACCCCCTGCACTACGTATATCCCCTACACCACATCTCTCACTATAACCTATACCCCCTGCACTACGTATATCCCCTACACCACATCTCTCACTATAACCTATACCCCCTGCACTACGTATATCCCCTACACTACATCTCTCACTATAACCTATACCCCCTGCACTACGTATATCCCCTACACTACATCTCTCACTATAACCTATACCCCATGCACTACGTATATCCCCTACACTACATCTCTCACTATAACCTATACCCCATGCACTACGTATATCCCCTACACTACATCTATCTTATACCTAGCTAAGAACATCTATCACTACAACCTATATCCCCTACACTACATCTATCTTATAGCTACCTAAGAACATCTATCACTACAACCTATATCCCCTACACTACATCTATCTTATAGCTACCTAAGAACATCTATCACTACAACCTATATCCCCTACACTACATCTATCTTATAGCTACCTAAGAACATCTATCACTACAACCTATATCCCCTACACTACATCTATCTTATCCCCACCTCTACTCCTCTTGCTACCCTCCTCCTCCTCCTCCTCCACCTCCTCCTCCTCCCTACCCCCCTCTTTCTATCCTTCTCCTGCTACCTTCCTCTTCCTCCTCCTCAAAGTGTACTCTTTAACCCCGCGTGGTGTTCACATTTAGTTAACGTTCGTGTGTGTGTGTGTGCGTGGTGTTCACATTATAGTTAACGTTCGTGTGTGTGTTTGTGTGTGTGTGTGTGTGTAAATGTTTACTGTATTTGATGTTTTTATTTATTTATTTTGTTATGTGTATGACGGAGACAAAAAGCAAAGCTACCTATAACAACTGTTTCCCCTTAAAAGTTAAAAGTGATAGAGAGCCAATTGAAGGTACCTTAGAGTCAAAATGTCTGGACACAGAGCTGGAAGCATCTTAAATCATAGGATGAGGGAAAGACAGATGGACGTAGAGAGTTCCAGAGCTTACTTGTTGAGTAGAAGAAAAACTGGAAAATCGGTTCATTCTTGGCTTAGAGAAGTGGACAGATTAGGGGTGGAAATGTGTTTTGGAGTAATTGCATGGAGGGTCGTTGTGGAAAACTAGTTGAATAGTGTAGTGTAGAGTCATCAGCATATGAGTGGATAGGACTAGAGGTACAGTTGAGAAGATCATAAATATTATAAAGAGAACTAGAGATAGGACAAAACCCTGAGGAACACCGGAATTAATAGGTTGAGGGAGTGAGCAATAGCAGTGCAGCTATGGAACTAACATATTGCAACTTGAGGCACAGATAGAGGGATAGACACTGACAGAAGGTAGTTTAGAATTTAATGATTTGTGCCAGACTCTATCGAAGGCTTTCAATATGTCTAGCATAATAGAAAAGGTCTCACTAAAGTCCTGAAAGGAGGATAACTAAGAGTTAGTAAGATAAGATAGATCACCAGTACTACAGCCTTTACGGAAGCTATACTGGCGATCTGAAAGAAGTTTATGGGAAGACAAATGCTTAAGAAATTTAGAATAAAGAATAGATTACAAAAAACTTTGAAGATGAAAGAAATTAGAGCAATTGGATGACAGTTGGAGGGTTGAGAGCGATTAAGTTATCCTTCTTTTCGACAGGTTGAATGAAAGCAAACTTCCAACAAGAAGGGAAGATGTTAGAGGAAAGACAGAGATGGAAGAATTTGTCTAGGCAGGGAGTCAGCACACCTTCGTATTGTTAAGCCCAGAGAGGGCAGAAAGTATATCCTTAGAAGAAATAAGGATATTAGACATAAATAAGTGAGAGGAGGGTGGAGAGGGAGGAACAGTATTGGAGGTGGAGTGGTACAGTGGTGGTGGAGTGGAGGTGGAGTAGAACTGGTCATAAGGTTAAAAAAAAGTCAGGGGTGGAGGGAGGAGGAAGGAGGGGGGGTGGGGGTGGGGAGTGATGTTAAGGTCATACAGGTTGGGGGTCAAGGTCAATTACCCCAAAAAAACACATAAGAACACATGTACAGACACACGCCCTTACATTCATGAACCAGCATATACGATACGCATAATATAATCATGCAGTCTACCATATGAG
Organism: Paralithodes platypus; assembly: GCA_032716605.1. Taxonomy (NCBI): domain Eukaryota; kingdom Metazoa; phylum Arthropoda; class Malacostraca; order Decapoda; family Lithodidae; genus Paralithodes; species Paralithodes platypus. The sequence goes on along the minus strand of CM064522.1, from coordinate 32,000,009 downwards.
AGAGAGAGAGAGATATAATGCCTATTTTAAGACATTTTCTCCATTAGTTTGTCGATTTTAAACCTTTCGCCCCATTTTTGTGTCAATATTCAGACCTTTCGTGCCGTTTAGGTGCTGATTTTTTCCTGAGGAGCCGGGACAATTATCTACCGAAATATATACAAATAATCAAGACAATCTAACTTCGATCTAGTTTACGATTCCAATGCAAAATTATCCCTAAATATCACCAGAAAAAACTTGCTCATGGAAAATTGACGGAAAAAGCGCTCGTGTGACAGCGGCTTAACGAAGATATATTTAACAAGCATAGAAAAACAATAAAGAACAAATATATAACCAAGATAAACCAATACAAAACACAAGAATATATAACCAAGATAAACCAATACAAAACACAAGAATATATAACCAAGATAAACCAATACAAAACACAAGAATATATAACCAAGATAAACCAATACAAAACACAAGAATATAACCAAGATAAACCAATACAAAACACAAGAATATATAACCAAGATAAACCAATACAAAAAAAAATACAAAAAAAATAAAGCCAAAATAATACCACGCTAAATTTACCAAGTACAGACAAAATAACAAATGCCCAAATATAACCACCAAGACTGTTTTCATAATCACCGAGAAAAGCATTAAGAACAAATATAATCCCGACAAATTGACCAACTACAGAGGAAACAATAAGAACAAAATGGTGACCGGTCAACTCAACCAGTAGACCAGTTCAACCAGTAGCTCTCAACCAGTACCAAATCAACCAATAGGGCTAGGTTAGGTTAGGTTAGTACTATATTTTGGCACTGGTTTGGTTGGTCTGGGTTAAGGGGAGGCAGACCGTTAGTTTGGCATAGTAATTCAATTAATTCATATATTTTTTTTAGTTTCCTCCCTAGACCTCCATCAACCTTAGAAAAACACCCCCTGGACCCCCCTTCAAGATAAATTTATACATTTTTCGATAGAAAATTTTCTCCGGCGAAGCCGGATTTCTTCATATATTGCTGGCTCGCTATCGCTCGCCAGGAAGAACTCGACACCTAGATGAGGATAAACGTCTTAAAATAGTTGGCTGAATGGGGACGAATGGATACAAGCCAGAGAAAGAGAGAAAAGGGCAGAAATAACAAAAAGCAGGTCACCCCCCTTAATGCCGAAAATCGCTAGAGAAGTGCGGTATGGGTGGTACAGTCGGCCTAGTAAGTGACGTCTAGGCACCATGTATGTTTTGGTCAATAGGGCCTAATTGGAAACAGCAATATTTAAATCTTGATTTATTCATTCCGAGTGAAATATACGAACGTGTGTCTACACTCATCCACCCTATTAAACATCTGCCAGGCATTAATACAGCACAGAACGAGGCAAACGTAATGATAGCTGAGACATGACTTATTTGCGCTACCGTACCTCCCCACACATGCGAACAATACTCGATACCTGGCTGCACCGTACCTCTATACAGAGCAAGAAGCTGTGCGGGGTGACGAATCCATGGCACGAACGGTCATTAAATTGACATAAATGGGGCGAACTATCTTAATATCGCCAAACTAATGGGGCGAACGTCTTAAATTCTCAAAACTAATGGGGCTAAACATAAGGGAGAAGGGGGTCCAGAAAATAAAATCCCTAAAGTGGAAATCTCTCCTTAACCCAACATACCCCCCCCCCCCCTTGCATGACATCACCTTCTAGTCCTTGGCTCCAAAAGAACTGTCAATACTGCTAATAGGTCATCTCTCTCTCTCTCTCTCTCTCTCTCTCTCTCTCTCTCTCTCTCTCTCTCTCTCTCTCCGTCGTAGTAGAAGTGGTAGTGTCATCGGATCTAACATTACAAAAGAATCTCCCAAATGTTGAAAGGATACCATGGAGACTGGCAATGTTTACCCCCCCCCCCCTCTCTCTCTCTCTCTGTGCTATCCTTTCCTGCCATTTTCCCCAACTTTTGGGGTTCCTATCTCTAACTATGATTAAAGTTCGGGCTGCCTCACATGGATCGTAGGAACTGTGTGGCCAGTGTATCTATGTCAATCTCTCTCTCTCTCCTTGGCATCACAAGAAACGGGAGGGGGAGAAACAGAAAGTGGTGAGAGTGATTGGGAGTGCAGGAACAAAGGAATGAGGTGACAATGCAAAGAAAATGAGAGAGAGAGAGAGAGAGAGAGAGAGAGAGAGAGAGAGAGAGAGAGAGAGAGAGAGAGAGAGAGAGAGAGAGAGACAGAGAGACAGAGAGAGAGAGAGAGAGAGAGAGAGAGAGAGAGGTGGGGCGCTTGGTAAATTATTGATAATTTTACTATGAATCCAGGTTACTCGGGTCTATTTCCTTTTAAATGTTTTCGAATATAATACTACGACCTTGCCTTTGAGCAGTGAAGGACTAACCCTCATTGTTGGAGATCTGTTCTTCTACTTTAGAAACAAAAGGGGCTAGAGCAAATGGGCTTTACATTTCCACACCTATTCCCTGGCTGACACATCCCAAACGGCAGACATATTAGCTCGATTACTCTAGTCGTTTGGGAGTAATAATGGTTAATGTTCAAGAGTTTGGCCTACATATTTGGAACAGGGTATAGTCAAGAGTAAAGGTAATTAAGATACAGCCGTGTTCAGGAATACTTTAACACCTCCGTACAATAAGAACAAGTCCAAGCGGATTATAGGTCAGCGTGGCCGTGTTAACTCCAAGGCGGTAGTGCAATGCACTGGGCAATATATTAAATAAGGGCTCTGTTACAGCTTGGAAGATAATTCAGAGTATATATATGTGAAAGATCATTAAATTTGGTTCAGTAATAACCGAGAAATAGCATTTTTTAATAAACGTCGCCCTAACAAGAAGAAGAACAAGAACAACAACAACGACATGAGTAAGCCCTTGTGGTCCTTCACTTCGTGCGCGGACCTAACAACACAGAAACATTGACTATTGAAAACCTAGACCAAGATGAGTGTGGTTCTATCAGCTTTTCAGAATCTTTCATCATTGTTGAGAAATTCCTGCATAAGACTGTATCTGTCTGGCACCCAACAGTCAGAACCAAAGACAATAAATACATCGACCATGCTTAAGGGGGGTTATTTTGGGACTCTCATATCTTATTTTAACTTTTAGTAAGTAACCACGCTGGGTTGGATATTGATTATTGAACCGGTCTTCTCACAAAAATCCGAAGCGCCACTGCTAGGATTGAACTCGGGACAACTCTCTTACAAGACCGTCACTCTACCCATCGAGACAATAGAGCTAGCCTACCCCAATTATTTGAATGATTTACGTCAAGTTAGATTTATATTAAAAATCCGACACTAGTTTTAGCTCTTATTACACATGGCTACATACTTGGCTTGCTGCAGCTGGCCAGACGCAACCCAGACACCATCTTGTTTAATTAAAATTAAAAACTGCAGTCCTGGAAGTGTGTCTGAAGCAACACAAAGAAACTCAATACACTAGCTTGGTGCACAGAAAACCATTGTCTTAATACATCGGTCTGGCTGTGACTGTGTGTGTGTGTGTGTGTGTGTGTGTGTGTGTGTGTGTGTGTGTGTGTGTGTGTGTGTGTGTGTGTGTGTGTTAAGACTAGGTGGAATGGTGAATAAGAGAGAGAGAGAGAGAGAGGTTAAACATTGCCAGTCTCCATGGTATCCTTTCAACATTTGGGTGATTCTTTTGTAATGTTTGATCCGACGACACTCCTACTGCAACCTGCCTGACTGTGTGTGTGTGTGTGTCCAACCTTGCGTCATACCTGCACTCCACACACACACACACACACACACACACACACACACACACACACACACACACACACACACACACACACGCGCGCGCGCGCGCTCCTGTTCTTCGTTTCTCGGTTAACTCAACAAAGGTGGAACAATGGCATGTTTTCTCAGCCTCTCTCTCTCTCTCTCTCTCTCTATATATATATATATATATATATATATATATATAATATATATATATATATATATATCTATATATATATATATATATATATATATATATATATATATATATATATATATATATATATATATATATACTATATATATATATATATATATATAATATATATATATATATATATATATATATATATATATATATATTTATATATAGATATATATATATAGATATATATATATATATATATATATATATATATATATATATATATATATAACTAATCTTTCTCTCTCTTGGGAGGGGGGAATTAATTAAGTTCGACACCTAAATGGCACAAAAAGGTCTAAATATTGACAAATAAATGGAGCAAAAAGTCTAAAAAAAATCGCCAAACTAAGGGGGCAAACATCTTAACATTTCACAACTAATGGGGCTAAACATGAGGGAGAAGGGCTCCAGAAAAAAGAAAATACATGCCTCGCTTAAATATTTCTAACCTACAAAATAAACCACCAGTAATTTTTTTGGTTATAAATGGTGTAATTAAAGTAAGTGTTTGGGTTATAAGTGGTGTAATATATTGAAGTAAGTGTTTGGGTTATAAGTGGTGTAATATATTGAAGTAAGTGTTTGGGTTATATAAGTGGTGTAATATATTGAAGTAAGTGTTTGGGTTATAAGTGGTGTAATATATTGAAGTAAGTGTTTGGGTTATATAAGTGGTGTAATATATTGAAGTAAGTGTTTGGGTAGTAAGTGTTTGGGTTATATAAGTGGTGTAATATATTGAAGTAAGTGTTTGGGTTATAAGTGGTGTAATATATTGAAGTAAGTGTTTGGGTTATATAAGTGGTGTAATATATTGAAGTAAGTGTTTGGGTTATATAAGTGGTGTAATATATTGAAGTAAGTGTTTGGGTTATAAGTGGTGTAATATATTGAAGTAAGTGTTTGGGTTATATAAGTGGTGTAATATATTGAAGTAAGTGTTTGGGTTATATAAGTGGTGTAATATATTGAAGTAAGTGTTTGGGTTATAAGTGGTGTAATATATTGAAGTAAGTGTTTGGGTTATATAAGTGGTGTAATATATTGAAGTAAGTGTTTGGGTTATATAAGTGGTGTAATATATTGAAGTAAGTGTTTGGGTTATATAAGTGGTGTAATATATTGAAGTAAGTGTTTGGGTTATATAAGTGGTGTAATATATTGAAGTAAGTGTTTGGGTTATATAAGTGGTGTAATATATTGAAGTAAGTGTTTGGGTTATATAAGTGGTGTAATATATTGAAGTAAGTGTTTGGGTTATATAAGTGGTGTAATATATTGAAGTACCGTAAGTGTTTGGTTATATAAGTGGTGAAATATATTGAAATAAGAGTTTGGGTTTTAAGTGGTATTATATATTGAAGTAAGTGTTTGGGTTATAAGTTGTGCAATATATTGAAGTAAGTGTTTAGGTTATATAAGTGGTGTAAGTGGAGGTGTTCCCTGAAGGTGAGTTAGGAGGGTGGGGTTCACAAAAAAAGGGGGGGGGGAGAGGTTCTTTAACACTTTCACTCAATAGACAAAAGCATAGCCTACATTGATTTATTACCTCTTTCCCCCCTCCAAAATAATATATATATATATATATTATACCCCCAGCCAGACTCGAACCACCGACAGTCAGGACGAGTATCCATGCTTTGATCCACTACAGTGACTATACACTATGGCGTGTCAAAGGATACGGTACTTAACCTTTGCCTACTTATATAAATAAGGGCATGTTGACGACCCTACTAGACATAGGTGATGAAAGTAATTTACGCATTACTTGATTTTGCAATTTTTTCAGAAGTCGGAGGGCTTCAGGTGGGAGGAGAGATACTCAGGCAGGGTGTCAAACTTCAGCTATTTTGTTTAAAGACTTGAATGAAAATGAGAAAGAATACAAGAAAATTAACATGAAATAGCATTGTTTTGGGTATTTTAGCTCTTCCAAAGGCATAATTTTAACTATAAACCACAATTCTATCTTTCCATAGACAATAATTAAGACGAAAGAGAAAAGGACTTATATTTAGTTTGACACCCTTTCTGTGACTATATCGAGCACAGTGCGCAGGAGGAAAATAGTCTTCCATGCTCGTTGGTTGTGACGTGTACGAGCAAATAATTTCGTTTTGGTGGTATTTATAATAAGGTCGCAGGAAGAGAGAGCTGTTTCAAAGCAAAGCAGGAGGCATTCAGACTGAAGAAGTTCATTTGAGTCTACCCATAAAACGTATTCTTGCTACATTTTCTATCAATCAAGTGGAGAATTATACATCGAAGGAGGGTCTAGATTATTTTGTATTATTTGTTTTTGTTTAAACTTGGTGGAGGTCTAGCGAGGATACTAAAACATATATAAATAAGTAAATGGACAAAAAGTCACCAATGTATTTTAAGTCGCCAACTGTCCTATAGAAAACCAGTAGGCCTATGCCTTCATAAGCAAAATAGTATGTAGAGTATGTCCACTGTGTTGTGCCTTTAGTAAAGTCATAAAAGTGGGTTATAATGATTTGTAAGGTGAATCTCAGAACAGGTGGGGGAGTCAGGTCAGGGGAGGGTCTTGAGGAATTACAAAGGCACCTCGTATCTACTTTTCGAAGAGTGTTGAGGGGAGGAGTGTTGGAGAGAGGAAGCTGTTGGAGTGGCTTTGTTATGTGTGTTATTAATCTGTATATGGTGATGGTGAAGGTATTAAGGATTAAGCCTTTACAACTGCACCTCGTATCTGTTTTTCGAAGAGTGTTGAGAGGAGAGAAGGGGTGTTGGAGAGAGAGGAAGCTGTTGGAATGGCTTCGTTATGTGTTATTAATCTGTATTTGGTGATGGTGAAGGTATTGAGGGATAAGCCTTTACAACGACAGAGCAACAGCCTTTATAACACTCCAAAGAGTGTTGACAGGGGAGCAGGGGTGTTGAAGAGAGAGAGGAAGCTGTTGGAGTGGCTTTGTTGTAAAATAGTTCCCTAGGCTACTTGTTCCCTACAATATCTTTCTACACGCCGCAATATTGCATCTCTTTCACTCTACTATCGCTATTACAACAATCGGTTTTCTTTGGATATCTCAGTGCATACCCCCTCCCTTGTGGCGAGTGCGAGGCACCTGCCTTTCAACACAGTCCCACTCCTATTTTGTCCAGCTCTCCAACCCAAGAATTGTCAAATTTTCTCAGTCTTTCTTCTACTCAACAAGTGAACTCTGGAACTCTCTCCCTCAATCAATCTTTCCTTCATTCTATGACTTAAACTGCTTTATATATGTCCAGGCATTTTGACCCCAACATCTCTTAAATTTGCCCTTGTCACTTTTTTGGCTTTGGGGAAGACACTCGTTAAATGCAAACTGTTATTTGTCTCCTTCATACACATAATAGAAAAAAAAAAAAAAAAAAAAAAAAAAACAGCCTGCACAGCCATATGTGAAGGACCCAGACAGACAGACACAGCAACTTAAATGTCAACACCTCCCCCCGCCCTATAATCATAAGTCCGGGGGTCGCCAGCCACGCCCGTCCCCACCCACCACTATAGTTAGGTTAGTCTATATTCAGAGTTTGTAGGCACCCACATCTATCCTGGATCCCTACCCTAACCTACCTTAACTAAACTTATCCTGAGCCTTACATATCTAAACCTACCATAGTATATTAAATTCTATAGAGGTTATGACTATGGTTAATGCACTCTCACAGAATATTTTGTATTATATATATATTTTTTTTTTTATGTTGTGTATATATCTTTACTTCTATTTTGTTTTTAATTCTGTAATACTACTTTCACCTGGACTTATCATTGTTCTTAATGAATTGCTTGTTCTCTTATATAGTATTTTTCCCGTGTATTAATTTAACTTTAAGCTATTTCTTAAAATACATACGTAATACAAAATTAATCTTAAATTACATAGTTACTATTATTTCAATTTGGGAGTTTATGTGTACTGTCCACCTGCTTCGTCAATACATGTATTTAACCTGGAAGTATTAGCCTCCGTCTACCAGGCTAGAAAACTTTCCCTAATTACCTACCACAGGCTCCAAAAGATATCAGAGATAGCGCCGCGGCCAACCCCCCCCCCCCCCCCCCCCCTACACACAAGCACACACACACACAATCTTTATTTTTGTCTAGAAGGCAATAGGTTAATTACTAAACAAGGCAGATTAAGTATGCTTGATTGCTAGGTAAGATAGGTAAGTTAGATAACGAACATTAGAAAACTGGAGTCTTTCTTTCGCTATCACTGAGCTTCAGTGTTCAGTACATCTTTCATGTCCCCTTTATTAATCCCAGTTACCCATTTGAACACCTCTATCGTATCCCTGCTTACTCTACGCCCCTTTAACAAATGCAAGCCTATTGTTTTCAACCTTTCTTCATAAGAAGATATCTATTATTATGGATATTTGTTGTCATTCATCGTTGTACTGCTTCTAAGAATCTATGTCCGTTCTATAATAAGGACACCAAAATCTAACAACATAATCCACATGTGGCCTCACTAATGCTAGGTAAAGTTTCGTTTCAAAATGTCACCTATTGTTCTGTTACTCATGCTTCTAGATATAAATCCAAGACCTCTATTTGTCTTGATTGAGTTCTTGCATTGTGTCCTTGGTTTCAGATCATTGCTGACAATGACTCCCAATTTTTGTTCACTATCTGAGTAACTTATATCGGTTATCTAATGTAGGCTATATCCTGCATATAGTATCGATTTCTCAAATTTTACTACACTGCATTTGTATACATGAAATTTGATCTACCAATTTACTACTCATTCGAGTAGTGTATCAAGATATCTTTGGAGAGCTTGAATATCATTACCAGAATTAATAACTTCATATTTTAGTGTCGTCCGCAAATTTACTGATCTTGCTAGCTACATCAATTCATTAATATAAATTACGTATAGCATAGGACCTAAAACAGAACCTTGTGGAACTCCATTTTTCACTACACCCGTCTAATTGTACACCATATATGCCAACTCTTTGCTTCCTACCAATTAACCATGACCTAATCCATCTTAATAGAGTTCCACCTATTCCATGAGCTTCTACTTTCCTCAGCAATCTTTCATGGGACTCTATTGTCTATGATACAGTTCATTTATATATCAGTCTCGCATTCTATAGTCTATTGAATTTGAATGCCTGACTGAAATATAAATTAACTGCATCATATTCTTTGCCATTGTCTACTGTTTCGTATACAGTACTTGGGAAAAGGTCAATACATTAATGAGACAGAAACAACCTTTCGTGAATCCATGTTGAGTCTTTAATTAGTTGGCGACATTCTAGATGCTCTCTGATGTTATGTATAATAAATTAATCTAAAAGTTTGCCTATAACGGATGTCAAACTAATTGGACGATAATTTGAAGCAACAGATTTGTCCTCTTTTTAATATTGAAACAACATTTGTAAGTCCCCACTCATCAGGGATTCGACCAGAATTAAGAGAAAATAATTAAATAGTTCTGTTAAAAGGTATACCGAGCACTAATTCCTTCTACACATTCTCTCAATACTCTAGGATAAATGGAGTTGGGTCCAGGTGACTTTTGTGGTTTCAGCTTGCCTAACTGTTTTAGTATATCATTTCCACTTATGCTTACTTTACTTATAATAATATCTGTACTTACATTACATTATATAACGGACGGACATCCAGTATCTGTGCCAACTGCCAAGGATTCATCTGTGAACACAGAAAGAAAATACTTGTTAAAGGTTTTACATACTGTATATTGACCTCATTATCTATGAGAATTCCTGTCTCCGTTTTAGGAGTGCCTATTTTGTTTTCTAGTTTTGTTGTATGTAATTGACCACTTGCGAATTTCGTTTATAAGGAAGTTGGAGCTGTAGACATCGATGGTAAATAGAAATGCAATAATTAGGCTATGTAGGTTTCTAATGCATAAAAAGTATGTTGAATTGGTTTTTATGTATTTATATAGGCTTATGTATAATGTACTACAACCGAATTTTAACAGTAAATTGTGTTGAATATCAATAGGCCTATCTACAGCTCCAACTTCCTTATAGAACGAAACTCACAAGTGGTCAATTGGAAGAACCCCTTCAGGTTTACTTTAGATAAATTAGATTCCCTAGCGATTTTGATTAGCAATTAGCCTAAGCTTGGATTTCATAATACCAGCTTTAGATGTTCTATTTTTTTTTTTTTTTTTTTTGCATAATTGGCTCTAATTGACCTTTATTCCCTGTACATGTTCATGCATAAACAAGAGTCAGAACGCAATACAACACAAAGACAAGTCTTTATAATGTACTGTGTGCATATAATGTATGCATTTCTATATTACTCTTTGTTTATATACCGGTACTTTATGCAATATATATTTTGTAATATACTGTACCACTTCTAATATACCCTTTCTATTTCTAATATACCTTTCCGAATATACTGTACCGGGTACCCTCTCTAACATAGCCTACCCTTCTTAATACTCTTTAATTATACCTCTTCTGCTGTACATTTTCTGATATACCCTGTATAAGATACGTTTGTATTATACCTTTTCTAATATACCTTTACAAATATACCCTTTAGGTAATTCTACAGAACAACTACCCTGTTTATTTAGGTATATTTGTTTTATATTTTCATAATATAATGGTAGCCTATATTATGGTGTATTTCATTGTTAGAAAGTGAGGAAAGCCGTTTGTTTGACATTTTCATTGTTAATTGTAATTCCAAAACGGTACCCAATAATCTAGGAGTTTGGGAATGCAGGGTTTTGTGTGGAGGAAAAAATAGGGGTAGGCCTAATATGGGAATAACTCTGAAATCAAAATACAGAAGAAAAAAAATATATATAAATAAATGTGGTAAACATACAAAACGTAAGCACCCTTATACCTCACGGTGAGAATATCTGTGTAGATGCAGTACTAAATATATCTATATGGCAAATTGCAAGGGTAAGTGGTTCCCCATCCAAGCGCCGTCGGCACTCCAGAAATTGCAACCATTAGGCTAACCTTAACTTGGCACCACAAACCAACCAAACCTACAGCTGCAGTGACCCCCACAAGAACCACCGACCTCGGCTGAATCAATTCACCCACCACAGAAACACTAAACTCACGAAATAAGACGGGAGCTCCGGCTTACAACCTGCACAAAAAGGTCTTCCCCCGAGCGCCTGCCAACCTGACTGACGCTTGCCTTTTCCCGCCAAAAACTCCCCTCCCTAGTCTCCTTTTCAAATACCTAATACTACCCAACATCAATCAAATTACACCTCAATAAATATATACAATCTTATCCAAGTTTTGGCAAAAGTTGGCTTGAATTTGGGCATTTTTTTTTTTTTCAGAATCCAAATCCCCCAAATTAGAAAACAATGTTGGCTCAGATTTGACACTAAAATTGTAAACAAAAATTGGCTCTGATTTGGTCAAATTCAGAGTAAAAAAATATATATATATACCGTACTGTAGGCCCTATATATAACGCAAAAAAAAAAAAAAAAAAAAAAAATATATATATATATATATACTGTATTAGTGTATATACATAGGCCTATATATAAATAAGTTGGCTCGGATTTGGCCATGTTCAGAGTCAAGAAACCCTAAATTTGACAAATATTTGCACAGATTAGGGAAAATCTTACAACAGTTACACTAATATATAGACAGGTGATAAAACATAAAACTCTGACCTGAAAAGCTGTCTGACCACAGTCGCATGTGGACATTCCCATGGTGTCCAGCGAAGCTTTGGACTTTGGTATAGCCTAGCAAGCGTGAGAATGGCCTGTGACGAACGTAGTTATAGCCTATGCGAATTAAATACCTTCAATTCTGACAGAATTCGCTATATTTGCCATAGCCTATAAAACATTATTTCTTCTCCCTAGGCTATGCGTTTATTGTACTTATATGAACATATGAACCTTGAAGAGCGATAAAATAAGTGGGGAAAGCATTTGGATGGTGAAAAACTTATATTTTCGCCGCTGTCATATGCTGAGCAGCCGAGGCGGAAGGCCACGAGACCTAGGCCTACACCCTCCCTCTAAGCTGTAGCGCTACACTAGCTGAGGCTTAAATTGCGGGAGAAGTCTGTGTTGGATTTCTCCTACAAGCCTCAGTGTAGCGCTAGAGCTTAGAGTACATACTCACATATGTGTTTAGTAAACCGTGTGAGAAATTTGCGAGGAAAACAACCTATAAATTATGAAAGTTAGATGATAATTGACGAGGGAGGGAGAGGGGCAAAAAGGTGGTAGGAAGTACTAGAGGGGAATTAACTCACCTAATGACATAGGGGACCTATTCCTTTGTTTTGAGAGCCCCTGGGGCATTTTTGAAAGTTTGTTCATGGTCTTGTTCCGTGAGGCCAATCACATTCGCTATGCACATTCCATGAGGCCTATCACACTTCTCGGATTAAGGATGATTTAGTAAGCCGCGTTGATCGTCTGCGGCCTATTCCCCCAGCTTCATCCCCTTCCTCCATGCTGCCCTGTTTCGTCTTCAACATATTCTGTTCATCCGCCTTTGCTGGCTTCTGCCGCTTCTGCACCCTACGCCACCTTTGTTTCTCTCTGGTTGGAGTAAACGACTCAGCGCACTGTGCTCTCGAAGGACGTGGCCCCCACAGCCCTAGTGGTCGGCACTGAGTCCAGGACACTTCAGTTTTTTTTAGGGTTTTCTTTGTGGGCCCCACCTTCTCCAACGGTAATCAGGGCCACTTTCAGCCTCTAGGGGTTGTGTTGGCTCTACTATCCCCGTCTGCTGTCTCTTCTCTTCACCAAGCATCTTCTTTCTGCCAGATGTCATTCATTGTACATTGCTTCGAGCCTTCGATCGGTTACCCATTCCATCCCCTGCTCTTCCTGGGTCCTCAATGTTTGGGCTTCCTGTTTCCAAGGAGACCGCTGCAGCTTGACCCAGACCGTGACAGGAGTTTTCTTCCCCGCCTTTCATCACAACAACAATAAATCTACACTAGCCTATGCATTGTATCAAGGACTCTGGTACTTCGTTGTAATACGTGCCAGGCTGCCAGCCTCCTTGTTCGTATGCTGAGTACCAACACTGGCGTGTATGTATACCGACAATACGGTATTAATTATCGCAATAAAGAGATAAAATTATGCGATAGGCCTACGCATTTTATGATTAATTATTTAGTTGTATTCACTTGAGGATGCAGTCAAATTTGTATTGCTTCCTTACATTTTAAAATATATAGTATTATTATCTGACATGTTGGTACACAGCAATTCTCTGATCGCAGCTCCATGACTGGTACTGGGTTTCTTGGACAAGGCAGCAACAACTACACAGCTCTTCAAATAAAAAAATAGAAAATACGCTATACACTGTACTGTATTTGTGCTTGATTCTGTCATACAAGGAGATATTATATATTCGGATTCAACTAATTTCACGGACAATTAGGCCATATTGTTGGCCTTTTTAGGTAAAATTTTGGTACCACTGCCCAATGCCATAAGGCGGCTACTACATATTTATAGGCTAGGCTAGGCCTATATATTTTTCTGCAGGATTGACTGCTGCTGCCTTTCAATCTGAATTCGCCTACGATGTAGGAGAAGAAGCATCTTAGACTAGAAGTGGTAGAGAAGTGAGAGAGTAGGCCTAGCCTACGCCTAATGGATGAATTCGATGAACGGACTAGCCTACAGAGTTTCCTCTGACTGTTTCGTCGATAACGATGTAGGGAAGAGTGTACTGTAGTATCCGGGTGTAGGCATAGCCTTTGGTCGTCATCACGTCATGTTTACATAGGTCTATCGCTCGCGGTTAAGTTCCCGTCTATTTTATACGGCTAGCCTATTATTTCTTTAATTTGCCCCCTGCTGGCAATATAGCCTAGTCTATGTCATATTATATGATGATAACAATAAGTCATGGGGGGGGGGGGGGTGAGGGAGGCAAAGTCCCCTCCCCCAGCCCTCGCCTATTATTGTATCCCACATCCGTCAAAATAGACGGGAAAGTGGTTGCGAGTGTCCACGCAGTGTAGGCTAAACAAGGCGGGCGCCGGTCGGTACACCCGAATACTTCATCCTTGCCACGATCATCACGATGTAGTATTCGGGCGTACTGCCCGCCTACTCTGCACGCTTACGATAATTTTCCCGTCTATTTTGACTGCAGTGGGATACAATAATAGGTTGAGATGGGGCTTTTTCCCCTTCACCCCCCTCCCATGACAATAAGTTGAGCCGTTGAGGTATAATTCTGAGTAGCGGGGAGACCTGTACATAATATTGATAATTTGGTAATAGGCCCCCTAGGCCTAGGCCTATTACAATACAGTATAGCCTATGTTTGCATTTTACATTCATAAATAGTCTACTTAGCTCAACTAATATACTACTGTAGTTTAGGTTAGGTTACGTTATAAGATATTGGTTTCTTAGTAGCCTAAATAGGCATCTGAAAAACAGTTCTCCCTGCTACTCAGGATTTTACCATAGACGGAAACATATCCGCGAGTGCACGACTGATGTAAACATGACGACTGTACGCCCGGATACTACATACTACATCCTTCCCGTTTCTTCTAACCATATCTTTTTTTATCCTTGATGTCTGTTTTTCTGAAGCCGATTCAAATATTGGCTGGAGTTCAAAATACCCAGCAAAACCCATCACCCCGGCACCTGCAATGAAAACGAAAAGGAGCCTAGGAGTAGGCTAGGCTCTTACTGCCTGTAAGGGTATAATCCTGTGTAGCGGGAAGAACTGTACTTAGCCTATATCTCAATAATTTGGTAATGTTACAATATATTTTAACATTTAGATTCATAAATAGGCTAGTCCACTAATATACTAGGTTAGGTTAGGTTAAAGATATTGTTCAGTGATTCTTAGTAAATGGGCATCTAAAAAACAGTTCCTCCCGCTACACAGGATTTTACCCCTGTAAGCTGTAAGGCTTGTGTTGAACGTACCCTGCCTGTGTAGGCTAGCTGTGTTGACATGGTGCTCGCGGTTACGTTTGCGTCCAATTATCCCACAAAGTACTGATACAGTATTAGCCCCCTGCTGGCAGCTCAGTTGCAGAGTAGCTGGCAATATAGGGTAAGGATGTAGTATTCAGGCGTGTCGCCCACTTTATTTACATTAGTCGTGTGCTCACGGTTACGTTCCCGCCTTTTTAAATACAAAAATTATTTTTCCCCTGCTGGCAATATATATGATGACGACAATAAGTCATGGCCCGACATGGGGGGGAATGGGGGATGGCCTCAACCTGTTCTTAATATCCCATGGCAGTCAAAATAGACTGGAATGTGATCGCGAGGGTACAAATAATGCAAACAAAGCGGGCGATACGCCCGAATATTACATCCTTACTGGAGCTAAGAAGGAGCAGAGCTGCACTACCAACCCCAGCCTGGTCCAGATATTGTATATGCTTTCCATAGAATCCATACACAGTAGTCTTATTGTTATGTTTACTTTGTTTTCCTGTATTTATACCGGTACCGGTAATTAAATTACAGTATACAGTATTTCATGTACGGTACATGCCTCGTGTTTCTTACTCTCCAGCCAAGCATCCCAAATTTAGTGCCTAATGATATTAGCACTTTAATGATATATTAGGTAATTATAGGGAATAGGCTTGCACCCTTATTTTTCATGTTTTTTGCTCCAGATTTTGAGAAATGAGTGTTTTCATGGTCTTAGTTATAATTCCAATGTGGGATACACGATGGGTCCCCCCTCAGCCACAACCCCCCACATGAATTATTGAAATCGTCATCTATGTTGCCAGCAGGGGGTAAATATTGATTATACTGCATAAAGAAGGTGTTTGTAAGCAGTGAGGATGTCTGAAAGAACTATGAGATTGATTGGAATGGGCGTTTTTTCTATTAATATCGGGTTTTATAAATGTGATCAAAATTATTTTCCCACGGTGGATTATACATGAGTACAGTATAAGGATTCCATAGACCTACATTGTCCCCAATAAATTATGTATAATAAGGCTGCGAGCCTATTCCCTATAAGTATCATATACTGTACCTGTATTATACAAGAAACACTGCTTGGGTTATTTTAATTAAATTCCTGTCTCCAGTATTATCAGGATGATGCTTAGTTTGGGGAAGGATGTAGTATCCGGGCGTACAGTCATGTTTACACTAAGCTTGCGCAGTCCCGTCAATTTTTACTTTTTTCATGTTATTTGACCCCTGCTGGCAATATATATGATGACAATAAATCATGGGTGGTTGAGGGAAGGGAAAGCCTCCCCTCAACCTATTATTGTATCCCACAGCAGTCAAAATAGACGGAAACAGGATCATGAGCGTGCGAGTAGTAGTGTAAACAAGGAGGGTGATACGCCCAATTACTACATCCTTACCCTTAGTTGGTTTAGGTGATATTTAGGACAGGTGGTTAATTTAGTGTTATGGTAGGCCTATTGATTTTACACATGGACATTTTTCAGGAGTGAGGACTGACGATGACTGATCCACGAGGCAGAGTGGTAATACAGCAGTGTGTGTCGGCCTCCCTCACACTGCCTGGGGGCGAGGGACAACAGCCAGAGCTTCTCGAGGTTAGTTCGTAGTAGTTATTGTTGGTCCCAGACTGTCTGGCCAATCAGTCCCAACTCTGGTAGACTAAAGCCGCCCCAGATGCTCGGGGCCCCCGGCCCCGAAGGGGCCAGGGAGAGTTGAGATCTCTAGAGGATGTCAACAGAATGGAGCGTAATGAGATGAGAATGGTGAGATGGATGTGTGGGGCCAGGCTACAGGATAGAATAACAAATGTTGAGCTGAGGAGACGTTTAGGTATAAAGAGTATTAGCGAGGTGATGCGTAAAAGTAGACTGGGATGGTATGGACATGTGGAGAGAATGGATGAACAAAATTGGGTGAAAAAATGCAGGTCTGTGATTGTGGAGGGAGCTGCACCAAGGGGTGGACCGAGGAAGACCTGGGATCGGACTATACGCGCCGATCTCAAATCCAAGAACTTGACAAGTGAAGCAGCCCTTAACAGGGTTGCCTGGAACGCCGCCATTAGGACAAGAGACTGAAACTGCACTTATGTGTGGAACACTCAGTCTTAAAATTTTATGTATGTATGTGTCTGAGAGGGCAGCTAGGGAGGGAACCATCAGCCCACGGGCTTGCACCCCTGGGCCAAGTCTCCCACTGTCCACAGCCCCCCTTGCAGTGCCACCCAATCGGGCGATCTCGCCAGCACCTAGAAGGAAAAGTAGTACAGTAAAAGAGACAGACAGAGACGGCTAAGGTAAGGTAGAAGATGCCAAACCTCTGGATTGGACCAGCCTTCACCCAGTCCTGAGTAGTAGAAGGTCTTACTGTACTTTGTTTTTAAACCCATCCAACCATGCATCGTACCAACAATTATATTTGTCACTCTTGTCATGCTGTTTACTCCCAGGTACTTTTGGCTCCACAAGCTTATGTTAAATTTGTTTATTTGTATTGGCTACACTAAATGTATCCGTTAATGGGCAGCTTCCTACTACTCCGGAGTTCAGGTCTTTCAACATGCATTTATTATATTTTAACTTTACAGTGCTTATAAAAGAACATCAGCCTTGATTGGCCATTTTCTTGTTAATATACAATTCTTCCTTTCTCATGGTTGTGTAAATCATATACTGTATATTATTAAGTGTCATAATCTAAAGATCATGCCACCCTTCAAATCAAGTGTGGCCTGGTAGTTTTATTTATGTATTGTATTAAAGTGTTGTGAATCACAAGACACCTTTCAGATAATTATTTTGACATTTATAATGATGCGTTATTTTACCACCATGCACGCCCTGCTCAAGAGCGGGAATAGGGAGGGTGCCCTGATGTTGCAGTGACTTCAGTGGACAGTGTCCACAGTTTGCTAAAGCGTGCCGTCCACCACAGCACTGTCATCCGACAACGCACACTGGCTAGCCTGAGCTTCGAACTCTCAATCTCTCGGTTTGCAGGCGAGTGCTCAACCAACTGCACTACGGCCTATAGAGTACAGTACTTTATTACATTGTTACCTTACCTTGATCTAAATTTCATCACTGTCATTAAATCAAGTGTTGTAATGGTTGTGTTAATTATGTGTTACTGTAACTTATTTAAATCTTTTAAGTTCCCGTTCAGAATCAGCATGTTATGGTAAAGATAATTATGTACCGGTACTTTTATAGTCAAATTGTAGTGAAAGAGCTAATCTAAAGTCAGTCCAACCCTTCAGTTCAAGTATTCTGTGATTGTGTTAAAGTATGTGTTACGGTACCATAAATTTCCTTCTCCTAAACTTGACCACTCTTTTCAGATCAAGCGGGGCATGGTAGTGTTTGTGTGTTTCCTGGACGGTGCCAGCGAGGACACCGTGGAGCGCCTCACCAAACACATCACCACCATCCGACTGACCGAGGCTGGCGAGGAGTCCAGTCGGCGGGTATCTGTGTGTGAGGCAGAGGGTGACGTGTTACTGATCCCCCAGGCCACACTAGGGGGCCAGGTGAAGGGACGCTCCATGCAGTACCACAACAATGTAGACAAGGTGGTGGGGGAAGGGCTTTACCGAGGGCTGTGTCGAGGGGTTAGAGAGGCCCTGGAGGCAGTGTCAGGGGGCAGTGTTAAGTGTGGGGTCTATGGGGCCAGACAGGTGCTTAATATGAATACTAATGGACCTTTTACTCACATCATAGAGGTATGAGTTATCATTTTACACTGACTAATACTGGACAGCTTTATTCTGCTAACAAAATATATTTAAAAATCAGAAGATCTTAATTAACCTGGGGCATTGTTAAGTGTGGAGCGTGTGGGGCCAGACAGGTGCTTAATATGAATACTAATGGACCTTTTACTCACATTATAGAGGTCTCAAGTTTGGAGGGTTATACAAATTTGAATGTGTACATCTATGTCCATTTTATTTGTACATCATAGGCCTCTATGATGAAGGGAAGAAGTTTTTGAACCAAGATTTGGATGGCGAGATAGAGGTGAAGTGTTTCCATCAAGGCTGAGTTGAGAGGGCATGTATTTGTTCAGTGTATCTGTTGTGAATGTGTAAGAAAACATTGAGGTACCAGTAGTTTGGTATTTTGATGAGGACGATGGACTGGACAGCTCAACCATTTGATCAATTCAAGCCGTACCAACTTCCCAATGTTGTCAAGTTGTGTTATATATTGGCATTGGTTTAGTTGTCCCTCGTAAATTGTAACACTAGTAATTGAGAAGTATTGGTTAACATAGTCTACTGATGGAGTGCCTGTGAACCCAGAAGATGTGGGATAAGATCTTATGCAAGAACTTAACGGTGATGTGACTGAATAGAGACACTGCAGTTGATGGTGACAAAAAAGCCACCATATATTAAACTAAGATAACACATATTAGCATGTTTCTAATCCTTTGAATTTTTTTGATCTCATTGTCTAATTCAAGGTAATATTTAGAATTCTTATCATCAGAAGTAGAGAGATTTATGCAAATGTGATGAATAAAGCCAGAAGTTTTCAGCATGTATACTAGCGACTCTATTATTGTACTCATATGTAGAGGTTTGAAGTAAGAAGAGTTAAATGCAATAGATTATCTAAAATATCAGGCACAGTTGAGAGCCATTGTTTCTTCCCACCTTTTGAGTTAGTAAAATGAAACAACTGTATCAAAATAGTGGGGGTGGGAAATACAGCAGGAGGGTTACAGTTCTCCAGATATTCCAGCTTTCAGTATCCTCCGCTTGGACTTCACTCAGAGCAAAGATGGAAAGGAATTTTGGGTTTTGACAGTACATTATAGTGATTATACACAAACTCAGGCTGTCAAATATGAAAATATTCCACACTAGTCCTAAAATTGAATCCCTTCATTTTGTCATAATTAGTAATTACACAAAGTTAACGTTAGGCTTTCCTGTTTGTATTGTCTTTACAAACATACATATATAAATACAGTACATACAGGTTTAAAAATTGCTTCATCTAGTTATAGTCCTGTAGTACAGTACAATAATGTCTTGCCACAACATCATATTATTACTGTGGCTGATGTTAGTACTGTATAGCGCTAACAGTGCCTCAGCAAGACTAAACTAAGTCTCCCTGCAGTATCCGCACTTCATCAGCCTTAACTATGCTACAACAAGACAGCAACAAGAAATTACTGTAACTGCTACAGAAACCTGAATGCACCACCAAAGTGGCGGCTGATGAGGTCGTCGCATCCCTACGCCAGCGAGATAAATGATTACTTCAGCCAGTGGCCTGCGAGAGCAAGACAGTGGGAAACCATGGGGTGCACCATTATGTTCCCACTGCCTTCACCACTCTCGGGAAAATATATACATAAAACAAGAACAAGGAAAAGTAGTAGAAGACACCAACCCTTACTCTGATAGATCCACCCCACCACATTAAACATTATATAAGAGGAGCGCCATGCGTCATCTTACGATCATAAATTCAAGCGTACACCTGCAGCCAGATAGATTTGGAAAGTGATGAAATGGTCAAAACAAGCAATTGCTTGTAAATATTCCTGTATTTCTTCTCATATTCATTCCAATCTTTAAACCAAGTTGCCTCGGTATTACACCCTACACAAACTCTACCAATTATCTCCTAATCCTTATCCCATAACCGCCACTGTGTACACATCATGTTGACTGAAAACATCTCTCTGTGGGTTACTCGACTAATGTAACAGGTGGCTGGACATTTGGACTACTCATACTAGTAGCTTTGTTTCATTTCATCTGACGGCAAATTGAATCCCTCAGCAACTAATTTCTCGATACTTAATGGAAAAATATAAAACTACTATGTCTCTGCATCCTATTAAGACCAAGTTTACATAATTAGCACCATATTTCACTACAAAATCTTCAAAATAACTGAGAGATCTTGATGGAAACTTCACAATTTACCGTCAGTTGAAAAGAAACAGAGTATAGTAGCTCCCGTCCAGTGACAACTCAGTCAATACCTGTACTATTAAGTTAGGTTAGTACAATACATTTACACTGGTTTGGTTGTCCATGGTTCATTTATTACTGGTTGAGATCTACTGGTTAAGTATTCTATTTGGATATATATACTAATGGCTTTTTTAGTCATAGTTATCTGAATTGATGATGGTTTAATTGTAAGTTTGTGCCATATGTCAAACAGTCAAATACAAATGTTATGTTAAGGAAGCTAATCTTGTTTTTTGTTACATATGTGTTAGTTTAATCTAACATATCACATGGTAAGCTTTTATCTCACACAGATTATAAGTAACTTTTTTTTGTTATGATAAATGTATAAGGTGGTAGATAATGCAGCTTGAAGTTTTAATGCATTTATGAGCATTTAGTTACTTCATCTCGGGTTTATTCATGCAACATGGTAGCTTGTACTTTTGAAGTACAGTATATTATTTTAATTAAAATGTAAAACTTGCAAACTAAACAAACTTGGGACAAGGACAATATAAAGTCAAATTAAATTATCAAAATCGCTATGTGGAAACAATGCTTACTAAAATGAAAATTATTAAATAAGAGAGTTATAAGGTAGCTGTCTAATATGTTTGGGGTACCTTACTCTATAAATATGTTTTGTTTAACCCACCCTATACAATAACGTCAAAAGCATTATAATCACCAGTTGTCCTATAAATCACCAATACATTACCTTTAGAAGCAATAGTGTTGGTACAGTATATTGCATGTCTACAGTACTGTAGTTATTGCTATTGTATATTGATTCAAACGCTAGTAAATTCCTCTGAATGAACTGGCGCTTTTTGAGATACAAGAGACCAAATTATTATTATTATTATTATTATTATTATTATTATTATTATAAGATTGTTTACCCAGACCACTGAATTGTTGGACAAGATATTAGGATAGTAAAAGTTGGTTATAGTGATATTTAGGACAGGTGGTGACATTAATGCAGTGGGGACTTTGGTGTTACTGAGTTTAGGTTACTCTACCTAGTTTAAGGGGGGTCACCTGCTTTTTTTTCTCTTTCTCTGGCTTCTATCCATTCGGCCCCATTCACCCTACTGTTTTAAGACGTTTATCTCCATCCAGGTGTCGATTTCTTCCTGGCGAGCGATAGCAAGCCAACATTGTATGGAGAAAACCTTCTTTGCCGGAGAAATTTTTCTATAAAAAAATGTACAAATTTAACCTGCTGTCAAAAAAATAAAAAATAGGCTGGTTTGCTACTGCTCGCCAGGAAAAAATCAACACCTGGCTGGGGATTTACGTCTTAAAACAATAGGCTAAATGGGGCCGACTGGATACAACCCAGAGAAAGGGAGAAAGAGAGAAAGAAAGACGAGGTGGGCCCCCTTAAAGACCCAATGCCAATATTTTGATACTATATATTGTTAATGCTTCAAATATATAACACCTACAGAATGGTCCTATTATTTTACCCAGTATTGAATAAGTCTAGCCATAAAACTATTCCGCGGGCCGTGGCAGGGTCAGTAGCGCATCTGACTGCTGATTGAAGGGTCAGCAATACTTGTCAATACTTTAAGCTACGTTAACTTGTTACTGATTATATTACATTTGGCATCTGGCATTATATAGATGGAGGACTTCTTAATTTGTCTATGTTGTTTCCTTACTAAGTTGTAATTATGTTTCTGAAATACAAAACTTTAAGTGAAGCAATAATTGTTTTGTAATTTTTCTTATGATTATTGATGCAGTTTTTAAACGCCATGCGCTCCCTTGATTGACAGGGCTAGGGCGTGCCCTTGTTACACGGACTTTACTGGACATTTACCACGAATCGCTAGACCGAGCTGCCCAAACTCTTGCTGTCTACAAATGGCACGGCATGGGATCAAACTGCAAACCCTACGGTCAGCAGTCAGACACGCTACCGACCATGCCATGGCCCGTGGCATGATTATGATTATGTACCTATATTGTCTCATTTACAATTTAATAGTGAAGCATTAAAAAAGAGCAAATGTTAGCTGGGCAGAAATTTTGAATTTAGAAACTTTGAATTTTTTACTGTACTGTACTGTATTAGAGTACTGGTATTTGTATCCATGATAAAAAAAAGGGGGAGATATTTTTGTACATGTATACTCCTCCCCCTCCCCCTCCCCCAGGGTAAGGGAGCCTTCATCTTAGCCTATGGTGGAGGAAAACAAGAATATGACCCACACATCCTACTCTACTGCGTGTTGTACAAGGCGACTAATGGGGGGATGGTGGTAGACTTGTGAACCAACAGCCATTACTATATAATAAAGCCATACTAAAAGCTGCTCTGAGGTTAGTCCTTCCTTCCCCCTCTACCCTGGACAGACGGAACGGGGGAGTTGGAAGGAGGAAGATGTGAGAGTAGTAGTAGTAGTAGTCATTCCCTAGGCTGCCTGGTAGAACAGCCCCGAGCTCCTAAGGAAAACCATGGCAGAGACTGGGTTTTCCCATAAAGTTCTCACGGAGTGTGTGTTGTGATGTTGGCGTAAGTGGTTGTGTGTTATGCAGTCTTCCATAATGTGTTTGATAGTGTGCGATGTTGTGTTACAACTCGGATAGGTGTCCTGGATGTGGGATTTGGGGAAGGTGAGGTAGACCTGGACCTGACTTCTCTTCCCACCTACCACTTGTCCAGGGTAGAGTGGGTGTAGGAACGACTAACCCCTGAGCAGTCTTTAGTGCTCCTGAGTGTACCTAGGACAAATGCTATAGATAGCTGGTCATATTCTGCCACCAAGACTGATTAATGAATAATGCTAATGAGAATAAATGGTGTTACCCACTTCAACCAACAATAGTACAAAAGGATAAATGATGCTCACCAATACACTTTATATAAACCTGTGTGAGTATTATATCATGTGGTTCATTCTTAGAACTTGTCCCAGGTTCATCTCTTAACAACTGTACCTCTCACATCATTCTAGCAGTCATAAAATTGTACAGTGGATAACAATAATTCCTGCATCCTCATCATTATATTTTTATTTTAAGCATCTTGTCACCTAACAATTATCCACAGAATCATCATTATGGCAGTTCCTCGAACACTATCACCATTGCTCTACCAACCGTGCCGTAGTGCGGTTGGTAGAGCACTCGCCTGCAAACCGTGAGGTCGAGGGTTAGAGTCTCTGGCCAGCCAGTGTGCTATTTGGTAGATGCCAGTGCTGTTGGTGGACAGTGCGGTCTAGCAATCTGTGGCAACTGTCTATTGAAGTTCCTGATACATCAGGACACTCACCCTAGCCCAGCTATTGAGCAGGGAGTGCATGGGGGTAAAAACTGCATCATCATCAAACTGCATTAGTCCTACAACCAACAACTGTATGATGACCGTCCCTAAAACCACCATCTTTGATTTCTCTCCTCAATCACCTACAGTATAACACATTTTGTAACGCCAGCTAGAGGCAAACAATACCAAACGGCACCTTGAAACTAAAATAGAACAGGGAAAACAAATTAATTTTTTCCAGTGTCATTACAATATACACTATAAATATTAGTTTGTATCTATTCATCATTACCAGTACTTGATAGTTGTTAAACCGACATTAATTAGAACATAAGTCTGAAACCATACTTTTTATAGATCAATCAGTCTTTAAAGTATGCATGTACAGTTCCCTGCATTTCTACCATACCCAGGCTCATCAGCTTTGTTGAAATCTAGCAGTGTTGAGTTGATATTGTATAATCTAACAGAGCTATGTTTGTTGGTATTGCATAGTTAATTAGAACAATATCTATACTCAATCAGAATGGCACTATTTCACTAAAATTAAACAGCCCTGGTAAAGGCAGAAGTGTAGGTAACTATAGTTTTTTTATGTATGAAATAATAGCTGTTCACCATACCATCTCTACATCCATCTATTAGCTTATCAAAATTATATTTCCTCGAACCACTATTGTCATCATCATTTCCTTCCTCTTTATCGTATCTGATATATGCTTAGAAGCTATCCATAGAGTCATTACCACGGCATCAACGTAACATTTCATCATCACCTAGCAATCATCACCACGACAATCCCTCAAATCACCATTGCCATCATTACTTCCTTTCTCGTCGTCATCATCTATATTATCCTTTCCACTGCAGCAGGAAGTAACTTTAGCAATACATCCGTCCTTACAAGCAGTGTGACTGTCAGAGCAGGCCAGGTAGCAGGTTTGGAAGGGTTCGTGGCAGGTGGGGGAGCAGCGGCAACAGGTCAGCTCAGTGGAGTAGCAGATCATACGGCAGACTAGCTTGATTAGACCCCTGCGTGCGCACTCAGTCAGGCAGGCTGGGGCTACTATGTCCCCGCAGGCTTTCAGACACCTATGGGTATAAGGGGTTACATTAAGTTAGGGAAGGGTAGGTTTGGTTTGGTAGTTACCTGGGGTCTTGAGGAGATCTCCAAATGGGGCCCTTTGGCACTCTCTTGAGATACAGTATGTACTAAAAAGGGTTTGAGGGAAGGGGAGTGGGAAGGTGGATGAACAGGAAGGGGAAAGTTGTGGAGGAGTCTGAAGGAAGAGGAGGGGTTACTGAGTGTTTAAAGGCGGGCAATGTGGAATGTTTAATAAGAAGTTGACGGGATTCAGTAGACAAACACAGAATGATCCAATATAAGCTTAGGTAATGATCATAGCAGAGGTGGTTGTACCTGTGTTCTCTGTTTCTGACGGAGGTGACAACAGCAGTGGAGATGTCTGTGAATCTCTGGAGCAGCCTGGAAGTGGCAGCTGCTTCACCATTGGTCACCTGGGGTGATGGGAGGGCCGACACTGACACAGGATTGTCCAATAGGCCTTCAACCTTGTGGAAGGTGGGAAAATAACTGAGGTTGGGAAATGTATTCATAGGACACTACTGCATAACACTATACAATAGAGCTAGCTTCGGCCCCATCTTCGACAGAAGAATTTGTTCAAATACTCATCACCATGCCAAAATTGACACTTTAGGACAAGTCAGTAAATACAATCTTACCCTTACATATTACACATCTATCTATCTATTGCCTGAAGCTGTGATCCCCGAAGGGGTGGCCATTATTACACATACAAATAGTAATTTGTACTCCGTAATTGATAAATTTATGTGTGTTTGTAAGGGTGAGCTTATGTTGAATTCTCCTCCCAATAATTAGTGTACTGTATTATGTATGTAAGCAATCATATAGTTTAGCGATGCATCTATATATTCTGTATAAGCATTCATGATAGGCTAAGCATATACTATATATATAGAGTCTCACCTGTTGACTTGAGACACTCGTCATCATCTGGACAATGACAACCTAAATAAAGAAAGAAGAAATATTTGTTTTTTATAGAAGTACCGGTACTGTACATATATAGGCTACATACATTAATTTAAAGACCAAGTGCTCCACACAAAGTGCGGTTCCTTACGTCCTAATGGCGGTGTTCCATGCAGCCCTGTTCAGAGCTGCCTCACTTGTCAGGTTTTTTATTCAAGATCAGACTGTATGGTCTGGTCCCACATCTTTCTTAGTCTACCCCTTGGTGCAGCTCCCTCCACATTCACGGACTTGCATCTTTTCACCCAACTTGGTTCATCCATCCTCTCCACATGCCCAAACTAACCAAACCTGCTGCTATGTATGTCATCACTGATACTCTTGAAACCTAACAGTCTTATTAGCTCATCACTAGATATGCTATTTTGCAGTTTGGCCTCATACATCCATCTCGCCCTTCTCATCTCGTCTTGTTGCGTTCCATTCTGTTGAGATCATCCACTTTGACAAGCCACGGTTCTGATACATTAAGCGTATACCATTCCCTTCAAAAGGATAAAGAGTCTTCTCATGGTCAGAATTGACAGCAGCTCTAAAGAACACTGATTGTTGTAATAACAATAGAAGAGTGAAAGAGGTGAAATATTGCCGTGTGTAGAAAGAGATTGTAGGGAACAAATAAGAGGAAATTAGTTGATGAGGCAAAATGCTTTTGACTCTACTCTTTCAAGAAGTGCGGTATGGGTGGAACGTCCCCACACATGCGAACATTACTCTATACATGGGCGCACTGTGCCCCTATACAAAGCAAGAAGCTGTGCGGGGATAAAGAACTCACAGAGACGGTTGAGCAAACCAAACTTCTGGAAAACTGCTCTAGCAGGAGTGGTAATATGATCTTTCCAAGAAAGGTCGGATGAAATAGATACACCAAGAATGTTGAGAGAAGATGAAGGGTTGATTTGTGTATTGCTGAAGAATAATTAATAATCTTATGGAATATGGTGACAGGTAGATAGGAGAAATTACGTCTTGGAGGCATTGAAAGTAACAAGATATACTTGATAGATCAGAAGATAGGTATGACATAGCCCCATCCTATGAGTTTTGGAGTAATTACATACTAGATTATTGTGAAAAACTTGTTGAATAGTGTAAGGTAGAGTCATCAGCATATGAGTGGATAGTACCAGAGGTACAGTTGAGTTCATTCGTAAATATTAGAAAGAGAACAAGAGACAGGACAGAACCCTGAGGAACACCTGAGTTGATATGTTGAGGAAGTGAACGATGGCCGTCCACAACTGCAGCTATGGAACGGTCAGAAGGGAAATTAAAGACAAAGGTACAGGTTCCATTTAAAGGGGGATGGGCGTCACGAGCCGTGACATCAGTAAAGCGTAAGCTGCTGATCAAAGGGTCGGGAGGTCAAACCCGCTCTGTCAAAATGTTATTGGTAGATGTCCAGCCCTGGCAACTTGACCTAGCAATTCGTGACAAACGCCTAATGTTCATGGCCACCCCTTCACGGGAAGAAGGTGGCCCAGAAAAACTGGTTTTTGCCTGGCGAGCGATAGCGAGCCTGTAATTTAGAGGAACTGGCCTTCGGTCGGGACATTTTTCTATCAAAAAAATTACAAATTTATCTTGAAGGAGGGTCTTGGGCAGGTGTATTTTTTATGCTTGATGGAGGTCTAGGGGGAGCAGGGCTTTCCCGCCCTTAGAACATTCCGACTAGAAGGTCCCGCCCGCTCAGCTTAGACCTTCCCACCGGAATATTTTGGGCGGGAAGAGCCAAGCAATCAATCCATCCTTGGCTGATTCCGTTCTCTTAGATTAGACCGTCCCGCCCATTTGTATGGTACACAACCTCAGCTGATCTTGCCTAAATATGCAATGCAAGAGCCTGTAGCCTTGAAATTCGTAATTGCAGCATAACCTTGTGTGTATATGAATGACGATTAGATTAGAACACACATATATATATATATATATATATATATATATATATATATATAATCAGAGTTGGGCAAGTTAAGCTAATTAACTTAACTTTTGCCGATTAACCAACTAAGTTAATTAACTTTTAACATAGCTAGTTAATTTTGTAAAATTAATTGACTTAAAACTTACTTGAAATACCTTTCAAATTGATTGGGTAACTTCAATTAATTTCTGATTAATTTTCCTCTACTTCATATTTCCTACTGTGTGTGATGGGAGTATTGGAGAACTGAGCAATGAAGTAAATTTTACAATCACATGCTAATTTATACTCTAATCCTATGGTTCTGTTGGACCTTTGTCCCTATTTCCGTTGTCTGTCTCTTGTGGTGGATAAAATAGAGAGAGAGAGAGAGAGAGAGCGTAAAATAATATATTACTCTGATATATTTCTATATAAATTTATTATTTAGTGTAGGCCTATTTGTTCTAATGCAAAAATTAGAAAACTCAGACTGTGAGAAAGATCTGGGTGTGTTTGTTAGCACTGATCTGAAGCCTAGAATATTGTGCAATGTACAGTATAAGCATTCATCACAAGGTAAACAAGATTCTCGGGTTCATCTCTAGAGTGTGAGTAACAGAGCTGCTGATAATAATTGTATTGTATATTACTATTTGTTTTATTTGTTTTATTTTGTATTTGTTTTTGTAGCAGGTTGTATTAAATAAGCACAATGTACACCCTAAATAATCATACATTTGTTACACAGCATAGTGAGTCACTAGTCAGTCACACTTCATGTCACATGCTTAGTTATAAACATAGTTAGTCACACCTAATCAGTCTGGCATTCAAGTTATATGTTTATTTAACATTCCTATTTATGAAAACACAGCCGCGTGCACCCAGTAACATTTCCATCTTGCTTTCATTAGACGATTTTAGTTATCTTAAAAAGGAAGGACTTCCAGGGGAAAACAAAAAGTTATTTGATAATGCTTGCCTCTTCGATTCATAGAGATACTTCCTAAGCTAAATACAGTTGTCTGTTGTCACCCAGAATAAATGAAAGAAAGGCATCCATGTGAGAAATTATAACTTCGTACCACATGCAACTTTATTTTTCCACGACTGAAATTGGGAACGATTGTAGACACCAATCGAGTAGGGCAATACCCAGGAGAGGCCTCTTAGGCATGTGATAAGGAGTTGCTGGAACTCCGGCTTTATTTGTCTGGCTTCCCTCAGTGTTTCTATTTTTGTCTCAACTACACAGCTGGCTCTCTCAAACACCTCCTCCTATTCATTTCACTACACTAAACAAGCACATCACACTTCTTTCCAATACACACAAAATAAAATAAAATAAAATAGCAACTATCACTTTTAACTTTGAGAGAGACACTTGTTACAGGTAGCTTTTCCTTTTGTTTCTTTCATACCCATAAGAAAACATACCTGGCAGCTTCTAAAAATACACCTATAGATGGATGTTGTGGTTTATGATATGCTGCCTCCAATCTATAGTTGTTTTTATTAAGCTGACGAGAAACTGACTAGTCCCCATCTTAACTCTTTCAAGATCGGGGGGGAGGGGTCTTTATTTCTGTTGTATTAATTGTATTTTTGTATTAAGCTTGATGGGGGTCTAGGGAGCAAACTAAAGACCTCCCCTTTACCCATTCACAGTCAGTTACTCACATAGTTTGTTATTTATACACAGACACACACACAGTCAGTCAAGCCCACACCCAGTCATACAATCACACTAAATCAGTCAGTTACAGAGGGAGTCACATCCAGTCAGTCACCCAGTAGTTCGTAGTATGTTAGTCAGCACTCACCCAGACATACAGTAACACCTAATCAGTCAGTCACGTTCAGTAAATTACATATATAAAGCAACATAGTCATTCACATGCACAGTCATTCAGTCACACAGTCAAGCACAGATACATGCATTCAGTCCATAGACTATGATTCAGTCACACGGTAAGTCAATTACAGTAATTCACAGTAAGTCAGTCTCAGTAATTCAGACAGTCAGTTACAGTAATTAACAGTCAGTCATTTGCAGTAATTCAGTCAGTAAGTCAGTCACAGTAATTCATTCATTCAGTCAGTCACAGTAATTCATTCAGTCAGTCACACTAATTCAATCAGTCAGTCACAGTAATTCAGTCAGTCACAGTAATTCAATCAGTCAGTCACAGTATTCACAGTCAGTCAGTCACAGTAATTCAGTTAGTCACAGTAATTCATTCATTCAGTCAGTCACAGTAATTCAGCCAGTCAGTCAGTCACAGTAATTAACAGTCAGCCAGTCACAGTAATTAACAGTCAGTAAGTCACAACAATTCAGAGCCAGTCAGTCACAGGAATTCAGTCAGTCAGTCACAGGAATTCAGTCAATCAGTCATAGAAAATCAGTCAGTCAGTCAGTAACAGGAGCTTACAGTCAGTCAGCCAGTCACACAATTATTATATTTAACATAAATAATATATAGGCCTATATAATATATACGGAATCTGTCGATCTACAGGTAATTAATTACAGAAAGAGTGCTTAATGTCCAATAACTTTATTAAAAAACAAAATTTCGAAAACGTGAAAAACTAATTTTCTCATAATTAAGTTATGCATCTTGTGTCCAAATTTCAGCCCCCTAGCTCAAAAAATGCAAAAGTTACGGACATGTAAAATTTTGCATGGAAAAATTCGATTTGCGGCTAAACCAATCGGAATTCGAGGCTGATATTAAAATCCCAACAAAAATCCTTTACCAAAAATGGGTAAAATGTCGCGGTAAATCGTTTGCGACAGGTTAGAATGTCGTAGCTGCAATATTTGAGGGCGTGATTTTGGGCGGACGGGCGGGCCAGAGCTGAGTTCTCTCTCAACCCTCCCCCTCCCCCGACCTACCCTACCACCACCACTCACGAAAGGTCTGGATTTACCTTTGGACTATATAATTATTTATTATTATATATTATTTATATATCTTTTAATTAAGTTTATCAGCTGTATTATTTATTTATTTATTTATTTATTTATTTTATATAATATATAATATATATATCGAACGTCCCTTGATTTCGGCCCTGTCACTCTTTGAAATCTGGGGGAGGCACTCGCTGCAGGCAGTTATGCCTTTTGTCTCCCTCATTCACATAGAAAAAAAAATAATATTTATTTGTGAGTGTGGGTGGATGTTTCTATTATATATATTAACTACTAATTAGTGTGAGTTTACTGTGTGACTGACTAACTTCATTTACTTAAAGTACAAGTACAAAATATTTATAATATAATCATTCAACAAAAACAATATGATAAATACACAATACAACTGATAAACAGAAATAAAAGATATATAAGTGTTAAGCTATAATAATATGAACAATCAAGAATACTATTATGATCAATAAATAATACAGCTGATAAACAGAAATATATATATATATATATATATATTATAAAAGATAAATACATAAATATATAAATAAATAAATAAATAATACAGCTGATAAACATAATTAAAAGATATATAAATAATATATAATAATAAATATATAGTCCAAAGGTAAATCCAGACCTTTCGTGAGTGGTGGTGGTAGGGTAGGTCGGGGGAGGGGGAGGGTTGAGAGAGAACTCAGCTCTGGCCCGCCCGTCCGCCCAAAATCACGCCCTCAAATATTGCAGCTACGACATTCTAACCTGTCGCAAACGATTTACCGCGACATTTTACCCATTTTTGGTAAAGGATTTTTGTTGGGATTTTAATATCAGCCTCGAATTCCGATTGGTTTAGCCGCAAATCGAATTTTTCCATGCAAAATTTTACATGTCCGTAACTTTTGCATTTTTTGAGCTAGGGGGCTGAAATTTGGACACAAGATGCATAATTTAATTGTGAGAACATTAGTTTTTCACTTTTTCGAAATTTTTATTTTTAATAAAGTTATTGGACATTAAGCACTCTTTCTTTAATTAATTACCTGTAGATTGACATATTCCGTATATATTATTTGTTTGTTATCAATCAATATGTTTTACCCCAGAGTAGGCTACCCCAGTGAGTAGCCAAACAAGACAGAGTCCCCAAGTATCGACTCAGCCTAAAATTACACCAGTGCGAAAGGTGTCATATTAAGTTAAGAGTCCACAAATATAAACTCTATTTATATTCCCCAGTGAGTAGCTAAATACCACAGAGTCCTGCATTTTGACTCCGATTTTTATCTAGGTTCTTATGAGAGTTCCTATATATATTGTGTGAGTAAATTCAAGATAGATACAGCTAATATATTCCTAGTCCAATTGCGGATCCTCGCCCGTGCTCGGCATATTTATGCTTTAACTATTTATTCACGTATAAGCATTAGTATTGTTAACCTTAGGAGTATATAAACTAAAACTGTTCATAAATATACTCAGTGTTATAATGTTGCCCTTTGTTTCTTCTGTGCATGTGTTGTGTGATTTTGAATTATCCAGTTAAATAGAACCTACCAAATCCAATCTAAAAATCTGGTAAAAACTCTGGTAAAACAATACTGTGTATATATATATATATATATATATATACCACCTTCTCTACGTAGGGTACGTAGTGCCTGCCTTGCAACACAATCCCACCCCTACTCTGTGCAACTCTCCAACCCAAGAGTGAAACGCTATTCTCAGACTTTCTTCTATTCAACTGCTGAGCTCTGGAACTCTCTCCCAGAATCATTCTTTCCCTCTTCTTAAAGAAACTTAAATTGCTTCAAACTCTGTGTGTCCAGGTATTTTAGCTCGAACGTCCCTTGATGTTGGCCCTGTCACTCTTTCAACTCTGGGGGAGGCACTCGTTGCAGGCAGTTATGCCTTTTGTCTCCCTCATTCACATAGAAAACAAATATTATATATATACTGTATATATACAGTATATATATATATATATATATATATATATATATAAATTATATATATATATATATATATACATATATATATAGATATATATATATATATTTTTAGTTTCCTCCGTAGACTTCCATCAAGCTTAGAAAAACACTCCCTAGACCCCCCTTCTAGATAAATTTGTACATTTTTCGGTAGAAAAATGTCCCGGCCAAAGGCCGATTCCTCTTAAAATTGCAGGCTCGCTTTCGCTCGCCAGGAAATAAGCTCCACCTAAATGGCACGAAATGTCATAAAATTTACAACGAAATGGGGCGAAAGGTGTTAAAATCGCCAAACTAATGGGCCGAACGTCTTATAATCTCAAAACTAGTGGGGCTAAACATTAGGGAGAAGGGGGTCCAGAAAAACGGTCTGCCTCCACTTAATGTGAAAAATATAGCCTAGTGTTAGCCAGATAGGAAACAACCATAGAGTAACTCACAGAGAGGAGGAGGGTTGTGGGCGACATGGTGGAGGGCTCAGGATGAAATGACCTGACTGACTGTGTGTGTGTGTGTGTGTGTGTGTCATGGAGGAAGATGTGCGTGTTCGTGTATCTTCGTGTATCTGTGTGTGTTCCTGTATCTGTGTGTGCCATGGATGAGGCTGTGTGTTTGTGTGTGTCGTGGAGTAGACTGTTTGTGCTCGTGTATCTGTGTGTGTTATGGAGTAGACTGTTGGTGTATGTGTCTGTGTGTTCGTGTATTTGTGTGTGTTCATGTGTCTGTGTGTGTTCGTGCATCTGTGTGTTCATGTGTGTGTGTTTGTGTGTATGTACTCAGCCAGTTTTAACCCTTTGAAGATTATGCCGCATTTTGACAGTTTATTCTGGCTATCATTATACTAGGCCTACTATCTGTAATTTAGCAAGGATCTGTGGGAATTATAAGGGTAAAGACTCTCTCAATGAACCCTCTGTCTTCTAAATACCCTTCCTAATCTGAATAAAATCGTCTATTAATAGGCTATACAGAAACCCGAAAAAATACTCAATCGCATCTTGAAAAGGGTTATGTTACCAATCCATCAGCCATTTCATTTGGTCAATCCTTTTTTTCGGATTCGGTCAAATGGAACTATTTTTGGTGTTTCATATTATGTAGTATTTATTATCCGGTTAAAACTTGAATATTTGTACCGGTATATCTTTGTATATCTGCATTTTTGTTTTATTTTGCCTCTTTGTATATTTGTATATAAGTAAACTGGCCAAAAGAGGACATCATCATAATAATAATAATAATAATAATAATAATACCGGGTAATATGTATTCAGTTAGCATTTTACAATGTTGGTACCACATAGTATGTTACAAATAGCCTATGGCATGTTACATGTAGGCAACGTAAAAATGACATGTACCAGCCTTGCATAATTCCAACTAAGGATAGCCCAATAAGGCCGTTAGGCGTATTTCCATTGGGGTCCTAGTTTGAAATTCGTGTTGTAATTAAAATGTAAAACTTGCAAACTAAACAAACCAAAATTGGGACAAGGACAATATAAAGTCAAATTAAATTATCAAAATCGCTATGTGGAAACAACGCTTACTAAAATGAAAATTATTAAATAAAAGAACACAATCCACCACATAGGGTGTACATCACTACATGAGCAAGTTAACGAGAAATGTCTAATTACCCCATTCAGTAACGGCGACGTCCTATATATTATTTTGTGGCAGCTATTAGACGATGTCATTCAGTTTAGGAAGGCCGTCTATCTATTAACCCATTCAGTACGTCTTATTTATCATATTCTGGTGACTATTTGACGATTGTATTAAACTTAGGAAGGATCTCTAGCAATAGGAAGGCTACAACCTATCTCAACCAACTCTTTTAACTACCCCAGATCCTTCCTAAGCTGCATAATATCGCCCTAAATTACCTAATATAGCAAGAATATAATATAACACACGTCGCTAGTACTCAAAGGGTTACTTAAAAGGCTACAGACTATCTCAATTACTCCCTTTCCTAAGCTTCATAAAACCGTGTAAAATAATGTTGCTGAACTCAAATAAAACAAACTTCACCGGTACAGTTATGGGTTAAGGGGAGAGGGGTCATTTTTCTGGTAGGCCTACCCCCTCTTCCTCATGTTTAGCCCAGTGGCGGATTATTAAGGGTGTATTGGGCCCAGGGCTGTGAGATGGACTAGCCTTCAAAGTTGTTTTCATTCATTGGAATAATGCTACAGCCTACAATGCTCATTGCTCTACATGACGGACAGGCTGCAGGGGAAAAAGTAGGCTAGGCTAAATGTACACTGGATGACCGAGTCTAACTTAAACGATCTAAATTATGAAAAGGTCAGGCAGCAGCAGCCTAGGCTAGGCTAGGCCTATCCCCTAAATAAGCTACATGATCCCAAGATTATTATAAGAATCAATATGAATATAAAATGTAGCCTACATAGGCTAGGCTATTTGCCATTTTTGTCTTCATTTTTGCCAGACTTCATACACTCAATAATCTCAATATTGAATATAGGCTATATCTCCGATCTGCTTATATTTGAAACATTTATTGTCAATTTGTCTTATGTTTAGCCTACTTTTGATCACGTTAGGCTTCAATGCATGCATCACAGATATATATATTTCACAAACATATATTGTCTAAACCTACCTTAATAAATGTCATGAAGGCAGAACTTAATAGTTGTACACAATTCAAAATAGCCTGGCCAAAAACAATAAGAGGTGGTACTGGCACGAAACACTATACAAAATAGCCTGTTAGCTGAATCGCTGTGATCACCAATGTTGACGGTGGCGACGTGACTAAAAATATTTAGCTTAAAGTTGATGAGAAAATAAAGATTTAACTGAAGAAAGATCGTGTTCGTTTTGGTATTAACGTAAAACTGCATAAATATTTGTATATGCATTAACATAATAACATTGACAAAGGACTAAGAGGGTAATACCAAAACATTTACTGACCATTCTCAGATGTTGACGATATAATAGAAAACCACTTTCAAGGGGCAACTTGCCCTGAGGTTAAAACAAAATTCTCAATATTCATGGGCCCCTCTGATGCTTGGGCACAGGGCTACCACCCTATCGAAAAATATAGGCTACACATTTATCTTGAAGGAGGGTCTTAGGGGTGTATTTTTAAGTTTGATAGTGGTCTAGGGAGGAAACTAAAAAAAAAAAGTAATACAAAGATACATAAATGGGCAAATCTATGCGCCTATCCACCCTTAATTCAGTGACTTATGTTGCCTCTGAATCGCCTTAACTTATGGCTTTTAAGAGTACCCGGGCCCAGATGTTACAGAGGAACAATACAGTAACAAAGTATACATATGGTAGTGGGTGAAGTAGGGATAGATATATTCGGCTGTAGGCAGTGTTTGGAGGACAGTGATAATAGTGGGGGAGGGGGGAGGGGTACAGTTATTAGGGCGGATTACGGAAGAAGTCACGCAAACCCTCTTTCCAGTTAAAACAAAAGTAAATGAATATATAAATAAGTAAAATAAATACAAACAAAATACTGTACTATGGTTTGTCAGGGTAGAGATTCCCGTTTTATTATATTTCAATTCTCCCTACCAATAAATGCCCTACAGTGGCCGATAGAGGCGCTGAACGCAAGGTTAATTACCGCGGTGCATTGTGGGAAATGGGCGACATCGCGGAGCTATACACCCTCCCTCTTCTTAAACAATTCTATAATATATGCAGTTAGTCGAAATTTCTGTAGCCGACACATACTTTGGTCTATGCATACTTTTTGTTTTATACATTTTAAAATCACCCATATTCATAAATAACATATTTACAATATAAAATCAGCAGGTATTTTCGCGCCAATTTTGTTAGGATAATAAACTGTAAATCAGCTTATAATATGTTTGTAGTCATTATCAGCTGCATATGGACTTTCCCTTTATTACTATACTATATAAGCACTTAGTGTAGTCGTATACTGTATAATAAAAACGTGTAGAATCACACAAACATTGAGATAAACTGCATGTCCTAGGTGTTGGGTATAGTGATGTCTACAGTCATAGCCCTGGCACTAGTTCAGAAGCATCCACCAGAGGTCTCAAAGGAATTGTTGGTAGGGAGAATTACCTACAATCATCTACATTACAAGTCACGCAAACGAATCATTCCGGCAACTCGTCTACGGTTTGTCAGGGTAGGAATTAACGATTTTTCAACTCATTCAGTACCGGTGACGTCCTTTTCATTATACTGTATTCTGGTAACTATTTGACGATTCAATTCAGCTTAGGAAGAACGTCTAGCAATGAAAAGACTTCAAAGCTATCTCAGTTAATCCTTTTGACGATCATATAACCATCTTAAGCTTCATAAAATCGTATACATGTACAGTAGGCCTATAGATGAAATCAAATAAAAAGGACGTCACCGGTACGGTAGCGCTAATAAGTTATGTCTCAGCTGTTATGTTTGGCTCGCTCTGTGCTGTATTAATGTCTGTCAGATGTTGAATAAGGTGTGTAGGTGTAGAAACATGTTTGTATATCTTACTCGAAATGAAGAAATCCTGTTTAGATATTGGTGATACAAATTATAGAACAAAATATACCTGGTGCCGAGACATCACGTATTAGGCCGACTGTACACACAGGGATAGGTAACAATAAATTAGAGATGCTAGAGGATTCAATATATCGTCCTTGGAAAATAAACCAAGTGTAGTGGTGTGACTCTGCCTGTATGTGATAGACTAAGGTAACGGGATACACCTTAAGAGATTATGGCCTTGGTAACAGACTCTAAGGTGCCGTAAGTGAGACTAAGGTAACAGGATACACCTTTAGAGATTATGGCCTTGGTAACAGACCCTAAGGTACCGTAAGTGAGAGACTAAGGTAACGGGATACATCTTTAGAGATTATGGCCTTGGTAACAGACTCTAAGGTGCCGTAAGTGAGAGACTAAGGTAACGGGATATACCTTTAGAGATTATGGCCTTGTTAACAGTCTCTAAGGTGCCGTAAGTGAGAGACTAAGGTAATGGGATATATCTTTAAAGATTATGGCCTTGTTAACAGACTCTAAGGTGCCGTAAGTGAGAGACTAAGGTAATGGGATATATCTTTAGAGATTATAGCCTTGTTAACAGACTCTAAGGTGCCGTAAGTGAGAGACTAAGGTAACGGGATATACCTTTAGAGATTATGTCCTTGTTAAGAAACTAAGGTGCCGTAAGTGAGAGACTAAGGTAACGGGATATACCTTTAGAGATTATGGCCTTGTTAACAGACTCTAAGGTGCCGTAAGTGAGAGACTAAGGTAACGGGATATACCTTTAAAGATTATGTCCTTGGTAACAGACTCTATTTATTTATTTATTTATTTTTTATTTTTCTATGCTCGGATTCTGTCGCCAGTCAGCCACCTCCAGGTATGGGGTATGTGCAAGAGTATATACATACATACACACATTTATCTGTCTATCGGAGGACAAATAACAAAGCCATAGCAAAGTACATTTTATTACATTAAATTAAGTAAAGGTAACCTGTCATAATAATATACAATGAACAATTTGTGCATATGTAGCCTACACTAAGTACAAACAAAGAGTACAGCCAACTCATTTAATTCGCAGTCTCAGAATATTATCTTGGTGGATATCTTATGGAAAAAACAAATTGCAATACATAGAATGGAAAATGAATGAATCAAGATATATATACTGTATAAGCGATACTGTTTCATACAGCAATCTGAAAATTTATAGTTGCAGAACTACGATTTCTGAAAGACTGCATATTAAGCGAGCTGATTGTACAGTCAACTCGTTTAATCCGCGGAGTCTCTGAAATTTTAGTTATGCAATTATATTTATTCAGGTTGTTGCAGGAAACTATATTGCATATAAATGTCTTAATTCAACCCTTTTCCATTTCATACATTGCAAATTTATTTTATACATACATTTTTAAGCTTTTCATAAGCCTAAACAATATTCTGAGACTGTGGATTATACAAGTTGACTGTACATTCTTAAGTTAATCCCTGTACAGAGGTTGACACTTGTAATCCTACACTGTAAAAATAAAAGGCATACAAAGGGTACAAATGTATAGTACAGTACGTACAGTACAGTATATATATAGCAGCATTGGGTTTATTGATAGTGATTGACCTTTCTTCGTGTTATATTAGATGGGCTTATTACTTCCAATATACCTATAAAGGGGTAGAGTATTGGACATTATATACTGTATAGTTACCCTTTTAATACTCCTATATATTTAACGTGTACAGTATGTTGGCTTATACCTAACTTATTAATCTTATAACTAACGCCAGACAATTATATGCAGCTTAGATGTATGACTTTTTGGAGTGGATTTGTTGAAGCCTTAATATAATCACAATCTACATGTGTTTAATTTATTGTTTTATATTAATTAGGCTCATTATTATCACATTTTGGAATTTTTGGCCAAGGCTACATTATTTTTCACAGCTCAAGAATGACCTCAAATTGTTTAAGTTCAAGATTTAGTTAGTTAAAATAGGACTTCAGAGGCTATCAACCCTTCTGAATTATTAAGCCAGCACACTGTAAGTCAAGAATAGCGTCAGGACTGGAGCCCCTTATCGAGAACCCCAGTCCCTTGTTCCAGAAGTAGCCTACAGTTCTCAACATATATAAGGTCACATCAGTTCGAATCTTTGAACCTTTAAAGCAAAGTTCTGAAGCCTTTGGCCTATAATAAAACATTGTATTGTTTCGTTTGCGTTCGATACTGATTCAAATGGGTGCGTCGCGGTATACTGTACAATATGTTCTTAACTGTACAGTCATGAACCATAAAACCTGTACACATATGAGTAAGGTTGAAGGCTACCCAACATAACATTAATACATTTCTAGCACCAGGCAACAAAGGCCATATGGCAGAAGGCTACCCAAGTGTTCTAATACTCGTCCACAGCTAAGGTACTGGTTTGCCTCAGCCACTTCACATGTAGTTCACTGTGGGGGAGCCTTCAACATCACACACTATAATTTGCTTCAACATCACATACTTTATTTAGCTTTAACATCACACCCACCCACCCTCACACCACTACACACACACTTGTTATATATCTTCAACATCACATACAATATTTATCTTCAGCATCACACATTTCATATATCTTCAACATCACACACTTTATTCACCATTACACATACTTTATTCAACATCACACAATTTAGTCAACACCACACACTTTATTTGATATCAGACACTCATTATATATATCTTCAACATCACACACTCCCCCTCACACTTTATTCAACATCACACACTTTACTTATCTATAACACAACACACACACACACTCACTTTATT
This sequence comes from Paralithodes platypus, assembly GCA_032716605.1. Lineage (NCBI taxonomy): Eukaryota > Metazoa > Arthropoda > Malacostraca > Decapoda > Lithodidae > Paralithodes > Paralithodes platypus. Next base: position 31,959,488 of record CM064522.1, on the reverse strand, counting down.
TATCTTTAACATCACCCACAAACACACACATTATTCAACATCACACACTCACTTTACTGTATATATCTCCAACACCACACACTCACTTTACTGTATATATCTACAACACCACATACTCCCTCACTCTCACACACTTTATTTAACATCACACACACACACACTTTATTGAATATCTCACACTCACTCACACACTTTATTGAATATCACACACTTCCCCACACTCACTTTATTCAACATCACACACACTCACTTACTCACACTTTATTCATCAGAGTCGGTTACCAGAGGCCATTAACCCCTTATGGATTATGACTCCTTTGGGCACTTGATTCTGGCTATTAATTTATATTATAATGTAAACTTGCAAAATAAACAAACCAAAACATATACGAACACAGTAAAAAGACAAAATAACTAATCAAAATCGCTATGTGGAAACAACGCATAAGTAAAATAATAATTTATAAATATAAGAACACAATAAAAGATTGTATACTATTTAGGAAGGATCTGTGGGAATGACATGGGTGAAGAGTAGCTCAATTATACCTCTGACTTCCACATAATAATAATAATAATAATAATAGTTCTTAAAGCTAGCGCATGCTAAGCTAGTTAAGGATAGCTCAATAAGGCCGATTAGGCGTATTTCCATTGGGGTCCTGTACTACTACCCCATCCCTTTGCTCATGAGGGATGGTAACGACTCAGTGCTTGTGAAAAATCTTTAATGCGCCGAGCGTGGGCGCGAACCCGGGCCTTCTGGGTGGAAGTCCGAGACGCTAGTCACTACACCAAGCGAGCTGCTTCCTAATCTCAATAAAACCGTCTAATAATAGCCAGAATAAACTGCCAAAACGCGTCATAATCCTCAAGAGGTTTATAGAGGTTTAAGGGGAGAGGGTCATTATTCTGGTCCCCCTTCCTCATATTTAGCCCCTTTAGTTGTCAAAATTGAATATGTCCGGCCCATTAGCTTGGCAATTTTAAGACCTTTCGTCCCATTTCTTTGTCAATATTAAGACTTTTCGTGTCATTCAGGTGTCGATTATTTTTCCTGGCAAGCGATAGCGAGCCTGTAATTTAAGAGGAACCGGTCTTCGGCTGGGACATTTTTCTATCGGAAAATGTACAAATTTATCTTGAAGGAGGATCTTGGTGGAGTGATTTTTTAAGCTTGATGGAGGTCTAGGGAGGAAACTAAAAAGATAATAAAAAGATACATAAATGAGCAAATATATACGCCCATCCCCCCTTAATTAAAATGTGGGGTAGAGTTGCTTACTAGAGATCATTAATTTTCCACACCTTTTTCCATAAACATTTTTCAGACTCTTTACTCAAACGCTTTTCATAGACCTCCCAAATTACCCGGTTTAACCCTTTATGTTCCAGCGACGTCTGTTAAATTTGTATTCTAGGTATGTTTAGATGATTTTATGCAGCTTAGGAAGGATATATGGTAGCTAAAAGGATTAATTTAGCCTTTTGTTTGTTAGACGTCCTTCCTAAGCTGAATACAATCTTGTAAGCTCGTTATCATAAATTGGACAAATTAAAATCTGATGTTTGTAAAAATATGTATTACCATGATAATAGTTATTTACGACGTACTATATTAGCTAAACACTAGGTACAGTTAAACTGATATAATATTTGTAAATATATGTACTATACGTTTATATTATTGTGTGTATATATATATATATATGGATATATGTGTGTAATTAGTTATATAATCTTACCAAAATACATAATAGTCTGCATATTAATCATATAATTACAAGACAAGAACATTCCCTGCTAATATACAGTACATTCACCTCTAATAAATTTGTCAACATACAAACCTGATCACCAATACCATTTCGTTATTCTGAAACAATACATCAAACATAGTATATATGGTAACACTATTGTATTCCCATAATACTATCTAGGGGTCAAACTGGAGTAATATTGTTTGAAGATTTGAATGGATATGAGAAGCCATGCAAGCAAATTAACATGGAATAGCATTGTCTTGGCCATTTTATCACCTTCAAAGAATATATTTAGAAGTATATACTATTATGTTATCTTTACAAATACAATAATAAAGCCTAGAAATAATGGCCTTGGCTTTCGTTTGACACTCTAGTACTGTCTAACTCTTCCCATAATGAAAACAAACATTATAGTCACTGTCTTAAGGTGGTGCCACACAAACGATTATTCCGTCATTTGTTTTACGGGCAATTGTCGTCTGGCAGCTTGACAATATAAGTTCCATGATAATTAAACTATCTAACACAATGTACCTTCGATCTAGCTGCCAATTCCAATGCGAAAGAGCCTCAGAATAGTACGAGAAAAAAACTTGCTCATCAAAAATGACCTGAAATGCGACTCCACCTTTAGATTGTACACACAGTCAACATAAAAAAATCGCCTGCAACCTTGATTATATGTGGTGTGAAATCCAGGGTGTCAGAGCAGAGGCCCTTTCCTTTCTTTCTAGTTATCATTACTAACCCCTTCTGTATCGGCGGCTTCTTTTTAAGTTTATTCTAGCTATATTTAGATGATCTTGTGCAGTTTAGAAGGATCTGAGGTAGTAAAAAATAGTGAAATGAGATGGTTCCAGGCCTGTTCATTGCTAGAGGTCCTTTTTAAACTGAATATAATCGTCTAATAGTAGCCAGACTAAAATTTAAAAGACGACGCCTGTACAGAAGAGACTAAACATACAGAGGTCAATACATGCTTCACAGTTATTATCATGTCCTTAGAAGTGGTAAAATGGCCTAACAAACGCAACTTCATGTATGTGTTTATATTCTCTTACATAGTCATCTTAACCCCTTCAGCACCATGACGCCTTTTAACATTTGATTCTGGCTAAAATTAGATGATTTTATGCAGTTTAAGTTTATTGAGATAATATTTACGCATTTGAGTCGTATGGGTTCTTAGCTGCTAGTGTTTGTGTGTATGGTATCAAGCTACATGACCACGAGTCAAAGCGGGTGGTGGTGGATGGAATCTGATTCCAAATGAAGCCACTACTTTTAAGCTCCTTGGTGGCCTAGGGGTTAAGGTGTTGGAGTGCTGCACTACTTGCCTGGGTTCGAGCCCTGGTTGGGCCATATCACAAAACTATTAAACTAAAGAAAATCGTCTAATGGTAACCAGAATATGATGAAAATTATGTAATGGTGGTGATGGGGATAAGTGACTAATAAACATTTTTTTCCTCGACTGTCATCATGTATTAATCAAAGCCTGTGACTATACCCTGTTCCAAATAGGTAGACATAAATCGTGAACCCTAACCTCTGTAACTCAAAAAGGGCAAGAGCAAATTTCCATACCTATTTCCTGGCTGGCCCTTCCCATCTGGTTATTAGCTCGATTACTCTAGCTGTTTGTTAGTTGTAGAGGTCAATGTTCAAGCGTTTTGGATTACTCATTTGGAACAGGGTATAATATATACTATATATTTCACATTTGTAGAATTGCCAAGTTAAGGGGTTCCTTGAAGATTATGACACATTTTGACAGTTTATTCTGGCTATCATTAGACAATTTTATACAACTTAGGAAGGATCTGTGGGGATCAGAAGGGTAAATAGTATCATAATTAACCCTCTGACTTCCACATACCCTTCCTAATGTGAATAAAAGCCAGAATAAATTGTTAATACGCATCATAGTCCTCAAGGGGTTAGTGTTCTTTCTAGATTTCAAACCCAAATTATCATCAAGGTTTCGGGCGAACTATTAATTTGGACTGTACGCTCGACCTGTCTATCTTCCTGTCAACTGTGGAATGGAGTGATGTAATAAGGCAACTCGGGTGACCTTGGGGCTGATTATATCATAAAACCCTGTTGGCCTAGTGAGAGAGAGAGAGAGTCAGAGTGAGAGTGAGAGAGAGTAAATAAACAGACTATCTCCCTCCACATCTTCCCGTTATGAGAGAGAGAGAGAGAGTGAGAGCGAGTGGGGGAGGGATACCTAGATTTACATAGATACATGGATCACACAGACCCTTCGATCCCAGTGGGGTGGTCAAAACATTAATTATTATAGTAGAAATAACAATTAGCCACAATTAAAGGACGGTGTAAGGAGAGGGTAGCTAGAGAGTTGGGAGTGGGGAGCCCGAGGAAAGGAGAAACACTGCATTACGTAAAAAAGGAAAAAATTCAAATCAAATTACCCTTGCAATCCCTACGAGAGAGAGACAGAGAAAGAGAGAGATAGATAATCTGCATTAGCTATGAAAAAGATAATTTATAGATACAGTTATACCGACGTCGCTAAGATACAGAAATACAGAGGGAGAAGAGGAAAGTGAGCACTCCTCCTCGCCATCTCATGCGAACCGTCACGTGTTACGGGAGAGGTCGTCACTGGTGGTCCTGGAGCGAGGGGCCCTAGGAGAGTCGTCCTCACTCTCGTTCTCGCTGTCCTCGAACTCGTACTCGTGAGGCTGTCCGGGCTTCAACACCTCTCCGCCCTTTTCCTCCCACTCGCTGAACGACCCGCGGTAGATCCTTGATATAAGGAAGGCAGTTATAGTCATATTACATGTGAAGGAGTACATGTAGCTCCTCGATATAAGGAAGGCAGTTATAGTCATATTAAATGTGAAGGAGTAAATGTAGCTCCTCGATATAAGGAAGGCAGTGTTATAGTCATAGTAAATGTAGCTCCTCGATATAAGGAAGTCAGTTATAGTCATATTACATGTGAAGGAGTAAATGTAGCTCCTCGATATAAGGAAGGCAGTTATAGTCATAGTAAATGTAGAGTAAATGTAACTCCTCGATATAAGGAAGGCAGTTATAGGTACAGTAAATGCGGAGGAGTAAATGTACGTCCTGGATATAAGGAAGCAGTTATAGTCATAATAAATGCGAAGGAGTCGATGTAGATCCTCTATGTAAGGAAAGCAGTTTTAGATATGGTAAATGGGAAGGAACAAATGTAGACCTTGCACATAGAGGCCAGGCCATAGTATAGTCTATCTATTTACGTATGTATTTACTTATTCTCACCTGGCGGAAAAGGTAATCCTTTAGTTACACTTCGTAGCTTACTCGATACTTAATAGAAACATGAAATTACTATATCTCTACAGTGATGTGATACCATGTTTTCATAAATAACAGTATATATTTTTGCTACACCATCACAGTAATTTGCGGAGTAATCTATGTGGGGACATGATAAGTATCATTAGCTAAACCAAACAATGTCCACCAAATTGTTCACGAAAGACACAATGAAGAACAGTAGACACAGGCACAAAATTTGTCTGGGTGTTGGCAGTTCAGCAAACTGTGCCTTCTGTCGACGATAATGGGACCCGGCCTATGTTGCTCCATGGGTTTGGTTACCCCATTAACAGTCGGGTTTCTCGCGTTAAAAAAAAATATATATATATAATATATAATTATATACTCTATATATATACTGTAAATTGCACAGCATGAGTCAAAATTCAGTATCCACAATTGTAAATAGTGTCCACAAAGATACCTACCTGTGTCTCTTGAAGCCCTTAGCCTGCAGGAGGTCACAGGCAGTCTTGGACCTGACACCAGTTCTACAGCACACCACCAGGGGCGCCTCGGGATTCGGCTTGTCAAACCCGTACCGATCACGGAACTTTTCGTCATCCAGGTCACAAGCCAACTTAATCTCCGTCACTGTGGCAACAAGGAAGTTGTTGTTGTTATTATGTAAATGTAGACATTGGGAATAATTTGTTAATGTAGTTTTATGTTTATAACCCATATAATTGCCACCATTTTAACCTTATGCACTTTAACCACCAACTACAATATCTTTATATATGTATATGACCATAAATCATCATATCTATTCATATTTATTGACACTCATTTATTATCACACCCAGTCAACTATAACTTTCACTATCTTAATACACATACGATAATTATAGGAGTTAATATTATCTCATATGTGTATACGTAATGTTCGGTCTACAATCCATCCTGTGATAAGTACAACCTTCTAAGCATCCTTCCTGCCTGCTACCTAAGGCAACAATAGGGCCGTGTTTCTGGTCCCCCTTCTCTATAGTGTTTAGCCCCATTGTGTTTTAGATTTAAGACGTTCGGCCCATTACTCTGGCGATTTCAAGACTTTACGCCCCATTTATTTGTCAATATTAAGACCTTTCGTGCCATTTAGGTGTCGATTTTTCCTGGCAAGCGATAGCGAGCCTGTAATTTTAAGAGAAATCGGCCTTCGGCCAGGACATTTTTCTACCGAAAAATGTACAAATTTATCTTGAAGGGGGGTCTAGGTTTTTTGTTTACAGCTTATTGGAGGTCTAGTGAGGAAACTAAAAGAATAATGACAAATATATTAACAACAAGAAAATAAACCAGCCCATCTCCCCTTAAGCTCTCTCTCTCATAACTCATACTCTCAATCACTTAGCTCGCACACACTCATTTTACAGAAGTCCTCAATCCTCATACACAGAGAGACTTCAGTACCCATTTATAACTTGCATAACCAATGATCTAGCCACAGTACCTCATACCTGTATCTTGAGAAGCATATTACAATAGTGTTCTAGTATTTGTATGAACCATGTATTCAGTTATTATGAGCTATTCAAGAGATTGTAACCAACCTCCATAAAATCGTCTAATGATAGCCAAAATAAACTGTCAAAATGCGTCATGATCTCCATAGGGTTAAGCTATGATGGACATGTTTGACTAACCAAAATGAGGCAAGATAGACAACATAGATTATATTTATATAATTTTCTTTCCCGAAAAGTAACCTATCTGCATTAAATCATTAACAGATAAGCACAATAATATATTAAATTGATTGAAGACCTTTGTTTTTAAAAAAGCTGGATAAAAAAAAAAGCTGGATATTAAAAAATCTGGATAAATATGCATAGTGATAAACATCAGATAAAAACAGTTTATTAGAAGATTGACAGCTAGATAAGACGAGAAACATGCATTTGCAGTCAGATTTTATCGAGAGAGAGAGAGAGAGAGAGAGAGAGAGAGAGAGAGAGAGAGAGAGAGAGAGAGAGAGAGAGAGAGAGAGAGAGAGAGGAGAGAGAGCGAGAGAGAGAGAGAGAGAGAGAGAGAGAGAGAGAGAGAGAGAGAGAGAGGAGAGAGAGAGAGAGAGAGAGAGAGAGAGAGAGAGAGAGAGAGAGAGAGAGAGAGAGAGAGAGAGAGAGAGAGAGAGAGAGAGAGAGAGAGAGAGAGAGGAAACAGGGAGGAAACAGGCAGAATACAGACATAAGACGGCAGACAACCTCCCCCCCCCCCTCCACCCACCCCCACACCCCCACTCACCAGGTATACAATGTGACCCTGGTATCTGTCCGTTGGTGCAGATCTCGTTCCTGCTACGGACATCGATGACACACACGTCCTGAAGGTTGCTGGCTAGTTCGTCGTACGTTATTTCTGAGGAGGGAAGAACGTTATTATTATCATCATCTTGGAACATTATTATCATCTGCAAACTTTATTATTACCATCTTCGAACGTTATTATTATTATCATCATCTTCGAACGTTATCATTATCATCATCTACGAACATTATTATCATCATCTGCAAACGTTATTATTATTATCTGCAAACTCATTATTATCATCCTCGAACGTTACTTGTATTATCATCTTCGGCACACAGTACAAAAATAGGGGTTTAACCTTTTCAGCACTGGTGACGTCGTTTTTTATTTGATTGCAGCTACATAAAATCGGCTACCGGTATCAATAGCCAGAATACCGAATAGAAACTCGTCTCCGAATCTTCTCTAATAAGGCTTAAGGGGAGGTTTTTAGTTTGTTTCCTACTCCTCTAGCAATCTAAAAATGTCACCCCCTTGACCCCATTTCAAGATAAATTTGTACATTTTTCGGTAGAAAAATTTCCCGGCCAAAGGCCGGTTTCTCTTAAATTACAGGCTCGCTATCGCTCGCCAGGATAAAATCGACACCTGAATGGCACGAAAGGTATTAATATGGGGTGAAAGTTCTTAAAATCGCTAAACTAATGGGGCGAACGTTTTATAATATCAAAAGCAATGGGGCTAAACATGAGGGAGAAAGGGGTCAAGAAAAAAATCCCTCAAGTGGAGATCTCCCCTTAACCCGGACCTCGTTATCAGGCAATGACAGTTATCAATCTATCAGTTATGTACGGTATCTATCAGATATATTCATTATCTATTGATTATGTTTTCTATCATCTCTTCCCCTTTGTCAATATAATAGGGGTACCGGTACTTAATTAAAGGGTAAATAATATGTTCATCGAATATTACCCTCAAAGGATTCCTTTCTCCCTCATGTTCAGCCCCATTAGTTTTGACATTTTAAGATGGTCTCCCCATTAGTTTGGCTATTTGAAGACCTATCACCCCAATTTATGTCAATTGTAAGACCTTTCCTGCCATTTGGGTGTCGACTTTTTCATGGCGAGCGATGGCAAGCCTGAAATTTGGAATTGAAATTTGGGATTGTAATTTGGCCATCGGCTGGGACATTTTTCTACCCCAAAAATGTACACATTTATCTAGTTGGGGGGGTATTGGGGGGTATATTATTATCTAGTTGGGGGGTATTGGGGGTATATTATTATCTAGTTGGGGGGGTATTGGGGGGTATATTATTATCTAGTTGGGGGGGGTATGGGGGGGTATATTATTATCTAGTTGGGGGGGTATTGGGGGGTATATTATTATCTAGTTGGGGGGGTATTGGGGGGTATATTATTATCTAATTGGGGGGTATATTATTATCTAGTTGGGGGGGTATTGGGGGGTATATTATTATCTAGTTGGGGGGGGGTATTGGGGGGTATATTATTATCTAGTTGGGGGGGTATTGGGGGTATTGGGGGTATATTATTATCTAGTTGGGGGGGTATTGGGGGGTATATTATTATCTAGTTGGGGGGGTATTGGGGGGTATATTATTATCTAGTTGGGGGGTATTGGGGGGTATATTATTATCTAGTTGGGGGGGGTATTGGGGGTATATTATTATCTAGTTGGGGGGGTATTGGGGGGTATATTATTATCTAGTTGGGGGGGTATTGGGGGGTATATTATTATCTAGTTGGGGGGGTATTGGGGGGTATATTATTATAGCTTGGTGGAGGTTCGGGTGCAAACTAAAAACCTTGCCTTAAGGGGAGATTTCCACTTAAGGGATGTTTTTCTTGACCCCCTTCTCCCTCATATTTAGCCCCATTGGTTTTCTAATTTTAAGACGTTCGCCCCATTATTTTGACGATTTTAAGAACTTTCAACCCATTTCTGTTAATTTTAAGACCTTTCCTGCAATATAGGTGTCGATTTTATCCTGGCGAGCGATAGCGAGCCTGTAATTTAAGAGGCTTTAAGAGGCTTTCAGCCGGGAAATTTTTCTACCGAAAAATTTACAAATTTATCTTGAAAGGGGGTCTAGGGGATGTAATTTTAAGTTTGATGGAGGTCTAAGCAACACACTAGAAACCTCCCCTTAACCTCTTCACCACCAGTACGTAATATTCATCATATTCTGGTTACCATAAGACGATTTTTTTTAGTTCAAAATCAACCTCTACAACTCTAATGGGTAAATACGACCTCAATAAACCCTCTGAATAACATAGGTCCTTCTTAAACCGCATTAAATCGTCAACTTGTAGCCAGAATCAAAGGTAAGAAGGCGACATGGTGCTGAATGGGATAAAGGTATATTGGTGGTGTAAAACCCACCTAATATAAAGACACACACAAAAGTATGTCAAGTAATCAAAGTTAAAGCCACTCTAAATGTAACAATCTGATATTATTTAACTTTATTATAAAACTAAATATAACGGTACACAATCATATATTCAGGCATACTTTGTCATTTGTGATCTAGTGGTTTCTGAGGTAAATCTGTGTAAATATGCAACCACATAAAATGAGAGAGAGAGAGAGAGAGAGAGAGAGAGAGAGGTGTATTACGCATCAAAGAGGAGATTAGTGTAGTATGGTGAGCCACATTTGCTGTCAAGGTCACCCTACATCTGTATACTAACTGCTCACACTGATATATGTATATGTATGTGCTGTGTATATATATATATATATATATAAAATGGCACCTTTTTTATATAACCACCATTGCCATCATCATCACCAATCACAGTATCACCAATGTAATATCAGTACATGGTCTATATACACAACTATATCAGTACATGGTCTATATACACAACTATATCAGTACATGGTCTATATACACAACTATATCAGTACATGGTCTATAAACACAACTATATCAGTACATGGTCTATATACACAACTATATCAGTACATGGTCTATATACACAACTATATCAGTACATGGTCTATATACACAACTATATCAGTACATGGTCTATAAACAACTATATCAGTACATGGTCTATAAACACAACTATATCAGTACATGGTCTATATACACAACTATATCAGTACATGGTCTATAAACACAACTATATCAGTACATGGTCTATATACACAACTATATCAGTACATGGTCTATATACACAACTATATCAGTACATGGTCTATATACACAACTATATCAGTACATGGTCTATATACACAACTATATCAGTACATGGTCTATATACACAACTATATCAGTACATGGTCTATATACACAACTATTCAGTACATGGTCTATATACACAACTATATCAGTACATGGTCTATATACACAACTATATCAGTACATGGTCTATATACACAACTATATCAGTACATGGTCTATATACACAACTATATCAGTACATGGTCTATATACACAACTATATCAGTACATGGTCTATATGCACAGTACTCTATAACTATAGTACATGGTCTATAAACACAACTATATCAGTACATGGTCTATATACACAACTATATCAGTACATGGTCTATATACACAACTATATCAGTACATGGTCTATATACACAACTATACTACATCCATTAAAGGTAGACTAAACAAAATTTACCACTAACCTCTGTAACTAAAAAAGGGCTAGAACAAATGGGCTGTATATATCCACCCCTATTTCCTGACCGACTCTTCCCAAATGGTAGTAAAATGAGCTCGATTATCCTAGTAGTTAACCCATACAGTACCAGAGACGTCTTTTTCATCCTATTCTGGCAGCTACTAGACGATTTTATTCAGTTTAGGCAGGACCTCTAGCAATATGTAAGGCTTCAAACTATATTACATCACTTAACTCTTTTGACTACCATAGATCCTTCCCAAGCTGCATACTATCGTCTAAATACAGCTAGAATAAACAATAACACACGTCGCTGGTACTCAATAACACACGTCGCTGGTACTCAATAACACACGTCGCTGGTACTCAATAACACACGTCGCTGGTACTCAAAGGGTTAATGTGTTATAGAGGTTAAGGGGAGATTTCCACTTGAGGGACTTTTTTCTTGACCCCTTTCTCCCTCATGTCTAGCCCTATTGCTTTTGAGATTTTAAGACGTTTGCCCAATTAGTATGGTGATTTTAAGAATTTCCGCCCCCATTCTGTCAATTTTAAGACCTTTCGTGCCATTTAGGTGTCGACTTTATCCTGGCGAGCGATAGCGAGCCTGTAATTTAAGAGTTATAAACAATGCCGGGGCATTTTCTACCGAAAAATTTACAATTTATCTTGAAAGGGGATCAAGGGGGTGAACTTTTAAGATTGCTGGAGGAGTAGGAAACAAACTAAACAAAATACCTATAATGAGTGGAGTATAGTACCACTCTCTCTCTCTCTGTACTGGGGCCATACATTCGCTATCACTATCAGAGCTGTAGGGTTCAAGGTATAGAGTACTCTATACCTTTGTAGGGTTACCGGGTAGAACTAGCACCGGCATGCTCTCACGTGGGTTAGAAACGTGATGCACTCTACACTACTACTACCATCACTACTGCTACTACTACTACCATTACTACTGCTACTACTACTACCATCACTACTATCAACAATTTATACTACCATCATTACTAATGCCATCACTACTGCTACCAACACTACTCCTATCACTACTACCAACACTACTAGCCTACCAACACTACTAGTCTACTACCAACACTACTGCTATCACTACTACCAACACTACTAGCCTACCAACACTACTAGTCTACTACCAACACTACTGCTATCACTACTACCATCACTACCACCATCACTACTACCAACACTACTAGTCTACTACCAACACTACTACCGACATTATTGGCTTCTTGTTTCACCTGGCTGGAAATAGAACATCTTAGCAGGTGCTTAATCGATACTTAGTGGAGGAATATCAAACTATTGCGGAACTGCAATGTATCAACGCTGTTTTCATAATTAACACCACAACTGCAATGTATCAACGCTGTTTTCATAATTAACACCACAACTGCAATGTATCAACGCTGTTTTCATAATTAACACCACAACTGCAATGTATCAACGCTGTTTTCATAATTAACACCACAACTGCAATGTATCAACGCTGTTTTCATAATTAACACCACAACTGCAATGTATCAACGCTGTTTTCATAATTAACACCACAACTGCAATGTATCAACGCTGTTTTCATAATTAACACCACAACTGCAATGTATCAACGCTGTTTTCATAATTAACACCACAACTGCAATGTATCAACGCTGTTTTCATAATTAACACCACAACTGCAATGTATCAACGCTGTTTTCATAATTAACACCACAACTGCAATGTATCAACGCTGTTTTCATAATTAACACCACAACTGCAATGTATCAACGCTGTTTCATAATTAACACCACAACTGCAATGTATCAACGCTGTTTTCATAATTAACACCACAACTGCAATGTATCAACGCTGTTTTCATAATTAACACCACAACTGCAATGTATCAACGCTGTTTTCATAATTAACACCACAACTGCAATGTATCAACGCTGTTTTCATAATTAACACCACAACTGCAATGTATCAACGCTGTTTTCATAATTAACACCACATTTCTCTACAAATAGTTCGTAATAGATTAATAATAAAGATGGGGACATAGTTACATACCGTCAAATGAAAATATAGAGTATACTGCCACTTTCAAACTTACTTTAATCATCATCAGTACTACCACAACCACCATCATCATTATTCCTAATATTACAATAATCATTAAGTAACTGAAGTAATTTGATCAATATTATCAAGAAGGTTAAGTATATCTTGAATAATGCATGTATGTATATACTTAGGCACATACCCCATTGCTGGAGGTGGCCGACACGAGACAGAGCCCGAACAGAAACAACATTTAAAGTTCCTATTCTCAGGGTCCGGGACCACTTTCGCGGTTTCTCGCCCGTTTCTCTATCTCGTTGAGTAGGAGAATTATACAAGGGGAGGAGGATTTCTATCCCCCTGCCCCCAGAAGGAAAAGTAGGACAGGAAAAGAGACAGACAGAAACAGCTAAGGTTGGGTAGAGGATGCCAAACCTCACTCTGTATAGGACCAGCCCTCACCCTGTATTGAATAACAATTGTATATAGGCTAATTGTCTTGTTTGTGGAAGTGACCTAAAGACCCACTTACATAACATATCAACCCTTACTTGTTTTATTAACCCGTTCAGTACCGGTGACGTCCTTTTAACTTTACTCTGGCTACTGTTAGACCATTTTGTTCAGTTTAAACAGAGCCTCCAGCAATTAACAGGCTTTCAACTATCTCACTTAACCCTGTTTACTACCTCATATCCATTTTAAACTGCATAACATCGTCTAAATATAGAAAAAATCAATGTAAATTGACGCTACTTGAATTATGTTTTGGGTAACAAAGGCAGATATAATTTGCTTTTCAATAAATAGTATTTATAATATATATATATATATATATATATATATATATATATATAATTATGAGTGTGCTAGAGATCATGGCATCCGAGTGTGCCAACTGGGGTGTGTTAACCCCTTGAGGTTTATGACGCATTTTGACAGCTATTATTAAGATTATATTCAGTTTAGGAAGGGATTATGGGAGTCAGAGGAGGGTTACTTAATATAGTCTTTACCCTTTTGCTGCCCACAGATCCTTACTAAGTTGTATAAAATTGTATAATAATAGCCAAAATAAAAAGTCAAAATCCGCTATAATCCTCAAGGGGTTAATTGATATGTGTGTCTGACTTCCGTATATTTGACCAAGAATAACAAACCATATACTTCGATATTGGGTAGTAAAACCGCCGGAAAACTGGCCGTGTGACGCCGCCTATAACCTGTTCCAAGAAAGTAGGCCAACACTCTTGCACATTAACCTCTGCAACTCAAGAAGGGCTAGAGCAAATGGGCTGTAAATCTCCACACCTACTCCCTGGCGGACCCTTCCCAAATGGTAGAACTATTAGCTCGATTACTCTAGTCGTTTGTGAGTTATAAAGGTTAATGTTCTAGAGTGTTAGCCCACATATAGGCCACAATGGTAAAGATGCCAAGGTCGCGTCATATGTGTGGCGCATGCTAGAGTATAAAGCCGGTATCACACGAGAGCTTTTATAGTCAACATTCGATGATCAACATTTTTCTGGCAACATTTCTGGAATATTTGGCACTGGTCTCGGAAACTAGACTGATGATAGGTGAATTTAGGTATCAGAAATATTTGTGTATGTTAACCTCATAAGCTGCCAGACCAGTGTTGAAGATAAATGTTGAGGGAATAAGCGTTTGTGTGATACCGGCTTAAGGGGAGATAGTTCACTTTTTGGGCGATTTTTGCATATATTCATTATTTTTCTAGTTTCCTCCTTAGACCTCCGAAAAAAAAAAAAAAAAAAAAAAAAAAAACAGCCATTAGATTAATTTGTACATTTTTCGGTAGAAAAATGTCCCGGCCGAAGGCCGATTCTTCCAACATTACAGGCTCACTTTCGTTCGCCAGGGAAAAAATCGACACCTAAATAGCACGAAAGGCTTAAATATTGACGAAGAAATGGAGCGAAAGGTCTTTCGAAGGTTAAAATCGATTAACTAATGGGCCAAACATCTTAACATCTGAAAACTAATGGGGCTAAACACGAAGGAGAAAGTGGTCCAGAAAACCGGCCCATCCCTCCTTAAGGGGGCATCACACCACACACTTGCCCAACAACTTGTTTACGCTACAATGATCCAGTAGCTTCTGAAACCAACTTATTTAAGGTGGGGGAAGGGTTTATTCATTGCCATTGGTCGATATATTTATTTATTGGACGAAGGCCAATTCCTCCTATCGCTCGCCAAGCAAAAATCGACACCTAGATTGCACGAAAGGTCTTAGAATTAGCAAAGAAATAAGGCAAACAGTCCTAAAATCGACAAACTAAAGGGCCGAACGTCTTAAAATCTGAAAAGTAATGGGGCTTAACACGAGGGAGAAGGAGGCCCAGAAGAAAAAAAACCCATTCCCCACATGAACGTCCATTCTGATAACTTAGCTCGCCAATACCGGAGCCAAATATTCTCAAAATAATGCCGACAGGAAATGGCTGACATGAGAGCTACTGTGACACCCCCGCCCCCCCCTCCCCCCCTTTGGCTGTTTACCTCACGTGTCTCTGTTGCCAACCTCGATTCTAACCTTTCAGTACCGGGGGGCCTCCTCTTCGTTGTTATTCTGGCAACAACTGTTAGACGACTTGTTTTATTCAGCTTAGGATGGACGTCTACCCGTTAACCCATTCCGTACCGGTGACGTGCTCTTCGTGATATTCTGGCAACTGTTAGACGAGTTAAGGACGTCTACCCATTAATAGGTTACAGACTATCTCAATTAATCCTTTTAGCTACCATATATCGCTTTCATATTCGTCTAAAATTCTAAATGTACCTAAAATCCAATACAAAATACGTCACTGGTACTAAAAGGGTTAATCGTGTTATTTTCCTCATAATAATCGCTGACACCAGACTGACAACTTAACCCCTTCTGTACCGGCGACGTCTACTTAATTTTACTCTTGCCATATTTAAACAATTCTGTGCAGTTTAAGAAGGACCTGTGGTAGTAAAAAGGTTAAATGAAATACAGTAGTTCGAAGCCTGTTAATTGCTGGAGACCCTTTTGAAACTGAATAAAATCGCCTAATAGTAGCCAGAATGATGCTAAAAGGACGGCACCGGCATTGAAGAGGTTAATGAGGTAAAGTTTGTAATTAAATATATCACCTAAAATCGTCTAAAGTTTGCCAGAATACAGGACAACGAAGACTGATCATAAGCATCGGATAATACAGGTAGTTTGTATTCACCTTAAACAGTACCGTAATTGCCTTTCCTAATTGAATAAAGGTGTTTTATGATAGTGAAGGTGAATCAAATCTACCTTAATTATAATATTCCTTAAGATAATTACTCGTTTACCTGTAATCATGAGGGGAGGGGGGAGGGGGGAGAAAAGGTGAGAGTGAGAGTGAGAGTAAGTGTGTGTATGTGTGAGAGTGAGTGTGTGCATGTGTAAGAGTGAGTGTGTGTGTGTGTGAGAGAGAGTGAGTGAGAGAGAGATTGTGAGAGTGAGTGTGTAAGAGAGAGAGAAAGAAAAACAAAAGTGAGAATGAGGGTGCAAAAGTGTGTGTGTGTGTGTGTGTGTGTGTGTGTGTGTGTGAGAGAGAGAGAGCTTGGGCGTGTGTGTGAGAGAGAGAAAGAGGGAGGGGGAGGATTTACACACATGCCGAGTTGTGTGTGTGTAGGTTGCCAATTATTTCAGCATCACCTGTTGAGATATACAGTATACCTTCATGGTATATAAATACTATCTAACTCCCTCTCTATCTATCTGTCTGTCTATCAATCTATTTATCTATCTATCTATACCTTCGTGTTATATAAATACTACTTAACTCCTCCTCTCTCTCTCTCTATCTGTCTGTCTATATAGTTATCTATCCATCTATCTTTCTCTCTATCTATCTATCTATCAATCTATCTATCAATTCATTTATCTGTATTTATCGATCTGGTTCACACAAAACACAAACACACACCTATCATAAAAACAAAACACACACACACACACACACACACACACACATTCCGGGTCCTTGCCTGCCTACAAGAACAATAATAGAAACACAAATCCATTATACCACTTCGTTTTACCCATACTGTACCGGTGACGTCCTTTTCATTATATTCTGGCAACTATTAGATGATTGTAGTAAGTTAGGAAGGACCTCTAACCATGAAAAGACGACAAACTATCTCAATTAAGCCTTTTAGCTACCACAGATCCTTCCAAAGCTGACTAAAATCGTCTAATAGTAGCCAAAATAGATGGATAAATACGTCACTGGTACTGGACGGATACATTAGCTACGTACCGTATATACGTCACTGGTACTGGACGGATACATTAGCTACGTACCGTATATACGTCACTGGTACTGGACGGATACATTAGCTACGTACCGTATATACGTCACTGGTACTGGACGGATACATTAGCTACGTACCGTATATACGTCACTGGTACTGGACGGATACATTAGCTACGTACCGTATATACGTCACTGGTACTGGACGGATACATTAGCTACGTACCGTATATACGTCACTGGTACTGGACGAATACATTAGCTACGTACCGTATATACGTCACTGGTACTGGACGGATACATTAGCTACGTACCGTATATACGTCACTGGTACTGGACGGATACATTAGCTACGTACCGTATATACGTCACTGGTACTGGACGGATACATTAGCTACGTACCATATATAATTTGGTCACCCCCTTTATGTAGCTTGGTTATTATGGTGTTTGTGTTGGTTGGTGGCCAGGCGCCTTGCTAACTAGGGAATGGGGGGGAGGGGGTATTGTTGTTTGTCGAGGTGGTGTACGTGTAGGTGTACGTGTGTGTGTGTGTGTGTGTGTGTGTTTGGTCTAACTAGGGAATGGGGGGGAGGTATTGTTGTTTGTCGAGGTGGTGTACGTGTGTGTGTGTGTGTGTGTTCTTTTAGCAGTTTTACACGCATATACAGTATACACACACACATACAAAAACACACTCCTTCTCACTCACTCTCACACACACACTTTCTCTCTCTCTCTCTCTTTCTCTCACACACACACACACACCTACGCTTGACAGACTGGATTGAACTTAATAACTTGTATGCACAGTACTACTCCACAGACTCGAACGACCAAGTAATACATTTCTACACAATAAATGTAGTGATAAATAAAGCAATCGGCACAGGGTATTATTATCAGGTGCTTGGCAGAGAGAGAGAGAGAGAGAGAGAGAGAGAGAGAGAGAGAGAGAGAGAGAGAGAGAGAGAGAGAGAGAGAGAGTTCCCTTAACCCTTTCAGCACGGGACACGTCTTTTGTGAAGGAGTATAACACTATCTGGTGCGACGCTTTTGGGGGGTTATAATAATATTTGAGTCTATTATTATTGAGGGTTTTCATTGCTGCTGCCATTTCTAAGCAATTAAAATAAATAACCATATAAAGAGAGAACTCCAGAGACCCCCTTCAAACTAAAATACGCCCCTCAGGCCCCTTTCACGCTTAATATGCAAATTATTGTGTAGAAATATGGCCAAAGGCCGGTTACTCCCAACTTGTAGGCTCGCTATTGTTCGCCCAGTAAAAATCGAAAGCTGAATGAGGTGAAGTATCAAATAATCGACAGTCAAATGGGGTGAAATGCTAATACGTCCAAACTAAAGGAGTGAAACAAGGAGGTTCCAGAAAGGCCAGTGTTGTACCAGACAGATTTAACCCAAGGGCCTCCCAAAGTAATCAAGCAGGGAACATGGCAATTTACCGTCAGCTGGGGAAAACTATATATAAACACACAGACTATATTCGTCAATATCATAAATAAAACAATCACAAAATGTTGCAAGAAAAACTTTGCCATTAAAACGTTGCCAAATAAAATGTAACCAGAAAAACGTACCCAGAAAAAGATGCCAGAAAAACGTTGACAGATAAAATGTTGCCAGAAAAACGTTCCCAGAATTTGTTTACCAAAGAAATGTTGCCCGAAAAATGTGGCCAGAAAAATATTGCTAGATAAAACGTTGCCAGAAAATTGTTGCTGTTGAAAAGGTTGTCTGTGTTTCTACCTTCCCTCCTGGCTGCCAACTCACCTGACCTAAATAATTGTGTTCGGTCACGTTCAGAAGTCAGGTCATGCTCGGTGACAAATGGGTTTAGAGGACGCGTCACAAGGGTGCACTGTTGGGTATAAAGAGCATGAAAAGGGTAAATCAAGTGTCCATAATTATCTCCCCATTTAAGGGGGGATGGTTCACTTTTTGGGCGATTTTTGCACGTATTCATGATTTTTCTATTTTCCTCCCTAAACCTCCATCAAATTAAAAGTAAAATATCCATTAGATCCCCCTTCTAGATAAATGTTTACATTTTTCGGTAGAAAATGTCCCGGCCGATTCTTCCAACATTACAGGCTCACTTTCGTTCGCCAGGGAAAAAATCGAAACCTAAATATCACGAAAGGTCTAAATATTGACGAAGAAATGGGGCGAAAGGTGTTAAAATCGTCAAACTAATGGGGCAAACATCTTAACATCTGCAAACTAATGGGGCTAAACATGAGGGAGAAAGTGGTCCAGAAAACCGGCCCATCCCCCCTTAAAGGTATATTGGTGGTAATACACCCATCTACGTCAAACTCTTGCAATGTTGCCTCTGAAGCCTGATCCACTTTATTCTGTCTACGTATTTAACCCTTTGAAGATTATGCCGCATTTTTGACAGTTTATTCTGGCTATCCTTAGACGATTTCATTCAGCTTGGGAAGGTTCTATGGGAATGAAAAGGGTAACAGACTATCACACTTAACCCTCTACCATATACCCTTCCGAATCTGAATAAAATCGTCTAACAATAGCCAGAAAACATGAGATTTTTTTTTTTTTTTTTTTTTTTGCGTTATATTACCTTGAAATGGTTAAATTATACATAGTCTCTGTCAAACCCCTGCAATGTTGCCTCTTAACCTTGCTTAACTATCTTCTTCCCACTTAATTAACACCTTCAGCACCATCGAGATCCTATATATTTTATTTTGGCTACTATTAATCGATTCTGTTCAGTTTAGGAAGGACCTATAGCAATCTTCAAACTATCTCCAGCAGCCCTTTTAACTACCACAGATCCTTCCTAAGCTGCATAATATCGCCTAAATCGAGGTGGAGTAAAGTACAACACACGTCGCTGGTACTCAAAGGGATTAGGGAAGATGGTTCACTTTTCGGTCGATTTTTTTCATTTATTAGTTTCCTCCCTAGACCTCCATCATACTTAAAATAACGACCCCAGGATCCCTCTTCAAGATATATTTGTAAATTACAGGCTCGCTATCGCTCGCCAGGAAAAAATTGACACCTAAATGACACGAAAAGTCTTAACATATACACAGAAAAAGGTTGAAAACTCCTAAAATCGCCAAACAAATGGGCCGATTGTCTTAAAATCTGAAAACTACTGGGGCTATACATGAGGAAGAAGGGGGGGGGGGGATCAGAAAACCGACCCATCTCCCCTTAACATGATGAATATAAGCGAGTAGACACGCACACATTATTATTGAGTAGGCTATGCTTATTCATCACCACAAACGCTGACACACACTAAGAGTTTTAACACACACATACACACACACACACACACATTCACGTACATGTTCTCGCACTCATTCTCTCTGTCTCACACTCACTCACTCACTCTCTCTCTCACACACACACATCATTCACGTACATGTTCTCGCACTCATTCTCTGTCTCACACTCACTCACTCACTCTCACACACACACACACACATCATTCACGTACATACTCTCACACACACTCTCTCTCTCTCCCTCTCTCTCATACACTTAACCCAAAACAACACCACCACATCTTCAGCGTTATCAAATTGCTGACTTATCAACATTTACCAATATATATACTGTATATACAGATTATCACTCACTATCAACCGAAAATTAGGTCACCTCTGAGAACTCTAATCTGAAAGGGAGGTATTAGGGTTTTTCTAGACCCCCCCCCCCCCATCCCCTTCCTTCTCCCTCATGCTTTGTCCCATTAGTTGTGCGATTTTAAATTGTTCGCCTCATTAGTTTGGCGATTATAAGCCATTTCGTCCCATTTTTTCGTCAATATTAAGACCTTTCGGGCCATGTAGGTGTCGATTTGTTCCTGGCGAGCGTTAACGAGCCTGTAATGTAGTAGGAACGACCTTCGGCTGGTAGTATTGTTCACATGTGTGGGGAGGATCCTCTCACACAGCACTTTTCGACAAAGTAGAAAGGAAAGCCTTTCGTATCATTAACTTACGTCTACTCACTGACTGCAATCTCTCTCTCTCTCTCTCTTCGCCACAATGTTGCATCTCTCTCGCTATTCTATCGCTACTACAATAATCAGTGTTCCTCAGAGTAGGGTACGTAGTACCCGTCTTGCAACACAATCGCACCACTACTCTATGCAACTCTCCAACTCTAGAGTGAAACGATATTCCCAATCATTCTTCTATTCAACAGCTGTGCTCTGGAACTTTCTCCCTAAATCCATCTGTCCCTCATCCTATGACTTAAATTGCTTAAAACTCCGTGAATCCAGACATTTTTGGCTCGAACATTCCTTGATTTTGGACCTATACCGGTAACTCTTTCAAGTCTGGGGGAGGCGCTCGTCACACGCAGTTTTGCCTTTCGTCTCCCTCATCCACATAATTATAACAAACAAAAAAGTCGGTCTCGGGGTATATGATTCAAGGGAGTATTTCATAATAAAGGCTATAATGCCGTGTCAGTTCGCTTAATATAATGTATACCATTCATCACTGTAGGCGACTGTGCATTTGTCATTAACGCCTTCAGTACGATGACACCATTTGACTGTATATTTTGGTTACCATTAGACGATGTTATGCAGTTTAAGAAGGTCCTGTCATATAAATTGGTAATTACTATGGGATTTAGCCCTTTGAGCCCTAGAGATAGAATATATTAAACAAAATCGTCTAATGGTGACCAGGTTAAGACGACAAATTACGTAAGCGTGCTGAAAGATTAAATTGTATTTAAGGACATTAAAGACAAACAATATTATAAAAGCTACAGTAAACATGACAGAACCATATACTGTATATATATATATATATATATATATATATATATATATATATATATATATATATATATAAAACTAGGAGATAGATGTTGTGGAAAAGATAACTAGACAGTCTGAATAATCAAGTATGGGTCGTCGTCGTCCCCCCCGCACCCCCACCCCTCAATCACTCAGCCGTCACCGTACAGTCACTTTTAGGAGTGCATGGACCTCATATACTTTAGTATTATCCCATACCGTACCAGGGGCATCCTTTTTAGTATATTCTAGCATGTATTAAATGATTTTAATAAGTCTATGTCTCGAGTCGGCCACCCCCGGGGGAAAAAAATGGGGTAGCCTATGCGCCTAAATAGATAGATAGAATATAGATAGATAGAATAAGGTTAGGGATGACGTCTACCCATTATAGGACTGCAGACTATCTCAATTAATCCTTTTCGCTACCATATATCTTTCCAAAGCTATATAAAATCGTTTAAATGTAGCTGAAATCAATTAAGAAAGACGTCGCCGGTAATATCAAAACCTTATTAACTATTCAATATAATATAGCAACTTACATCCAAGATCAATAGAACAAATTTAATCCATAAAGCAATCCCAATATTTGTATTTGCAAAAAGAAAAACATACGAGGTGCATGAATTGCTATGAGTAATTTTTTTTTTTTTTTAAAGAGACAATGAACGAGGTGCATGAATTGCTATGAGTAATTTTTTTTTTTTTTTAAAGAGACAATGAACGGAGGAAGGAAAAACACAGATAAAACAAAAAGGTCCATGTGCCTAAAGGCATCCTCCATTCATAAAATGTTTGTAACAACTGGATTAAAACTTTTGTAGATTGTAAGTTTGTGGAAAGCAACTCGAGGGAAGTGAATTCCAAAGAGTAGTAGTTCTAGGGATAAATGAATTTTGATAAGCAGAAGTTCTGCATTGTGGAGGAGAAAGTGTAAATTCATGGGCGCTCTCAGCTGCCCTAGTTCTACGGGGAAAGATGTGGAGAGGCGGCACAATTGAAGCAAGTTCCTCGGAACAATTGCTGTGAAAATATCTGTAGAATAATGCAAGGGATGCAACGTTTCTTCGTATGGATAATGTAGGAAGGTCCCTGGTGATTCCAGGGTTAACTGTACATTTGTGAGTGAAAAAACATCTACTGAAGACATTCACCTGAGCGTTATATTTTGAGGCAGAGAGATGGAATTATATTGGTGTCAGTGTTCTGTATATAGCCGTCAGGCAAACAGGGAAGTGTTTAATGGTAATTCAGATGGAAGCGAGCTGAGAGGGGGATGGTGAGCACGCACGCACGCACGCACGCACACACAGGAAACATATACCGTAGTGTATGTAAACAAACTAAGGGTCACACACACACACACACCAAGAGAAAGTATAGTTCTGGTGAGATGTAAACAAACTAGGGGTCACAGAGTCCAGAGTTACAGCACCGCAGCCCACGCAGTATTCTCCCACTTAATAAACGGAGACGCAATATAGGCGAAGGCTGAATTATTGACCAAGACATCTATTGGTAGCCGATATACAAGCATGGGGCGATCGTCTTAAAATATCATAAAAATAGGGCAACACATGAGGGAGAAGGGGGTCCAGAAAAACATCCAATACCCGGTACCTCCCGTTTCATAGGAGTTCTGGGAGGTGACCTTATTATTTTCGGTTGATAGTGATAATCTGTCTGGTAAATGTTGATTAGTCGGAAGTTTGATAACGCTGATAATAGGGGGGATGTTGTTTTGGGTTAAGTGTATGAGAGAGAGCGAGAGAGAGACTGAGTGTGTATGTACAATATGTGCGTGTGAAAGAGTGTGTGTGATAGTGAGTGAAAGAGACTTGAGTGTGTATACTATGTACAGTGTGTGTGTGTGTGTGTGTGTGCTAAAAATCATAAGTGTTATAAAAGCGGTACGTACCGTACGTGTCTACTCGTAAACTTGACGTGTAAACAACATGTACCGAATGTGTGTATGTACTATAGTTAACTCCTTCAGGATTATCACGCCTTCCGACAGTTTACTCTGGCTATCATTAGACGATGTTGTATAATTATGTGCGAATGAAAAGGGTAAAAAAAGTTTATTCTGCCAACCAACTTACGTGAAAATCGGTTCATAACTGTTTAAGATAACTTGATTACAAACAGAAAGAACGAAGGCAAAAACATAACCTTCGTCCAATTTCGTTGACAGAGATAATTATACGTGTAGGCTACGCGTAGATGTTTATATAATATCGTCCAAATATTTAGGGTACAAATACTTCGTACGTCGCATATTTGTGAGAGAGAGAGAGAGAGAGTACAAAGGAGTACAAAGGAAATCAAGCAACAACAGATCTAGTGACCCTTCTAGGTTGCTTGTCCTCCAAAACACTGAGGATCAAGTGTCCAAACAGTGGTTTAGAGTGGGTAAGGGAACATTGGAAAGGGAATTACTCCCCTGGAACTAATGTCCGTGGCAGGATTAGGAAGTTAGTAGGGGACAGATGGGTTAGTAACTGAGGGGGGGGATAAAATAAAGTTATTCATTTACAAACGCAGTCAGTCGCGGGTTTGATGCGAGATATTTGTCTAGGTGGAGTTTAAATGAATCAACGGTGATGCAGTCTATAACGTTTCGGGGAAGCCCATTCCACAAGTTGACAACTCGATTGAAGAAGAAATTCTTAGATTCGTGTGAGTTAAAAGATTTACCAATAATTTTGCAACCGTTTCCCCGCGTGTAATTAGATTGGTCGATAGTGAAGTACTTACTACAGTTCATATTGTCGATGCCTTTGATGATTTTGAACACTTGAATTAAGTCACCTCTTAATCTGCGCTGGGTTAAAGGAAATAGATTTAATTCTCTAAGACGCTCTTTCGTATGGTTTGTTCTTTAGGCTAGGTATCATTTTGATAACTCTACGTTGAACTCGTTCTAGCTTGTTTATATCTTTTTGGTAATAAGGGCACCAGGATTGAACGCAGTATTCCAGAAGAGGGCGGACTAAGGAATTGTAAAGGGTTAGGATAACTTCTTTGGATTTATGCTCAAATGACCTGCCTATAAAGCCAATTATTTTGTTTGCCTTCTTAACAACTTCTGAACATTGTTGACTCGGTTTTAGGTTACTCGATATTGTTACTCCCAGATCGGTTTCTCTGTTTACATTCTTAAGCTGAGTGCCATTCATCGAATAGTTTGCTTTCTCATTTAGGTATCCGATATGTAGTACTTTACATTTATCCGCATTGAAACTCATTTGCCAAATTTGGGCCCAACATGACAATTTATCTAGATTGTGTTGCATATCGTCAATTTGTTGTTTTGAGAGTACGCTATTTGCAATTTTTGTATCGTCAGCAAATTTTGAGATTGTACAGGTGAGACCCTCATCTATGTCGTTGATGTAAATTAGAAAGAGAATTGGTCCTAGTACCGATCCCTGGGGTACCCCGCTACTTACATTGGTCCATTTAGATGCCTTACCGTTTATGACTACTCTTTGCTTTCTGTCGCTGAGCCAATTTTCTATCCATTTCAACACACCGTCTTGTATTCCATGCGCTTTTAGTTTTTAGCAGTAAACGTTTGTGGGGAACTTTGTCAAAGGCCTTTTGAAAATCAAGGTATATAATATCTACAGCTTTACTCTCATCGTAGAGGTTGAGGATATTGTGGAAGAAGTCTAAGAGGTTTGTTAAACAGGAACGTTTTTACGAAAGCCGTGTTGAGTATCTTTAAGTAAGTTATTTTCCTCTAAGTGATTTACGAGTCTGTCTCGTATGACCGTTTCTAGCATTTTACATACAACTGAGGTTAAGCTAATTGGACGATAGTTACTGGGTAGGGATTTGCTGCCTTTTTTGAATATCGGTGTTACGTTGGCTAGCTTCCACTGATCGGGCATAGTTCCAGACTGCAAGGATTTATTGAATAGTAATGTCAGTGGTTTAGAGAGCTCATCCTTAGCTTCCTTTAGAACTCTAGGCGAGATTGTATCAGGTCCAGGCGTTTTATTTACCTTGAGTTTATCTAAACAATTCAATACTTCTCTCTCTGTAACGGTGATATTGCTTAGAACATCTGAATTATCAATCTGAATCGGCGATGGTGTAGGGATATCACTGAGGTCTTCTGTTGTAAAAACTGATGCAAAGAAGGTATTGAGGGCATTACTCATTTGTTCTTCGTCTTTGGTGTATTCTCCATTTTCATCGACTAACGGTCCAACAGTTGAAGTAACTACTTTTTTCTTTCTGATATAACTATAGAATTCTTTCGGGTTTGTTTTACTTTGATTCGCAATATGTAACTCTAAGGTCTTTTTACTTTGCTTAATTAACTTTTTGGCTTTGCGTCGTAGCTCTACAAATTTCAGCCGTTCTTCGTCATTTTGTGAGGATTTTAATCTATCATTAGCAAATTTTTTAGCAAGCAGGCAGTTTGAAATATCTTTATTCCACCATTTTGGGCTTATTATTATGTCCTGGACGCCGTATTTTTCGATGGTATGCAGTCTTGCACTGCTTTTAGGTAAGTGGCTTCGAATAACTTCCAAGATGTATTTATGTCGTTATTGTGAATTAAAAAGCTCCAGTCAGTTTCTTTAAACATAGCTCTAAGTTTATGGAAGTTTGCTTTCTTGAAATTAGGGACTTTTTCGATGCTACTATTTGGTTCGTTACTAGTAAACTTTAAAGTGAAAGTTATCGTACGATGGTCGCTGTTACTGAATTCATCACCAACATTCAAATTCTCTATTAATTCTTCTTTTGTTGCAAGTACAATGTCAAGAACGTTATTACCACGGGTCGGCGTTCCAACAAATTGATAAAGCGAACTCTCTTGCAAGTTCGTATACAAGTCATGTCCGGAGTGTGAAGTAAGAGTATCGCCCCACTTGGTCACAGGTAGATTAAAGTCACCAAAAATTACGGAGAGAGAGAGAGAGAGAGAGAGAGAGAGAGAGAGAGAGAGAGAGAGAGAGAGAGAGAGAGAGAGAGAGAGAGAGAGAGAGAGAGAGAGAGAGAGAGAGAGAGAGAGAGGAGAGAGAGAGAGAGAGAGAGAGAGAGAGAGAGAGAGAGAGAGAGAGAGAGAGAGAGAGAGAGAGAGAGAGAGAGAGAGAGAGAGAGAGAGGGAGGGGGGGGGGGGGGGCAACATAAACCCTACCCTGCATGTACAGTACCGATCAAACGTCATGAATTCACCTGCGACTCTACTTATCTTAAGGGGGCCCACCTCGCTTTTGTTCTCTTTCTCTCCCTCTCTGCATTCGGCCCCATTCAGCCTACTGTTTTAAGACGTTTACCCCCATCCTGGCGAGCGGGAGCGAGCCAGCATATATATTTTTGTTTTGACAGCAAGCTAAATTTGTAAATTTTCGATAGAAAATGTCTCTGGCGAAGCCGGATTTCTCCATACAATGTTGGCTCGCTATCGCTCGCCAGGAAAAAATCGACACCTGGATGGGGATAAACGTCTTAAAACAGTTGGCTGAATGGGGCCGAACGAATAAAAGCCAGAGAAAGAGAAAAACAGCAAGTGACCCCCCCTAAACGTAGGCCTATACACAAACAAACTCCCTAATTAGACGATACCCTTGCTTACGAACTGCGTAATTTGACGTTATTACCCCTTTTCCTTGACAAGCCTCACATGTTTCCCGTAGCCTGTGACTGTACCCTGTTCCAAATCAGTAGGCCAGAGCTCTTCAACGATAACCTCTATAACTCACACACGACTAGAGTAATCGAGCTAATATGTCTACCAATTGGGAAGGGTCAGCCAGGGAATAGGGGTGGAAATTTACAGCGGCCCAACCCTTTTTGAGTTTGAGTAATCGAGCTAATATTTCTACTATTTGGGAAGGGTCAGCCAGGGAATAGGTGTGGAAATTTACAGCGGCCCAACCCTCTTTGAGTTACAGAGATTAGGATTCACGGTGTTTGGCCTACCTATTCGGAACAGGGTATAGTACTATTTGTGTCACGTAGATCGAGTGTTGAGTTAAATGTCCCTTTCTCTCAATTGCATTCATAATATTAACTCCCTTGGAAGATACGATACCGCATTTATTTTTCGTGTTCTGGCATTATTTACATTAATTGTTGTATATGTATAGATACAATGATGGCTTATAGTTCAAATTGTGTGTGCGGAAGGGATAAAATGGCCAAAACAATGCTATTTCATGATATTTTTGTTTGTAGTCATTTACATAATATTCATCCAAGTCTTCAAACATAATTGCTCCTACACTTACCTACACTATTCAACATCTGACAGACATTAATACAGCACAGAGAAAGCCACACGTAATGCCAGCTGGGACATGACTTATTAACGCGACTGTATATTGAAGGTGAGCAGCCTGAGCAACAGTTATCATAGAGGAGTGACTGTTGTTGTTGTTGTTGTTGTTCCCCAGGCTGTCTGGCCGAACAGCTCCAAGGTCTTGAGCAAGGCCAAGGCCATAAACGAGCGCCCCCACAAAACCCTCCCTGCTTACCACTAAAGCCCGGGTGACCGAAGCCACTCCAAGGCAGGGAGCTAAGGAGGGTGCGGAAACGCCCGGGAAACCAAAGCCCCACCAAAGGCCCTGTGCCCCTCAGCAATTATGAAGGGAAAGTTGAGGGGCAAGGGAAAAATGTGACGCTTTAGTTCCCAATCTAGGGAGGTCAATCCACGGAAAAGACGCCGTCACTTGAGATCTAGAAGATATATAAGTAAAAGGAACAGTCAGAGTAAGCTATGGGTATGGCAGAGATCGCTCAGCTCTCACTCTGATAGACCAGCCCATCACCAGTGACTGTTAAGGGGGGTAGTGCTTGTTTGTTGGTATAGGCCTATATATATACTATATACTGTATATGTATTTATTTATTTACTTTAAAGTGTCCTCGCTAGACCTACATCAAGCTTAAAAACACACACCCCTAGACCCCCTTTCAAGATAAATTTGTAAATTTTCAGCAGAAAAATGTCCCGGCCGAAGGCCGATTCCTTTTATAATTAGCCTACAGGCTCGCTATCCCTCGCCAGGAAAAACTCGACACGTAAATGGCATGAAAAGTCTTAATATTGACAATGAAATGAGGCGAAAGGTTTTAAAATCGCCAAACTAATGAGCCGAACGTCTTAAAATCTCAAAACTAATGGGGCTAAACATGAAGGAGAAGGGCAACCGTACATTGAAGGTGAGCAGCCGGAGCAACAGTTATCATGATAGAGGAATGACTGTTAACATTATCAAGTGGTAGTGTGAGTAAGGACAACCATGTATGATAAGCCAAGACTGGTATTACCACACCATTATATTATCATTAACCACTTCACTAGGCCACACGCGCCATTTGTATTGACCACTTGCGAGTTTCAGGCTATAAGGAAGTTGGAGCCGTAAATATAGATATTAAACAGAAATGCAATAATACTGTAAGTTTCTGATGGTTAGAAAGTATAGTGAGTTTGAAGGTATGTATTTATAGATGCACTACAATCGTATTTAAGCTAGTAATTCTGTTAAATATCGATGCCTATAGCTCCAACTTTCTTATAGCCTGAAACTCGCAAGTGGTCAATTGGTTCTGGCTGTTAATAGACGATTTTATTCAGCTTGGGTAAAATTGGTGTGTGTTTGGGGTGGGTGGGTGGGTGTGTGTGTGTGTGTGAGAGGGGGGGGGGGGAGGAGTTCACCGAAATAGTTGTAACACCTTTGATTCCTAAAGATCCTTCCTAAACTGGACAAATCGTTTAATGATAGCCAGAATAAACTGTTAAAACGCGTCATAATCCTCAAGGGACTTACTATCTTACGCCTATACTGTACACAACGTGGGTTTACAGAAGGTATGGAAAGGGTCATTCAAGTGCCCATAATAATTTACCCTTAACAGGGATATTGGGAGTGATAGCCTAAACCCATAATCTGTAATAGGCCTATTTCAAAACTAGTATATTAATCATTTAAGGTCAATCACTATCAATATACCCAGCTTGAATATACTGTAGGTCTATTTACATGCTTCATACCATTGACTTTGTATGGTGCAGAGCTGTCACTGATATTATATATAGGCATATATATATATAGGGTGTTTCATAAATACCTTTCATAAATTTCAGAATGAATAGACCTAGCAATAATAAATATACTTTACTATGTGACGGTTTTGGAAATTTCTCATATTTACCGGGATATTACACATTTTAGTTTAAATAGGAAAGTCTAGGGGATGAACACAATCAGTAGATTACCATCACCTCAATTACTTTATTTTGTCACTTGAAGAGCAGGGTGTATGCTACACAAATCAACACCCATCAGCAACTGTGGCAACGAGTTCAAGAGGCATGCAGAGAAGTAAGAAACACACCAGGGATATTTGAAAGAGTGCGACAGTCTCTTATGCGCCGAGCCCAAGCCTGTATCAACGAGGGTGGGAGAAACTTCGAGCAACTATTGTAAATACTGTAAAATACATTGATGTCCAAACATTTATGACAAAATAAAGTAATTGAGGTGATGGTAATCTACTGATCGTTTTCATCCCCTAGACTTTCCTATTTAAACTAAAATGTGTAATATCCCGGTAAATATGAGAAATTTCCAAAACCGTCACATAGTAAAGTATATTTATTATTGCTAGGTCTATTCATTCTGAAATTTATGAAAGGTATTTATGAAACACCCTGTATATATATATATATATATACTGTATAATTATACAGTAACTATGTTATCTTGTGATCATTACGTGTTCTACATACCTTTACTTGGTGCCTCCATGATTAATTAATGTCTAGTCAGGTGTAGTGAAGCCTGATAGTTGATGTATCCCCGGGAGCAGCAGAGTATTATACCTCCCCTCACCAAGTCTGCAGCGCAACTGAGCAGCTGAGCTCGGGGATAGGGGCTATATTCCTCCACAGGTGTTATCCTTGGCTCTGGTGGGTGGGTGGGTGGGTGTGTGTGTGTGTGGGGTGGGGGTGGGGTGGGGGGGGGGGGGGGGGTAATCGTACCAAGATTGGTTGTGCAGCATATATTACAGCACTCATAATAATTATTAGGTGTAGGGATTCTGTATCTGTTATGAAATAGTTGGGGTATGCTGGCTGGGTTTTTGAATGCGAGGTATTGTACGACATAATATAAGACAAGAACACTTAGTAGAGCACATATCTCCGACATGTGTACAAACATGAACAAGTGCCATCTAAAAGCATCATACCTGTTCTGAACTATCAAACTGTGCTAAGTTATTGACTTGAGGGGAATGGTCTTTGGTTGAACTTGATTGAGTAGGTTGAAATAAACATATTGATCGATTGGATCAACTATGCGGTCAAATATTATTATTTATATATATATATATACAGTATACTGTATATCGAGGGGTGACAACCAGAATTGGTTATGTTCAATTTAGCCATTTTCGACCAACTTATTCAGTTTAGGAATGTGTTTATTCTCCAGTCTCATAGACATTTATATCATGAACATTTCCAGCAAAAATTTCAAATATTGAATCAATTGTCGATATTTCATGAAGATTTTAAATCTTTAAGTGTGATTATTTACAAACTGCATTTGTGGACATAACCACTTCTGGTTATCGCCCCTATATATATATATAGTAAATCTCGCTAGGAAAATTGAAAAATGCGAATTAAACTACCTAACATAATCTACCTTCGATTTAGTTCCCGATTCCAATGCAATAGAGCCTTAGAATAGTACGAGAAAAAACTTGCTCGTCGAAAATTGCCGGAAAAAGCGCTCGTGTGACACTGGCTTAACTCAGGTCAACAAGGACTGTACTGGAAGAATGCATGTGCCAAGTACAAACGTCTTGCTCCAGTTGCCATGTAATACTTAACCCTTTCACGCACATATGGCGCAGAGGTTGCCAGATTAGCAATAAGAAATAGAGTTCTCTCACTCTTATAATTGCCTCTCCAAACTTAGTTTTCTGCCCACAGCTAACTCAAAGACAACTGCAGAACTTGAAGTAACTAAACTAAAGGTTTCTAAATACCCCTGATGGTAACAAAGGCTTTAAAGTATCCCCAATAGGCTCAAAATCGCGTCATATGTCGGAGAAGGTTAAGTACCGGTAGGCCAGCATCATCTTACCCAGTGGAACGACTATTTTCAGTTACTGGAAAGATATTTCCACCTGAGCGTTTTTAACACCGGTACTGGTACTTTAGAAATAGGCGATTGATGGGATGAGAAAGTACAAAGGAGTACAAAGGAGTACAAAGGAAATCAAGCAACAACAGGTCTAGTGACCCTTCTAGGCTGCTTGTCCTCCAAAACACTGAGGATCAAGTGTCCAAACAGTGGTTTAGAGTGGGTAAGGGAACTTTGGAAAGGGAACTACTGCCCTGCCACTAACGTGGCAGGACTAGGAAGTTAGTAGGGGACATATGGGTTAGTAACTGAGGGGAGGATAAAATAAAGTTATTCATTTACAAACGCAGTCAGACGCGGGTTTGATGCGAGATATTTGTCTAGGCGGAATTTAAATGAATCAACGGTGCTGCAGTCTATAACGTCTCGGGGAAGCCCATTCCACAAGTTGACAACTCGATTGAAGAAGAAATTCTTAGATTCGTGTGAGTTAAAAGATTTACCAATAATTTTGCAACCGTTTCCCCGCGTGTAATTAGATTGGTCGATAGTGAAGTACTTACTACAGTTCATATTGTCGATGCCTTTGATGATTTTGAACACTTGAATTAAGTCACCTCTTAATCTGCGCTGGGTTAAAAGAAATAGATTTAATTCTCTAAGACGCTCTTCGTATGGTTTGTTCTTTAGGCTAGGTATCATTTTGGTAACTCTACGTTGAACTCGTTCTAGCTTGTTTATGTCTTTTTGGTAATAAGGGCACCAGCATTGGACGCAGTATTCCAGAAGAGGGCGGACTAAGGAATTGTAAAGGGTTAGGATTACATCTTTGGATTTATGCTCAAATGATCTGCCTATAAAGCCAATTATTTTGTTTGCCTTCTTAACAACTTCTGAACATTGTTGAGAGAGAGAGAGAGAGAGAGAGAGAGAGAGAGAGAGAGAGAGAGAGAGAGAGAGAGAGAGAGAGAGAGAGAGAGAGGGGGGGGGGGTATACAAGGCCCCTGAGATGGTAAACAAAAATTCTATAGAGTCATAGAACTCATTAGAAAGGCCATGTCTGGTTACTAAGTCAAATGCCGATACAGCAATAAACTCGGGTAGCATTCAAGGAGACTACTTCAGGACTCTTCTTCTTCTTCTTACTTCTGACCGGGTATAGGCTATCCTAGTGTTTACTGGCCTATACCCCTTTGAAAGGACATTAGCCTAACCTAACAACCTTACCTAACCTATCCTAGTATTATAGGTGGGGGCTGCCGCCCTCAAACCCCCGCTTTGACTTAGATTTTTGGTGTACTTGTCTGTGAAGTGGGTATTTTTCAATTTGTTGATAACGAAAATCCTCCATGCGGACTAGGCCTATATGGAGAAAAATATGGTGAATCTATTGGTGCCTATTTTCCCTAATAAATTGTTTCTCACAACGTCGCACTAGTGTCCTTGAATATTATCTGTATTTTTGTATCCAAAGGCAGTCAAAATAGACGGGAACATGATGGTGAGCGTCCGCGTAGTGTAAACAAGACGGGTGGTACACCCGGTAACTAGATTCTTGCCCGACCGTACACCTGGTAACTACATCCATCCAGGGTGTCAAACGACGCTGTTTTTTTTTTGTTTTTTTGAGTGATAACGCAAATTAACTTTTTGTATAATGATAACAGAAACTTCACAGTCTAATTTAAAAAAAAAAAAAAAAAAAAAAAAAAAGTAGGCTAAATTGACACAATTTTGGTCTCCATAGGCTAGCCTGTTTTCCATCTTGATTGCTTTTAGATTGCAGGAAATGCTGTTTTAGACACCTAAATTCTCAAAAAAAATCCGGGTGGGCATGCCCCCGGACCACCCTAGAGCTCGCCTCTCCGTCGCCCTATAATGATAACAAAATAATAAACCATAATGATAACACAATTCATATTTTGTGGATTGACACCCTGCATCCATCCCCAGAATTACCCCGCATCGTTATAATAAACATAGGCTAATTGTCAAAATAAACTAATCAATATCAATCCAATACCGTACACATTATTGTTATGCCTAGGGCCCTAGGCCTAGGCTAGCCTATAGGCTAGACCTAACGTCAGGAGCCAACATTTTGAAATTGGCCTCATTGCCCCGAAACTATCTCATCTCGTGAAACAAATATATAACTACAAAGAATATAGGCTAACAAGGAAAACACGAAAAACACATTTGGCGATTAGCCTAGGCTAGGCATATTTCACCATAATATGGGTGGCTAGGCTCCCGTTTTCTCTCACGAGCCAAGACAAGATTGTTCCGTTTTCTAAACAACAAAAACAACAATGTATCCTACAATCGTATAGCCTATTTTGTAAACATTGATTAAAACCACGGCCATAACTCTTACATCAGCTTAAGAAAGTAATGAGTTCGCCAAATACAGTAGTTGATATAAAAAATATGCAAGTAGGCCTACTTACCACATAACCTGCATTGCATCTCCGCCACCAATAAATCCACTTAGTTCTCGCCTTTCTCTTCTTATTTCAGCTTCCACGGTAGCTTCAACAATGGCACACGAGATTAAAGTACACGCAAACGCAAGTCTATAGCAACTGGCACTGTATTACGAGCATAATTAGCGAATTATTGAACACTGGCGAGAACCCGGGGTAGTTTGTTTTGGTCTGGGTCGGTTGTTGCTGGTCGGAGAGATTCAGGAGATAGCCTTTTGCAACGGCCTCCCCTTTTCTGTTTTATTGTTTTCTGTTTATGTGGTTGTTGTTGTGGTTATTGATTTGTTTATCTTTTTCCAAAATTCATAGATTATATATTTAACTTCCTCTTTTTCTATATTATTATCAAACAAACGTATTGCAGTCCAATTGGTATCGTAAGGTTGCTGAAATTGTCTATAATTAGTTCTAATTTGCTGGTAAAGTGGACAATACAAGATGAAATGTTCCAAATCTTCAATTTCTTCGTCACACCCTATACATTTAGTGTCTTCCTATGAAACGGTTTCTGTCATTCAGTGTCAAGGTATTTGAACGACACTTAAAGAAAATAATTGATGGTAAATTAAGGCTGTCCTTACCCTTATAATACCCTCAAATTCCTCAATCCACAATAATATGATGACAAACTATCATCAAAAAAACTAATACGTCAGATCAGATAGTGTTAATGCCGAGTCTAGAAATCCCAAACAAACTACTCATTATTCTCTCTTTCTCACAGTATCTATCTATCTATTTATCTATCTATCAATCTATCTCAAAATAATTACTATAGCTCTCACTATCTATCTGTCTATCCATCTATCTATCTCACAAACTACTCATTACTCTCTCTCTCTCTCTCTCGCAATCTATCTATATATCTAAGTGTAAATATATCTATGTATCTCTCAGCTCTCTCTCTCACACATAGACCAACTACCTGCACAATGGAGCTGATAATTATAATCATTAAATAGGTGTGGACGTTTACAGCCCATTTGCTCCAGGCCTTCCTGATTTACAAGGGACTAGGTATAGGGTGTCACAATGAACAGACTATTGATTATCCATTTATTTATATAGCATACATTTATTATACGTGCCATTTCTCCTAGTATTATGTTTTAGCTAATCGTGTCTTCCTTTTCATCCTCTTCC
This sequence comes from Paralithodes platypus, assembly GCA_032716605.1. Lineage (NCBI taxonomy): Eukaryota > Metazoa > Arthropoda > Malacostraca > Decapoda > Lithodidae > Paralithodes > Paralithodes platypus. The sequence continues at coordinate 31,923,519 of CM064522.1, read as the reverse complement.
TTCTTTTCTGTTTGTTTCTCCTTTGTACTCTTCCTCTTCTTCGTCATCCTCCTCCTCCTGTGAAAAAGGAAAACATTAGTCACACCCCAACAAAAGAAGGAAAAACTCTACATAACAAACATTGGGAACCTGATAAAAACACCGTATACTTATAAAAACAGACAACATATATAAAAAACACCATATGAGGAGGAGCACATTGTTGACAACGGTTCTCATATAGCTTCATCAGGCCAATGTAGCCTACTCCAAATATTGAGATGAAAGATAGACTATACCAAATAAAAACAAATCCAAATATATAGCAGTTTAAAACAATCTCGATACAAAAATACGACAGCAACTTCAAATAATAAAACTAATGCAACTCCGAATAAAAAGAGGAAAGTTATTAAAAAAAAAGGACAACCATTACTTGTAAAAGATGACAACACCAACAGCAGTGTTAGGAAAGCAACTCTAAATAGAAGGTGATGATGACTGATGATTAATAATGAGTATGATGTTAGTAAAGATGATTATGGTGACTGATAATGATTTAATGATGAAAAGGATGATTTATATATAATGGCTATGATACTGTATTAGTAATGATGATTAGGGTGTTGATACTATCTATGCCTATGGTGATAGTATTAAGATACATTCACTTAATGATATTCACGAGGATGGGTAGGCCTATATGTTCTTTCTAGAATCGTCCATTTCATGCTAAATTTAATCAAAGTATCTCAATGCTTAGGTTCAGTGTGGTACAGTAGCCTACTGTACATCCAATCGTCTTTGACATAATGTTATATAAATAGTATATAAAAGTTGTATGGCTGTAAGTATTTCTTCTATCTATGGCAAACAATATATAAATACAAACACAAAATTAAATACAAAATTAATTGACTTAGAAAGATCAATATCGTGTGTGATACCCCAGGCCAGGGTTAACAGTGCACCAGGATCCAACCATTGATCTACCAGACTTCGAATGATGGCAGTGATAATGGCGCAAGACAACCATGATAATATAGTGTAGTACAGTCACCTCCGTATGTTCATGGTCCAAAACAGAGGCCGGGTTACGGTGACTTGAGGTACTGGGCATGGTGATTACAGTGACCTAGTACTACTGCTGTTGGTCATGGTAAACGAGGGTCAAAGCACGAACCATCATATGACCTGTTGGTGAGTCATCCTAGGTCATCACCAGGGCACGTAGGATATGGTCACTCGGATACCACACACGATTAACAGTTATTTAGTTAGTTAAAATAGGACTTCAGAGGCTATCAACCCTTCCAGATTATTAAGCCAGCACACTGTAAGTCAAGTACATTTTCAGGAATGGAGCCCCTTATCGAGAACCCCAGTCCCTTGATTAACAGGTAAACCCAAGAGTTTTTACGTTTTTTTTTTTTTTTTTTTTTTATACTATACGTTTCATAGTTCGGGATTGGGATAAAATGAGGATGTGGAAATAACTGAAAAGTTAACAGAATGAATATATACACCTGAAGAATGTGCATAACTTTTGTTCTAGAGATGATGATGATAGGTATGTTTTCCGTGTGGGACGGAGGGGGGGGGGGGGGGGAGGGGGGGGGGGTAATGAAAAACAAGGAAATGACAGAAACAAATATAGATAAAATGGCCAATACTACTAGGCAAACCTGACAGAGAATGAGAGTGAGTGTGTGAGAGGAAAACAAAGACAAAATTGAAAATAGGAAAGCAAAATACACATGATAATAGACCAAAAATAATGATGCAGACAAAACATACAAAATATCTGAAAATACCGGCATATGTTACAGATTGCACACCAAATAATTCCAACGCAGAGCACACAAAATACGTAGTGTCCACGCTCCAGGCACACAGACAACTGACTCGAATACCCCCTACAGATTCTCCAAACCAGGGTCCAGAGAATATATTCTCTGGACCCTGCTCCAAACTATATGGTATCGAATCAGCTGGCTACGAATTCACAGAACTAACTGCTAGAAATCGAGGTCATAAAAAGTGTATGAGTAAAAATGTTAAAGGGTATAGAACTGATATATATAATCATTGGGTATATTGATGGTGATATACCTTCCTATTCTTAAATACATAAACTCATTGGATATAATGATAGTGAATTACCTCTGTATCCTTATATGAGATGGGTCAATTAATACTAATATATCCAATGATTACAGAAGATATAATTATAAAATATGTACTAGAGAGTGTTAACCTAAATAGTATACTAATCCTAATAAATTAACTACAGAGAGAGAGAGAGAGAGTGTGAGTGAGTGAGTCCAGAACCTAAGACAAAGCCAAGAAAAGAAAAAAAATAGTTACCCGCGCGATTTTCAGGTTCATAGCTTCATAGGAGAGGGCTGCTCGGTCTGAGAGGTTTAATGCCGCGACTCACTATTTGGCAGGTTCGGAATAAAAAGGTGGATTTGGCGCGATTTGCTGACTTGGTGATTAGATCCGAGATTTCAGATTTTAGATTTAGATTTTGTACTTTTTATTTTTTATAATTATTTTATTATTGGTATCGTTTATTATTTGTTTTATTATCAATATTAATATTATTATTAGTATTATTGTTGTTGTTTTTGTTGTTGTTATCATTCTTATTTTTATTATTTGTTTTTATTGTTATTATTGAAATATATTTGGCAGTTATTATTATTATATATATATATTTCTCTCTCTCCCTCTCTCTCCCTCTGATTATTATTGATTTATATTTTTGTGATCGCAAAATGCATGTGAATGTATTATATAATCATTATTAGAATATATTTATACTTATTACATATATAACTATACGTGTATGAGTTTCCCTTTAGCATATAGTTTAGCTAAATGCAAAATTATATAGCTTTCACTCTTTCAATCGCCTTCCACATCCTTTTGTAACGTATATAGTATATTATTGGAGTTACATAGAGTTACGCCATTACACAGACTGCACAGACCTTGCGGTCCCTACTAGGCAGTCTGTACTTAATCCTAAAATGGGATGTGCTGCAAAGTGGATGGTAAAGGCAGAAAAGCAGAAGGCTCTCTCCCCACCCACCACATCCTCCGACCTTAAGTCAGCATGAAATTTAGTTGGCTATACAGGCCCCTCAACAGAATGATAACATTTCTGCTGGGATATTCATAGTAAAGAAGTTGAGAAATATTGTACACTACTGACGGTTAACCCAACATTTTATTATTACTTGTGTTACTTCTTCTTTTTGTTTTTGTTTACCTAAAATGCTCTAAACCTCCTTGTAATGGATGTCTACCCTCTTTTCGAATGTGTCAATTGTATTGCATAGTACAACTTTCTCTGGTAATTTATGAGAGAGAGAGAGAGAGATGTGGATAGATAAATAGATATATAGACAAATAGATAGATAGATATATAGGTACTAATAAAGTGCATTTTCTGTGAGTCATCTCTCTGTCTGTTTGCTCACAAACTACTCCAACAGTTTTCAAGATGGAGAGCCCATACTTGGCATGCATACTAAGGGGTGCCAGAATAGGTTTAAAAGGGGGAGGGGCAGATACCCTCCAACTCCCTTAGTTTTCAAGATGGAGAGCCTATACTTGGCATGAATACTAAGGGGGTGCCAGAATAGGATTTAAGTGTGTGTGGGGGGGGGGGGGGAGACACTTTCCCCCCACCAACTACCTTAGTTTTCAAGATGGACAGAAAGTGCTTTTTATTAGTATCTATACCGGACCAGATGGACCTCCTGCGAAGGGACACACGGGACGGACGCAGCGGTGGCGCACCACGACTGTGAGGCCGGGGCCTCTGGACATCATCAAGTAAGATCAAGTAGGATATATCTATCTATCTATCTACCTATCTATATACAGTATATATATATCTATCTATCCATCTCTCTCTCTCTCTCTCTCTCACTCTCCCCCCACTTAAAACCTATTCTGGCGCCCCCTTAGTATGCATGCCAAGTATGGGCTCTCCATCTTGAACAGGGAGGGATTATTTCGTGAGCAAACAGACAGACAGGAAACTCACAGAAAGACAAAACTCACAGAATGTGCCCTTTATTATTATCTATCTGTCTATCCATCTATCTATCTACCTATATATATATCTATCTATCCATATCTCATTCTCTCTCTCACTCGCTCTCTCTCTCTCTCTCATAAATTGTCAGATAAAGTTGCACAATGCAATACAATTGACACATTTGAAAGGAGGGTAGACATCTATTTAGAGGAACTTTTGAATATTTTTTGGTTAAATAATTAAATAAATAATAAAATATTGGGTTAAGTGTCAGTAGTTAACACTATTTCTCAACTTCCTTCTTTACTATGAATTTCCCAGTAGAAATGTTCTCATTCTGCTGGGGATCCTGTATACTCAACTAAATTTCATGCCGAACCAAGGTCGGAGGATGTGGTGGGTGGGGAGAGAGCCTTCTGCTTTTCTGCCTTTACCATCCACTTTATAGTAAATATAATTTTATAATTTTATATTGACTGACTAGTAGGGACCGCAAGGTCTGTGCAGTATGTGTAGTTATGTAACTCTATGTAACTATCTATTAATATACTGCATACTTTACATAAGGATGTGAAAGACGATTGAAAGAGTGAAGGCTATTATCATTTCGCATATAACTAAAATACATGCTAACAATAATTCATACAGGTATAGTTATATATGTAATAAGTATAAATATAATTAAATTCTAATAATGAATATATAATGCAATCACAGACATTTCGTGTTCACAAAAATACAGAACAATAATAATATTCAAAGAGAGAGAGAGAGAGAGAGAGAGAGAGAGAGAGAGAGAGAGAATAATAATAATAATAATAATAATAATAATAATAAATAATATGATAATATTAATAATAATAATACAATAATTATAATAATAATAGCAACAATAATAATATTAAAATTATAATACAAAAATATAAAGTAAATAAATATATGAATATAATATCTGAAATATCGATTCTCATCACCAAGTCAGCAAATCCTTCCAAATCAACATTTTTAGTCGGCACCTACCAAATAGTGAGTCGCGGCATTATCGCTCAGACCGAGCAGCCCTCTCCTATGAAGCTCTGAACCTGAAAATCGTGCAACTCACTATTTGGTAGGTTCGGAATAAAAATTTGGATTTGGCGCGATTTGCTGACTTGGTGATGAGATCCGAGATTTCAGATATTATATTCATATACAGTATTTACTGTATATTTTTGTATTATAATTTTATTATTATTATTGTTTTTATTATTATAATTAATATTTAATTATTATTTGTATTATTATTATTATTATTATCATTATTATTATATTATTCTCTCTCTCTCTCTCTCTCTCTCATTATTATTAGTTATATATTTGTGTGATCACAAAATTCCTGTGATTGTATTATATAATAATTATAATATAGTTATACTTATTACATATATAACTATACGTGTATGAGTTTCTCTTTAGCATATAGTTTAGCTAAATGCAAAATTATATAACTTTCACTCTTTCAATCGCCTTCGACATCCTTTTGTAACGTACAGTATATAGTATATTATTGGAGTTACATAGAGTTACGTCAGTACACAGACTGTACAGACCTTGCGGTCCCTACTAGGCAGTCTGTACTTAATCCTAAAATCCACTTTGTAGCAACTATCATCTTATAATTAAACATGGACGGCCTAGTATGGAACGCAAGGTCTATGCAGTCTGTGTACTTATGTAACTCTATGTAACTCTAATGATATACTGTATACGTTACATAAGGATGTTAAAGACAATTACAAGAATAAAAACTATAATATCGCATATAGCTAATATATAATATAATTTATGTTAAAGACAAATTCCTACAGGAATAGTTATACGTATATGTAATAAGTATAAATATATTCAAATAATGATTATATAACACAATCACAGGCATTTCCTGATCACAAACAGAACACTAATAATTATCAGAGAGAGAGAGAGAGAGAGAATATTAATAATGTAAATAATAATAATAGCAATGATAATACTAACAATAATGATAACTATATAGATAATAACAATAATACAAATAATACTAATAACACTAATATAAATAATAATAATTATTATTATTATAATAATAATAATAATAATGATAATAATAATAATAATAATAATAATAATAATAATAATACCTGTAATAATAATAATAATAATAATAATAATAATAATAATAAAATAATTACAAAAAATAAAAATTACAAAATCTAAATCTAAAATCTGAAATCTCGGATCTCAGATCCAAGTCAGCAAATCCTTCCAAATCAACATTTTTAGTCGACACCTACCAAATAGTGAGTCGCGGCATTATCGCTCAGACCGAGCAGCCCTCTCCTATGAAGCTCTCTAGATCTTGTATATGAAGCTCTGAACCCGAAAATCGCGCGGGGAACTACTTGGCTTTGTTTTAGGTTCTGGAATTACTCTCTCTCTCTCTCTCTCTCTCTCTCTCTCTCTCTCTCTCTCTCTCTATATATATATATATATATATATATATATATATATATATATATATATATATATATATAGTTATATTATTATGGTTAGTATACTATTTAGGTTAACACTCTCCTAGAAATATTTGTATATATTTTCTGTAATCAATTAATAGACCCATCTCATATAAGGATACAGAGGTAATTCACTATCATTATATCATATGATTTTACGTATATAAGGATAGGAAGGTATATCACTATCAATATACCCAATGATTTTATATACCAATTCTATACCCTTTAATATTTGTATTCACACTTTTTATGACCTCGATTTCTAGCAGTGCATGGTTGGTTCTGTGAATTCGTAACTAGCTGATTCGATACCATATACAGTACAGTAGTTCGAAGAATCTGTAGGGGGTATTCAGTTGTCTGTGTGCCTTGGTGTGGACACTACGTATTTGTTGTGCTCTGCGCTGGAATTATTTGGTGTGCAATCTGTAACATACGCTGGTATTTTCAGGTATTTTGTATTTTTGGTCTATTATCATATGTATTTTTATTTCCTACTTTCATTTTCGTCTTTGCTTTCCTCTCACACACTCACGCTCATTCACTCTCACTCTCTCTCTCTCGGGTTTGCCTAGTAGTATTGGCCATTTTATATATTTTTTTCTGTCATTTCCTTGTCTTTCATTATTCTCCCCCCCCCCCTCCTTCCCACACGGAAAACATACCTATCATCATCATCTCTAGAACAAAAGTTATACACATTCTTCAGGTGTATATATTTATTCTGTTAACTCTTCAAAGTTATTTCCACATTCCCATTTTATCCCAAGCCCGAACTATGAAACGTTTAGTAACTTTAGTATAAAAAAATATATATATATACATATATATTATACAGTATATATATAATAACTCTTGTGTTTACCTGTTAATCAAGTGACTGGGGTTCTCGATAAGGGGCTCCATTCCTGAAAATGTACTTGACTTACAGTGTGCTGGCTTAATAATCCGGAAAGGTTGATAGCCTCTGAAGTCCTATTTTAACTAACTAAATAAGTGTTAATCGTGTGTGGTATCCGAGTGACCATATCCTACGTGTCCTGGTGATGACCTAGGATGACTCACCAACAGGTCATATGATGGTTCGTTCTTTGACCCTCGTTTACCATGACCAATAGTAGTAGTAGTACTAGGTCACTGTAATCACCATGACCAGTAACTCAAGTCACCGTAACCCGGCCTCTGTTTTGGACCATGAACATACGGAGGTGACTGTACTACACTATATTATCATGGTTGACTTGCGCCATTATCACTGCCATTCGGAGTCTGGTAGATCAATGGTTGGATCCTGGTGCACTGTTAACCCTGGCCTGGGGTACCACACACGATATTGATCTTTCTAAGTCAATTATTTGTTTAATTAATTTTGTTTTTGTATTTATATATTTTTTGCCATAGATAGAAGAAATACTTACAGCCATACAACTTATATAATATTTATATAACATTATGACAAAGACGATTGGATGTACTGTACCACACCGAACCTAAGCATTGAGATACTTTTATTAAATTTAGCATGACATGGACGATTCTAGAAAGAACATACCCATCCTCGTGAATATCATTAAGTGAATGTATCTCAATACTATTACCATAGTCATAGATAGTATCAACACCGTAATCATCATTTCATTACTAATGCAGTATCATAGCCACTATATATAAATCATCCTTTTCATCATTAAATCATTATCAATCACCATAATCTTTACTAACATCATACTCATTATTAATCATCAGTCATCATCACCTATTTAGAGTTACTTTCCTAGCACTGTTGTTAGGATTAGGTGTCTTGCTCTTGCCGTTGGTGTTGTCATCTTTTAGTGGTTGTCCTTTTTTTTTTTTTTTTTTTTTTTTTTAATACTTTCCTCTTTTTATTCGGAGTTTTATTCGTTTTATTATTTGAAGTTGCTGTCCTATTTTTGTTATTGGGATTGTTTTAAACTGCTATATATTTGGATTTTTTTTTCATTTGGTATACCGTAGCCTATCTTTCATCTCAATATGTAGACTACATTGGCCTGATGAAGCTATATGCCACACGTTGTCAACAATGTGCTCCTCCTCATATGGTGTTTATAATATAATATGTCTGTTTTTATATGTAGGCCTATACGGTGTTTTTATCAGGTTCCCAATGTTTGCTATGTACAGTTTTTTCCTTCTTTGGTTGGGGTGTGACTAATGTTTTCCTTTTTTCACAGGAGGAGGAGGAGGAGGAGGATACATGACGAAGAAGAGGAAGAGTACAAAGGAGAACCGAAAGAAAAGAAGGGAGAGGATGAAAAGGAAGAAACGAATAGTTAAAAACATGATAATTATTAGGAGAAATGCCACGTATAATAAATGTATGCTATATAAATACATGGATAATCAATAGTCTGTTCATTGTGACACCCTACCTAGTCCCTTGTAAATCGGGAAGGGCTGGAGCAAATAGGCTGTAAACGTCCACACCTATTAATTGAGTATAATTATCAGCTCCATTGTGCAGGTAGTTGGTCTATGTGTGAGAGAGAGAGAGAGAGAGATACATAGATAGATTTACACATATATATAGATATATAAATAGATAGATTGATAGATAGAGAGAGAGAGTAATGAGTAGTTTGTGAGATAGATAGATAAATAGATGCATACATAGATATATAGATAGACAGATAGATAACGAGAGCGAGAGTAATTAGTTTGAGATAGATTGATAGGTAGATAGATAGATAGATAGATAGATAGTGAGAGAGAGAGAGAATAATGAGTAGTGTGTTTGGGATTTCTAGACTCAGCATTAACACTATTTGATCTGACGTATTAGGTTTTTTTATGATAGTTTGTCGTCATATTATTGTGGATTGAGGAATTTGAGGGTATTATTATAAGGGTAAATACAGCCTCAATTAACCCTCTGATTTCCATATACTTTCTTTCCCTAATCTGAATAAAATTGTGTGATAATAGCCAGACAACGGAACATAAATGAGTAATCTGATCTTAAAAGGGTTAATTCACTAACTCCTGATACATATATTTTGCTCCTAAGTTGAATAAAATCGCCTGCCGGTATCATAATAGAACACATAATTAAGTAGACATCAAGCAATTATACATTAAATTGAGTGGTGATGGGCTGGTCTATCAGAGTGAGAACTAATCGATCTCTGCCACACCCATAGCTTACTCTGACTGTTCCTTTTACTTATATATTTTCTAGATCTCAAGTAACGGCGTCTCTTCCGTGGATTGACCTCCCAATCTACCATGATTGGAAGCCAAAGTGTCACATTTTTCCATTGCCCCTCAACATTCTCTTCATAATTGCTGAGGGGCACAGGGCCCTGGGTGGGGCTTTGGTTTCCCGGGCGTTTCCGCACCCTCCTCAGCTCCCCGCCATGGAGTGGCTTTGGTCACCCAGGCTTTATTGTGGTGGGCAGGGAGGGTTCTTTGGGGGCGCTCGATTATGGCCTTGGGGCTGTTCGGCCAGGCAGCTTGGGGAACAACAACAACAACAACAACATTAAATTGAATATTCAGAAACTAATTACAGTAGAAAGCCCGAGCACAGATTAAAATATAATAATTTAAATCCTCCCAAAGAGGCTCTCAGTGTTGCCAGACGGTGAAAATTTAACGCTGCATAGCTACATTTAACTACAAGCATTACAAGATTAAACAAAGATCTATGAATTGGTCAAAAACTAATAAGAAAAAAAGAAAAATAAGTGAAAAAAGGCACGTCACAGAAAATATTAAGATATATTCCCAGGGAAGAGCCGTTACTAAGGCGCTAGCCGCGCTATACTTCCTGAACTGCAACTGGACTGAACCAAAACAAACTACTCCGTGTTCTCGCCAGTGTTCAATAATTCGCTAATTATGCTCGTAATACAGTGCCAGTTGCTATAGACTTGCGTGTGCGTGTACTTGAATCTTGTGTGCCATTGTTGAAGGTACAGTGGAAGCGGAAATAAGAAGAGAAAGGCGTGAACAAAGTGGATTTATTGGTGGTGGAGATCAGCTGTGGGCCTCCTAGAAGCTTGCATGCAGGTTTTATGGTAAGTACATAAGTAAGCCTAATGCATATTTTTTGTATCAACTACTGTATTTGGCGAACTCATAACTTTCTTATGCTGATGTAGGAGTTATGGCCGTGGTTTTAATCAATGTTCCCAAAGGGTTATATTCAACGAATACCGTCCAACTCGGCCCATTGTCAACTCGGTCCATTACCAACTCGGCCCATCAAACACCAACTCGGCCCATTATATACCAACTCGGCCCATTATATACGAACTCGGCCCACATGGCCTATTACCAACTCGGCCCATTAAATACCAACTCGGCCCACATGGCCTAATGCCCATGTTGCCATGTAAGTTTCGGACACTGACTAATACTCTTTACACTAATAGCCTACTAATACACTTTTCCCAGCAAATATAAAGATACAATAACTGTACACTTGTTGAGCGAAAACCACTGGAATCTATGACAACACTTAATACCCCCGATTGTACAAGCCTAGGCCTCCAATTGCCTCCAGAAAATATCAAGTTTGGGCTGTTTGGGTATTTTACACCACAACTGTTCCTCGGTTACGGGATTACTATCTTCATTATTCTAGACTTGATTTTATATTTAGTAAAGTAAAGGTCATTAGCATAGGCTACATGACCAACTCATGTGTATTCATGTTTATTTTGTTATTGTAAATATACAGTGCTTGTCAAGAAATACCGTTTAAATTGAAGGTGAAACCAAACTATTGAGCCTAGGCTATGTGTACATTATAACAAGATGTGGATATTTAATTATAATGACTATTTGTGTGTTGTAAGTTGTAACCCCTTGAAAATCAGGACGCCTTGTGACAGTTTATTTTGGCTTGTTATTGGACGATGTTAGGCTATGCAGCTTAGGAAGGATCTGTGGGAATTAATATGGTAAACTATCTCGATTAATCCTCGAATAAAATCGTGTAATAATAGCCAGAAAAAATGCGTCATTGTGTCTTGGAATGTGGACCGTGGTGGATTGTGTTCTTTTATTTCATAAATTTTATTTTAGTAAGCGTTGTTTCCACACAGCGATTTTGATTAGTTATTTTGCCTTTATATTGTCTTTATCCGAATTTTGGTTTGTTTAGTTTTCAAATTTTACATTTTAATTTATGGTTTTGTGAGTATATGGGTCCCCTTGTTGGATTCAGGATATCGCCAGGCAATTGTACTCAACTCGCTCACGGCTTCTCTATCTATCTATCTATCTATATATATGCGCAGCTCAGGCCCAATCCCCATTTTTGTTTTCTATTTTTTATTTGTATTTTCTAGTTTTACAGTTTGTGATACAATATTTAGTGATACAATTGTTATTGATATTTTTAGTGATACAATAATTCAAACAGTTTGAATTGACAGAGAGAGAGAGATAGATAGATAGATAGATAGATAGATAGATAGATAGATAGATAGATAGATAGATAGATAGATAGAGCGAGCGAGAACAAGAGCGAGAGAGAGAGAGAAAGTGAGAGGGGGGGGATTTATAATCTGCAATCCCCCCCCCCCCTTTGTTTTCCAGTATCTTTATATGAATCTCAAACAACTTTTTGGTAGCATTCAAGGAGACTACTGCACTGCAGGACTCTTCTTCTTCTTCTTACCTCTGACCGGGTATAGGCTATCCTAGTGTTTACTAGCCTACACAGTCTACACTCCTTTGAAAGGACATTAGCCTAACCTAACAACCTTACCTAACATATCCTAGTATTATAGGTGGGGGCTGCCACCCCCACACCCCCGCTTTGACTTAGATTTTTGGTGTATTTGTCTGTGAAGTGGGTATTTTTCAATTCGTTGATAACGAAAATCCTCCATGCGGACTATATAGAGAAAAATATGGCGAATCTATTGGTGCCTATTTTCCCTAATAAATTGTTTCTCATAACGTCGCACTAGTGTCCTTGAATATTATCAACTTTTTAACCCTTTGAGTACCAGCGACGTCTATTACATTGTATTTTAGCTATATTTAGGCGATATTTTGCAGCTTAGGAAGGATCTGGTGTAGTTAAAAGGGTTGGTTGAGATAGTTTGCACCCTTATTATTGCTAGAAGTCCTTCCTAAGCTGAATACAATCATCTAATAGTTGCCCGAATATGATGAAAAGGACGTTCCTGGTACCGGTACTGTATGGGTTAACCCTTTCAAGCTCTGACGCGTTTTAGCAGTTTATTTTGGCTATCATTAGACGATTTTATGCAGCTTAGGAAGTACCTGTGGGTATTAAAATTGTCAAACTATTGGGGCAAATCAGGGGTGGGGAGGTTCAGAAGTTCACCTCCGAATGTTAACCCTTTCAAGCTCAAATATACGCGTTTCTGTTCTGCTTCTGGCTACTATTAAGCTATTTTATTCAGATTAGTAATGGTATATGGAAGTCAAAGGGTTGATTGATATAGTATTTACCCTTTTAAGACAGTTCACCCCATCATCTAGGCGATTGTAAGACGTTTCGCCTCGTTCAGGTGTTGATAAGTTTTAGTCGAGAGACGGTGATCCTGCAATTTAGGAAAAGTTGGCTCAAATGTTGCTGCCAATAATGTACAGTAGCTACGAAGTTGAGGGAGCCCACCTCACTTTGTTTTTCTTTCTCTCCCTCTCTCTTTGGTTTGTATCCATTCGGCCCCATTAAGCCTACTGTTTTAAGAAGTTTACCCCCATCCAGGTGTCAATATTTTCCTGGCGAGCGGTAGCGAGCCAGCATATAAATATATTTTTTTTGACAGCAAGCTAAATTTTTACATTTTTCGATAAAAAAAATTCTCCGGCAAAGCCGGATTTCTCCATACAATGCTGGCTCGACAGGAAGAAATCGACACCTAGATGGGGATACAGTATACGTCTTAAAACGGTAAGATCCTGTGTAGCGGGTGGAACTGTTTTTGAGATGCCTATTTACTAAGAAACATTGAACAATATCTTTAACCTAACCTAACCTAACCTAGTATATTAGTGGACTATTTATGAATGTAAAATGTTAAAATATATTGTAACATTACCAAATGGTTGAGATATAAATACAGTTCCTCCCGCTACACAGGATTATACCCTTAAAACAGTTGGCTGAATGGGGCCGAATGGATACAAGCCAGAGAAAGAAAGAGCTTGAAGGGGCCTGCTGGGGTGGGGGTGGGTGGGGTTAGTAAGGTGCCGGTACCGTAATTATTATGGTATATTAGAAGGTATCAAATGCGTTATTAATGGGAGGCAGACCGTTTGTTTTGTCTATTAATTAATTTATTCATATATATTTTTAGTTTACTCCCTAGACCTCCATCAAGGTTAGAAAAACACCCCCTAGATTCCCCTTCAAGATAAATTTGTAAATTTTTCGGTAGAAAAATGGCCCGACCGAAGGCCGGTTCCTCTTAAAATTACAGGCTCGCTACCGCTCGTCAGGAAAAAATCGACATCTAAATGACACGAAAGGTCTTAAAATTGCCAACAAAATGGAGCGAAAGGTGTTAAAATCGTCAAACAAAGGGGCCGAACGTCTTATAATCTCAAAACTAGTGGGGCAAAACATTAGGGAGAAGGGGGTCCAGAAAAACGGTCTGCCTCCCCTTAACCCTTTGAGGATCATGACGCATTATGGGTAGTTTATTCTGGCTGTCATTCATTAGTCGGTTTTATACAGCTTAGAAAGGACATCTGGGAGTTATAATTGTAATTACTGTCTCAATTAACCCTTTCACGCTCATATGACGCAGAGGTTGCCAGATTACCAATAATAAATAGAGTTCTCTCACTCTTATAATTACCTCTCCAAAATTAGTTTTCTGCCCACAGCTAACTCAAAGACAACTGCAGTGGTTGAAGTAACTAAACTAAAGGTTTCTAAATACCCCTGATGGTAACAAAGGCTTTAAAGTATCCCTAATAGGCTCAACACAGCTAACTCAAAGACAACTGCAGAGGTTGAAGTAACTAAACTAAAGGTTTCTAAATACCCCTGATGGTAACAAAGGCTTTAAAGTATCCCCAATAGGCTCAACACAGCTAACTCAAAGACAACTGCAGAGGTTGAAGTAACTAAACTAAAGGTTTCTAAATACCCCTGATGGTAACAAAGGCTTTAAAGTATCCCCAATAGGCTCAACACAGCTAACTCAAAGACAAATGCAGAGGTTGAAGTACCGGTAACTAAACTAAAGGTTTCTAAATACCCCTCATGGTAACAAAGGCTATAAAGTATCCCCAATAGGCTCAAAATTGCGTCATATGTCGGAGAGGGTTAACTTTTTGACTACCATTATACCCTTCCTATTCAGAATATAATCGTCTAATAACATTTTATTTTATTAACCCTCGGAATCCGGGAGGCCTCATATGAGGCAAAATGCGCGGCTAAAATCATCATAACTCGGCAACCACACGTCGTAGCGATGTCATCTCAACGGCAATCTAGATACAACAAAACGTTCTACAATTTGCAAAACAAAAATTGACTGCTCTAGGTGGTCTCAATCAGTAGCTACTGAATTATTAAGCTTGACTGTACGAAAATGGCCCCGGACACAGCGATCGGGATCATATGAGGCCCCCCGGATCCGATGGGTTAAGTGTTATTTCCACAGAGCGATTTTTATCAGTTCTTTTTCATTTATCTTGTATCGTCCCAGTTTTGGTTTGTTTATTTTGCAAGTTTTACATTATAATAGGAAGAAAACAGAACAGAAATGCGTCATCGTGTCACAAAGGGTTAAGGGGAGGTGTTTAGTTTCCTCCCTAGACTTCCATCAAGCTTAAAATTGCACTCCCTAGACCCTCTTTCAAGATAAATTTGTACATTTTTCGGTAGAAAAATGTCCCGGCCGAAGGCCGATTACTCTTAAATTACAGGCTCGCTATCGCTCGCCAGGATAAAATCAACACCTAAATGGCACGAAAGGGCTTAAAATTGACAGAATTGGGCGGAAATTCTTAAAAATCACCAAACTAATGGGGCAAACGTCTTAAAATCTCAAAAAGCAATGGGGCTAGACATGAGGGAGAAAGGGGTCAAGAAAAAAAGTCCCTCAAGTGGAAATCTCCCCTTATGACACTTTCATTGTTATCTATTTCACCACCAGAACAACTGTGGTTATATATTCAACGCTCTAAAGATAATGACGCATTTTGACAGTTTATTCTGGCTATCATTAGACAATCTTAGGCAGTTTAGTAAGGATCTGTGGTAATGATAAGGGTAGAGACTATCTCAATTAACCCTCTGACTTCCATATACCTTTCCTAATCTGAATAAAATTATCTAATAATAGCCAGAAAACAGAACAAATGCGTAATTGCAAGGTGTCAAACGAAAGCGAAGTCCATTATTTGTAATCTTTGTTATTGTTGATGTAGGGATATAATTGTGGTTTATAGTTCAAATCACATCTTTGGAAGTGATAAAATGCTAAAACAATGCTATTTCATGTTAATTTTCTTGTATTCCTTCTCATATTCATTCAAGTCTTCAAATAAAATTGCTCCCGTTTGACACCTTTCATAATTGGATATTGATAGGGTTAATTAGGTATTAATTAGGCCAATATATAATTAGGTATTCATTTCCTTCTGGGTATCAATAGACGATTTTGCGCAATTTAGAAATAATCTCTAAAAGTACAACGGGTAAAACCAACTTAACTATGCCTCTGACTCCCAATGATCCTTCCTTAGCTGAATTAAATCGTCTAATGATATGCAGAATAAATTGCTATAATGCGCCATAAATTGTCTTGTACTTTTTTTTTTTTTTTTTTTTTTTTTTTTAAACCAGCCAATTTGTACTTGAATGCTTTGGGCTCAAGATATCAACTGTAACCCTACTTGACCCGACGTCTTGTGGGTTATGATATTGTTGGTTAATTATTATTGAAGATTTTCTTTTTGTTTTTACTATTTTCGAGCAGTGCATTGTTGTTTGTCCTCTAGATTAACAAAAACGTCTTCCCAAACTTCCTATCTATCTGTTTATTTACTCAGGCCCAATCCTCACTTTTCCTTTGGGGGGGGGGGGACTCAAGACAGAGCAAGAATAGAGACAACACAAAACACAACAGAAAACAATGAACACACAAAAATAAAATACAAATTCACACACATCTAGGTAATCCAGTAGAAGACCCAGAGACCAGGGTCACCTAGGCCCCTCCAACACTCCCTCGGCCCCCGACCACCGGGAGAGGTTCCGATCTCGACAGGCAGGCATGTAGCGGAGCCGAAGCCACAAGCCCGCCCACCACACTTCCAGGCGCACCCTTCATATAAATCGTCTCCCCGGGCCAGGCGCCTGATGGACTATTATCTAGTCCAACTTGCACCCGACCCCTTCCCCCAAATGACCATGTGTTCACTCATCTATTCACAAGCATTCTCCATTCATTCCTGTTTATTACCACTTATCTTGCCTGATCTATAGTCATTCCTCTATCATCCAAATTTTGTCTAACAGTCTCTCCATCTCAATGGGAGTCTTCCTGCCCTTCTATCTCCCCTTGTATCTGACTCACATATTCTCTTTCCTTTGCCTCTCATCTTCCATTCTTTCAACATGACCATACCAGCTCAGCACCCTTCTGTCCACTCTGGCTGACAAATGTTCCTGCTGCCCCACTCTCCTACGTATCTCTTCATTCCTCAATCTGTCTCTACGTCTATGAGTAACTCCACACATACTCCTCAAGCAGCTCATCTCCATCACATCCAGCTTTCTTCTCTCCTTTTCCTTCAGAGCCTATGTCTCAGCCCCATACATCACTGTTGGCACAACAATTCCTTGATACATTGCACTTTTTACTTTCATTCCGAGATTTCTCGTCTTCCACATACTTCCCATTGCTCCGAAAACCTTCCTTCCTTCACACACTTTCTGTTTTACCTCCATTTCCATACCTCCACTCCTGCTTATTTTTCCTCCTAGATATTTAAAACACTCTACTTGTTCCAATATTTCCCCATCCAGCCTCACATCTAGATTCACCTTATAATCACTCCTATTAAACACCATTAATTTACTTTTATTGACGTTCACCTTCAGTTTCCTCCTTCCACAAACCACACCAAACTCTTTGACTACCCGCTACAGTTTCTCCTCAGAATCCACCACCAACGCTGTGTCATCAGCGAACAGCAACTGATTCAACTCCCAATCTCTACCATTCTTTCCTACTAAACCCAATCCTCTTCCCATAGTTCTCATTTTCACCTCCCTGACCACACCATCCATAAACATATTAAACAGCTATGGTGACATTACACAACCCTGTCGCAAATCTACCTTTACCTCAAACCATTCACTCAACTCATATTCATATTCATTCAAGTCTTCAAACAAAATTGCTCCGGTTTGTCACCCTGGCCCCCAGTGGTGGACAGGAATGAATCGCTCCATATCCAGAGGTACTTCGTTCGTTTCTCTAGCTTGCTTTCAGGGGAGGGTCGCTAGTCCAACTGCGGTACCATAATATGAAATGTGGACATTATTTTGCTTAGAGTTTTATTATTGGAGTTGTGTGACTAAAAAGTGAATGGGGTGATGTGTAGAATTGTGAATTATAGGAGTAGGTTTGTGTAAGATTGTGAATTATAGGAGTAGGTTTGAGCTGGGTATTGTGTAGAATTGTGAATTATAGGAGTAGGTTTGTGTAAGATTGTGAATTATAGGAGTAGGTTTGAACTGGGTATTGTGTAGAATTGTGAATCATAGGAGTAGGTTTGTGTAGGATTGTGAATTATAGGAGTAGGTTTGAACTGGGTATTGTGTAGAATTGTGAATCATAGGAGTGGGTTTGTGTAGGATTGTGAATTATAGGAGTAGGTTTGAGCTTAAGTTTTGTGTAGGATTGTGAATTATAGGAGTGGGTTTGAGCTGGGTTTTGTGTAGAAGTGTGAATTATAGTAGTAGGTTTGAGTTGGGTTTTGTGTAGGATTGTGAATTATAGTAGTAGGTTTGAGCTGGGTTTTGTGTAGAAGTGTGAATTATAGGAGTAGGTTTGAGCTGGGTTTTGTGTAGAAGTGTGAAATATAGTAGTAGGTTTGAGCTGGGTTTTGTGTAGAAGTGTGAATTATAGTAGTAGGTTTGAGCTGGGTTTTGTGTAGAAGTGTGAATTATAGTAGTAGGTTTGAGCTGGGTTTTGTGTAGGATTGTGAATTATAGTAGTAGGTTTGAGCTGGGTTTTGTGTAGAAGTGTGAATTATAGTAGTAGGTTTGAGCTGGGTTTTGTGTAGAAGTGTGAATTATAGTAGTAGGTTTGAGCTGGGTTTTGTGTAGAAGTGTGAATTATAGTAGTAGGTTTGAGCTGGGTTTTGTGTAGGATTGTGAATTATAGTAGTAGGTTTGAGCTGGGTTTTGTGTAGAAGTGTGAATTATAGTAGTAGGTTTGAGTTGGGTTTTGTGTAGGATTGTGAATTATAGTAGTAGGTTTGAGCTGGGTTTTGTGTAGAAGTGTGAACTACTTCCCCTTCTGGTTCCCTGGTAAATAGCCTACTGAACTAAAGTATTATATTGATACCTTTGCCTTATTTTTATCATTTAAAGTGTTAATGCTTTTATCAGCGTCTATGCATATTTCACTTACACTGGTTGTTGTTTTGTTTTTTTATTGTACATATTTAAAAAAAAAAATCAACTTATCCTCATCCTCATCCTCATCCTTCCAATTAGTCCCATAACTCCCCGCACAACCCCCGCATATCATGTTGCCCGTTTGCAGCCCTCTGCGGGTCCTCAAGCTTAAGCTAAAACCTAAAACTATGGGGAGCGACATATTGCCGAGATAATATATATATATAATTTAGTTACCCAGTTATTTCCGTATTCTATGAATATAAGAGCTTTAGAGAAAACGATAGTTTATTAATTAAGACTGACTTAAATATATAGTATTATTGATGATATACAACTTGTAAAACTTCGCTATTGACAAATATATTGATTGGGAAGTACTACCATGTGAGTAATATTACTGTAGAAATACTTAACAGATACAATTTTCCTAAATAATTGGAAGTAATTAAACATAATCGATGACTAGAGAGATACGCTACCCAGACTATATAATTCCTCGCTAGTAAATACAATATATAGGCTTTGCCAGAATATAATATTATGATGATTTCGTGAATATACTTTTCGTAAAAATATATATTCTAATTTATTTTGTACAGTTAATTAAGTAAATATGATATATTTAATAAAAAAACTATTTCAACATATGTATACATTTTGAATGATAGGTTATACATCTGCGGTGACTGACTCCAGCCACAGTTCTTTGAATTAACTCGTACTAGTGAGACGTGTTTTGTAAATCGTGCTCAAAATCTTTACTTATTTACACGTAGGCCTACTTCTGTTTAGTAATTTGTCTACATACACTAAAATCATAATATATTATATACTTATAAGTCATTAAAACTTGTTGCGGCAATACATCTGTGTTGTAGAATTGGCCTACTATAAAGTAATCAATTCATATCGATAAATGGAGTTCTTCGTAAACAAGGACTCTTGCCTAACTTCATTGGTGGTGTATGGATTAAGCTACAACCCACCAAAATGTACATCTGTGAAGTATCCCACAGAGTTAAAAATTAAGGTACAAAATAGTGTTAAAAAACTATTTACACGGAGAAAATTCATAACTCAGAAAAAAATCACTTTAAATGAGCATAACTGGGTTTGGGAAACATTAACTAAGGAAAAACAAAAATATTTGAGGTATCAATTCGACTCAGAGTTGCTCCTGCATCTCCCACTTGGTACACACCTTGTACAGTGTAAGTGGAAGTTGGGGCGCCGGACCGTTCACAAATTCATTGTTGATGTGAATTATCACCACCCTGCTGAGGGGGTGGATGTTCCTGAGGGGGTGGATGTTCCTGAGGGGGTGGATGTTCCTGAGGGGACGGATGTTCCTGAGGGGACGGATGTTCCTGAGGGGGTGGATGTTCCTGAGGGGGTGGATGTTCCTGAGGGGGTGGATGTTCCTGAGGGGACGGATGTTCCTGAGGGGACGGATGTTCCTGAGGGGGTGGGTGTTCCTGAGGGGACGGATGTTCCTGAGGGGGTGGATGTTCCTGAGGGGGTGGATGTTCCTGAGGGGGTGGATGTTCCTGAGGGGACGGATGTGGCTGGTGGACCTTCCATCAGTCAGGTACGATACTGTGAAAATAAAAAACGACTTCAAAGGGCAAAAGACTCCATCAGTCAGGACATAGTAAATCAATATATGATGCTATACCCCGACACAACTAAACGACCGGAGGGAATGACACCCACACAGGTTCGTCGCTGGAGAAAGCAACAAAGTCGGCGATACACTATCAACGCAGCAAAATGGTGGCGTGAGCAGGATGAAGGGGGTGGCCAGGTTGAAGGAAGTGGCCAGGTTGAAGGGGGTGGCCAGATCGAAGGGGGTAGCCAGGATGAAGGGGATGGCCAGGTTGAAGGGGGTGTGGCCAGGTTGAAGGGGGTGGCCAGGATGAAGGGGGTGGCCAGGTTGAAGGGGGCCTCCTGGTCTGCTGTCAGTCGGCTGATGGAGCTTCTATCAGTCAGGTACGATACTGTGAAAATAAAAACGACTTCAAAGGGCAAAAGACTCCATCAGTCAGGACATAGTAAATCAATATATGATGCTATACCCCGACACAACTAAACGACCGGAGGGAATGACACCCACACAGGTTCGCCGCTGGAGAAAGCAACAAAGTCGGCGATACACTATCAACGCAGCAAAATGGTGGCGTGAGCAGGATGAAGGGGGTGGCCAGGTTGAAGGAAGTGGCCAGGTTGAAGGGGGTGGCCAGATCGAAGGGGGTAGCCAGGATGAAGGGGATGGCCAGGTTGAAGGGGGTGGCCAGGTTGAAGGGGGTGGCCAGGATGAAGGGGGTGGCCAGGTTGAAGGGGGCCTCCTGGTCTGCTGTCAGTCGGCTGATGGAGCTTCTATCAGTCAGGTACGATACTGTGAAAATAAAAAACGACTTCAAAGGGCAAAAGACTCCATCAGTCAGGACATAGTAAATCAATATATGATGCTATACCCCGACACAACTAAACGACCGGAGGGAATGACACCCACACAGGTTCGCCGCTGGAGAAAGCAACAAAGTCGGCGATACACTATCAACGCAGCAAAATGGTGGCGTGAGCAGGATGAAGGGGGTGGCCAGGTTGAAGGAAGTGGCCAGGTTGAAGGGGGTGGCCAGATCGAAGGGGGTAGCCAGGATGAAGGGGATGGCCAGGTTGAAGGGGGTGGCCAGGTTGAAGGGGGTGGCCAGGATGACGGGGGTGGCCAGGTTGAAGGGGGCCTCCTGGTCTGCTGTCAGTCGGCTGATGGAGCTTCTATCAGTCAGGTACGATACTGTGAAAATAAAAAACGACTTCAAAGGGCAAAAGACTCCATCAGTCAGGACATAGTAAATCAATATATGATGCTATACCCCGACACAACTAAACGACCGGAGGGAATGACACCCACACAGGTTCGCCGCTGGAGAAAGCAACAAAGTCGGCGATACACTATCAACGCAGCAAAATGGTGGCGTGAGCAGGATGAAGGGGGTGGCCAGGTTGAAGGAAGTGGCCAGGTTGAAGGGGGTGGCCAGATCGAAGGGGGTAGCCAGGATGAAGGGGATGGCCAGGTTGAAGGGGGTGGCCAGGTTGAAGGGGGTGGCCAGGATGAAGGGGGTGGCCAGGTTGAAGGGGGCCTCCTGGTCTGCTGTCAGTCGGCTGATGGAGCTTCTATCAGTCAGGTACGATACTGTGAAAATAAAAAACGACTTCAAAGGGCAAAAGACTCCATCAGTCAGGACATAGTAAATCAATATATGATGCTATACCCCGACACAACTAAACGACCGGAGGGAATGACACCCACACAGGTTCGCCGCTGGAGAAAGCAACAAAGTCGGCGATACACTATCAACGCAGCAAAATGGTGGCGTGAGCAGGATGAAGGGGGTGGCCAGGTTGAAGGAAGTGGCCAGGTTGAAGGGGGTGGCCAGATCGAAGGGGGTAGCCAGGATGAAGGGGATGGCCAGGTTGAAGGGGGTGGCCAGGTTGAAGGGGGTGGCCAGGATGAAGGGGGTGGCCAGGTTGAAGGGGGCCTCCTGGTCTGCTGTCAGTCGGCTGATGGAGCTTCTATCAGTCAGGTACGATACTGTGAAAATAAAAAACGACTTCAAAGGGCAAAAGACTCCATCAGTCAGGACATAGTAAATCAATATATGATGCTATACCCTGACACAACTAAACGACCGGAGGGAATGACACCCACACAGGTTCGCCGCTGGAGACAGCAACAAAGTCGGCGATACACTATCAACGCAGCAAAATGGTGGCATACTCCGAACGCAGATGGAAAGGGAGCCCGTGGAAACTGATTAAATATTTTGTACAAAAGCTTTTTATTCTAGATATGTATTGATTTTTTTTTTTTTTCGTCATTTGTTTTACTTTTGTTTTTGAAGGTTATTAATTATCAAATATCACATATTCTACGTGTAGTCTTATTTTAATTAATGCTAATAACTATTTGTTCTATGCATGTTTTTTTATTTTGCTTAATAATGTTTTTTTTTTAAAGGATGCTAGTTTCATAATAATATGGCATATATTGCATTAACCCTAATTCTGTAATGGCGACGTCTTTTATATTTTATTCTAGCTATATTTACACGTTTTTGTATAGTTTAAGAAGGATCTGTGGTAGTAAGTAGGCTTAAATGAGAAAGTTTGAAGCCTGTTAATTACTGGAGACCATTTTAAGCTTCGTAAAATCGTCTAATAGTAGCTAGAATAAAGTTAAAAGAACTGCATTAACAAGAATTTACATTATACTATTTTACAGAGCTAGGATTTACATCTGACAACCATACACTATAAATCAATGGAATCAAACGGGCATATAAAAACATTGGGTATATATATTTTTTTTCTATGAAAGTGAAGAAGACAACAGGCAGAACTGCCAGTGGTGAGTGCCTCCCCCGAGTTGATTGAGTGACAGGGCCAAAATCAAGGGACGTTCGAGCCAAAATGCCTGGACACACGGAGTTTGAAGCAATTTTAGTGGAAGGGGGAAAGACTGATTCTGGGAGAGAGTTCCAGAGCTCAGCTGTTGAAAAGAAGAAAGAAGATGGTATTTACCTCTCTATCCTGTGATAGAAGTGGTTAATTAACCCCTTCAGATTCATATGATGCAGAGGTTGCCAGATTAGCAATAAGAAATAGAGTTCTCTCACTCTTATAATTACCTCTCCAAAATTAGTTTTCTGTCCACAGCTAACTCAAAGACAACTGCAGAGGTTGAAGTAACTAAACTAAAGGTTTCTAAATATCCCTGATGGTAACAAAGGCTTGAAAGTATCCCTAATAGGCTCAAAATCGCGTCATATGTCGGAGAGGGTTAATAGACCTTTAACCTCTTCTGTACCACCCCGTCCTTTTAACTTCATTCTAGCTACTATTAGACAATTTTATTTGTTAAAAAGGGCCTCTAGCAAGTACCAGGCTTCGAACTATCTCACTGAACCCTTTTTAAAGCAAGTGGTGACGACAATCTTACTATTGACCAAATCAAAGATGCAGATGATGTAGCAGTAGCACTTAAGGGGGGTCACCGGCTTTGTTTCTCTTTCTCTCATTTTCTCTCTTTCCCTGGCTTGTATCCATTCGTCCCCATTCAGCCAACTGTTTTAAGACGTTTATTCCCATCCAGGTGTCAATTTCTTCCTGGCGAGCGATAGCGAGCCAGCATTGTATGGAGAAGTCCGGCTTCGCCGGAGACATTTTTCTATCAAACAATGTACAAATTTAGCTTGCTGTCAAAACAAAAATATATATATGCTGGCTCGCTACCACTCGCCACGAAAATGTTGACACCTGGATGGGGGTAAACGTCTTAAAACAGTAGGCTGAATGGGGCCGAATGGATACAAGCCAAAGAGAGAGGGAGAGAAAGAGAAAAAAGTGAGGTGGACCCCTTAACAAACTAGCCAAACTATACACAAAAAGTTTGCAATGTCGAAAGGTTCCTAAAGCCTGGAAAAATGCCTCCATTATTCTCATTCACAATCAAGGAGATGCTAAAGACCTGATAAACTATCGACCAATTTGCTTGCTTTCTGTTTAGTATATGAGGCGTATAGTAACATAGTGGCCTAAACGACACCATGCTATCGATCAATTAGCTTGCTTGCTGTTTAGTGTATGAGGCGTATAGTAACATAGTGGCCTAAACGACACCATGCTATCGATCAATTAGCTTGCTTGCTGTTTAGTGTATGAGGCGTATAGTAACATAGTGGCCTAAATGACACCATGCTATCAATCAATTAGCTTGCTTTCTGTTTAGTATATGAGGCGTATAGTAACATAGTGGCCTAAACGACACCATGCTATCGATCAACTAGCTTGCTTGCTGTTTAGTATATGAGGCGTATAGTAACATAGTGGCCTAAATGACACCATGCTATGGATCAATTAGCTTGCTTGCTGTTTAGTATATGAGGCGTATAGTAACTTAGTGGCCTAAATGACACCATGCTATCGATCAATTAGCTTGCTTGCTGTTTAGTATATGAGGCGTATAGTAACTTAGTGGCCTAAATGACACCATGCTATCGATCAATTAGCTTGCTTGCTGTTTAGTATATGAGGCATATAGTACAGTGGCGGATCCAGGGGGGGGCGGCTGCCCCCCCCCTTAGTGACCAAAATTGCGCCCTTACATCTGATATATATTGCATTTTATCTGAAATACAATACATATAAAGAATATTGTGTGAATTATGGCGCCCCTCATGTATATCAGCCCCCCCCCCCCTCTTAAGCCTGAGCTGGATCCGCCACTGGTGTGAATTATAGGAGTGGGTTTGAGCTGGGTTTTGTGTAGAAGTGTGAATTATTATAGTAGTAGGTTTGAGCTGGGTTTTGTGTAGGGTTGTGAATTATAGGAGTGGGTTTGAGCTGGGTTTTGTGTAGGGTTGTGAATTATAGGAGTGGGTTTGAGCTGGGTTTTGTGAATGATTATGGTTTTTTAATGAGGGTATATTTCTTTACTAAAGGCGGTGTCACACGCGCATATTTTCGAGCAACTTTTCAGGGAAATTATGTTCTTGCAACATCAAAAATTTCCTTTTTGCCAGAATTCAGCCACCTGACGTAATGGTTGGCCAAATAAGCGATGTCGCGGCACCAAGTATATTTCGATCAATAATTGGTATCAGCTCTATCTAAGCATTACTTCATCGTTTCGAGTGAGATATGCAAACATGTTCCTATCTTTACACACCCTATTCAACATCTGACAGACATTGATACAGCATACAGTGAGCAAAACGTAATGACAGCGGCGACACGACTTAATGGGCCAAAATGTACCCTCTGTCTAGTTTCAGATGTCTATGAAAAAGAGCCCTGAAATATTACGAGGAAAAAATTAAACTTGCTCATCGAAAATTGCCGGAAAAAGCGTTTGTGTGACATCGCCTTAAGGGGAGGTAGGTGCTTCTGCTGGACCCCCTTCTCCCTCATGTTTAGCCCCAGTATTTTTTAGATTATAAGACATTCCCCCGTTAGTTTGTCGATTTTAAGACCTTTTGCCCCATTTCTTTGCAATATTAAGACCTTTCGTGCCATTTAGGTGTCGATTACTTTCTTGGCAAGCGATAGCGAGCCTGCTTTTTTGGAGCCGCGACATTTTTCGGTGGAAAAATGTCCAAGTTAATCTCGAAGGAGGATCTTGAGGGGGTGTTTTCAAGCTTGATGGAGGCCTAGGGAGGCAACACACACACACACACACACACACACACACACACACACACACACACACACACACACACAGAGCCCATAGCCTAGTGGTAGAGCTCTCGTCTCACACACGAGGGGCCGGGGGTTCAATCCCCGGCCGGGCGGAGACAAATTGGGCTTGTCTCCTTTCATGTGTTAGCCTCAGTTCACCTAGCTGTAAATAGGTACCTGGAATAAGTGGACGACGTTGTGACGTCCCATCTGGGGTTGGCAAAAATGGTACAAGGCGAGATGGGTATCATATGGTTCACCTAAGCTGATGGCTACCTAAGCCTTCGGGCGAGACGGTACTGTCTATAGTGAGAATGGTACCATACAGATCCACCCTAAGCCTTCGTTTCCGATGTCGCCAATTGGCTAAAAATACAGACTACACACACATCCACAGCCATTCCAACGATACATATAACACCTACACATATAGGAGGCGGGAAATAACGAGCATGCTCACTCCCGCAATACAACTAGAGTAAGTACAACTAGAGTAAGTACACACACACACACACACACACACACACACACACACACACACACACACACACACACACACAGCCCGTAGCCTAGTAGGTAGAGCTCTCGTCTCACACACGAGGGGTCGGGGGTTCAATCTCCGGCTGGGCGGAGACAAATTGGGCTTGTCTCCTTTCATGTGTTAGCCTCAGTTCACCTAGCTGTAAATAGGTACCTGGAATAAGTGGACGACGTTGTGACGTCCCATCTGGGGTTGGCAAAAATGGTACAAGGCGAGATGGGTATCATATGGGTCACCTAAGCTGATGGCTACCTAAGCCTTCGGGCGAGACAGTACCGTCTATAGTGAGAATGGTACCATACAGATCCACCCTAAGCCTTCGTTTCCGATGTCGCCAATTGGCTAAAATACAGACTACACGCACATCCACAGCCATTCCAACGATACATATAACACCTACACATATAGGAGGCGGGAAATAACGAGCATGCTCACTCCCGCAATACAACTAGAGTAAGTACAACTAGAGTAAGTACACACACACACACATTTTTCGGTAGAAAAATTTCCCGGACGAAGTCCGGTTAATTTTGAAATTTCAGGCTTGCTATCGCTCGCCAGGAAAAAATCGACACCTAAATGGCACGAAATATCTTAAAATTGACATCGAAATGGGGCGAAATGTGTTAAAATCGCCAAACTAATGGGCCGAACATCTTATAATCTTAAAACAAATGGGGCTAAACACGAGGGAGAAATGGGACCAGAAAACCGGCCCATCTCCCCTTAACCTATATAACTCGTAAACGACTTGAGCAATCGAGTTAATAACCTCTTTAACTCATAATAAACGACTAGAGTAATCGAGCTAATATATCTACCATTTGGGAATGGTCAGCCATGGAATAGGTGTGGAAACTGACATCCCATTTGCTCCAGCCCTTTATGAGTTACAGAGGTTAGGGTTTGGCCTACCTATTTGGAACAAGGTATGAAAGGTTTCTCTGATGGTACTGATTTTCACCCTGGCCTATGGGTGTAGGCCTACAGTTGCCCACATAAGTTATGTTCCTCGTTGTGATCGTATGTTTAAAGATAAAATTGATATGAATGAGTTGCGAATGTGGTTTGTAAAAACTCCTGAAGCTCCACCAATGGTGGCACCAAAGCTTATGAAATTTAAGTGTCTCTAATTTTGTTATTGTGTTCGCAGCACTGTGGTGAAGCAATGTAGTGAAGAAAGCCGACTGCTTACAGAAGAAGAGAGAAGAATGTCGGAAACAACAAATTGAGAAGAAAGAGGGGAAAGAAGTACTTGCGATATGAACTTGGACCCGGGCAACCCTCAGTGGGAGTTCCTTAACCCATACTGTACCAGAGGGTATCACCATAAAACACCAGTGCCAGGCAGTGTGGCCAAAATGGCTTTAGAGGCAAGAGAGACCACTCTCCCACCCCAAAAGTTGAAGAAGCAGACCCAGCCAGCCTGTGGAAGCTTGCAACCAAGCTGAGAAGTGTTGGCAGCGCCTACAAGTCATGGTAGCAGCTACCGCTCGATACTGGCAGTTACAAGGACCGCAAGTCACCGCATATTACTGATGGCTGAGAGCCGTCGCTGGTACTGGCGAGTGACTTTTTTTATTGACGGCTCCCTTCCGTCACTGGTACAGTAAGGGTTAATATCATCACAGAATTTAGGTAAGATGCTTTAACTATTTGTATTTGAACAATTTATTGCGGTTTAGATTTGAGTAGAGTATTAAGCTTTAAGGAGGAGGAGGTCAGAAGTGTGGGAAGCCATGAAAAGAGTGAAGTTGGGGAAAGCACGAGGAACAGATGGAGTGTGTGGGGAAATGTTGAGTTATGGTGGTGAGATAGTGATCAAATGGGTATGGAAAATGTGCAAACTAGCATGGGAGAAGGGGAGTGCACCCGATGACTGGAAGACTGGCATACTAGTCCCCCTATATAAGGGCAAAGGGGAAAGAGGAGTGTGTGGTAACCACCGAGGAATATGTCTTTTAAGCGTAGTAGGGAAGGTGTACAGTAGGGTAGTGATTGAGAGAGTGAGAGTGAGAACGGAGAATTGGATAGGCGACGAGCAGGGAGGTTTTAGGAAGGGAAGAGGATGTGTAGATCAGATTTTTACCCTGAATTGTGTTGTGGAGAAATATCTGGAGAAGCAACAAAAGGTGTATGTTGCCTTTATGGACTTAGAGAAGGCATATGACAGAGTGGATAGAGAAGGTATGTGGAAAGTACTTAGAATATACGGAGTAGATGGCAAGGACCGCAAGTCACCACATATTACTGATGGCTGAGAGCCGTCTCTGGTACTGGCGAGTGACTTTTTTTATTGACGGCTCTCGTCCGTCGCTGGTACAGTAAGGGTTAATATCATCACAGAATTTAGGTAAGATGCTTTAACTATTTGTATTTGAACAATTTATTACAGTTTAGATTTGAGTAGAGTATTAAGCTTGAAGGAGGAGGAGGTGGGGGTCAGGAGGTCAGAAGTGTGGGAAGCCATGAAAAGAGTGAAGTTGGGGAAAGCACGAGGAACAGATGGAGTGTGTGGGGAAATGTTGAGGTATGGTGGTGAGATAGTGATCAAATGGGTATGGAAAATGTGCAAACTAGCATGGGAGAAGGGGAGTGCACCCGATGACTGGAAGACTGGCATAATAGTCCCCCTATATAAGGGCAAAAGGGAAAGAGGAGTGTGTGGTAACCACCGAGGAATATGTCTTTTAAGCGTAGTAGGGAAGGTGTACAGTAGGGTAGTGATTGAGAGAGTGAGAGTGAGAACGGAGAAATGGATAGGTGACGAGCAGGGAGGTTTTAGGAAGGGAAGAGGATGTGTAGATCAGATTTTTGCCCTGAATTGTGTTGTGGAGAAATATCTGGAGAAGCAACAAAAGGTGTATGTTGCCTTTATGGACTTGGAGAAGGCCTATCACAGAGTGGATAAAGAAGGTATGTGGAAAGTACTTAGAATATACGGAGTAGATGGCAAGTTGCTGAAAGCAATGAAGAGCATGTATGAGGGTGCAAAGGCGGTAGTACGTGTGGAGAATGAGCAAAGCGAGTTCTTTGACGTGAATGTTGGGTTGAAACAGGGGTGTGTGATGTCCCTGTGGTTGTTTACTGTATATATGGATGGAGTAATGAAAGAAATACTAGGAAGAGCAGTGGATGTTGGTGTATCGCTGAAAAGGGAGGGAAATGAGTGGAAGCTGCCTATACTGCTGTTTGCGGATGATACAGTTCTGATGAGCGATAATGAATGGAAGTTGCAGGGTCTGGTAAATGAGTTTGGAACAGTGTGCGAAAAACGGAATTTGAAGGTAAATGCGGGGAAGAGCAAGGTTATGGTCTTCGAAAGGGGTGAAGTTGAACGGTCAGGCTATGGAAATCGTCAGCTCTTTTAAGTATCTGGGCAGTGTGTTGAGTAAAGATGGGACTATGGATGAAGAAGTGCGGGAAAGGGTTGTAGGAACGTTGAAAGCAGTAACAAGAAATAGGGTGGTCAGTATGGAAGTGAAGAAGTCCTTGCATGACAGTGTGGTAATCCCGACACTAACTTACGGAAACGAAGCATGGACGTTCGGGAAGAGACTCAGACCAAGAGTAAGAGCGGTGGAAATGAGTTACTTGAGAAGTGCGGTTGGAGTTACATGGAGGGATAGACAGACGAATGAGGAAGTAAGAAGGAGGTGTGGTGTAGGGGTAGATGTGCTGGAAAGTGTGAATAGGAACAACTTGAGATGGTTCGGCCATATGGAATGTATGGAAAGCGAGAGAATGAATAAGAGGGTGTACGAGAGCGAGGAGGTGGAAGGACAGAGAGGGAGAGGTGCACCGAAGGAGAGGTGGAAGGATGGGGTGAGGAAGTATATGAATGAAGGCGGTGCTGGTTGGGAGGAGGGGCGTCGACTGACTGGGGACAGAGGTGCATGGGGGCGGTTCGTTCGTGGCCACCCCTTCGGGGATCACGGCATCAGGCAATAGATTAAGCTTTGTGTTGTTTAGAGTGACATGGTGATAGACACATGTAGAGTTGTCGGAATTGTATTTCAAAGTAACTTGATGTGAGAATTCTTTAGTGTGATCAGTGAATTTAGGTAAGGTGTTTTATTTCGGTCTGACAAAAAGGTTCGTATCTTTTGTATGTCCGAAATGAAGTTTTCACAACTACTAACAATCAAGAGAATTAATGCACTTTTTCCTGTGATTCTCATGTAAATTTTACTCCCCCCCCCCCCCCCCCCCCCCCCCCCCCCCCCCCCCCCCCCCCCCTTTAATGCCATCTTAATACCCATCCCTTTGTTACTTCCTTAAGCCTAGTTCACACGAGCCAGAGTGACGTCCCTTACAGACATGCTGGCCGTACGTAGTGTGAACCGAGAAGCCGTCTACCAAAATCCGGACCGGGCAAAAAGATTAATTCGATTTATCTTTTTCGGGTCCGCACAAGAAGTCCATTCAGAACTTTGAACATTGAAGTGAAATGTGTGTAATATTTTTATGCCAATTTCCATTACCGGTACATTATAGTTAATATCACATAACAATGTACGCTATGCCTATATGTATAATTTTAATGGCAAAGCATATATTAAGGCAATTTAATACGTTACTCTATTGATCATGTACCTGGCAGCCATCGCGGCACCACCAAAGTTAACACGT
The DNA here is from genome assembly GCA_032716605.1 of Paralithodes platypus. Lineage (NCBI taxonomy): Eukaryota > Metazoa > Arthropoda > Malacostraca > Decapoda > Lithodidae > Paralithodes > Paralithodes platypus. The sequence goes on along the minus strand of CM064522.1, from coordinate 31,891,918 downwards.
TGTACAGAACAACAACATATTTCTCAAATAAAATCTTGATTCCTTTCTACAGTCACACATTGCATATAATTATGTCCAGGTACCGTTGCCCACATAAGTTGTTTCTAATCGTGATACAGTACATACATACTGTACATACATACGGGTTTAATGACCGCAACCGTCCACAGTGAATGTGGCTTCCATGGTACAATCACAGTACTGCACACAGTCCACAGCAATCATAACACGGTGGCTACAGTCTTTACTGCAGCACAGTACTGTACAACAAAGTCTTGCCACAACAACGCCCCATCATGTTATCACTTTGGCTGATGTTGGTAAAGCACTAACAGCGCCTCAGCAAAACTTAATAAAGTCCCCCTGAAGCACTTGCACCTGGCGAAATCGCACCACACCAGCCTTAACCGTGCTACAATCAGGCAGTAACAAGAAATCACCGTAACTGCTACAGAGGCTGACTGCACCACCGAAGTGGCGGGCGGTGGGGCCGCTGCATCCCTATGCCAGAGAGAAAGGCCGACTTGTGCCAGTGGGCTGTGAGAGTAAGACAGTAGGGAACCTTGGGGCACACCATTATGGCCCCACTGCCTTCACCACTCTCAGGAAGAAAGATAGAAATAAGAATGATTAAAAAGGTAAAGTCAGAACTAGCTATGGGACGTAGAGGACACCAACCCTCACTCTGATAGATCCAGCCCACCACAGTACGTTCCGCATCCCAGAATCCGGCCTGCACGCTTGAATCCGGCCCACACTTCATTTCAACTTTAGTTTTCCGTGTCCGATTTTCGTATGTGACGTCACAGGCCCGAAAACAGACCCCCAAAAGACGGCTCGTGTGAACCGGGCTTTACAATCATCACCTTCTTCCAGTCCTCTGGCACACAATCAGTTTACCAACCTATTTTACTCAACCTATGCATTATGCCTACAGCTTCATCTTCCCCCTGTACAGTATATTTCATCTGGGATATTATCTATTCCAACAGCTTTGCCCATTTTTAAGCATACTGTATTTATTGCTTTCTTTACTTCATCTTTATTTATCTGCCTTTCATCTACCATGATTATTCTATCTCTCCATTCCTGTAGTTGAGATATTTACCTTCCCCTTATACTTTACAGCTAAATTATTAAGATGATCTTTCTGCACGAGCCGGTCATTGAACACAAGCTCACCTTTGTTCATTAGTGTGGGATTCAATTAAAATGTAAAACTTGCAAACTAAACAAGGAGAGATTGGCTTTCCGCTTTCTTGATTTGGTGGATCAGATTGAGGAAAATAATAAGTTTAATTTCTATATTTTTGATTTATATTGTAAAAACTCCTGCAGCTCCACAAACGATGGCAGCAAAGCTTATGAAATTAAGTGTCTCAAATTTTTGTATTGTGTTCGCAGCACTGCGGCGAAGCAATGTAGTGAAGAAAGTCGACTGCTTACAGAAGAAGAGAGAGGAATGTCGGAAACAACAAAGTGAGAAGACAGAGGGGAAAGAAATAGGTCTACTTGCGGTATGAACTTGGACCCGGACAACCCTCAGTGGAAGTTCCTTATTATGATGAATAAATTTAGGTAAGATGCTTTAATTACTGTACTGTATATGTATTTGGGTGATATATTGTGATTTAGATTTGAGTAGGGATGTGGCAACCCCATCGCCCGTCACTTTTGTGGCTCAGATAGCCTCTGGAGGTTGGGTCTGGGAAACTCACCTCCAGAATTTACTCCCACTAAGGGATCAGCAAGCCTTTTCTTGCTGATCCTCCCTACCCTTTTAACCCTCTCACGTTCTTGACACAATTTTGAGGCTATTTTTTTTTTTTTTTTTTTTCTATGTGATTGAGGGAGGCAAAAGGCATAACTGCCTATAGCGAGTGCCTCCCCCATAGTTGAAAGAGTGACAGGGCCAAAATCAAGGGACGTTCGAGCCAAAATGCCTGGACACACGGAGTTTGAAGCAATTTAAGTCATAGGAAGAGGGAAAGACTGATTCTGGGAGAGAGTTCCAGAGCTCAGCTGTTGAGTAGAAGAAAGTTTGAGAGTAACGTTTAACTCTTGGGCTGGAGAGTTGCACAGAGTAGGGGTGGGATTGAGTTGCAAGATGGGTACCACGTGCCCTACGTAAAGGAGGTGGTATGCACTGGGATAGCTCTGAGGAACACTGATTATTATAGTAGCGATAGAATAACGAGAGAGATCTATTAGGGATACTTTAAAGCCTTTGTTACCATCAGGGGTATTTAGAAACCTTTAGTTTAGTTACTTCAACCTCTGCAGTTGTCTTTGAGTTAGCTGTGGGCAGAAAACTAATTTTGGAGAGGTAATTATGAGAGTGAGAGAACTCTAATTATTATTGCTAACCTGGCAACCTCTGCGTCATAAAAACGTGAAAGGGTTAAGGGAGTGCAGAGTTGGCTGACTGAGTTTGTTCGGTATGTAAAGGTCATCCTGAGCGAAGAATGAATCTCCCAACATAAGATCCTAGTCTGTGACTTGAACTTAGAGCGAGATCCTGTGTGAAAGAAAGGATACATGCCCAAAAGGAAAGTATGGCTGTTGAATAAATCTGAATACAATGAATAGGAATAGGGGTGCTAAGCCAAATGATGTAGCCTAAATAGCCAATGGAACTACAGTACAGTACTTTGAATGTAGCATTCTTGCCGCCACTTACACTGCTCATGTCTTACTACCATAAAGCAACACATATCTCACACATGCAGCATACAGGTTCCCTTTAGTGCAGAGGAAGAGACCCCTCATTGTAGATAGTATGAATAACTATCTGAACTTTCACCCACTTCTTACTCTTTAACAATACAGCCAGCCTCTGCACCATCCCCAGCGCTTGTAAAGTCCAAGAGTAACTAGAATTCAATTCAGCGACACATTCCTGAGACACATCCCAAAATGTTGATTCTTTTCACCCTAGGCTCCGTTTGGTGGTTTCCATGCCATGTATAGGTAAATTCAGCCACATCACTCGGTCTTCATTGCACAACACTACATGTCTCGTGTACCCAAGCTCCACACACACCAAACAGGATTGAGTTACTACCCACATTCTTCTTTCATGTTATGTATGACCAAACACTGTCACCTTCATGTTACCCACATTAACTCACAAACCTATAGCCTTCATTCCCTCCTCTTTATTCCTATCGGTCTCTATAACACCCTCTATGCAATTGTTATTTGCAATAAAACCAACTTGTCAAACATTTAATAACTCCCGAGTCAGCCTCATCTCAAAATCTCTTGACAATGTTTCTAGCACCATAGCCCCTGGTGGACCCCCACCTTTACTGTGATCTCTTAACTTGTTTCACCATTCTAAGGAATACAAATGAATGCAAATAGCAACAGGCAAACTTGTCTTAACGAGGCTGCTTGTTTAAATATATAGAGGGAAAATGAGAATATGTACCGGTATGTGCATGACTCATTATTATTATTATTATTATTATTATTATTATTATTATTATTATAGAAATGAACTACATAAAGGTTTGTCTAAACATATTTGGAAAGTTGTTACCGTCTTGCAATTTAATGTTTCTTGTTGCAACTATAGATGTTCATCATGCGGTTGAAAAGGAAATGCTTTACTTGATCAGACTTGCATTGTTTTCCAACAATTTTGAAGGTATTTCTCTTTGTGTAATTATACTGGTCAACTGTAAAGTACAGTAGGGTCCCAAGTAGCGCCAGAAGTTGGTGATGCAAGAGTTTGCGCTAATTGAATTGATGCTAATTGAAATCACGCTATTAAATACATGTAGGAGGGTCGGCGGCAATGGCGGGAGGCGGACGCAAGTTTTTGAGGCTCCGGCATATTTTCATGGGAAAGGATAAATAACATGGAATTTCGAGTGCATACGGAGCTAGCAAGGAGAGGAAGGACTCGTGAAGTGTTTGGAAGATAAATTGGTATGGTGGAGGGGTGATATACAGTATAGTGTAATATGAGTAGAGTAACGGGACAGCGGTAGTGTTGTGAGTTGTTGAGATTGTAAACAAACATGGCGGAAGGAATTTCGGGATTGACGGAGGCGGAAGAAAGGCTACAACGTTTTTTGGGGGTTTAAGAGTACAGATAAGAAGTTAGAAGTGGTTATTAATGTTGTGAAGGATTTGGAAAAGTGGAAGAGTGATACGGAGAAATGGAAGGGGGATATTGGTGAGAAAGTTAAGGTACTGTGTGTACTGTGTGGTGTGTCAGGTGGGGAAGGGAATAGGCCTAGCGAAGGAAGCGAATGTAGGCCTATTTCGGAAGTTAATAATAGCCTAGAGATGGTATTGAAAAGGGTAGATGAACTGGGAGCAGAGAATATGGCATTGAAGGAGCAGCTGAAGGAATATGAAGGACGATTCAAGGAAGTAAAGGAGTCAACTGCATGGACGGTGGTAGGTGAACAGAAAGTTAAGGATTTGGAGGATATTGTGAAAGAACAAAAGGAAGAAATGAATATGACCAACAAAAGTTTTGAGAGTGCAGTCGTAGGTGTCATGAAGAACAAGGAGAGTGTCGTGAGGGAGGCCATGGACAGGGGTTAGTTATGTAGAGCAGATTAACCAGACCACTGAGCTCCATACGGAACTCTCATAGGTCTGGCGGCAATGGACATGGATAGGGGTGTAATCATGCATGGAGATATAGAGGCTCATATGAATGATAATGGAGTGAGAAAAGTGAGGGATATGGAGAAACTGAAGGAGGTCATGAAAGGTGTGGATGTGGACGGATGTGGATGGGAAGGGCAGGTGGAGGAAGTCAGTAGGAAAGGTAGATATAAAAGGGGAGAGATGAGACCTATAAGAATACAGTTTAAAACCAGGGCAGTGGCAGAGACAGTGACAAATTTTAGTTGGAGGCTAAACACAAATGAAGAACTGAAACATATTTGGTGATGGGCTTGTCTATCAGAGTGAGAACTGAGCAATCTCTGCCATACCCATAGCTTACTCTGACTGTTCCTTTTACTTATATATTTTCTAGATCTCAAGTGACGGCGTCTCTTCCGTGGATTGACCTCCCAATCTACCAAGATTGGAAGCCAAAGCATCACATTTTTCCCTTGCCCCTCAACTTTCTCTTCATAATTGCTGAGGGGCACAGGGCCCTGGGTGGGGCTTTGGTTTCCCGGGCGTTTCCGCACCCTCCTCAGCTCCCCGCCATGGAGTGGCTTCGGTCACCCAGGCTTTATTGTGGTCGGCGGGGAGGGTTCTGTGGGGGCGCTCGGTTATGGCCTTGGCCTTGCTCGGGGCCTAGGGGCTGTTCGGCCAGGCAGCTTGGGGAACAACAACAACAACTGAAACATATAAGACTAAAGAAGGATTTGAGCATAGAACAAAGACAAAAATAAAGGAATTACAGGAATTACAGGAAAAGGCTGATGAAAATAATGGAAAGTTGGGTGAGAAGGATAAGAGGAATTTTTACTGGCGAGTGAGGGACGGGAAATTGAAGAAGTGGTTTATACGAATAGAAGGGAGAAGGAGATCAGGGAGGGAAGAGAATGTGATAGGAGTTGTGACGGAGGAGGAGAACAGGGTGGAGGTGTCACAGGGAGAGACAGGAGACGAAGCTGCAGACCCAGTAGTGCCAGGGGGGGAGTAGGGTACGGACAGGAGGAGCGGGATGGTTAAGGATTATGTTTACTAATGTGGATGTGTTTACCCAGGACAAGAAAAGAGAACTGATATGTAGGTTGCAGGATGAAGAGGAAAAACCTGATGTCATAGCCTTACAGGAAGTAAGACCAAAAAATGCTAGAATTGAAAGGGAACTGGTGGAGTATAGTTTGGAGGGTTTTGAGTTGTATGAGAGGAATGCTATTAGAGCAGAGGTTGGAAGAGGACTGTTTATTTATGTAAGAAAAGAGCTCAAGGTAAATGAGGTGGATATGAGACAGCAGTATTGTGAGTATTTGTGTATTGAAGTAAAATGTGCAAGAGGGTCAATTCTAATTGCCTCTATATATAGAAGCCCAAATAATAGTAGGGAAGAGGATGATAACCTACTGAAAGCAATGGAGGAAATAGATAATAGAGAGAACAAATATAAGATTTTGATTGGAGACTTCAATTTGCCAAGGATCAACTGGGCAAATTGTACTACCCCAGCGGGACAGTGTAGCCTGGAAAACAAGTTTATAGAGAAAGTGAGAGATTGTTTTTTAACGCAACATATTACATAGATGACAAGATATAGAGATGGGACGCAGGGGAGTGTACTTGATTTGATTTTTAGCAATGAGGAGGATATAGTAGAACATGTCAATGTGGATAGCCCTATAGGTCGTAGTGACCATGCCTGTATAAGTTTTAGTTGCAATATTAAAACGAGAGGGATAATAGAAGCAATAAAAAAAATATACATGTATGATAGAGCAGATTATGAGCTGCTGAGAAGGTGTTTGGACATTAACTGGGGGGACTACTTGAACGGTGAAGATGCTGAAGGAATGTGGAGGAAGATTAGAGTCAAACTGGAGAATGCTATATCCAAATGTGTACCAGTAAGGGAATATAAGGATAAAACAAAACTGAGGAAAAGAACGAACCCAGAATTAGCAATGAAAAGAAAGCTTTGGATATGGATAAGAAGAAAGAAATGATTGTGGGATAGACTAAAAGTGTTAAAAAAGAACAGGGGGTCTAGTATAGAAGCTAAAGAAGTGGATTTGGAATGTAGACAAATAAACAATAAAATAAGGTAGGAGACAAGGAGGGGGGTGAAGGAGAGGGAGAGAGAGATTGCAAAAAACGTGAAGGATAATCCAAAAATATTCTGGAAGTACATTCAGGAAAAGTTAACAAGAAGAGTAGGTATCCCAGAACTGATAGGCAAATTGGATGATAGGAATAGAGCAGAAACTGATAAGGAGAAAGCAGAGGTGCTGGGGAAATACTTTGGGGAGGTACTAACAGTGGAGACGGATGATGCAGTGCCTACTATTCCCATCAAACAGGCACCGGCACTAGAACTATAGAGTTTTCCCATGCTAGAATAAGAAGGGCTATAGAAAAAATGAACAGAAGTAAGTCTCCGGGACCGGATGGGATACATCCAAGAATCATAAAGGAAGGAGGGGAGATGTTAGTAGAGCCATTAAAAATGTTATTTGAGGTATCTTTTAATACAGGACAAATCCCAATGGACTGGAGAGAGGCGAACATAACAGCTATTTTTAAGAAGGGATAGAGAAATGACCCAGGAATTTATAGACCAGTCAGTTTGACAAGTGTTGTGTGTAAACTAATGGAAACGGTAATTAGAGAAGGAATAATGGAGCATATGAAATCAAACCAACTTTTCAGTGGGAGACAGTTCGGATTCTTGCCGGGGAGGTCGACAGTACTACAGCTAATTAAGGTGGTAGATGATTGGATGCAAATTCTGGAGGATGGTGATGTTATAGACGTGTTATATTGCAATTTTATGAAGGCCTTCGATAAGGTCCCACATAAAAGGTTAATAGAGAAAGTTAGAAGCTATAATATAGGGGAGAAATGTGTGAAATGGATAGAAGCCTTCCTGAAAGATCGGAGACAGAGGGTACTGGTGAATGGAATAGGCTCGGGGTGGAGGGAAATTACAAGTGGGGTACCTTAGGGATCTGTGTTGGGACCACTACTGTTCGTTATAATTATCAACGACTTACCTGAAGTTATACTAATGGAAGTGAGATATACCTGTATGCGGATGACAGTTAGCTGTATAGAAGAGTGAGGAGTAAGGAAGATGTGGGTTTGCTTCAAGGAGATGTGGAGGGCATGAAGGGATGGTCTGAGCATTGGTTAATGCCTTTTTATCCAAAAAAATGCAAGTACATGCGGATTGGGACAAGGTAGGATACAGTATGTATGAAGCGATGGAGGAAGTTAATGCAGAAAAGGATATAGAAGTAGTGATAGACAATAAGTTAAATTTCTCAGAACATTTAGCGGAAAAGATGAACAAAGCCAATAGAATTGTAGGGCTGATAAGGAGGACATTTGTGTCACTTGACGAAGAAATCTTCAGGAATCTCTACAGCGCTGGTTAGGCCGCACTTGGAATATGCGAACAAGGTGTGGGCTCCATATATGGTAAAGGATATAGAAGCAGTGGAGAAAGTGCAGAGGAGAGCTAGCAAGCTAGTACCAACGTTGAAGAACGCGGGCTATGAGCAGAGGTTGAGGACACTGGCATATAGGAGAAAGAGAGGGGATATGATAGAGACTTTTGAGATAGTGTCAGGAATGTATGATGAGAATGTGTGTGAAGGTATCTTCTTGATGCGGGAGGGAACAAGAACGAGAGGACACTCTAAGAAAATTTACAAAGAAAGAAATAGGCTTGAAAAGGCAAAGAACTCATTTTGTGATGTGGTAAATGAGTGGAACGCACTGCCCCAGTATGTAGTCGATTCCGAATCAATAAGGAAGTTTGAAAGTAATCTTGATAAAGCATGGGGAAGACAAGATTTGAAGTTTTATTATAAAGCAAAAATACAGAATAGTAAAAATGTTGCGTCTGCTACCGCCGCCACCAACACCGTGAACGACCGCAGCAGTGCAAGTACTGGCACTGAGCTGGATACACAGGTCTAGTTTGCCTTTTTCCAGAGGATCTACTGTAAGAAACTGTAAGAAACTAACATCGCCTCGAAACTCTCTCCACGGAATTCGTCATCACAACTGAACCAGTTGACTTAGAGAGCTCTACTCAACGCCAATCTACAGATTGGAAACCGCAGTACGTTTAGAGATGCATGGGAATTTTCTAGCAGTTAAAATAACAAAGATACGGTAGCCTAGGTGTAGACGTTTTTCGGCCATATCGTCCGGATCTCAACAACGTCCTTAGGATAGCGAGCCCGGGCCAGAAGGGTTAAGAGCTCGTGATTTCTCCCTAATATTGTCAAATCCTTGGCTTTGGCTCAGGCCAGCCCTATAAGAGTTGTGTTTTGTAGCTCAGTGGTCTGGTTAAACTATGATTAAAAAAAAAAAAATACTTCTTAGGTCAACGGATTTGGATATTCGATTCCTTCCCCCTTTTCCTCTTTGCCTCCATGGACTTTACACCCTCCGCAAGTTTGTACATACCTATCTTACTTAACTAAAGGGCCCTCCACTTCACCGACTGTGTTTCGAAAACATGCCATAGAACACATTCGCCGCAAACCCCCCCCCCCCCATATCGCCATCTACATTGATGGATCCAAATCCGATTCGGGTGTTGGATGTGCTGCCGTGTCTCAGGACCACCAAGTTCAGGTATCTCTTCCCATGCAGTCGAAGGTTTATACCGCTGAATTGTTTGCAATACATGCTGCTGTTGACAATCTCTCGCTATCCTCCTCAGCGTTTTGTCATATATAGTGATTCTCGGAGTGCAGTTGAGGCTCTTCGTGGCTACAACTCGCGTAACAGGCTTGTTGCCAAATTACAACGTTCTCTTCACGATTTACGTGTCCGACGGTTTTTGATCCAGGTATGCTGGGTGCTTGCTCATGGACTAAGAGGCAATGAGCTGGCTGATCAAGCGGCAAAAGATGCAGTTGGTTTGCCAGTTACTCACAACCAACTGCCAGTGGACGATTGATTAACACCTATAACACTCAATCAACGTTGGCAAGCTGTGTGGGCCTCACAACCTCCTACTAATAAATTACGTTTTATCAAACCCGTTGCTCACATGTGGCAGACCTCATCTCAGCCCACTCGCCATCTTAAAGTCTTGTTGACAAGGCTACGTATTGGCCATACCCATTTAACTCTTGGTTACTTGATGTCGTCTTCTCCGCAACCAGTTCCTCAATGCGCTGCTTGTGATGCGCAATTCACGATTCGACATATTTTAATTGAATGTCCTACGTATTCCCGCCCTAGGTCCTTATATTTTGGTATGAAATCTTATTCTGATATTTTAGCAGATTCCTCTTCTTTTTCTGTATCCTAACTTTTACGTTTTCTTAAAGTTTGCTCCATTTTACACTCATTTTAACTTATTTTTAAAATATTTTGGTTATCTAATTTCATCTACCATCAGTCTAGTTTCCGATACCAGTGCAAAATATTCCAGAAATGCTGCCAGAAAAATGTTGATAATAGAATGTTGACTATAAAAGCTCTCGTGTGATACCGGCTTAAGGGGAGGTATTTAGTTTATTCCCTAGACCTCCATCAAGCTTAAAATTAAACCTCCTTGATCCCCTTTCAAGATAAATTTGTACATTTTTCGGAAGAAAAATTTCCCGGCCAAAGGCCAGTTCCTCTTAAATTACAGGCTCGCTATCGCTCGCCAGGAAAAAATCGACACCTAAGTGGTACGAAAGGTCTTAAAATTGACAAATGGGGCGAACGCTCTTAAAATCGCCAAACTAATGGGGCGAACATCTTAAAAACTCAAAAGCAATGGGGCTAAACATGAGGGAGAAAGAGGTCAAGAAAAAAATCCCTCAAGTGGAAATCTGCCCTTAAGACGGAGAAAGAGGTGAACAAGACTTGGATAAAGGTGGGAAGAATTAGACATGGATAGAGGTGTGCGGAAGATATTGATGCAGTGGTGAGGAAGGTAAGGTGGGAGAGAAGACATGGATAGAGGTGTGTGCGGAAGATATTGATGCAGTGGTGAGGAAGGTTAGGTGGGAGAGAAGACATGGATAGAGGTGTGTGCGGAAGATATTGATGCAGTGGTGAGGAAGGTAAGGTGGGAGAGAAGACATGGATAGAGGTGTGTGCGGAAGATATTGATGCAGTGGTGAGGAAGGTAAGGTGGGAGAGAAGACATGGATAGAGGTGTGTGCGGAAGATATTGATGCAGTGGTGAGGAAGGTAAGGTGGGAGAGAAGACATGGAGAGAGGTGTGTGCGGAAGATATTGATGCAGTGGTGAGGAAGGTAAGGTGGGAGAGAAGACATGGATAGAGGTGTGTGCGGAAGATATTGATGCAGTGGTGAGGAAGGTAAGGTGGGAGAGAAGACATGGATAGAGGTGTGTGCGGAAGATATTGATGCAGTGGTGAGGAAGGTAAGGTGGGAGAGAAGACATGGATAGAGGTGTGTGCGGAAGATATTGATACAGTGGTGAGGAAGGTAAGGCGGGAGAGAAGACATGGATAGAGGTGTGGGCGGAAGATATTGATGCAGTGGTGAGGAAGGTAAGGTGGGAGAGAAGACATGGATAGAGGTGTGTGCGGAAGATATTGATGCAGTGGTGAGGAAGGTAAGGTGGGAGAGAAGACATGGATACAGGTGTGGGCGGAAGATATTGATGCAGTGGTGAGGAAGGTAAGGTGGGAGAGAAGACATGGATAGAGGTGTGTGCGGAAGATATTGATGCAGTGGTGAGGAAGGTAAGGTGGGAGAGAAGACATGGATAGAGGTGTGTGCGGAAGATATTGATGCAGTGGTGAGGAAGGTAAGGCGGGAGAGAAGAAAATGTAAACAAGCTGAAAGGTGAGAAAAAGACCGAGAGGGAGGTGTGAGGAAATAGGGGAGAAAACGGGGAGTAAGATCTGAGGATGGTGAGAGTAAGACAAGGAGGAAGTTAAGGGGAGACAGACCGTTTTTTGTTTGTTTTTTTGGTCTATTAATTCATATATTCCTTAGTTTTCTCGCTAGACCTCCATCAAGCTTAGAAAAACACCCCTAGACCCCCCTTCAAGATAAATTTGTACATTTTTCGGTAGAAAAATTTCCCGGCCAAAGGCCGGTTCCTCTTAAAATTTCAGGCTCGCTATCGCTCGCCAGGAAATAATCGTCACCTAAATGGTATGAAAGGTCTTAAAATTGACAACAAAATGGGGCAAAAGGTGTTAAAATCGCCAGACTAATGGGCCGAACGTCTTTTAATCTAACAAAAATGGGGCTAAGCATGAGGGAGAAGAAGGTCCAGAAAAATGGTATGCCTCCCCTTAAGAAATTAGGCAAATGAGATTACCGATAGCAATTATTTCAAGTCCGCTATAAGATTGTGTTGTGCCAGTAGGTTATGATGGGAGGTATGTGTATAGAGGTGTGTTTTAGTGTTGGGTTATAGTCTACCCATGGCTATATCCTAATAGACCACTTGCGAGTTTCAGGCTATAAGGAAGTAGGACCCGTAAACATCGATATAAAACGGAAACACAAAAATAATGTGGGTTTCTGATGGCTAATTGGGTTTTATGTATTGATTGTACTACAACCTTATTTTAGCTGGTAATTCTGCTAAATATTGATGTCTACAGCTCCAACTTCCTTATAGAACGAAAATCACAAGTGGTCAATTATACCTCTTCAAATCCTCGCATATCATGCTGCCCGGAAGTAGCCTTCGGTGGGTTTCATTGATTAATTAAGCTGGAAGATAAACGAATTAAATTATTTGCGAGTTCTCTTTATTCACCCCTCTGTACAAGCCCCATCATTCTGGAGAACGTTGTTGCAGAAGGGGTCTGTAGGCTATTTGTGAATGTTAGTGTTGTGAATACATTATATATATATATATATATTTATTATTCTATATTCACTCTTAGTAGCCTACAAGCCTCTAGCTGTTATTGCTAAATGTGTGTTAAGCCGGTATCACACGAGAGCTTTTATAGTCAACATTCAATGATCAAAATTTTTCTGGCAACATTTCTGGCATTTTGCACTGGTATCGGAAACTAGACTGATGGTAGATGAATTTAGGTAACATACAAATATTAAATGTTTCTCTTATGAGCTGCCAGACCAATGTTAAGGATAAATGTTTAGTGAAAAAGCGCTCGTGTGATACCGGCTTGTTTAGGGCTATAATGAAGTTAGAGAAGTATACATCGATTATAAACAAATGCAATAATGATGTAGATTTCTGATGGATAGAAGTTGAATTGAACACTTGCGAGTTTCAGGCTATAAGGAAATTGGAGCTGTCGATATCGATATTAGCCCTCCTTTACCAGTGAAGTTGTATTTTATTCTAGCTATATATAGACGATTTTATACAGATTGGGAAGGATCTGTGGTAGTTAAAAGGGTTGATCCTTCCTAAACTGAATATAATCGATTAGTAGTAACTAGAATAAAGTAAAAAGGATGTCGATAAAGGGGGTTAAAATAATGACCAGCTATAATACAGTTGTGGTGCACTTAAAAATTCATAAAATCAAACTCGACATACTTTCTATCCATCAGAAACTATTATTGCATATCCGTTTAGTATCGACGTTTATGGCTCCAACTTCCTAATAGCCTGAAACTCGCAAGTGGTCATTTTGATCGTATGTGTTTATAAATGCACTATAACAGCATTACCCCGCCGTTAGGGAGCCACCTTGTCGTGGTAGCGGGGCTTGAAGCGTGGCCGGTGGCCTCTGTTCCTCGGGGGGGCCACAGCCCTTCTTAGGATTGGGGCCCCGCCGGCCTCGTGGGCTAAGACCTCCCTCCTCGTTGGTTTCCAGAAGCCTGCGAGGTACCTCTTTTCTGTCTTTTTTTCCCCCCTCTACCTTTTTCCTTTTCTTTACTTCACCTTCTTCTATCGTTGCCGGCTGGACTATTCTTTATGCTTTGGTGGAGGGTGGATGTGGACGGCGTTCCCTTCCACCTGTAGAACTGTAGTACCTGACGTGCCCGCACGAGGGGAATCTTTTATCGTCAAATCTCGCCCTCTGTGCTGGACCCGATACTGACGAGTTGACCGCCCATTAGGCACAGGGGGTCGGGGTGTATATCCGGGTTTGACTCCTGGGGCATGTACCTTGTCCTCTAATTTGTGGCTCCGTGGTGGGTGTGGAGCTCCTCCCGGATGAACCATGTTACCTTCGTCTTATGGAGCCTTCTTCTAGATCTTCAATCACCGGCGCTGGCAATGATATGGCTGATGTGTTTGTCTCTCCTTCCTTGCCCGTCCTCTCCCCGGTTGGTGGTAGATCTTTGCCTACCACTATACCGGGTCCTTTACCGACCCATGCACTGTCTGTGACCGTCCATTCGACCTCTGCTCCTCATACAGTTCCGAGCCTAGTCGTGTCGAGTTCTCTTGGCACGTCTACCTCCTCTACATTCGCTTCCTCCCTAGCCGCTCACTCAGTTCCTGCCCCTTTGTCCTCTTCCGTGTCCCACTCCGTTCTACCTGATCAGCCCTCTTCCATTCGTCCGTTCGCTCTCTCCTCTGCTTCCTCTTCCACTCTTCTTCCCTCGTCCTCCTCCACTTCCTCGGTTTCTTCCCCTTCCTCTCGTATAGTCACTTTCGAACCGTATCTCCCACCCGTTCCACATTCTTCTTCTTTTCCTTCTCCTCCCGTTACTTCCGCTCCTCGCCCTCGTTCTTCTGTTCTCCCTTTATCCTCACTCTTTGCCCCTGCTGACTTTATTAAGTTCTTCCCAGTCCCCGCCTCAGCTCCTCTCGCCGGAGATGACCTCCTGTTCCACCTGCGTCTCCTTCAGCAGGTGGGCAGGGATGTCACCTTACACTCCCGCCATGATGACTCCCGTCTCGTTACGGTCCAGAACGAACGTCAGGCTGCTGCTATGTTGACCATTGTCGACTTCTCCGGAACTTCCATCCCAGCCCTTAAAGACCAAAGACTGAACTCTTGTACGGGTACCGTCCTGATCCCTCCTTCCATCCGTCTCGGTGGTCGGCAGTTCGCAGACTGTGCCGACCTTATTAAGTCTATTGTTGTTGCTCAAGACCATGTTGTGGTTAGTCTTGTCTGCTACACCATCCCACCTCGCACCAATCGCCGCCATCCCGCCAATATCGCCAAAATCACGTTCGATGGTCGGTCTCTCCTTTCTCACGTTATTGTCGGCGGTACTCGCCTGCCCGTCACTGAGTCCCTACCTCGTCCTCAGCAGTGTCGCGGTTGCTGGCACTTTGGGCATCCTGTTAAGTACTGTCGCTCTTCCGCTCCCGACTGCCCTAGGTGCCCACGCTGTGCACAATCTGGCCATCTCGTCGGTGACTCCCAGTCTCCGATACGATGCTGCCTAAACTGTCAGGGCTCCCATTCTGCTGATTCCCGAGATTGTCCCGTTTTCAAATTCGAGTCTGAAGTTACGATCCTTAAGACATTGCACGGCCTTACTCATTCTACGGCTCGTCAGGCAGCTCGCCGCCTAGGCTTCTCCCCTCATCCGTTTTCAACTGTTCTATCTCACCCTCCCGTCTCCTCCACTTCTTCCGCCCCCCCCCCCCCCTGTTGTGCCTCCATCATCCTCGTCCTCCTCTCCCTCTACTTCTCCGGTTCCGTCGTCTGTCCCTTCTTCTCATCCTTCTTCCTCTCCTCCTTCACTTTCTTCTGTCTCCCCCGTCCCCTTGGCTGTCTCATCGTGTTCTCTCCCTTTATCTAACTCTTTTTCTGTTCTTAACTCTTCTACTCCTACTTCTGCCCCCCCTCCTTCCACTACTCTTCCTCGCTCCACTTCTTCCGGTTTGTCTCAACGCCCCATCCACCAGCGTTTTCGTCCGACGCCTCCTCCTCGTTCTCTTCCTCCATCCTCGTCTCGTAGTTCCAAGATTCCCTCCCGGCTTCCTGCCTCCTCTACCAAACTAGTGTCGAAACATTTGCCCCGTTCCTCCCTTTCTTCCTCTCCCGCCTCCTCTTCTAAACGCAGGGACCGCCTCCACAGTGTGCGGAGCCCGAGTCCCAGTGGGAAGAAGAAAAAGCTCCCTCCTTCCTCCCCCCCTTCTCCTCTTTCTTCGTCCTGTGTCCAACCCCCCGATTCCTTAGGCTTACCCCTTGATCTTTGCCCAAGATTGAGGAGTATATTCTTTCTTCTCATCCGCCGCCTATTTCCGTTTCTGCCGACGTTCATCCCATCCCTTCTACGCTCCCCCCTACCCCTCTCCCGCCTTCCCCTACCACTCTCCCTCCCTCCTCTGTCCTTCCCCCTCCCGGGCCTCTCCTTCTCATTCCTCATCCTCCCGACCCTCATCCTCCCATCCTTCCCCCTCCCTTCTCTCCCCTTCCTCCCTCCTGTCCCCTTCCTCCCTCTCCCTCTAGCCCTCCTATCTCTTCTTCTCCTTCCCTATTAAGCCTCCCTATGCCACCTGGTTATCAATCTTCTTTCCCTCCTTGTTCTTCCTCGTCCCCCATTCCTTCCATTATTACTCACCGTTAACCTCATCAGTCTTTTCTTCGTTGTCCATAAGTCTGTGTGTTCTTATTTTTCTTGTTCTTTGTCCCTCTTTCTTTCCTCTTGTATGTATGCGTCTTTCCCGCTGTTTGCTGTATTTTGTGTCTGTGTTGTCTATAGTGTATCTGTTTTCTTCCCACTTGTGTGTTACTTTTGTTGATGTTTTCTCTTTTTTGTCCTTTCTTTGTTTTCTTCGATTTTTCCGTTTCTTTCTTCTCTTTGTTTTTGTTTTTTTGTTTTCCCTCCCTTGTTCCTCTTTAGTTCGGCGTGTTTTTGTTCCGCCTCTCTGATATTTGTTTGTATATATCGTTTTTATTCTCTCTTTTACAGCTTATTTTCTCGTACTTTCTTTTTAGTGTTTTTAGTATGTCCATTTTGCAATGGAACCTTCGCAGTTTTTCTCTTCAGAGAGACGATTTGCGTTTTTTACTCTCTTCCCATTCCCCTAAGGTTGTCTGTCTCCAGGAAACTTGTCTTCTTTCTCCTCCGATTCCTGTTCCTGGCTACCGTTTTATCAGTTCTCCTCATTCTCTTTCCGACACTTGTATTCTCCTTCACCACTCTGTTCCTTATGAAGAGTTTTCCTGCCCTACTTCCCTCCCTTGCACCTTTGTTAGGGTTTTTCTTGGTCGATGGATTACGGCTGTTTCTCTTTATTTCTCTTCTTCTGTTCCCGTCGATTTTGGCTCTTTTACCATGTTTTTAGCTCGGCTGCCTCCTTCGTTTTTATTGCTTGGTGTTATAATTGTAGGCACACCCTGTGGGGTGATTCTGTCATTACCTCACGTGGTCGTGCATTAGAGTATTTCATTACTAATAATAACCTCTTTCTCCTTAATACTGGTTCCCTGACTCATTTTGATGCTAGAACACGTTCTTTTTCTTGTCTTGATCTTTCTTTGTGTTCCCCTTCCCTGTCTTCTTTTTCATTGGTCTGTTTTGGAGGATTCTCTCTATAGCGACCATTTCCCTGTTCTGCTCTCTCCTACCTCCTATTCTCCTGTCCCTGGTCCTCCTCGTTGGTGCTTCCAGCGTGCGGACTGGTCTACTTTTGCTTCACTATCTATCCCTTCCTTACCTCCGTCTGATTTTTCATCTGTACATGATTTACTAGCCTTTTTTCTAGTCACAGTTTTGAGTGCTGCATTAGTCTCTATTCCTCGGACTTCCCGTCCTTTTACGTCTAAATGTGTTCCTTGGTGGTCCCCGAACTGCTCCAAGGCTCTCCGCGTCAAACGGGCTTCTTGGAAGAGCTTTCGTCGTAAGCGTTTTACTCCTGCTCATGATCGTTCTTTTATACTTTTTCGTCAGGCGTCTGCCTTCCTCCGTCGCACAGTCAGGTCTGCTAAACGTCAGAGTTGGGTGTCCTATGTTTCCTCCATTACGTCCTTTACTCCTGTTCAGTCCGTCTGGAAGCGCATTCGCAAGATTTCGGGCAAGCGTTTACCTCCTCATTCTCCTGTGCTTCATGTTGATGGGGAGTCTGTTGCTGACTCGGAGGCAGTCGCCGATCGTTTGGATCTTTACTTTAGCTCGGTCAGTAGTGGCTCTCATCTCCCCCCCCCCCCCCCCCCCGGAATTTCATTCACTTAAAGCCGTCGCAGAGACTTCTCCAGTTGTTTTCACTCTGTCTTCGGCAGAGTCGTACAACGCCCCGTTTTCTTCCCGTGAGTTGCTCTCCGCTCTTCGTGCCTGTAAGGCTACTTCTGAGGGTCTTGATGGCGTCCATAATTTAATGCTTAAGCATCTTTCCACTGAGGCTTTGGTATTTTTATTGGCTATTTTTAATAAGGTTTGGTTGTCTGGTGTTTTCCCTCCTGCATGGCGTTCTGCTCTTACTATTCCTTTTCTTAAGCCTGGAAAGTCGGGTTTATCGCCCTATTGTCTTGACGAGTTGTTTATGCACTGTTTGAACGGATGGTTAATGTCCGCCTGATGTGGCTTCTCGAGTCACGTCAGCTTTTGTCTTCGACCCAGTTTGGTTTTCGGCGTGCTCGGTCCGCTATCGACCCTTTACTTAGTTTGGAGACCTACGTCCAGTCTGCTTTTGCTCGCCATGAGTCAGTTCTTGCTGATTTCTTCGATCTCGAGAAGGCGTACGACTCCGCGTGGAAACATCATATTTTATGCCAACTCCGTTCTTTTCATGTCCGTGGTAATATGGGCGTCTTTATCCGTAATTTCCTTTCTTCTCCTTCTTTTCGTGTCCGGGTGAATTCCTCGTTTTCTCGGCTATTCCCTCAGATAGAAGGTGTACCTCAGGGTTCCGTTTTAAGTACTATCCTCTTTCTCATAGCCATTAATGGCATTATCTCTTCCCTTCCGGCTACGGTCAGGTCCTCCTTATATGTCGACGACTTTGCGATCTATGCGGCTGATTCGGATAGTGTTGCGTTACGCTCCCTTATCCAAATCAGCGATTGTGGCTGCCTCGTCATGGGCCACTGCTCACGGGTTTCGTTTTTCTACGACAAAATCTTGTGCTATGTCTTTCACTCGTCGCCACGTTATCCTGCGTCCTTCTCTTGAACTGTATGGTTCCGTTTTACCTTATCGCTCTTCGACTACCTTCTTGGGTCTTGTCTTTGATTCCCGTCTTAACTGGGCAGCTCATGTTTCCTCTGTTAAGGTTGCTGCTTTGCACCATCTTCGTCTCCTCCAGACCCTGTCCCACCTCACTTGGGGTGCGGACCGTGCTCTCCTTCTTCGCCTTCACGTTGCCCTTGTTCTTTCTAAACTCGATTATGGTTGTCAGGTTTACTCATCAGCCTCCGACACAGTCCTTCATAAACTTGACTCTGTTCATCATTTCGGTTTACGTCTTGCCTTGGGTGCTTTTCGCTCTTCCCCTGTTGAAAGCCTCTATGCTGAATCCGGCGTCCCTTCTTTGTACCGACGTCGGGCCCTTCTCTCTCTCCGGTACTACGCCCGGTCGCTTCAGTTTCCTTCCTTGCAGACCTCTCTTCTTCCTGCTGTTCCTGTTCCGTCTCATTCTCGGCTTCGGCCCCCTTTCCTTTCTCGTATGGATTCCTTACTTTCTCATTCTTCGTTTTCCCCCTTCCATGTTCTTCCGCTCCGGCTCAGTAAGTGTCCTCCTTGGCTCCTTCCTCGTATTTCCTTGTGTCCCTCTATTTTTCCTTGTTCTAAGTCCTCTACCCCGCCCTCAGTTCTTTGTTCTCGTTTCCTTGTACATCTTACACAGCATTCTTCTTCTACCCCGGTTTACACTGATGGCTCCCGTTCGTCGCCTGGCGTTGGGTTTGCCATCCTTTTTCCTTCTCGTTCTTATCAGTATTCTCTCCCTTCTCCAGCTAGTGTTCTGACTGCCGAACTTTACGCTATCTTCTTTGCCGTCCGTCTCATGTGCTTCTTTCCTTCTTCCTCCTTTACTCTTTTTTCTGACTCTTACAGTGCCCTTCTTCTCTTGCAGTCTTTCCCTGCTGTCCATCCGTTGGTTCTTGCCATCCATGATTGGCTTGTCAGTCTCTCTGCTCGGAAAAAGGTTGTCCGATTTTGTTGGGTGCCTAGCCATGTTGGTGTCCGTGGAAATGAGCAGGTTGATGTTCTCGCTCGCGACGCTGCGGCGGTCCGATCAACTTCTCTCTCTATTCCCGCCTCTGACTATTATCCAGCTATCTCTGCCTTCCTCCTGTCTCGCTGGCAAACAATGTGGTCTTCTCTTTCCTCTAATAAGCTCCGTACTGTTAAGGCCTCCGTTTCTGCCTGGGCTGACCCCTCTCACCGTGTTCGCCGTTGGGAGACTGCGTTGGCCCGGCTTCGGCTAGGCCATACCAGACTTACCCACTCCTTCCTCATGTCCCGCTCGCCTCCACCTCTTTGCTCCCGGTGTGGTGTTCAGGTTTCTATTTCTCACATTTTCCTTGACTGTCCTCTCTTTTCTTTGGCCCGTCGCCGTTCTTTTCCCTTTCTATTTTCCCTTGGTCGTCGTCCTTGTCTTGCCGATCTCCTCTCAGAGTCCCCTTTCTTTTCCATTGACCACATAATGGCTTTCCTTTCCTCTCTCAGACTCCTTAACGATATTTAACTTCCTTTCCTTCTAACACTATCCGTTTCCTGCTTTAGTGCCATATGGCCTTTGTTGCCTGGTGCTAGAAATGTATTAATGTTATGTTATGTAGTACAATAAAGTCCCACCACAGCACTGCCCCACCAAGTCATCACTGTGGCTGATGTTGGTATAGTGCTAACCGTGCCTCAGCAAGACTCAGCAGAGTCCCCCTGCAGCACTTGCACCTGCAGTATCTGCAACCACACCAGCCTTAACAGTGTTACAAAAAAAACAGCTAACCATACAGTCAATCAGTCAGTCGGTCAATCACACAGTCAGTCAGCCAACAAAACAGTCAGTCAGTCAACCACAATATCAGTCAGCCAGTCAACCACACAGTCAGTCAGTCAACCACATAGTCAATCACTCAACCACAGAATCAGTCAGTCAACCACACAGTCAGTCACACACTTAAACATTCAACAAGTCAGTCAATGACACAGTAAGTCAGTCAACCATAGAGTAAGTCAGTCAGCCATACAGTCAGTCAGTCAACCATAGAGTAAGTCAGTCAACCTTACAGTCAGTCAACCATAGAGTAAGTCGGTCAACCACACAGTCAGTCAGTCGTCCACACAGTCAGTCAGTCAACAACACAGTCAGTCAATCACACAGTCGGTCAACGACAGTCAATCACACAGCCATACACTCAATGAGCTAATCAGTCAGTCAACCACACAGTCAGTCAATCAGTCCTTAGGTCTCGTGGGTGAAGAACATCTCAGCAGGATGTACAGTTGCCCACATGAATTTGTATCCACTGTCTGATAATTGGTATGGAAGGAATGATTGACTGAATGTGTTACTAACTGAATGTGTTAATAATTGCCTGAATGTATTACTGACTGACTGAATGTGTTATTGACTGACTGATTGTGTTACTGACTGGTTGTGTTACTGACTGACTGAATGTGTTATTGACTGACTGAATGTGTAACTGACTGACTGAATGTGTTATTGACTGGCAATGTGTTACTGACTGCCTGAATGTGTTACTGACTGACTGCATGCATGTGTTACTGACTGACTGCATGTGTTACTGACTGACTGTGTTATTGACTGACTGAATGTGTTAATAATTGACTGAATGTATTACTGACTGGCTGTATGTGTTACTGACTGACTGCATGTGTTACTGACTGACTGCATGTGTTACTGACTGGCTGTATGTGTTACTGACTGACTGAATGTGTAACTGATTGACTGCATGTGTTACTGACTGACTGCATGTGTTACTGACTGACTGAATGTTATTGACTGACTGAATGTGTTACTGACTGACTGAATGTTACTGACTGACTATGTGTTACTGACTGACTGAATGTGTAACTGACTGACTGAATGTGTTATTTACTGACTGACTGAATGTGTTACTGACTGGTTATATGTGTAACTGACTGACTGAATGTGTTATTGACTGACTGAATGTGTTACTGACTGGTTGTATGTGTAACTGACTGACTGAATGTGTTACTGACTGACTGAATGTGTTATTGACTGACTGAATGTGTTACTGACTGGCTGAATGTGTTACTGACTGACTGAATGTGTTATTGACTGACTGAATGTGTTACTGACTGACTGAATGTGTTACTGACTGACTGAATGTGTTACTGACTGACTGAATGTGTTACTGACTGGTTGTATGTGTAACTGACTGACTGAATGTTACTGACTGACTGAATGTGTTACTGACTGACTGAATGTGTTACTGACTGACTGAATGTGTTACTGACTGATTATGTATTACTGAATATGTCAATCAATGACATTGTGAATGATAAACTAATTATTTTTACGACTGACTGAATGTGTTACTAACAATGTATATACGGTACTGACTAAATGTGTGAATGACTGACTCAATAATTACTGATTGTGTGAAAGCCTCAGTTTGTTATTCACTGACTCGGCGTTTAATCAACTAACTAACTTAGTATGTTACAGACGGACTGAATGTGTTACTAACTCGGTAACTTGTTGCATGTGTAATTGACTGAGTGTAATGATGTATAGCAAACTCGTGAGTTTGTTGACTGGGAACTGTTTACATATATATAATAATTGTAAGAATATAATGATCATAAAGATAATATGGTAATTTTAATAATATACGATGAAAACTTAATGTAAAATATATTAAACAAAATTACAATTATGTATTGGGTTAATGCTGCAATATTTTAATTAAATAGAAAACATAAATTCATTAAAAACAACAATTTCGATTTTTTTTTAGATACATTTCTCGTTATTAATAGATGTATCTTGTGTCCAAATTTTAGCCTCATAGTTCAAAAAATGAAAAAGTTTGACCAATTCAAATGTTGCTTATAAAAACACGATTTCCGGCTAAACCAGACGGAATTGGAGGTTAATATTAAAATCTGTACAAAGAAAGATGGTTCAAAGGGTTAGAATGTCGTAGCTGCAATATTTAAGGGTATGATTTTGGGCGGTTGGGTCGCGGCGGGCGGGTTAGCTCTGTTTGTCTTTCTCAACCCTCCCCCTCCTCCCCTACCTTCTCTCCCACCTACCCGCTCCACTTCCATATTTTCGTTTTCATAATTATTTTAGGTTATTATTTTACTATTTGTATGCCTATTTATTATCTTTACAAATTTATATTTTTTAATATCATTCACCATTTAATAAATATAATTATTTCGTCAACACGTTATTTTGTTTAGCTTTGTAACTAGTAAATTGAAAAAGCAGATGTATACAGGTATACAAAATTAACCATATATCTATGTACAACAACGATAACAGACAATATTGATTGAGTCAGAGTCTGCTTTGTTAAGAAAATAATAATGCATATTTTGCAGCTTTTACTGTATGTATAGCTAGGCTATGGGAATGGATCAGTTGTTGGTATTGCCGAATGAGGCTTTGAACTTCTGTGAAATATAGAAAATAATTAATATTTTACTTTGATAAAGTTTTCAATGTGAAAATTGTCATTGACATTAGGCCCAGCATAGAAATTAGAATGAGTTGCTGAAGATGAAGGCATGATCGCATTGACAATTATTATTATCTTTAGACTAGCATGATAAACCCACCTTTAAATTGTAAACTACTGTCCAAGACTACAAACTATAATTGTGTTATCGGGCGTACCACTACCAACATACAACATAAATCATCTATAAATACTTAACCTAATTAAAAAGCATAACCTAACCTAGTATTCTCATTACTACATGAATACTAGGTTAGGTTAGGTTAGGTTAATGTTTTAAAGAGGAGTTATGTTGTATATCGGTAGTGGTACACCCGATAACACAACTCTTACCGCAAATTCTCTTGACCCTTGCTGGTACACCTGTACTGTGGTAAGGATGACCGCAGAACAAATGACCTCTGTGTCGAGTAAGGTTCGCGTCATTATATACTTATTATTACTTCCCACTACCGGCAGCATCATAGTAGGAAGCATTTGACATTCTCTTGAAGCAATGGACATAGGCTAGCAGATACGTGATTAAGCCGGTATCACACGAGAGCTTTTCCACTCAATATTTATCCTCAACACTGGTCTGGCAGCTTATGAGGTCAACATAAAATATTTACATTGCCTAAATTCATATATCATCAGTCTAGTTGCTGATACCGTTGCAAAATATTCCAGAAATGTTGCCAGAAAATTTTTGATCGTCGAATTTTGACTATAAAAGCTCTCGTGTGATACCGGCTTAACCCTCGTTATTATTTGTATCATGTGCTTCAGGGGGACTTGGTCTTGCTGAGACACTGTTAGCACTATACCAACATCGGCCACTGTGATGACATGATGGGGCTGTGTTGTGGCAAGTCTTTATTGTACTGCACTACCGTAAAGAGACTAAAACCACGCTCTCTGTGGATGAAGCGATCTTTAAACTTGTATGTATGTACAGCTGTGCTCAGGAACACTCCCTGAATCCATCTTTCCCTCATCCTATGACTTAAATTGCTTCAAACTCTGTGTCCAGACATTTTGGCTCGAACATTCCTTGATTTTGGCACTGCCATTCTTTCAACTCTGGGGAAGGCACTCATCACATACAGCATCTGCCTTTTGTCTCCCTCATCCACATAGAAAAAAAAAATGAGTGCAATGACATGCTTCAGAAACGTGGCCTGTCAAAGCGGATGATATCAACAGAATGGAACGCAATAAAATGAAAATGGTGAGATGGACGTGTGGGGCCAAACTGTGAACCATAACCTCTGTAACTCAAACAGGGCTAGAGAAAATGGGCTGTAAATGTCCACACCCATTCCCTGGCTGCCTCTTCCCATGTGGTAGAAATATTAGGTTGATTACTCAAGTCGTTTATGAGTTACAGAGGTTAATGTTCAAGATTTCTTTATTTTTTATTTTTTACACCAACCAACTTCACATCTAACCTCAATTGCCGACTTGCGAGTTTCGTTCTATAAGGAAGTTGGAGCTGTAGACTACGATATTTAACATAATTTACAGCTAAAATACGGTTGTAGTTTACTTATAAATACATAAAATCCAATTTAACATACTCTTTAGCCATCAGAAACTTACATTATTATTGCATTTCTGTTAAATATCTATGTTCACGGTTCCAACTTCCTTATAGCCTGAAACTCGCAAGTGGTCAATTAATGAAATCAACAAATAGGCTACATGTGGCACTCCGAGGACTCGAACCCAGGACACTCGCATCAAAATTCCGCGCACTATGCATAACACTATCAAGACAATGGACTAGTTAGCCTATTCATATGTTTTGTATATCCACACCTATTCCCTAGCCAAGTCTTCCCATTCGGTAGAAATATTAGCTCGATTACTCTTGTCCTTTTTGAGTTATGAGAGGTTAGAGGTTACGATTTCTGTAACTCAAAATGGGCTAGAGCAAATGAGCAGTCAATGTCCACACCTATTCCCTAGCCAAGCCTTCCCATTTGATAGAAATATTAGCTCGATTACTCTAGTACTTTTTGAGTTATGAGAGTTTAAGAGGTTACGATTTCTGTAACTCAAAGATGGCTGGAGCAAAATATGAGCTGTCAATGTCCACACCTATTCCCCAGCCAAGTCTTCCCATTCGGCAGAAATATTAGCTCGCTTACTCTAGTTCTTTTTGAGTTATGAGAGGTTAAAGGTTACGATTTCTGCCCAACCTAGAATGAACAGACTATAAGATGATCAGATGAAGTATTGAGGGATAAGCCTTTACAATGGTACCTCGTATCTACATTCTACTTTTCCTATTTTTCTGAAGTGTAGAGAGGGGAGAAGGAATGTTGGAGAGACAGGAAGCTGTTGGAGTGGCTTTGTTATGTGTGTTTAGTCTGTATACGTCGTCAGGATGTTCTCTTGACTTGGTGCGAGCATGTGAAACATGCTAGGACATAATAGGATACTACCAAAGTAATCGAAACAATAGGCTATATCTACCATTTGGGAAGGGTTAGTCAGAGTAGGCTATAGGTGTGGAAATATACTGCCCATTTACTCTAGCCCTTTTTGAGTTACCTATTTGGAACATGGTATAGCAAAACTGTAAAATCTGTATACTTTAGACATTCAAATTTCCCGCCAAAATTCGTAAACAAACCATGGAACTTACTACGCAGCCATGCACGCATCAAGCTGCAACATCGGACAGTCCTAGAAAGCGTACCCCGCTATCATACCTCCAGTTGTATAGATAATAATTGAATTTCCAAGTTATTTTCCACTTAACGTTAACTCAAAGGGCTAGACTGACATGGGGTAATGGTAATATTAACTCTAAAATGAACTGAAGAGCCGATTCACAGACATTATCAGTATAGGACGAATTTAGCAGAGCTGCGCAGAAGTAAACAAACAGTTTGGTTCAGTGCGTCGTGTACCGCGTGTTCAATACAAATTATCAAGAATCATCAAGAATCTTCGGCGTAATTGTGTAAGTTAGTGGTATATATAGGCCTAGAGTATGTGACAAACTCCCAAATCCTACAGGCCCTTGTTAAGCTTATAAAATACATAGGCTAACCGTATAGCCTAACAACTTGGAAATCGAGAATAGGGCCTATGCGTAGGGGATTAATAATAATAATAGTTCTTAAAGCTAGCGCATGCTAAGCCAGCTAAGGATAGCCCAATAAGGCCGATTAGGCGTATTTCCATTGGGGTCCTGTACTACTATCCCATCCCCTTGCTCATGAGGGATGGTAATGACTCAGTGCTTGTGAAAAATCTTTAATGCGCCGAGCGTGGGCGCGATCCCGGGCCTTCTGGGTGGAAATGCGAGACGCTAGTCACTACACAGTATCGAAGGTAAACGAAACTGCAGTACTTTATTAACGTTGTGGGCTGCTCTTGGGCGGCATAATGTGCAGGGGGTTAATGATTAGGGACAGGATTAGGCTAGGAGTAGGACTATATTCCTATAATGGACCGGCCGTAGTAACCTCCTGCCTGTAATTGTGCATGATTATCGCGGAATCTGAATGTGCATGTGGTGTACCGTGGTAAGAGTAAGATTATGTTGGCGATTGTGGAGTCGGTACAGTAGGTTGCAGAAGTTCTGTCGCCTCACTAGGCCTATACTTTGTAACTTTTGTAGGTGTTTAGGTGCAATCACCACGGCCAATCTGGAGATCCGCCGTTATTGAGCTCGTCCTGGAATCTTTACGACTCTGAATCTTACGATTCTATACAGGCACTAGCTCAGAGAAGAGTGTTGAGAGGGGAGAAGGGGTGTTGGAGTGGCTTTGTTATGTGTGTTTAGTCTGTATACGTCGTCAGGATGTCCCCTGACTGGGTGCAAGCATGTAGTCTTATTTTTTTCCAGCTGATGGTAATTTGAATCCTTTAGCATCTGATTTATCGATTCTTAGTGGACAAAGCTGATACTGCTATGTCTGTGCGTCATATTAAGCCAAGTTTTCATAATTAGCAACCTTTTTCGCCACAAAATCATGATAATAAAGTAGTAATCAGAATGGAGAGATAGCAATTTAGTAGGCTATCAGCTGGAAAAAAAACAGAGTAGGCTATAGCCTAGTCACTGTAACCCGCGATATTCATAGCCTAGGCTCGAAAATGTTAGGGGCACAAAATGTGCATATGTCTATCAACAAATATGTGATTGTGAGGCGCAGATTGCAGTAGTTTGACACTATTTGTTGGTTAGGAATTGTATTGTTTCTGCATATACCTTCAAACTTTAGGCTACCGTGTGTGTGTGTGTGTGTGTGTGTTGGGGGAGAGGATTCAGGGTGGCAACATTGAATATTGTTTTAAGACGGAGTTGAAAGTGACAATGCTTGTCTCGGGCGGCATAATGTGCGGGCATGGGGGGGGGGGTTAATGATTAGGCTAGCTAGGCCATTAAGCCGTTATCACACGAGAGAGCTTTTATAGTCAACATTCGATGATCAACAGTTTTCTGACAACATTTATGGGATATTTTGCACTGGTATCGGAAACTAGACTGATGGTAGATGAATTTAGGTGACCGAAATATTGTAAATGTTGACCTAAGCTGCCAGACCAGTGATGAAGATAAATGTTGAGGGAAATAGTGCTCGTGTGATACCGGCTTTAGGGATGGGATCAAAATTACTAGATTAGGGTACTGGTGATTCTATCATATCTCGTAGAGCAATCTGCGGTTATCTGTCCACTTGCGAGTTTCAGGCTATACGCCTAAGGAAGTTGGAGCCGTAAGGGTGCTGGAAAACTCGTATTCTGGCGGAACGAGTAGGCTAAACTCGTACTAACTAGCCTAATCAACTCGTACCAAAAACCTTGAAAACGCCCCTTCTATTTTCTGTATAGCCTATGATAGCGCAGTTGGAAAGTGTGTACATGCTTAGATTGATATGCAGGATTCGAAACTGCATAATAAATCGTAGGCTTGTCCATCATTCTTTAGCTGTCTTCGTAGCGCAATGGATAAATGCACTGAATCTCGGTGTGGGCATCCTAGGTTCGAATTTAGCAGAATAACCAGCTGCAATACGGTTTTAGTCTTTATATAAATACATAAAGTCAAATTCAACATAGGCCTACTATATATCCATCAGAAAGGTACATAATTACTGTATTTGTGTTTAATATCGATGTTTACAGGCCGAACTTCCCTATAGGCCTGAAACTCACAAGTGGTCAATTGTGCCTCTTTCAACAAAATTAATGAGGGATGAAGATGTACAGTTGTAGATTTTCTCGTCCACACTCCACAGCGTTGTTAAATATATATACTATAGTCCGTTCATTCTAGGTTGGGTAGAAATCGTAACCTCTAACCTCTATAACTCAAAAAGGGCTAGAACAAATGAGCTGTCAATTTACACACCTATTTCCTGGCCAAGTCTTCCTATTTGGTAGCAAAATTAGCTTGATTACTTTAGTCCTTTTTGAGTTACAGAGGTTAGAGGTTACGATTTCTGCCCAACCTAGAATGAACAGACTATAGTCCCTTTTAGTGGTATGTAGTCTGAAGTCCGAGGATTCCAACCTGTCTGTAAACTGTCTGGCACCAATGAAAGGAACAGCCGTGAATATGAGTAGGCTACCTGCAGTCCTGCACCTGGTATGATAGCGTAGTCATGCATAGGCCTAAGTGCGCGGAATTTCGACGTGAGTATCCTAGGTTCGAGTCCTTGGAGTGCCACATGTATTTGTTGTTTTTATTAATTTAGTTTAGATGTGAAGTTGGTTGGTGGAAAAAACATAATTATCAAGCGGATAGGTTGCCAAATTGCTGCCTCAAAGTCACACAAAATTTCGTCAACATTTGGGGAGCTGGGGAGGGCGGACATTAACCCTCTCCGACATATGCCGCGATTTTGAGCCTATTAGGGATACTTTAAAGCCTTTGTTACCATCAGGTGTATTTAGAAACCTTTAGTTTAGTGACTTCAACCTCTGCAGTTGTCTTTGAGTTAGCTATGTTGAGCCTATTGAGGATACTTTAAAGCCTTTGTTACCATCAGGGGTATTTAGAAACCTTTAGTTTAGTTACTTCAACCTCTGCAGTTGTCTTTGAGTTAGCTGTGTTGAGCCTATTGGGGATACTTTAAAGCCTTTGTTACCATCAGGGGTATTTAGAAACTAGTTTAGTTACTTCAACCTCTGCAGTTGTCTTTGAGTTAGCTGTGTTGAGCCTATTGGGGATACTTTAAAGCCTTTGTTACCATCAGGGGTATTTAGAAACCTTTAGTTTAGTTACTTCAACCTCTGCAGTTGTCTTTGAGTTAGCTGTGTTGAGCCTATTGGGGATACTTTAAAGCCTTTGTTACCATCAGGGGTATTTAGAAACCTTTAGTTTAGTTACTTCAACCTCTGCAGTTGTCTGAGTTAGCTGTGTTGAGCCTATTAGGGATACTTTAAAGCCTTTGTTACCATCAGGGGTATTTATAACCTTTAGTTTAGTTACTTCAACCTCTGCAGTTGTCTTGGAGTTAGCTGTAGGCAGAAAACTAATTTTGGAGAGGTAATTATAAGTGAGAGAACTCTATTTATTATTGCTAATCTGGCAACCTCTGCGTCATAAAAACGTGAAAGGGTTAATATAGGCCAAAGGTTAATAAATTCACCCTTAGCGCGAGTTGGGGTAGTAGGGTAGGTATGGGGAGGGGGAGGGGGTGGGTTGCCTGAGAACCCAGCTCTGGCCCGCCCGTCCACAAGCCGCCCGCCCAAAATCACGCCCTCGAATATTGCCGCTACGACATTCTAACCAGTCGCAATCGATTTACCTCGACATTGTATTCTTCTTTTGGTATAGGTTTTTTGTACGGATTTTAATATCAGCCTCCAAATCCGTCTGGTTTAGCTGCAAATCGCACTTTTCCATGCAAATTTTGACATGACCGTAACTTTTGCAGTTTTTGAGGTAGGGGGTTGAAATTTGGACACGTGACATATCAATTAATATTGAGAAATGGGGTTTTCACTTTTTTTGGAAATTTTTGATTTTTAATGAAGTTATTGGACAATACGCACTCATTCTTTAATTAATTACCTGTAGATCGATACATTTCGTACGCTATATATGTATTTTTTTCTTTTATCAAGCAATATACAGTATGTATGTTAAGGGGACGTTTTTAGCTTGGTCCCTAGATATCCTTAAAGCTTAAGGGGAGGTGTTTAGTTTCCTCCCTAGACTTCCATCAAGCTTAAGATTACACCCCCTTGAGCCCCTTTCAAGATAAATTTGTAAATTTTTCGGTAGAAAATGTCCCGGCTGAAAGCCGGTTCCTCTTAATTACAGGCTCGCTATCTCTCGCCAGGATAAAATCGACACTTAAATGGCACGAAAGGTCTTAAAATTGATAGAAATGGGTTGAAAGTGCTTAAAATCGTCAACATAATGGGGCGAACGTCTTAAAATTAGAAACACAATGGGGCTAAACATGAGGGAGAAAGGAGTCAAGAAAAAAATCCTTCAAGTGGAAATCTCCCTTTAAATAATATATATTTATTAATTTCACTTCCAAAACCTCCCAACGAAATTAATGAAAGCATGTGATCCACCGGGATTCGAACTTGGGTCACCACACACAGATTTTAAACACTCTAACCATTATACCATCAAGATATTGCATATTATTAATTAATAATGTATTTGTAGCGGGTATGTATTATATAAACGCAATACATGTTTGTTACACAGCATAGTGAGTCAGTCATACCTTATATTACATGCTTAGTTATATACAGTCAGTTACACCCAGTCAATCAGTCAGTTAGTCAGTCACACTCTTATGTTACATACTTAGCCTAGTTATAAACATAGTCACTAATACCCAGTCAAGTCAGTCAGTTAGTTAGTCACACAGTTTATTTATTAACAGTTAAACACCCAGTCACAGTCAGTCAGTCACACTCTTATGCTACACACTTAGTTATAAACACACAGTTAGTTATACCCAGTCAATCAGGTAGTCAGCCAGTTAGTCACAAGCTTATTTATTAACAGTTAAACACCCAGTCACACTCGGTCAGTCAGTCACACTCTTGTTACATACTTAGTTATAAACACACAGTTAGTTATACCCAGTCAAGTCAGTCAGTTAGTTAGCCAGTTAGTCATACAGTTTATTTATTACCGTAACAGTTAAACACCCAGTCACACTCAGTTACTCAGTCACACTCTTATGTTACATACTTAGTTATAAACATACAGTTAGTTATACCCAGTCAGTCAGTTAGTTAGTTAGTCAGTTAGTTACACAGTTTATTTATTAACAGTTAAACACCCAGTCACACTCAGTCAGTCAGTCACACTCTTATGCTACACACTCAGTTACAAACATACAGTCAGTTATACCCAGTCAATAAATCAGTTAGTTAGCCAGTCAGTCATAATCTTATTTATAAACAATTAAACACCCAGGCACACTCAGTCAGTCAGTCACACTCTTATGCTACATAGTTATATACATAGTTAGTTATACCCAGTCAAGTCAATCAGGTAGTTAGCCAGTTAGTCACACAGTTTATTTATTAACAGTTTAACACCCAGTCACACTCAGTCAGTCAGTCACACTCTTATGTTACATACTTAGTTATAAACACAGTTAGTTATACCCAGTCAAGTCAATCAGGTAGTTAGCCAGTTAGTCACACAGTTTATTTATTAACAGTTAAACACCCAGTCACACTCAGTCAGTCAGTCACACTTTTATGCTACACACTTAGTTATATACATACAGTTAGTTATACCCAGTCAAGTCAGTTAGTTAGTTAGTCAGTTAGTCACACATCATATTTATTAACAGTTAAACACCCAGTCACACTCAGTCAGTCAGTCCTCTCACACAGCACTCCTAGACAAAGTAGAAGGGAGGACCTCTCGTATCATTAACTCCCGTCTACTCATCAACTCTGCAATCTCTCTCTTTTTGCCGCAACGTTGCATCTCTCTCGCTATTCTATCGCTACTACAGTAATCAGTGTTCCTCAGAGCTCTCCCAGTGTATACCACCTCCTCTTCATAGGGTACGTGGAACCCGTCTTGCAACACAATCCCACCCCTACTATGTGCAACTATCCAACCCACGAGTGAAACGTTACTCTCAGTCTTCTATTGAACAGCTGAGCTATGGAACTCTTTCCCAGAATCAGTATTTCCCTATTCCTATGACTTAAGTTGTTTCAAACTGTGTGTCCAGGCATTTTGGCTCGAACGTCCCTTGATGTTGGCCCTGTCACTCTTTCAACTCTGGGGGAGCCACTCGCTACAGGCAGTTCTGCCTTAGACGATGTTATTAGCTTAGGAAGGACCTCTAGCAATAATATAAGACTTCAAACTATATCAACCAACCCTATTAACTACCACAGATCCTTCCGAAGCTGCATAATATCCTTTTCATTATATTCTGGCTACAATTAGACGATTGTATTAAGCTTAGGAAAGACCTATAGCAATAATAAGACTTCAAACTATTTCAACCAACCCTATTAACTACCACAGATCCTTCGTAAGCTAAGCTGCATAATATCGTCTAACTATAGCTAAAGTCCGTTCATTCTAGGTTGGGCAGAAATCGTAACCCTTAACTTAATAAATAATTAATAAATAAATATATAACTAAATATATAAATAATAGGCTACAGCTGATACACGTAAATAAAACCTATATATTAATATTAATATATAAATAAATAGATATATAAATAAATAAATAAATAAATAAATATATAACTACAGTAAATATATAAATAAAACAGCTGATAAACAGAAATAAAACATATATAAATAAATATAGGCCAAAGCCCAAGCCCGAGTAGGGGTAGTAGGGTAGGTAGGGGGAGGGGGAGGGTTGAGAGAGAACTCAGCTCTGGCCCGCCCGTCCGCCCAAAATCACGCCCTCAAATATTGCCGCTACGACATTCTAACCTGTCGCAATCGATTTACCGCGACATTTTACCCTTCTTTTGGTAAAGGTTTTTTGTACGGATTTTAATATCAGCCTCCAAATCCGTCTGGTTTAGCCGCAAATCGCATTTTTCCATGCAAATTTTTTGACATGACCGTAACTTTTGCAGTTTTTGAGCAATTTGGACACGTGATATATCAATTAATATTGATAAATGGATTTTTAAATTTTTTGGACATTTTGATTTTTAATGAAGTTATTGAACAATAAGCACTCATTCTTTAATTAATTGCCTGTAGATCAATACATTTCGTACGGTATATACCGGTATATATATATTTTTGTTATCAAGCAATATACAGTATGTATGTTAAATAATATATGTTTATTAATTTCACTTCCAACACCTCCCAACGAAATTAATGAAAGCATGTGATCCACCGGGATTCGAACTTGGGTCACCACACACAGATTTTAAACACTCTAACCATTACACCATCAAGATATTGCATATTATTAATATATAATATATTTGTAGCGGGTATGTATTATATAAACGCAATACATGACTGTTTGTTACACAGCATAGTGAGTCAGTCATACCTTATGTTACATGCTTAGTTATAAACAGTCAGTTACACCCAGTCAATCAGTCAGTTAAGTCAGTCACACTCTTATGTTACATACTGTACTTAGCCTAGTTATAAACATAGTCACTAATACCCAGTCACGTCAGTCAGTCAGTTAGTTAGTCACACAGCTTATTTATTAACAGTTAAACACTCAGTCAGTCAGTCAGTCACACTCTTATGTTACACACTTAGTTATAAACACACAGTTAGTTACACCCAGTCAATCAGGTAGTCAGCCAGTTAGTCACACAGTTTATTTATTAACAGATAAATACCCACTCACATTCAGTCATAGTCAGTCACACTCTTATGTTACATGCTTAGTTATAAACAGTAAGTTACACCCAGTCAAGTCAGTCAGTTAGTTAGCCAGTCAGTCACACAGTTTATTTATTAACAGTTAAACACCCAGTCACACTCAGTCAGTCAGTCACACTCTTATGTTACATACTTAGTTATAAACAGTCAGTTACACCCAGTCAAGTCAGTCACACAGTTTATTTATTAACAGTTAAACACCCAGTCACACTCAGTCAGTCAGTCACACTCTTGTGTTACATACTTAGTTATAAACACAGTTAGTTATACCCAGTCAAGTCAGTAAGTTAGCCAGTTAGTCACACAGCATATTTATTAACAGTTAAACACCCAGTCACACTCAGTCAGTCCTCTCACACAGCACTCCTAGACAAAGTAGAAGGGAGGGCCTCTCGTATCATTAACTCCTGTCTACTCATAAACTCTGCAATCTCTCTTTTCGCCGCAATGTTGCAGCTCTCTCGCTATTCTATCGCTACTACAATAATCAGTGTTCCTCAGAGCTCTCCCAGTGTATACCACCTCCTCTTCATAGGGTACGTGGAACCCTCTTGCAACACAATCCCACCCCTACTATGTGCAACTATCCAACCCAAGAGTGAAACGTTATTCTCAGTCTTTCTTCTATTGAACAGCTGAGCTCTGGAACTCTCTCCCAGAATCAGTCTTTCCCTCTTCCTATGACTTAAGTTGCTTCAAACTCTGTGTATCCAGGCATTTTGGCTCGAACGTCCCTTGATTTTGGCCCTGTCACTCTTTCAACTCTGGGGGAGGCACTCGCTACAGGCAGTTCTGCCTCAGACGATGTTATTAGCTTAGGAAGGACCTCTAGCAATAATATAAGACTTCAAACTACTGTATATCAACCAACCCTATTAACTACCACAGATCCTTCCTAAGCTGCATAATATCCTTTTCATTATATTCTGGCTACAATTAGACGATTGTATTAAGCTTAGGAAGGACCTATAGCAATAATAAGACTTCAAACTATTTCAACCAACCCTATTAACTACCACAGATCCTTCGTAAGCTAAGCTGCATAATATCGTCTAACTATAGCTTGTTGTTGTTGTTGTCATTCCCCAAGCTGCCTGGCCGAACAGCCCCAAGGCCCCGAGCAAGGCCAAGGCCATAACCGAGCGCCCTCACAGTACCCTCCCTGCCGACCACAATAAAGCCTGGGTGACCGAAGCCACTCCATGGCGGGGAGCTGAGGAGGGCGCGGAAACGCCGGGGAAACCAAAGCCCCACCCAGGGCCCTGTGCCCCTCAGCAATTATGAAGAGAAAGTTGAGGGGCAAAGGAAAAATGTGACGCTTTGGCTTCCAAGCTAAAGTCCGTTCATTCTAGGTTGGGCAGAAATCGTAACCCTTAACTTAATAAATAATTAATAATTAATAAGAATTAATACATAAATATATAACTAAATATATAAATAATAGGCTACAGCTGATACACGTAAATAAAACCTATATATTAATATTAATATATAAATAAATAGATATATAAATAAATTAATAAATAAATATATAACTACAGTAAATATATAAATAATACAGCTGATAAACAGAAATAAAACATATATAAATAAATATAGACCAAAGCCCAAGCGCGAGTAGGGGTAGTAGGGTAGGTAGGGGGAGGGGGAGGGTTGAGAGAGAACCCAGCTCCGGCCCGCCCGTCCGCCCAAAATCACGCCCTCAAATATTGCCGCTACGATATTCTAACCTGTCGTAATCGATTTACCTCGACATTGTATCCTTCTTTTGGTAAAGGTTTTTTGTACGGATTTTAATATCAGCCTCCAAATCCGTCTGGTTTAGCCGCAAATCGCATTTTTCCATGCAAATTTTGACATGACCGTAACTTTTGCAGTTTTTGAGGTAGGGGGTTGAAATTTGGACATGTGATATATCAATTAATATTGAGAAATGGATTTTTAAATTTTTTGGACATTTTGATTTTTAATGAAGTTATTGAACAATAAGCACTCATTCTTTAATTAATTGCCTGTAGATCGATACATTTCGTACGGTATATATATATATATATTTTTTTTTATCAAGCAATATACAGTATGTATGTTAAATAATATATATTTATTAATTTCACTTCCAACACCTCCCAACGAAATTAATGAAAGCATGTGATCCACCGGGATTCGAACTTGGGTCACCACACACAGATTTTAAACACTCTAACCATTACACCATCAAGATATTGCATATTATTAATATATAATATATTTGTAGCGGGTATGTATTATATAAACGCAATACATGACTGTTTGTTACACAGCATAGTGAGTCAGTCATACCTTATGTTACATGCTTAGTTATAAACAGTCAGTTACACCCAGTCAATCAGTTAGTTAGTCAGTCACACTCTTATGTTACATACCGGTACTGTACTTAGCCTAGTTATAAACATAGTCACTAATACCCAGTCAAGTCAGTCAGTCAGTTAGTTAGTCACACAGCTTATTTATTAACAGTTAAACACCCAGTCACACTCAGTCAGTCAGTCAGTCACACTCTTATGCTACACACTTAGTTATAAACACACAGTTAGTTATACCTAGTTAATCAGGTAGTCAGCCAGTTAGTCACAAGCTTATTTATTAACAGTTAAACACCCAGTCACACTCAGTCAGTCAGTCACACTCTTATGTTACACACTTAGTTATAAACACACAGTTAGTTACACCCAGTCAGTCAGGTAGTCAGCCAGTTAGTCACACAGTTTATTTATTAACAGTTAAACACCCAGTCACACTCAGTTAGTCAGTCACACTCTTATGCTACACACTTAGTTATATACATACAGTTAGTTATACCCAGTCAGTCAATCAGGTAGTCACACAGTTTATTTATTAACAGTTAAACACCCAGTCACATTCAGTCATAGTCAGTCACACTCTTATGTTTCATACTTAGTTATAAACAGTCAGTTACACCCAGTCAAGTCAGTCAATTAGTTAGCCAGTCAGTCACACAGTTTATTTATTAACAGTTAAACACCCAGTCACATTCAGTCAGTCAGTCACACTCTTATGTTACATACTTAGTTATAAACACACAGTTAGTTATACCCAGTCAAATCAGTTAGTAAGTTAGCCACTTAGTCACACAGCATATTTATTAACAGTTAACTTAAACACCCAGTCACACTCAGTCAGTCAGTCACACTCTTATGTTACATACTTAGTTATAAACACACAGTTAGTTATACTCAGTCAAGTCAGTTAGTTAGCCAGTTAATCACACAGTATATATATTAACAGTTAAACACCCAGTCACACTCAGTCAGTCAGTCCTCTCACACAGCACTCCTAGACAAAGTAGAAGGGAGGGCCTCTCGTATCATTAACTCCTGTCTACTCATCAACTCTGCAATCTCTCTTTTCGCCGCAATGTTGCACCTCTCTCGCTATTCTATCGCTACTACAATAATCAGTGAAATGCTGGGTGTGAAGGGAATTCATGGTCTCCTGAAATATCCCCAGGCTACCTTTAGGATCAACTTTTCCTGGTACCTGGCGCTGGGTATGAACCTCTGAAGGGAATTTAACCCCCCTAAAAACCCACAGGTTTTGAGATGCCTTGGGTGGGGTTCGAACCCTGGTTAGTGACCCAACCATCACCACCAGGCCCGCGCACTAACCCACTGTACTACCACGGACGTACTAAAAGTATAGCAACCTTAGTCCGATTTTTAAGAACCAGGTGATAGTCTCGTGGTGTTATCACGTGATGAGTTTATTGGACTTACCATCTACGACTATTTTACGCTATACCTGACGTCAACTCGGGTTAGTATTATTGTGGGTGCGGGACATTTTCGAGGGCATTACATTACATCCTTCTTTAACTGGGCTAGTCCCTAGCCTATTTTAAAGGTCGTAAGGTATCGTAGCTGTATTACCTCAGCAATCTCAATATTGTTGGTATAGGGTTCGCGTGACGGGTGCTCCACGTAGCTACCTGGTCACGTTCCCTAGCTGCCACCAATGAAATGCTGGGTGTGAAGGGAGCTACTGACGAAAGACTGTCACAAGGGGGAGGGGGGGGGGGGTGGTGGAATAGCTGGGCATTTCTGGGGGCATGGTGGGAACATGGTTGTGTCCCTCGGTCGGCACGCGTGAGGGGGGGATTAACGGCGCGTGCGGGCGGTTCAGAAGGGTGCGAGGTGAGCGAGTTAGAAAACGGGATTTGCTGGGAGGACTGCGGAGGGTTGGTGGGGAAAAAGTTAGGTGTAGAACATGGGTTATTGGTGTAGGACTGGTGTATTGATTTGGGGCTGTTAACATTTCTGGGGGCATGGGGGAAACATTGTTGGGTACATCGGTCGGCATTTTCTCTGGAAACGTGTACATAAACATTGGATAGAATTAGGGTTACATATATCAGAGTCTGTCCTGAAAACATGGGAGGATTTATTCTGGACAGAGTTACGAGAATTGAGGGGATTACCGAGGGGGAGTTGCTTGGACTTGTCTTCTTTCGTTTGTTGAGGCATTTTTTTACTGAATTGAGTGAGGTTTTTAGAGATCTCGGGGCAAGGGGAGGTTTTAGGAGTCACCTTAGTGCTAGCTGCAACTTGGTAACCCTGAATCAGGGTTTGTTGAGGGGGAGGTTGTTTTTTCTTTTTGGGGATGGGTTTCTGCGTGATTGGTTTGTCAGAGGCTTTGGGCTGGAATTTGTTTTTGAATGAGATCAGCCTTTGGCCGCAGTCAATCTGGGCCTCTAGTTTTTGAAGGTCAAGTCCAAGGAAACTATCATAATGTTTACAGTTGGAGGAAAATACTGTAAATGTGTGATAACAACGAGCATGGGGGCCAGGAGTGGTTACTGATAGGGGTAAAGTGTCTCCTAGGAGATTTAAGTAAGTATCAGCAGCTGAGATGAGTTCTGTTTTGGTGTTTAACAAAGGGCCAAATCGTCGGGGATGTTTTTCATAGTAAGATTTGAACAAACATGACTTGGCAGCTCCCGTGTCGATTAGCAAGCGGACAGGAATGTCCTTGATTTTGGCCATGTAATAAATGGGGGCAGTGAGACTAGTTATGGCGTCCCCCGCCGAGCCCATCGTGGGCGGGGGATACTTTAAAAATCCTGGGGGTCGGTATCTACCTCTTCCAGGATTTCCTCGGTATCGTCTGAGGTCATGGTATGGGGGGCAATTTCTTCCTCTTGTCCCCACTCCTCTTCATTTACAGAAATGCGAGGAGTAGAGGGGCGAGGTTTGGCAGAGTCACGAATTTGGTGGAGGGCACACTGAGCA
Organism: Paralithodes platypus; assembly: GCA_032716605.1. Classification (NCBI taxonomy): domain Eukaryota; kingdom Metazoa; phylum Arthropoda; class Malacostraca; order Decapoda; family Lithodidae; genus Paralithodes; species Paralithodes platypus. The sequence goes on along the minus strand of CM064522.1, from coordinate 31,852,659 downwards.
TTACAGGCAGGGAAATCATAGGGGTTGATAATGACTAAGGTAGGGTTTTTACTTTGGTAGGTGTTGTAGTTGCTGTTCCGGTTGAAGATTCTGCGTGGCTGGGACGGTTGGAACCGGGGTCTACTGGGTTGGGGCTTGCTGGAAGGGTAGGTGGGTCTGTTATTGAAAGATGAGGCTGGGTAGGCATTGTTGGGGTTTTGGTGGTTGGTTTGCTGCGGGTGCGTGGGAAACCTCTTGATTGCAGCGATTTGGGTGGGTGCTTCTGTGCGCACGGCCAAAATACGTCGGATCGTGATGAGGTCTTTTTTGTATCCGACGAAATCGTGCACCCGGAAATGGTCTTTTACTGCTGAGGGCAATATCGACACAAGGTTGACCAGAATTTGCTGTTCTTGTTGGATTTTGGTCAACGTGGGGAAAGAATTTTTTATGTGTTGGGCAAGCTTACTCACTGTGGTATCTAGATCGCCTTCGAATTTCGTGTCTAGGATACGGGTGTGGGCCACGAAAACGCCCAACGAAGGTTTAATGGCTTCTATCACTATTGTGCGAAATTCGTTCCAGGTGAGGTCAGGGTGCACTTGATAGGCCACCAGGGAAACGGCTTTTCCCAGGTGTGGTAATGTTACGGCTATTTTGTGTGCGTCCGTGGTATAAGTAACGTCAAGTAAGGGTTTCATTACGTCCATGAATACTTCGATCCCATAATTTGTTTCATCATAATTTGGGATGGAAGTGTGGGTAGGTTGCGCCATGATGTTCTCGTGTTCTAGCTGTTCCAAACTTGCAATGTAATGCAACCTTTTATCCGAATCAAGAACCACCGCTGCCGCCAATGTTATGCTGGGTGTGAAGGGAATTCATGGTCTCCTGAAATATCCCCAGGCTACCTTTAGGATCAACTTTTCCTGGTACCTGGCGCGGGGTACGAACCTCTGAAGGGAATTTAACCCCCCTAAAAACCCACAGGTTTTGAGATGCCTTGGGTGGGGTTTGAACCCTGGTTAGTGACCCAACCATCACCACCAGGCCTGCGCGCTAACCCACTGTACTACCACGGACGTACTAAAAGTATAGCAACCTTAGTCCGATTTTTAAGAACCAGGTGATAGTCTCGTGGTGTTATCACGTGATGAGTTTATTGGACTTACCATCTACGACTATTTTACGCTATACCTGACGTCAACTCGGGTTAGTATTATTGTGGGTGCGGGACATTTTCGAGGGCATTACAATCAGTGTTCCTCAGAGCTCTCCCAGTGTATACCACCTCTTCATAGGGTACGTGGAACCCGTCTTGCAACACAATCCCACCCCTACTATGTGCAACTATCCAACCCAAGAGTGAAACGTTACTCTGTCTTTCTTATATTGAACAGCTGAGCTCTGAAACTCTCTCCCAGAATTAGTCTTTCCCTCTTCCTATGACTTAAGTTGCTTCAAACTCTGTGTGTCCAGGCATTTTGGCTCGAACGTCCCTTAATTTTGACCCTCTCACTCTTTCAACTCTGGGGGAGGCACTCGCTACAGGCAGTTCTGCCTTAGACGATTGTATTAGCTTAGGAAGGACCTCTAGCAATAATATAAGACTTCAAACTATATCAACCAACCCTATTAACTACTACAGTTCCTTCCTAAGCTGCATAATATCCTTTTCATTATATTCTGGCTACTATTAGACGATTGTATTAAGCTTAGGAAGGACCTCTAGCAATAATATAAGATTTCAAACTATCGCAACCAACCCTATTAAATACCACAGATCCTTCCTAAGCTGCATAATATCGTCTAACTATATCTGAAGTCTGTTCATTCTAGGTTGGGCAGAAATCTTAACCCTTAACTTCTCATAATTCAAAAAGGACTAGAGTAGGCCTAATCGAGCTAATGTTTCTACCACATAGGGAGACTTTGCTAGGGAATAGGTGTGGAAATTGACAGCTCATTTACTCTAGCCCTTTTTGAGTTACAGAGGTTAGAGGTTAGGATATCTGCCCAAGCTGGAATGAACGGACTATAGAATACAGTATAATAGGTCTAGGTCAGGTCAGGATAAGTCTTTACAACGGCACCTCGTATCTACATTCTACTTTTTCTAGTTTTCTGAAGAGTGTAGAGAGGGGAGAAGGGGTGTTGGAGAGAGAGGAAGCTGTTGGAGTGGCTTTGTTATGTGGGTTATTAGTCTGTATACGTCGTCGCGGTGTCCCCCGACTGGGTGCAAGCATGTGAAACACGCTAGGACGTACTACAACACCCACTAAATGTCAGCCTGGGCTGGGATCGAACCCAGGTCAAGCAGACTGTGCTCACCACTCGACCGCGAACACACGTCGCTGGTACTCATAGGTTTAACGGGTACCGTATTATTATGTTTATTATTATTATCCAAGTTCTAATACGTAGGCTACCCTGGTAGGCTGAACCGTGTCAAGAATTATACCCTGTTTATTCTCGACTGGCGGTAAATTGCACCATATTTCACCACAAAATCATCACAATAACTGAGAATTCTTGATGGGAACTTAGCAATTTACTGTCAGTTGAAAAGAAACGGAGTATATATATGTGTGTGTGTAAATATTCATACGTATGCATGTGTGTTTAGTTTGTGAATATTCCAAGTTAAGAACAAAATACTATAGTCTGTGTATTAATTTACATTTTCTTCTATGCACCTATTACGTTTTCTATCTTTAAAATGGTAGACTATATTAAAAATACGTACAAAATTCGCACATATCTCCGAACATGTTGACCGTTTCTCGGTTATATATCGCCTCATTCTGATATATGCGCTTAGATACTATTATGATACATCTATGGCTCGCTTTAAAAAGGGATTTGTTTTAAAATGGTGGAGATTTTACGGTGATAATGGTGATTCATTAAGAAGTGGGGAACTCATGGTGGTATCTGAAAACTGCCTATGGCGGGTGGGCGGGGCTTAGTTTCCCGATATAACATGGGTTTTGAAGCTAAAAGGATTATTTAGCCTTTTTTCAGCACCACCAGTATAATTATGGATGTATATAGATAATTTCGTAATAGGTAAAGGTATCAAACGTTTGTAATAGGGGCTGCTAATTAATGGAATAGTTATTAGATCAATTGGCACCTCAAATCTGGTGGGAGCCCAAACAAAGGTGATCAGTGTTACCAGATCAGATGGCCGAGGTCTGTCATGGGAATGTTACCAGATCACTTTTGCGCAGTACTCGTCGACAAAAGCGCATCGACCTTTAATCATTAATTTCTCCATTAATATCGAACGTTGAAAGTTCAGGTATTCGCTAATCGATGGCACTTTTGGACGGAATTCTGTAGAGCTCTTCAAAACTTTAGTAGCTATTATGGTTGCTTAGAAAAAAAATTCTATTTTGGTGCTGCCGTCATTTCTGATCACCACCCGTACGCTAAGCTCCGCCCCCTCCGAGTCGTCTTATAGAACTTTTGGGAACGAATTGTTCTCATCAAATAATGCAGCTCAACATGCCGCTTGCATACCAAAAGATAGCAATTTTGATGCCACGTCTGCTAAGCACAAACTTAATTAGCATAAGTTCGTAATTAAGTTGCAATCAATGCCGTCTACTTTATTAAATGGTAGTTGGCACTTGTAAACCGAGGTTATATAAGCCCCGGGAACTCTCATTCGCTGGACTGCTTGTGTCGGTGAAGGGTGTTTTGAAAATAGTCTACGGGAATAACATGCCAGGTATCAGCTGTTATTCACCACCCCACATCTTGTAACGTTACGTAAGTTGGACTTAAGGAATTTTAGCCAAGACCCCTCCGACCCCAGAGGCCCTTTAGTATACATTTTTTTTTTTTTTGTCTCCCCCCAACTACTGTATGTGCGCTGTGAGGGACCTTCAGAGGGCTGTTCTTGGGTAGTATCATGTGTGGGGGAAGGGTAGGGAACTCAGGGTTGTTCTTGGGTAGTACTATGTGGGGGGTAAGGGTTGGGAACTCAGAGGGTTGTTCTTGGGCACTATCATGTGTGGGGGAAGGGTAGGGAACTCAGAGGGCTGCTCTTGGGTAGTATTATTTGTGGGGGAAGGGGTTGGGGAACTCAGAGGGTTGTTCTTGGGTAGTATCATGTGTGGGGGTTTGTGGTTTGTATTTGTGTTCATTGTTTTTCTTTTGTGTTATTTTGTCCCAGTTTGGGCTGTCTCGAGTCTCTTGGGTAGTATTATGTGTGGGGGTTATAGCAGTAATAATAATGGTATAGGGAACTCTCATAGGGCTGCTCTTGGGTAGTATCATATGTCGGGCTTTTGTTTTTGTGTTCATTGTTTTTCTTCTGTGTTTGTTATTTTGTCCCTGTTCGGGCTCTGGCTCGAGTCGGCCAAATGGGGATTGGGCCTGAGTAAATAGATAGATAGATAGGATATACTGTAAGTGTATTATGGTAGATTACTTTGCCGCGGCGCTCATTTCCGTATCTTGGCCCCTTTGTAGGCTGTGGTGGACGAGTTCTGGGAATCTGCTTTCGGGCATCATGGTGTGCGGGGGATGGGGCAGCAGTGTTTATACCTTTCCTGGGGTTGGGTGTGAAAGGGATCTGCCTCGTGTGGGCCAATCGGCTTTCTGCAGACTCCCATTTCCTTATGCTCTTGTACAGTTGGCCAAATAAGTCGTGTCTCAGCTGGCATTATGTTTTTCTCGCTGTGTGTTGTATTAATGTCTGTCAGATGTTGAATAGGGTGAGCAAAGATAGGAACATCTTCGTATATCTCACTCGAAACGATGAATTAATGCTTAGATACCGTAATTATGATACCAATTATTGATCGTAGGACACTTATTTGGCCGACTTTACGTTCCTTATATTTCTAGTTAACCCTCTCAGTACCGGGGACGTCTTTTGTGTGTTGGATTTCAGCTATATTCAGACGATTTTGTGCAGCTTAGGAAGGATGTACAGTATGGTAGTTAGAGGAATAATTGAGATAGTCTGTATAGCATTTGAATGGGTAGACGTCCTTCCTAAGCTGAATAAAATTGTCTAATACACAGAGCTTGGAGCATTTTAAGTTATAGGATGAAGGAAAGACAGATTGTGGGAGTTCCAGTTTACTTGTTGAATTGAAGACTGGGAAAATTGGTTCACTCTTGGGTTAGAGTGATGGATTGTAATTGGTTTCCCTCATTATTTGGAAAATTGGTTCTCTTGGGTTAGAGTTATAGATTGTAATTGGTTTCCCCTTTATTCTTATTTCCCTCTCATTATGCTTCATTTATCATTACTTTTACTCAATTATTTTCTTTATATTATCATTCTTATTCATTTTGTCTTCCATTTATTATATTATTCATATTATATTTGTATAGGGTTTTCATATTTCTATTTTATTAATCCATCTTTATTATAACTTCCATTTAAGTATTAATCTTTTTTTGTTATTTTTCTATCATTGTTGCTCATTATCATTCCATCTATGCTTTAAATTATGCTACTTTTATGGAAATTATATTTTTTTATTTATAAGTTTTGTTTTTCATTAGCCTATTTTATTATTATATATTTTACAAACTTTTCATTATTATTCCTTCAGATTATTATATTATTACAATATATATTACTGGGACAATAAAATATAGAATACATTTAAGTCTTTTATTGATCAAAATCATGTGCTCCCCAAAATCAAATAAAGTTGCATTCAGGAGTTACTAAAAAGGTAAGATATTTACCTTGAAAAAATAAACTGCACCTGAAAATTAAACATGTATTGATTAGTATAAAGAGGGGGGGGGGCTCACATACAGTCACACTGTGATGTGAGGGGGATGACGGTACCCAGACAGTAGGTGTTCGTGGAGACGACTAGCGGTGTGGTTGAATGTACACCAAATGCAACTAGTGCTTAGATGGTTGCCTGCAACTGCGGTTCTCCCATGAGACACCGAGACAATCACCACTTCTTATTGTATCCACAATAGTCGTCAACCAACTTTGTAGCGAGACATTTGTGGTGTGATGACCGTGTGGTACAATGTATCACAAAGAACATTACAATCACTAAATGTAACCACCTCAGCTAGTAATTCATTTGTGAGATCTGGTGTAATAAGGTTATTAGCCATATCACATTCAGAAGAAGAAATCCCAAATGAGTCACACCACAGCTGATCAGTGACCGAGTTGTCAATGTATGATTAGTGGTGTCAAGAAGTCCTTGGCATCATCACCACAAGGTCATTACAACTCGGTATAGAGAGAGGACTGTAAGTGGGTGATGAGTGTGTGGTGGTGTTGCCATCAACCACACCCTCACCACAACCACCACAGACAAATCTATCGCACTACTGACTGGGCCAAGGAGAGAAATATAGCAAGTTTAAGACTTAGAATGAAAGATGATAGATGCAAGGTTACTGGAAACAGGGTGCCAGCCCCGACACTACCCCGCCTGGTCTTCCACTCGGAGAATGGAAGGGGCACTTTTGGGGTGGTTCTATAAGCTGTAGCATTCAGGACACCAGTGCGTCGCTATTGGTCATGGTCACATATTCAAGAAGTTTTTACGCTACACCTCTAAGATTACTATGATCACAGTAACCTCTAACCAGAATACAAACTTAAGCTTGGCTTAGGTTAGGGTCAGTTAAAGCAATCATAGTAAAGTCGAGTGAATTGTGTAATTCTGCGTATACGTTTCATGAATAAGCGTCCCAACGATTTTGTTCTCTCGTCAGTTAAAGGCTTGGCTACCTTATGCACCCGACAGCAAGCCCCAAGACCTAGACCAGCGTACACCTTTAACCACCGATGTCAACCAATGTACTACAGCTTACAGACGACACCCCCCCCCAACACACCATATAAATCACTCCTACCACCACCACCATCACATCACAACAAATCACACTAAAAAAAAAAAAGAAACAAAAAAGACGAACGCACAACACAAGGGAATGGGAAGGAGAAGAAGAATAAAGGAAAGGTAAGGATAGAATAACAAGTGGAGAGAAAATAATGAAATCAAGATAAAATTAAAGTAAAAAAAAAAAAAAAAAAAAGGGGGAAAGTAGAAACAGGTAAAGCTAGAAATAAAGAGAAATAATAAAACAATGAGAAGAATAAATAGGAAACTAGAACAAGTAAACAAATTTAAAATAAATAAAAGCTAAACAAGAAAAAGTAAATAAAACAAATAAGAGGAAACAAGAACAAGTAAATAATAAAGAAATATAGAGGAAACAAAAGAACAAGTAACAAAATAGAAGACAAAAACAGTAAATAGAAATAGAAGATAGGAAACGAGAACAAGCAAATAAAACAAAAATATAAAAGATAGAAGACAAGAAAAAGTATATACAAAATAAATAAATAAATAAAATTAAAAATTAAAGATTGAAAACAAGAAAAAGTATATAAGAAAGAAATAGATGCAGCGATGAATCTTGACGAGGAATCTCTTGATCACCATTCTTCTTTCTTCTTCCCGAGACAGATGCCCTTCCACCATCACCACCGCCACAACAACTGGAAAGAACAGAAACAATTTAAAAGTATTTGCCAGCGTACGTTTTTGTAATAATACAGTATATCTACCGCCGGATGATTTTATTCAGATTAGAAAGGACCTCTGGTAAAAAAAATCTGGCTAACCCTATGTAATTAATTATATGCAGCTTTGAAAAATAAAAATAAATAAATAAATAATAATAACAAACAAAATAATAATAAGTGTAAAGGTAGACCTAGAATGACGTGGGATCAGGTACTCCGGTCCGATCTCAAAACAAAGAACTTGACAACAGAGGCAGCCCCTGACAGGGTCGCCTGGAAAGCCGGCATGAAACTGTGAGACTGTAACCACATTCTCTGTGAACAAAATGGTCTCTAAACTTGTATGTATATAATTATAATGTAAAACTTGCAAAATAAACAAACCAAAACTTGGACAAAACAATATAAAGACAACAAAACTAATCAAAATCTCTATGTGGAAACAACGCTTAAGCAAAACTTGGACAAAACAATATAAAGACAAAAAAACTAATCAAAATCTCTATGTGGAAACAACGCTTAAGCAAAATAAAATTATGATATAAGAGAACAATCTAAGAAATTATGAACCTGTTTTGAGTCCCTCGCAGATCCTTCCTAATTTGAATAAAATCATCTACTGTTAGTAAAGTCACACAATCACTCAAAATGACAAGAGTAATCAAAATAATATTTTTACCATTTGGGAAGTCAGCCAGGGATTAGGTGCAGAAAATGCTCAACCCATTTGCTCCAGCCATTCCAGAGTTACAAGAAGTTAAATGTTAAGATCTCTTCTGGCCTACCCACAATGAACAGATTTTACTTTAGTCAGAAAACTGGAAAAAAATGATTGCCAAAAAAAAACTAAAAAAAAGCCCTTGTGTGACTCTACTTATAAAGGTCTAATTATAACTAAGTTAGTACAGTTGGCCAAATAAAGTGTTAACTATAAAATGAGTATATCTTATTTAGCTTAGGAAGGACCTCTGGAAATCAAAGGGGTGAGAAACATTTCCATTAACCCTTTGACAGCCCATAGATCTTTCCTAATATTGAAAAAATCTGTTAAACCTTTGACACCCATAGGTCTTTCCTAATTTAAAATGTTTACCCTTTGACCCCCCATAGATCCTTCCTAATCTAAAAACAAAAGTTAATTTGACACCGGCTTTTAGCTAAGAAAGTACAGTTTCCACACAAGTTCTGTTCCTCTCTGTGATCTTATACATAGAAATATAATCACCATGATTGAATTATGAGTGTAATTTCTTATGCAGTGGTTAACATGTAGGAATAGGTTTTGACACCATACCCGAAAGAGGATTTATGGAGCTCCGATCTTACTCTCAACCATCTTTAACAATTTTACCAACACACCTAAACTTCGTTAGATGCTGAAATAGCCTCCCGAAAATATGCCCTGGCCGGGAATTGAACTCGGGACCCTTGGGTTATGAGGCAGTCACTCTACCAGACAGACCAAGAGAGATATCATAAATCCTCTTACAGGTATGGTGTAAAAACCTATTCCTACACCCTCATCTGTGGTGATGGGCTGGTCTATCAGAGTGAGAACTGAGCGATCTCTGCCATACCCATAGCTTACTCTGACTGTTCCTTTTACTTATATATTTTCTAGATCTCAAGTGACGGCGTCTCTTCCGTGGATTGACCTCCCAATCTACCAAGATTGGAAGCCAAAGCATCACATTTTTCCTTTGCCCCTCAACTATCTCTCCATAATTGCTGAGGAGCACAGGGCCCTGGCTGGGGCTTTGGTTTCCCAGGCATTTCCCCGCCCTACTCAGCTCCACGCCATGGAGTGGCTTCGGTCACCCAGGCTTTATTGTGGTCGGCAGGGAGGGTTCTGTGGGGGCGCTCGGTTATGGCCTTGGCCTTGCTCGGGGCCTTGGGGCTGTTCGGCCAGGCAGCTTGGGGAACAACAACAACAAACTCATCTGATTAGTCAACTGATAATTAAAAGAAACCACACTGGCAATTCATTCATACTAATTATATTCTCTCAGGGGTGACCAGTAGCGACATTGGTAGAGCGCTCAGTTTTTAACCGGGAGGACCGAGTTCGATTCTCGGCTGGTGGAGATAGTTGGGCAATCTCCTCACACCCCTTGCCTCTGTTCTGATCACCTAACAGTACCATAGGTCTATGACAGGGTCAAAAGGTTCCTTGTGACCTCATCCCTTAACCCAGCAAGTGCAGCAAGACTGATATAAGTTTTACCGGTGCGCTGCGGGAGGCCTTATATAATCCAAGGCCTAAAAAAAAAAAAAATTAAGTCAGCCCAGTGTCATTTTTGTTTTTTGTTTTTTTTTGCCCCTTGGCCATGCCAAATATCACTCCTCCACATCCCCTCCTTCAATTATCACCTACAGATTAACTTGCTCATGTAGTAATGTACACCCTATGTGGTGGATTGTGTTCTTTTATTTAATAATTTTCATTTTAGTAAGCGTTGTTTCCACATAGCAATTTTGATAATTTAATTTGACTTTATATTGTCCTTGTCCCAGTTTTGGTTTGTTTAGTTTGCAAGTTTTACATTTTAATTTTATTCCCTTATTCTTAGGTATATTTTCGTGCTAACATTAGCGAGTTGCTAGCAGGGCGTGGTCATCTGCGTTACCAAGAGTGGGAAAGAGCGAGAGAGAGACTAACACGCAACAGTGTCTCTCCAGCCGTCGTAACGGCTGGCTGGCAGGCTGGCTCAGCCATAAGTTATGTAACTCCCGGCCTCTATCGCCGATTTTGACCATCCAAACGCTGTTTCCACTTGTTTTATTGCTCTAACAGGTTAATACCTTTATAATCAACGTAAAATAGGCGCATATGGATAAGTATTAATGATATTTATGGTACGATGACGATTTGAGTGAAGTAAACAATCTAAATACCTCCGCATAGGGGTGGCTGTATACTATAGGGGGTACGCAGCGGAGAGGTTAGCTACAGTACTACAAAAAAAAATATATATATATATATATATCTGGGCAGTGTGTTGAGTAAAGATGGGACTATGGATGAAGAAGTGCGGGAGAGGGTACAACAGGGGAAGAGGGTTGTAGGAATGCTAAAAGCATTAACAAGAAATAGGGTGGTCAGTATGGAAGTGAAGAAGTCCTTGCATGACAGTGTGGTAATCCCGACACTGACTTACGGAAGCGAAGCATGGACGTTGGTTGAGAGACTCAGACCAAGAGTGAGAGCAGTGGAAATGAATTATTTAAGGAGTGCGTGTGGAGTTACATGGAGGGATAGACAGACTAATGAGGAAGTAAGAAGGCGGTGTGGTGTGGAGGTAGATGTGCTGGAAAGTGTGAAAAGGAACAACTTGAGATGGTTCGGCCATATGGAACGTATGGAAAGCGAGAGAATGACTAAGAGAGTGTACGAGAGCGAGGTGGAGGGACAGAGAGGGAGAGGTAGACCGAATGAGAGGTGGAAGGATGGAGTGAGGAAGTACATGAACGAAGGCGGTGCTGGTTGGGGGGAGGGGCGTCGACTGACTGGGGACAGAGGTGCATGGGGGCGGTTCGTTCGTGGCCACCCCTTCGGGGATCACGGCGTCAGGCAATAAATAGATAGATAGATAGATAGATAGATAGATATAGATATATATTCTAATACATACTGTAAAATCACAACAAGGAACAGAACTTATGAGGCCAACTGTACATCAGGAGTGTCACAGAAAATGGAGTCTCTAGGGAACACAACTTTATGTGGACAACTGTATCTCTATAGGGATGCTAAACTACCACAAACTGTATTGAAGATTACCTCATCAAAATATCCTAATGAAAATCCAAGTCAAAATGTTCAGCACTTTAGCTGGTAACTTATATACTTAATATACAAGGCCACTTTTTCATATCTACTAGTAATTTTGGTTTTATAACTGTTTTAATACTATCTTGATAGCGTAATGCATAAGTGCACGGAATTTCAGTGAGTGTGTCCTAGGTTCGAGTCCTTAGAGTGCCACATGTATTTGTTGATTTCATTAATTGGGTTTAGAAGTGAAGTTGGTTGGTGAAAACATATAGAAAATATTTATGTATCGAGAGTTTAGAAAAAAATGACAGTACGGTATATTGATGAATTCATATTATAATGTAAAACTTGCAAAATAAACAAACCCAAAACAGGGACGACACAAGCTAAATGCAAAAGAACTTATCAAAATCACTATGTGGAAGTAACGTTTAAGCAAAGCAAAATAATCGTCTGAAAAAGTGGCCCACAAATCAAGAATCTAAATGTTTCTACTGAACGAAAAAAGACAACTCACCTGAATGCAACTGTATTCTATATACAATATATACAGTATGTTAAATATACCCAAGGGGAGCACATGTATAAATATATATAAAAACCCACACAGGTGCCTATACCATCATAGTGCTATCACAGGGGTACTCTTATGTCATTGGTAACCCCTTTGACTGAATTTAGTTCATTTTACGCTATTAATTAAAATTTAAATTTAAAACTTGCAAGATAAACAAACCAAAACAAGGACAAGACAATATAAAGGCAAAAGACCTTATCAAAATAGCTATGTGGAATGTCCAAAGTACTGTACAGGTATACTAGAAAAAAAATAAAAAAAATTATAGTTTCTTCTATACCTATGGTGGCTTAATATATTGAATTTTGATGGGAGTATCCTAGGTTCGAGTCCTTGGAGTGCCACATGTATTTGTTGATTTAATTAATTGAGTTTACAGTTGGTTGGTGGAAAAAACATAATGTATAAAGTTAAATCCAAAGTATACCCCTTGTCTGAAGTTAGTCCATTTTACTGTATAAAAACGTGGAATAAAAACTGCTGTCCAAAATATACAAGTGATATAATAGCACTGTGATTTACAAACAATGTTTCCCGGGCGTTTCTGCACCCTCCTCAGCTTCCCACCATGGAGTGGCTTTGGTCACCCAGGCTTTATTGTGGTCGGCAGGGAGGGTTCTGTGGGGGCCCTCGGTTATGGCCTTGGCCTTGCTAGGGGCCTTGGGGCTGTTCGGCCAGGCAGCTTGGGGAAGAAGAAGAACAACAACAACAACAAACAATGTCCCATAATTCAAGGGGCCAGAGCAAACTACTACTATTTAAGAGGGCTTAAATGATGATGCAATATATAATTAAAGTCCATGAACTGCTATTATAATGTAAAACTTGCAAAATGAACAAACGAAAACAGGGAAGACACAATATAAAGGCAAAAGAACTTATCAAAGATTACAATACACTGAAAATGTGCCCCCTTAGATTCCCAAAGTGTTTATATCTGGCCCCTGGATAATAACTCGAGCAAGTGGTTTGGAGTTGTTGATTGTGGCCCCTGTATTAAGGCCTCTGAACTGCGGTCCCTGAACTGTGGCTCCTGAATTGCAGCCTCTGTATTGGGGCCCCTGAACTGTGGCCTCTGTGCTTGAGGCCTTAGTACAGCGGCCTCGTTATTGCTGCTGGGTCACTTCGCTGCTCTCTATCAATCTGCAAACTAAAGGATTCTTATAAACACAAACCCAAAAAACTTGACCGACTGGATATAAATAACCTGGTAACTGAAATACTGTATGTTAACCCTTTCACACACAGGTCGCGATGTGAGCCTATTCTGGGATACTTTAAAGCCTTTGTGACCATCAGGGGTGTTTAGAAACCTTTAGTTTAGTTACTTTAACCTCTGCAGTTGTCTTTAAGTTAGCTGTGGGCTGAAAACTAATTTTGGAGAGGTAATTATAATGTAAAACTTGCAAAATAAACAAACCAAAACTGGGACAAAGACAATATAAAAGCAAAAGAACTTATCAAAATTGCTACTGTATGTGGAAACAACACATGCAGAGATATAGTATGTACAGTATGTATGTATTTACTCCGGACATGACTTGTATGCGAACTTGCAAGAGAGTTCACTCTATCAATTTGTTCGATCGCCGACCCGTGGTAATAACGTTCTTGACCTTGTACTTGCAACAAAAGAAGAATTAATAGAGAATTTGAATGTTGGTGATGAATTCAGTAACAGCGACCATCGTACAATAACTTTCACTTTAAAGTTTACTAGTAACGAACCAAATAGCAGCATCGAAAAAGTCCCTAATTTCAAGAAAGCAAACTTTCATAAACTTTGAGCTATGTTTAAAGAAACTGACTGGAACTTTTTAATTAACAATAACGACATAAATACATCTTAGGAATTATTCGAAACCACTTACCTAAAAGCAGTGCAGGACTGCATACCATCGAAAATACGGCGTACAGGCCATAGTAATAAGCCCAAATGGTGGAATAAAGATATTTCAAACTGTCTGCTTGCTAAAAAGTTTGCTAATAATAGATTAAAATCCTTACAAAATGACGAAGAACGGGTGAAATTTGTAGAGCTACGACGCAAATCCAAAAAGTTAATTAAGCAAAGTAAAAAGACCCTGGAGTTACATGTTGCGAATCAAAGTAAAACAAACCCGAAAGAATTCTATAGTTATATCAGAAATAAAAAAGTAGTTACTTCAACTGTTGGACCGTTAGTCGATGAAAATGGAGAATACACCAAAGAAGAAGTACAAATGAGTAATGCCCTCAATACCTTCTTTGCATCAGTTTTTACAACGGAAGACCTCGGTGATATCCCTACACCATCGCCGATTCAGATTGATAACTCAGATGTTCTAAGCAATATCACTGTTACAGAGAGAGAAGTATTGAATTGTTTAGATAAACTCAAGGTAAATAAAATGCCTGGACCTGATACAATCTCACCTAGAGTCCTAAAGGAAGCTAAGGATGAGCTCTCTAAACCACTGACATTGCTATTCAATAACTCCTTGCAGTCTGGAACTATGCCTGATCAGGAAGCTAGCCAACATAACACCGATATTAAAAAAAGGCAGCAAATCCCTACCCAGTAACTATCGTCCAATTAGCTTAACCTCAGTTGTATGTAAAATGCTAGAAACACTCATAAGAGACAGACTCGTAAATCACTTAAGAGGAAAATAACATACTTAAAGATACTCAACACGGCTTTCGTAAAAAACGTTCCTGTTTAACAAACCTCTTAGACTTCTTCCACGATATCCTCAACCTCTACGATGAGCGTAAAGCTGTAGATATTATATACCTTAATTTTCAAAAGGCCTTTGACAAAGTTCCCCACAAACGTTTACTGCTAAAACTAAAAGCGCATGGAATACAAGACGGTGTGTTGAAATGGATAGAAAATTGGCTCAGCGACAGAAAGCAAAGAGTAGTCATAAATGGTAAGGCATCTAAATGGATCAATGTAAGTAGCGGGGTACCCCAGGGATCGGTACTAGAACCAATTCTCTTTCCAATTTACATCAACGACATAGATGAGGGTCTCACCTGTACAATCTCAAAATTTGCTGACGATACAAAAATTGCAAATAGCGTACTCTCAAAAGAACAAGTTGACGATATGCAACACAATCTAGATAAGTTGTCATGTTGGGCCCAAATTTGGCAAATGAGTTTCAATGCGGATAAATGTAAAGTACTACATATCGGATACCAAAATGAGAAAGCAAACTATTTGATGAATGGCACTCAGCTTAAGAATGTAAACAGAGAAACCGATCTGAGAGTAACAATATTGAGTAACCTAAAACCGAGTCAACAATGTTCAGAAGTTGTTAAGAAGGCAAACAAAATAATTGGCTTTATAGGCAGGTCATTTGAGCATAAATCCAAAGACGTTATCCTAACCCTTTACAATTCCTTAGTCCGCCCTCTTCTGGAATACTGCGTTCAATCCTGGTGCCCTTATTACCAAAAAGATATAGACAAGCTAGAACGAGTTCAACGTAGAGTTACCAAAATGATACCTAGCCTAAAGAACAAACCATACAAGGAGCGTCTTAGAGAATTAAATCTATTTCCTTTAACCCAGCGCAGATTAAGAGGCGACTTAATTCAAGTGTTCAAAATCATCAAAGGCATCGACAATATGAACTGTAGTAAGTACTTCACTATCGACCAATCTAATTACACGCGGGGAAACTGGTGCAAAATTATTGGTAAATCTTTTAACTCACACGAAACTAAAAATTTCTTCTTCAATCAAGTTGTCAACTTATGGAATGGGCTTCCCCGAGATGTTATAGACTGCAGCACCGTCGATTCATTTAAACTTCGCCTAGACAAATATCTCACATCAAACCCGCGACTGACTGCGTTTGTAAATGAATAACTTTATTTTATCCTCCCCTCAGTTACTAACCCATCTGTCCCCTACTAACTTCCTAATCCTGCCACGGACATTAATTCCAGGGCAGTAGTTCCCTTTCCCACTCTAAACCACTGTTTGGACACTTGATCCTCAGTGTTTTGGAGGACAAGCAGCCTAAAAGGGTCACTAGACCTGTTGTTGTTTGATTTCCTTTGTACTCCTTTGTAATCAGGCCTATTTCACACTTTTCCTATTTTTTGTTTTTCTTTTCTGGGGGTGGCTGACTCAAGACAAGCCCGAATAGGGCCAACACAACAGAAAACAATAAACACAAAAACAAAATATAAATTCACACACATCTAGGTCACTCATGAAAAGACCCAGAGACCAGGGTCACCAAGGTCCCTCCAGCACTCCCCGACCACTCGGAGAGGTTCCGGTCCGGCAGGCAGACATGCAGCGAAGCTGAAACCACAAGCCCGCCCTTGCAAAATAAACAAACCAAAACTGGGACGACACAAGATAAATGCAAAGGAACTAATCAAAATCGCTACTGTATGTGGAAGCAACGTTAAGCAAAATAAAATTATGAAATATAAGAACAATCTATATAAACTAAAAAAAATACTATAATCTGTTTCTTTGCAAAGTTCCCATCATGATTTCTCAGTAACTATCTTCGTAGCGCAATGGATAAATGCACTGAATTTCGGTGTGAGCATCCTAGGTTCGAATCCCTGGACTGCCACATGTAATTGTTGATTTCATTAATTGAGTTTAGGAGTTGTTGTTGTTGTTGTTCCCCAAGCTGCCTGGCCGAACAGCCCCAAGGCCCCGAGTAAGGCCAAGGCCATAAACGAGCGCCCCCACAGAACCCTCCCTGCCGACCACAATAAAGCCTGGGTGACCGAAGCCACTCCATGGCGGGGAGCTGAGAGGGTGCGTAAACGCCCGGGAAACCAAAGCCCCACCCAGGGCCCTGTGCCCCTCAGCAATTATGAAGAGAAAGTTGAGGGGCAAAGGAATAATGTGACGCTTTAGCTTCCAATCTTGGTAGATTGGGAGGTCAATCCACGGAAGAGACGCCGTCACTTGAGATTTAAAAAATATATAAGTAAAAGGAACAGTCAGAGTAAGCTATGGGTATGGCAGAGATCGCTCAGGTCTCACTCTGATAGACCAGCCCATCGCCGTTTAGGAGTAAAGTCGGTTGGTGGAGGTAACATAATTATTTTCAAGATAATGTAGTTAAATATGGTGCTAATTATATAAACTTGGTCTTATTATAATGCAGACATAGTGATTTCATATTACTCTATTAAGTATCGAGAAATTAGCTGCTAAGGGATTCAATTTACCGTCAGATGAAAAAAAAATGAGTATAGTTTACTTGAGTTAATAGTTTTACCATTTGAGATATGTTAGCCTGTTAATAGGTGTGGAAAATTACAGCCCATTTGCTCAAGCCCTGTTTGAGTTACAGAGGTTAGGGGGTCACTGAAGGATTTGATTATACACCTTGCACGTAAGGAGGGTTATGGAGACAAGATAAATGCAAAAGAACTAATCCAAATTGCTATGTGGAAATAACACCTAATAAAATAAAAATTAGAAATAAAAGAACACAATCCACCACATAGGGTGTACATCTTTAATCTGTTTCCCAAGCAAACTAATCGCACACATAACAACGCACTATTGTCACTTTCAAGGAATTAGTCAATAAATTAAAATGTAAAACTTGCAAACTAAACAAACCAAAATTGGGACAAGGACAATATAAAGTCAAATTAAATTATCAAAATCGCTATGTGGAAACAACGCTTACTAAAATGAAAATTATTAAATAAAAGAACACAATCCACCACATAGGGTGTACATTACTACATGAGCAAGTTAATCTGTTTCCCAAGCAAACTAATCGCACATATAACAACGCACTATCGTCACGTTAAAGGAAGTAGTCAAGTTTGGGAAGTCCGGGACGTTCTGGCAAATTTTACTAAACTCTGCATGAATAAAGAAACTACATGTTAAATGTCAAAATATTATTTAGAATCAAATTTGCAACATGACAAGACATTAACAATAGTACAAAATACAAATATTGATAAGATATCTATACTATTACAAAATAATATATAAAATACAGTACAGCACTCACTAACGATAGTGCTATCGGGTAGGTACCTGTAAGCATAGCATGCCTCAAGTGACCCCTATCAATAACTACCCTACAAATAACCTACATTTATAGCACAAATAAACTAAGGAAATCGCAAAAGTAAGCAATTGATACTATCGACAATGAATACATATAATAAAAAGACAAATAATTGCAAAATATGAAGTAACAACAGATTTAAACAAAGAGTACGCTTTTAACAAGAACAATCAATTTTAAAAATCATCAATATTAATATTAATAATAGAAAAAGAAAAAGATAAACAATAAATACAGACAAAAAACAATAAATACAGACAAAAAGTAAGCAGAGGTTATACAAGAAACTTCAAGTTAAAAAGCTTGATTAAAATTATTGATGTCAAATTTTAGAATACAGTCACAATAATTGACCCCAAAAAGATTAAATTTATGGAACAATTTACTTGCCTCAAAACCTCTGTCCACTAAGAGTCTGTATAGTAACCTAGCTCTAGCCCAAAAGTAATCTACTTTAGTGCAGATTTTACAAAATCTTATTAATTGGGAATAAAAACAATTATAAGTTATTTTACTATACCTCACTTAGCCTGGTAGTCTAAGTGTATTTCTGCATCTTGTTCAGTTTAGGATAACCTATTTTCACTGACTCTACAAGGTGAGTCCTAGGCCTTTAAAATATTACCTTATATATTATTTGTCTCACTGCTTCTTTCACATCATTCTTCCCAATCCTTTCATTAATTAAATTGTAAAACTTGCAAAATAAATAAACTAAAACTTGGATGAACACATTACATTACATTACATTAATGAAGGCAACGCACCAGGCGACAAAGGCCATATGGCACGAAATATTTAAAGACGGGAAGGAAGTTAACTAAATATCATCGAGAACTCGAACATGATGAAGGAAGGACATAATACGGGAGATAGAAAATGAGGGAGATTCAGAAAGAAAATCTGCAAGACATGGCGGCCGGCGGAGGAAAGCCAGAAAAGGGAAGAAACGCGTGCGGGCAACGGAAAATAAGGGGCAATCGAGGAAAAGATGGGAGACAGAAAGCTGAACGGTACAGCGCGAGCAAAGAGTCGGAGGAGAACGGGACATTAAAAACGAATGGGTAAGTCTGGTGTGGCCAATGCGGAGACGGGCCAAAGCCGTCTCCCATCGGCGATTACGGTGGGAGGGATCAGACCACCCAGAAACGGACGGTTTGACAGAACGAAGTTTATTAACGGAGATAGTGGACCACTGAGTCTGCCACCTCGACCAAAGAAACCTGGACAAGGCAGGGAAGAAATCAGAGGCCGGGACAGCAAGTGAGGAGCGGGTACCCCGCACGGCAGCAGAACGAGCAAGGCAATCAATCCGCTCATTACCGCAAACGCCAACGTGACTGGGAACCCAGCAAAAATGTACAAGCTTTTTGCGGACGGAAAGGCGGAAAAGCCATTCCTGAATGGAAAGAACTAAAGGGTGTAGAGCAGGGGAGGACTGTAAGAGTAAAAAGACAAAACAACTAATCAAAATCGCTGTGGAAACAACGCTTAAGCAAATTAATAATTTATAAATAAAAGAACACAATCCACCACATAGGGTGTACATTACTACATGAACAAGTTAATCTGTTTCCCAAGCAAGTTAATCTGTTTCAATAATACAGTACAATAATAAACACTAAAAATAATAATGGACTCTGCGATCGTTTGACACCCTACATACATACATACGGGTTAAAGACAGCAACCGTCCACAGTGAATGTGGCTTCCATGGTACAATACAGTACTGCACACAGTGCACAGCAATCATAACACGGTGGCTACAGTCTTAACTGCAGCACAGCACAGTAAAAGTCTTGCCACAACAACACCCCATCATGTCATCACAGTGGCTGATGTTGGTATAGTGCTAACAATGTCTCGGCAAAACTCAATAAAGTCCCCCTGAACCACTTGCACCTGCAGTATCCGCACCACACCAGCCTTAAGTGTGCTACAATAAGGCTGTAACAAGAAATCACCGTAACTGCAACAGAGGCTGACTGCACCACCGAAGTGACGGGCGGTGGGGTCACCACCTACACCAGAGAGAGAAAGGCCAACTTGTGCCAGTGGACTGTGAGAGTAAGACACTAGGGAACCATGGGGCACACCAAAGTGGCTGGCGGTGGGGTCGCTACATCCCTACACCAGAGAGAGAGGCCAACTTGTGCCAGTGGACTGTGAGAGTAAGAGAATAGGGAACCATGGGGCACACCATTATGGCCCCACTGCCTTCACCACTCTCAGAACTGGCTATGTGTTGTAGAGAACACCAACCCTCACTCTGACAGATCCAACCCACCACTACACCTGTACTGTATATTAATGTGATGTATGTACAGTAAGTATGTATATACTCAGGCACGAACGCCATTACTGGGGGGTGGCCGACAGAAACAATATTTATAGTTACTATTTTCAGGGTCCGGGACCACTTTCACGTTTTCTCCCCCGTTTCTATATCTCGTCGAGTAGGAGAATTATACAAGGGGAGGAGGATTCCTAGCCCCCTGCCCCAAAAATATATATTTTAAGGAACACCCCGTTCTTAACATTAATACTCCATTACAAACCCCAATGCACTTCAATAAATTAATGAAAGCATATGGTCCTCCCGGGATTCCAACTCGGGACACCACACCCAGAACATAAGCATCTAAATTCTAAACCATTACACCACCAACACACTTACAAGGTACCGGTAACATGACGTAATTTCGGACGGGGATATAATTTCGGACATTCTGGAAAAATATAATGAACCGCAGTTATGGGATAAATACATGATGTTCTGGAAAAAACAAGTATGTCTGCGGTGTTCTTCCATAATGCAGTCATTTTTCCATAACTATAGCTTATACAGACCAATCCTTAAATAATTGCCCATAGGGATTTCCCATGTATTTTATTATAAGAGATATTACCATAATCACTACTACTATTATCATCACTACTTCTATCACCATAATGAAATACATGGGCATCCCTATGGGCAATTATTTAAGGATCGCTCTGTATACAGTACTTTTATCCAGAAATGTTCGAAGTATAACCCCTTGACCGAAGTTAGGTCATTTTAAGGTAATCATTTACAAGCCCAGCACTCACCTTGCATCCCAATGTTGATTGTTGACCACATGCACAATGTCAGCTGGGGTTTTCAATCCGAATCACCCGGTACTTCGGCCCCAATATTACAGGTTCATTACTGCTCCTTGGTACTGCGCCTCTACATACAGCGGCCTCAGTACTGCTCTCTATCAATCTGCAAACAAAATAATTATTATAAATACAAACTCCAAATAATAGATAAGACTGGATGCAAATAACATGGGATAAAATCTATCTATCTATTGTATATGTATGTACAGTATGTATGAATGTTTATGCTCAGGCACAATACCCCATTACCTGGGGATGGCCAACTCGAGACAGAGCCCGAACAGAAACACATTTAAAGCTCCAATTCTTAAGGTCCGGGACCACTTTCGCATTCCCTCGCCCCTTTCTGTCTCAACAAGTAGGTGAATTTTACAAGGGAAGAAGTAATCCTAGCCTCCCGCCCCCGAAGTAGGAAAAGTAGTACCGGTACAGGAATTATAATGTAAAACTTGCAAAATTTATAAACCAAAACAGGGACGACACAATATAAAGGCAAAAGAACTTGTCAAAATCAAATAACGCTTTAATCTAATCAAATTTGAAATAAAAGAACACAATCCACCACACAGGGTGTACATCACTACATGAGCAAGTTAATTTGGTTCCCAAGCAAACTGATCGCACACATAACAACGCACTATCGTCACGTTCAAGGAATTAGTTAGTTTGGGAAGCCAGTGCTGACAAATGTATCATTATTCACTCACACATACAAACTACAGTACTGCCATCTATCCATACTCCACCACCCTCACTCCCTCCAGATACTGTACTTCACATTTTATTAACCCACAGGATAGTCACCCACATATATATTCTATAATCATCAATAACCCAACCACTGCATAGCTCCTTCCAAAACCATGGTATATAATCACCTGTAAAAACAACCCTTCAAATACTATGCCAGTGCTGACAAATGTATCATTATTCACTCACTCATACAAACTACAGTACTGCCATCTATCCATACTCCACCACCCTCACTCCCTCCCTCCCTCCAGATACTGTACTTCACATTTTATTAACCCACAGGATAGTCACCCACATATATATTCTATAATCATCAATAACCCAACCACTGCATAGCTCCTTCCAAAACCATGGTATATAATCACCTGTAAAAACAACCCTTCAAATACTATGCCAGTGCTGACAAATGTATCATTATTCACTCACACATACAAACTACAGTACTGCCATCTATCCATACTCCACCACCCTCACTCCCTCCCTCCCTCCAGATACTGTACTTCACATTTTATTAACCCACAGGATAGTCACCCACATATATATTCTATAATCATCAATAACCCAACCACTGCATAGCTCCTTCCAAAACCATGGTATATAATCACCTGTAAAAACAACCCTTCAAATACTATGCCAGTGCTGACAAATGTATCATTATTCACTCACACATACAAACTACAGTACTGCCATCTATCCATACTCCACCACCCTCACTCCCTCCAGATACTGTACTTCACATTTTATTAACCCACAGGATAGTCACCCACATATATATTCTATAATCATCAATAACCCAACCACTGCATAGCTCCTTCCAAAACCATGGTATATAATCACCTGTAAAAACAACCCTTCAAATACTATGCCAGTGCTGACAAATGTACCATTATTCACTCACACATACAAACTACAGTACTGCCATCTATCCATACTCCCTCCCTCCCTCTGATAAAAACAGTTAGCTGATCGAGCCCTCGCTGTCAAAATGTTATTGGTAGATGTCAAGCCCGTGCAACTTGACCTAGCGATTCGTGACAAACGCCTAATATTCATGGCCACCCCTTCTCGGGAATTACGGCGTCTGGCATTTTTCTTGTGTTCTATTATTTCATAAATTTTTATTTTATTAAGCGTTGTTTCCACATAGCGATTTTGATTATAGTCTATTTTTTTCCAGCTGATATTGTTGTTGTTGTTGTTGTTGTTCCCCAGGCTGTCTGGCCGAACAGCCCCAAGGTCCTAAGCAAGGCCAAGGTCATAAACGAGCACCCCCACAAAACCCTCCCTGCTTACCACTAATAAAGCCCGGGTGACTGAAGACACTCCAAGGCAGCGAGCTGAGGAGGGTGCAGAAACGCCCGAGAAACCAAAGCCCCACTCAAGGCCCTGTGCCCCTCAGCAATTATGAAGGGAAAGTTGAGGGGCAAAGGAAAAATGTGACGCTTTAGTTCCCAATCTAGGGAGGTCAATCCACGGAAAAGACGCCGTCACTTGAGATCTAGAAAATATATAAGTAAAAGGAACAGTCAGAGTAAGCTATGGGTATGGCAGAGATCGCTCAGCTCTCACTCTGATAGACCAGCCCATCACCACATGACTAGAACCCAATCCTCTCAGCATCAGCTGTAAAGTCAGTGAAAATAGGCTAGCCTAAACAGACCTCGGATGCGGAAATACCCTGAGCCGAACAGGCCAAGTGGGATATCTCTATTGGTCTAACTGGTAAGGTGCCTGCCTCACACCCAAGGGTCGAGAGTCAGGCACCTTACCAGGGTTTTTACACCTTACCCGAAAGAGGATTTATGGAGCTCCGATCTTACTCTCAACCATCTGAACAATTTAACCAGCACACCTAAACTTCGTTAAATGCGGAAATAGCCTCACGAAAATATCATGCCCTGGTGGGGGCACGAACTCTCGACCCTTGGGTGTGAGGCAGGCACCTTACCAGTTAGACCAATAGAGATATCCCACTTGGCCTGTTCGGCTCAGGGTATTTCCGCATCCGAGGTCTGTTTAGGCTAGCCTATTTTCACTGACTTTACACTACTTCACCTTCCGGGAAGCGAAAGCTCCGAACAGAGAGGAACGAACAGAGGAACAAGCTTGAGCCGAATCGACCGAGAGTCCGTCAGAGAGATGAACGGGAATGGTGAGTCAACTTCACTGAGCGATGCTACACGCACCTACAAACTGCCCAGTTGGCAACTCGCTTGGGCGGCTGGCAACTCCACAACCCAACCCAATCGAGTCTCACAACACTCCCTGCTCTCTCCTATCCTCTTCCTTGTCCTGTGGGGATCGGTTTTTACACCTTACCCGAAAGAGGATTTATGGAGCTCCGATCTTACTCTCAACCATCTGAACAATTTAACCAGCACACCTAAACTTCGTTAAATGCGGAAATAGCCTCACGAAAATATCATGCCCTGGTGGGGGCACGAACTCTCGACCCTTGGGTGTGAGGCAGGCACCTTACCAGTTAGACCAATAGAGATATCCCACTTGGCCTGTTCGGCTCAGGGTATTTCCGCATCCGAGGTCTGTTTAGGCTAGCCTATTTTCACTGACTTTACACAGCTAGGAAAGGCCCTAGAAAGCCACCTTTGGCGGAGGGATAGCTCCCCTATTTCAACTCCTTTCGGGGTTGGGCACCCGCCTCCAGCTGATATTTATATAACATGCTTATGTGTCGAATAAATTGCGTCTATATATGCAGGGAAATTTATACTAAATTAAGTAGTCTCGTTGGCAATATAAGAAAAATCCATCATAGTTTTACCATTTTAATGCAGCAAAATTATATAAATCTGAACTTGGCTCTTTTGCGAACCATTGGCGTGCAACAATATCAAACCCACCAAACCTACCTAAGAATTAACTTAACTAACGGTTTATTTAAGGAGGTTTAAGCAAAGTCCGTTGTATAAATATATGTTACCTTCCATAATAGGAGAATATACGATTTATCATGAAGTTTGTCGGTTGAAGCAAAACTATATACCTGGTACCGGTACCATTTATGGACATATCTTACCTACATTATGATCCATGTGAATTGGTCTTAAATTCTGATGTAAAATTCATCAATTTACAGTTAGTATTTTTAAGTCTAGCCCATATATAAGGTGATATTTGGTGTAGGTTTTAACTTTTGAACTTGTTTGACATCAAATGTTGATTAAAATCCAAACTCGATTGGTTATATTTTGTCAACTCGGGTATTTCTATGGTTGCGGGATTTTTGCGGGTAGAGGGTATTACAATAAGGTAAATACATCGGAGATTTGACCATATTAATTAACTAAACCTGTATTATGCATCACTGAAATTATAAGTAGGCCTAGCCTATGTACCGGTAGATTGTGTTACGTGCCTTTAACCCCTTCTGTACCGGTAATGTACTTATTATATTCTGGCCACTATTAGACAATTTTGTACAGCTTAGGAAGGATGTCTACTCATTACAAGGCTACAGCCTATCTCAATTAATCCTTTTAGATATCATATATCCTTCCCAAGCTTAGACAAAATCGTCTAAATGTAGCTGAAATCAAATACAAAAAGACGTTACCGGTAAAGAAGGGGTTAATATTCTGTTCTCAAAGATTTCTGTACGGTATTCATGCGCAGTTCTGCTGTTGTAACAAGGCTTATAATCTGTATAGTATCTCTAATTTCCAAAACATAGACATTATTTGATCTCTCTCTCTCTCTCTCTCTACTGTATATATATATATATATATATATATATACAGTCAGGACCCCCAATTCGCGAGAATAGGGGTGACAGGAGGCATCGCGTATTGTGAATTCGTGTATTGTGGAACTAACTTTAAATGGGAATAATTAGATTGGGTGACATCTCTCAATTATGGCCTATTTTCGACATTTTTGGCCCTATTTTCGACATTTTTGGCTCTACAGTAGTCTATATCTTATATATAAGAAGAACAATGAATAAAAATATGAAACCTTACCTTAAAATTAGTAGTAGATAGGCTAGGACTAGGACCGTAGGACTTCACGATTTTCTCCAACTTCTCCCTCCCTGACCAAATCGTACGAACAGTTTACTCTGACAAGCCTATTGCACAGTTTCCTTCTCCTTTTTTCTTGCGATCCAACACTTCCACCTTCATTTTGTGTGTTATCTTCTTATATTGGAGTGGCATGGCGAAAAAAGTGGCAGGCACTACAAACGTTTGGTCACTCCGCACGGCTATGAGCGCTTGAGCGGGACTGTGGGTGGGAGGGAGG
Organism: Paralithodes platypus; assembly: GCA_032716605.1. NCBI lineage: Eukaryota > Metazoa > Arthropoda > Malacostraca > Decapoda > Lithodidae > Paralithodes > Paralithodes platypus. The sequence continues at coordinate 31,826,559 of CM064522.1, read as the reverse complement.
GAGGGTAAGCGGGAGGGAAGGCAGGCGTATGCCCGTCTTCTTCTCTTTTCGGAGCTACTCCTGGGCCTCGCGAAACGTAGACGTGCTCGCGTATCAAGCGGGAATAGCGGATTTGGCCCCTTCTTAGCTCTCGATTCGTGTATTGTGGTACCACCTCGCGTAATTAATGTTTAATTAATTAATGTTATTTTCGAGGGGTAACTAGTGTATTAGGGTTTTCGAGCATTGTGGAATCGTGTATTGGGGGTCCTGACTGTATATAATATATAAACAATAAAAAACTACACCACCAGCTAACTAGTGTTAACTAGTTAACACTAGTTAACACTAGTTAACACTAGTTAACTAGTTCTGTAACTAGTGTTACAGAAAGGAAGTGAGTAATGGAATATTGGTGTCTTATAACAAACTTTTGTTTTCTGCTTCGCCTTCGCTCGCATAGTAGGGTAGAGATACCAAAGGAGACTAATTGTCCAGTAGAGATGCACTTCATGCAAAAAAACTGCCATGCAAAAAACTAAAGTACCTGAAAAGAAAACAAATACATAAAAAAATACTTTATGCTATTAGTGATGTTCTCAAAGACTACCAGCCTAATAGGACACATTTATCTTGAGAAAAATAAACAAAAATAAAAATTAGATTTTCGGGGTAGTAGTCCCTCGTTATCGACGGGGGTTACGTTCTTAAGACTGCCGTCGATAGCAAAAACCGTCGATACCGCATTACCGTACATACACGTACAGTATCCGTGGTCTCTATCCTATGTACTTTTAAGTGTTTCCTTTACACATAACCTTACATATTAGAGTATATTGCAAATATCTATCACTGAATACATTAGAGGCCATAATAAACGCAAGAGATACAAGGTTCAGGCACAAATAAGCAAGTAAAAGGCGGATGGACTTAGAGCTTCTGCCTGGTTTTGACAACATTAAAAATGGAGGTCGAAAGTGACGCTCCGATCGTCGGTGAATCCGGATTCACTCAAAACCTAAAGTCTTTAGGCTAATTATTTTTGCTCTCGTTTTCGGTGTATTTTCTTATTATTGTATGTCTTATTGTTCATAATTTAATCCACTTTTGGTTGGTATATTAGAGTAATATAAATAAACAATTAATCTGTCGATATAACATTAAAAATGGAGGTCGAAAGTGACGCTCCGATCGTCGGTGAATCCGGATTCACTCAAAACCTAGTCTTTAGGCTAATTATTTTTGCTCTCGTTTTCGGTGTATTTTCTTATTATTGTATGTCTTATTGTTCATCATTTAATCCACTTTTGGTTGGTATATTAGAGTAATATAAATAAACAATTAATCCGTCGATATATCAGTCGATACTCGAATCAGTCTAAAGTCAGTCGATAGTCGAATCCGTCTATGATAAAGCAATCAGTCTATAATCAAATCCGTCTATAAAAAAGCCGTCGATAAAGAGGGACTACTGTATCTCAACTCACCATAAACAACACACCCCTAACACATACACACACACCCAAAATCCTAGGAGTAACATATGATACTCATATGACATTCAAACAGCACACCACAAACATTAAAAAGAAACTGACACCCAGACTTAACGCCCTCAGGTCACTTGCTCACACAAAATTTGGACACAACAAAGAAACTACCACCACAGTATATAAACAATACATAAGATCAGTGATGGAATACGCAAGCCCAGCCTGGGCTTCTAACCTAGCTGAAACACATCATAAGACCTTACAGACTATTCAAAACAAAGCCCTGAAGATCATTACAGGCTGCACAGCTACTGCACCCACAGATCACCTACATCAAGAAACCAAAATCCTCAAAGTCAAAGACCATCTGGACATGAGAGGCACTCAATTCCTGGCAGCAGCCTCCACGAACCAAGACCACCCACTAAACTACATGGCAACACACCCACAGACACCAAGAAATATCAAAACAACACCCAGCACACGGTATCACACACAATTATTGTCCTCTCTCCCTCCCTGCCCACCCCGAACCAACTTCCAGAAGCACATCCATACTCATATCTCTCACCGATCCATCCACTCACTCACAGACAACACGCAGCTGCATGCACGACCTCCCGAAATCCATCCTTCCGAATCCTCCCTTCCTCGCGAGGACAGAGTCCACCTGGCCAGGCTGAGATGCGGACACCATCCAGCTCTCCTGAGCTATCAGAAGAGACTGGATGACTCCGTTGTCGACACCTGCCCGGGATGTAACACAGCACCCCATACCATTAAACACATCATAGAAGACTGCATTTCACACAACCACTTACGCCAACAACACAATCTACACTCAATGAGAGCTCTGTGGGAAAGCCCGATCGTGGCCATGGCCTTTCTCAGGGACTCGGGGCTGTTCGGCCAGGCAGCTTAGGGAACAACAACAACAACAACAACTGTATCTCTTAGCCCAAACCTAAGAAAGCTATTTTTTCACAGCTAATTTTTTTCCTACTTCTCTAACTCGGATCGTTTTTCTTTTGTTTCAAATGGAAAGAGCATGTCTTGAACTATACTCCTGCATGGTTTCATGACTCTTGCATGAACGAGTGCTCGTGAAAGTGGGTGCGTCCCCATTGGTTCATGATATGGTCCAAAACCAATGGAGACGCATTTTTTCAAACTGGGTTTAGAAGGGCATAAACCGCATGCATGGTAAACCCCAATCTCGCCCCACCTCCTCCTGTATTCATGGTCGAATTTCCTTTGATGGTGGTGGAGCTACCTTCATTTGACTTCGAGGCCCAATGGAGACGTACACGTGCGGGCCATATAGAGACGCGTCTGGATGGGGTGGTGCGTCTCCATTGGTTTAGTGTTATTTATCAAAGTTATCTGCCCTATTTATAATATTATATCTTATTTCAGTTGCAAGAATATTGAATTAATAGTGCATGAACTACAACTACAAACTAACAGAAATGGAAAATAGAAATAAATAGTGTATGAACTATCGAATAAAGACTAAATAATGACAGAAATAATCGTACAATTTGTTTTTGTCACGTAGGTCTAAGTGTGAGCTTTCGATACCCAGCTTCACAACACACACACACCCACACTCTCACACACTCAGGGGTCTAAATGTGGCCAAATTGCACTTTTTCATTGACCGTGACTGAACATCAACGAGAAATAGGTCTACTTGTTTGGACGTCCCTCTGACTCCCTCACTGGAGTGACTCGTGCTGCCGTGCGGTGGGGCCAGTGGCACAACCCTTTAGTAGAGGGTTGTGCCAGTGGGGGGCGAAGGAGAGAGGGAAATCGACACTCCTTTATTTCTCTCTCCTCCCCCACTTCGCGAATCGGTAATTTGTGGGTTATTTCGCATATTTCTTTGTTACTATGCATCTTATATGCATTCATGTGCTTTGTGGTGATATAATATTGATATATACGAGATATATAAGCGCTATTGCGTATTTTCCCCCTCCTTCGCAAACTAGCTAGGCAGGGGAAGGGTGGCGGGGTTGCTTTTTACCAACAAATGTACAATTCTCGACCATTGTAACTTCACTGCGGCGCGATATTTTAAAGAAAATATATATAGAGTCGGATGTTGGTTGGTATTCACTACACGTTGATGTAGTTTTCGTAGCTATTTGGAAATGTTGCCAAAAATGGCTTAGGATTCGGGCAAAGTCTTTCACAATTTATTTTCTCTATAGATGTACAATGTAGGCCCACTATCAGCATGCAACTACATTAGTTTAAGCTAGAAGTATAAGTGGTATAAATATTATCTACTAAATAATAAAATTACTCTCATATTAATACAAAAAAACAGACGTTCGTCTGCACTGGACTGGGGTGCGTCTACTTAGGGTTTGGTGGTCATAAGGAGACGCACTTGATATTGGACCTCTTATCTCGGAAAATACTTGAAATATATCAAACATTGACACATCCATTAAAAGAATAACCATTTGGCAATATCAAGTGAATTTCAAGTTAAATGAATGAATGAGCTTGACACACTGATTTTTTTCTTGAAAACTTTCACACTTTTTGCGTCTCCTTTGGTGCCTCTACCCTAATCATTAAAAAAATATACGGAAAACAGATAAATATCAACATACTACTGTATGGTGTAAAGTTATAAAATCGACATGTAAATAATGATAATACAGTATTTAAGTTAGCCCAGTATATAAGGATATATAGTTGGTGTTGTTCACTCTTTATACACCCTGCTTTTATCACAAGGCAGTAATAAGTCTTCCTTGTCGTAATTTCCCTCTATTTTACCCTAGGGACCCTCCCCCTTCAGAACACTAAGAATGTATGGAGATAACTCAATTTCCATAGTGTTCACGTTAGACACGGCATTACGAGCATATAAAGTAGAACCGATTCAATCGCATAGAGTTTGTTGTTGTTGTTGTTCCCTAAGCTGCCTGGCCGAACAGCCCCGAGTCCCTGAGAAAGGCCATGGCCACGATCGGGCTTTCCCACAGAGCTCTCATTGAGTGTAGATTGTGTTGTTGGCGTAAGTGGTTGTGTGAAATGCAGTCTACTATGATGTGTTTAATGGTATGGGGTGCTGTGTTACATCCCGGGCAGGTGTCGACAACGGAGTCATCCAGTCTCTTCTGATAGCTCAGGAGAGCTGGATGGTGTCCGCATCTCAGCCTGGCCAGGTGGACTCTGTCCTCGCGAGGAAGGGAGGATTCGAAGGATGGATTTCGGGAGGTCGTGCATGCAGCTGCGTGTTGTCTGTGAGTGAGTGGATGGATCGGTGAGAGATATGAGTATGGATGTGCTTCTGGAAGTTGGTTCGGGGTGGGCAGGGAGGGAGAGAGGACAATAATTGTGTGTGATACCGTGTGCTGGGTGTTGTTTTGATATTTCTTGGTGTCTGTGGGTGTGTTGCCATGTAGTTTAGTGGGTGGTCTTGGTTCGTGGAGGCTGCTGCCAGGAATTGAGTGCCTCTCATGCAGGGCGCCAAACTAGGCCCCCTTTTATCTTACTACCGATAAAGGAAAATTATCCTAATTACTGTTTCCAGATCTCCCCGAGCCTGGAGAGCCCTGCGGCCCTGCCCCTGGGCCTGAAGAGTGGAGTAGCAACCGCAGACCAGCCTCCTGCAGACGTCAATTTTCTACTGAATAAACTTATACTGAACTTTCAATAGTTACTATTATTACTTACCTACCTATATATAATAACGTTTGGAGTGCTGGAATTTCTGGAAAGCCATAATTATGCTGTTTGGACTCTGGAGGCAACGGGTTCTGGGATTCGGGAAGGAATGATGATGATGATTGTTATTGTTAAGCGATTGAAGCATTCGGACCTTAAGATATCTCGACAAGTACGGTACTATAGACCAAACTTCAATTCATACACAATGAACCAAATCTAAGTACAGGGTTAAGATAAATATAGTTTCATATTATGTGTTGTTTTTAAACACACAAATGCTCAAAGTACAATTCATTGGCCATATTACCAGGTTTAGTAGAGGGAATTAGTGCCGAATGCCGAAGCCACCATAGTAAATGTATAGATGAACTAATACCGTCATCGCGTTTGATGATCTGGCAAACAAAAAACAATAAGAAACTACTTACAGATAGTACCAGATCCTATGCTTATAGGTATTAAACCCCTACGATATCCAACTCTACGTGAGCATCCTATTACCTTATGACACTACTCCAAGAGGTAATATTCTAATAGGTTTTTCTTGAGTTTGTTAAATGCTTTTTAGTGTAAAATCCGTATATATATGTTATTTTGACGGTCCAAAATTTGTATCAGGTACAGTAGTGTATTGTAGATTACGATGCATATGTCATTTTTTGCTTTCATTATGGAGAAAGAGGTTTTCCAGAGTGTGAAATATGCAGCCGGTGTCATGCCAGAATTTAACAACATTCCCTTGAAGTAATTAGCAGTGAGAAAGACACTTACTTCAGGTCCAGTAGCCATTTTTGTATTGCTGTGACTAGGTTAAAATGTGCATTGAAGTGGAAAATAACACATAATATAGGTAATTTACAGTCAGTGATATAGGGCTAGCCTATAAAAGGAGCTGAGAAGTGTTCAAGGAATCAAGTGTCCATCAATTATAGCCTAGACTATTATTGTTACCCATAGGCTAAATATTAAATACTAAAATGCGAGTTACACTTGACTAAGTTAAGTTACTTAAGAATTATATGCCTAGGCCTATAATCCTGTAGAGTGCTGAGTGTACTAGTGTAGGCTAGGCCTTAGCCTATTCCTGAATCCTAAGCCCTACAGTCACAGTGCCAGTGTGGGGCCGCTGTAACGCGGTTTCTCCAGGATTCACCAGGATTCCAGGAATGTCCATAATTGAGCCTCAGAGTCAGAGACTCAGCCTCAGAGGGATAACCATTAATTAACCTGTTATGTTACCTGTTGCAGCGTAAGTAATTTGGGTTCAATGTTATTTTAATACCACAATTTTGTTTGATATATTTGAAGATAAATATTGAATCTATAGCCTAATTCTATAGCCTATGCTCTAAAGATTATAAGAAAATGTGTTTTAACCCTCGGCAAAACCTAATAAAAAAGTAGGCCTATGGGCCAGTAGTGTAGATGTTTTATCGAACTTATATGCGAAGTGAAATTTCTTTGTACACAAGTCATTTATTTCACCTGCTTTGTATGGGCAGGTTAATATGCTACAGTATTCAAGCCCCGGTAGCACTAGATATTTGAAGAGCGTTATCATAGGTAATTCACCGCGTGTTTTAAATGTACGTAGAATCCACCCCGTTAGACGTTTCGCAGCCGCAACTTTGACCTGGTTATGTACTTTGAAACCCATATTTTCAAACATTAATACCCCAAGGTCTTTCACACTGTCTTTCCGTTCTATTATGTGGTTAGATTCTGTTAAGTAATTTGTAATTTCTTTAACGCCATTATTATCTCCGTACCGTATTACTGTAATTGGAATTTTTCTTCATTGAATTGCATGTTGTTTTCCCTGGTCCACTGGAACACTACATTCATGTCTTCCTGCAGTCGGCCCGTGTCCTCGTCCATCATCATTCGATGTAGGCTAGGCTAATTATCTTAATTAGGCCTATGCGGCTATGCCTAATTTGACTTTTTCTGAAATGAAGGCATAGGCCTAGGCTAGGCCTGGCCTTAAGGAAAGTTAAGTACGCGATCACATCACACCGTTCACACGTGCCGTGCGTGATTCGTGAAAGGGTTGAACCTTCATCATGAATCATTATCGCTGATCTTCAAAACTAAGCCTACTTACTTATGTGTTTTGTACAATTTTATTATTGGTGTTATGATGTTATCTACTGTTGTGCCATAATATGGAATCATACATTTCTGTATTAGGCCTAGGCTAGGCCTATCTATATTTTTATTAATTTCACCACAACACCAAACACCTCCAATGAAATTATTAAACTAATGAAAGCATAGGCCGGTAATTATAGGCAAAAGGCTCGCACTCTTAATTTTCAGGGTTTTTTCCTCCAGATTTTGAGAAATTAGTGTTTTCATGGTCTTAGTTATAATTCCAATGTGGGATACACGATGGATAACTTGAGGGGTGCTTTACCAAGTTTGCGGCCTTTGGCCCACGGCTTGTGAGCAGCGATAATGTTCCCATTTATTTTGAGTCAAAATAGATGGGAACTTAACACAACTTACTTCAAAATTGTCCAATAAATTGCAATACAGTAGTTAGTAAGGAGTAATCATAATTATATTTTGAATTGTAGCTGATTAATCAAATTATTATTAACCATCTCAAATAACAATTATACTGTACTTGACAGTCACCAGTACTTACATTCATACCGTGAGCTAAACCACTACTTCTTTCAACTCTATTACCCTCTCATCTACCTCACTTATTAACTTCCTCATTGCCTTTCAACTTTCTCTTCATAATTGCTGAGGGGCACAGGGCCCTGGGTGGGGCTTTGGTTTCCCGGGCGTTTCCGCACCCTCCTCAGCTCCCCGCCTTGGAGTGGCTTCGGTCACCCAGGCTTTATTGTGGTAGGCAGGAAGGGTTCTTTTATGGCCTTGCTCGGGGCCTTGGGGCTGTTCGCCCAGGCAGTCTGGGGAACAGCAATAACAACAACAACCACGACGCGATAACATCCGTCCAGATGAGACCGCACATAGCAAGTGCATCCATAAAAAAATTTCCTGCTCAGGATTCCTATTTCCACCTCCCCGTGGTGAGCAGGGGGCAACAGACTACTTTACAAAATAAATTTGAGTTAGGCTATTAATTTATTTTATAATCTCTTGAGTCTGGCTAACGGAAAGGGCATCTTAATCCAATTGTGCATACTGTATATCTAATTACTATTTACATTTTGCTGGATATACCGGTACTGCATGTTGATACAGGTACTCAACATCATTTTATGGGGAATTAACCAATATCATCACTGAACATTCGTAGCATTCCCAGGTAAGGTGCTTAAACTACTTACATTGATTTTAAAAACTATTAACCAGTATGTAATTATCTGTGAGGGAGGACTATTATTTCACATTTAAATTAAAATAATCACTTGCATTTACTACCTGCAATCATCTGCAGAATACACAAAAACAGGTTGCTAACACCCTTGATTGCTCAATTTTTTTCGGGGGGCGGTGCCCCCCGAACCCCATGGTTCATGGAGGCTGCTGCCAGGAACTGAGTCCCTCTCATGTCCAGATGGTCTTTGACTTTGAGAATTTTGGTTTCTTGATGTAGGTGATCTGTGGGTGAAGTAGCTGTGCAGCCTGTAATGATCTTCAGGGCTTTGTTTTGAATAGTCTGTAAGGTCTTATGATGTGTTTCAGCTAGGTTAGAAGCCCAGGCTGGGCTTGCGTATTCCATCACTGATCTTATGTATTGTTTATATACTGTGGTGGTAGTTTCTTTGTTGTGTCCAAATTTTGTGTGAGCAAGTGACCTGAGGGCGTTAAGTCTGGGTGTCCGTTTCTTTTTAATGTTTGTGGTGTGCTGTTTGAATGTCATATGTCCAGAATGTTTAGAGCGTTAGTGTAAAGATTGTTTTTTGGTGGAGTGTACATGATCACGACGATTATATATCCATTTATGGAATACTAGATATTAATTTAATCATGTACTGGAAATTTTTGATTAAATTCAAGCACAGAAATATTCACACGTTCTCAGTCATCACAACCGCTGTGTGTGATATTTGACTGGTTTTTTTATCCTAAATTATCCTAAATTATCCCACGGCTAGCTGTTATTTGCCCCCTGCTGGTAATATATACTGTATATGAGAATAACAGTAAGGCCTGGGGCGGGTGAGGCTAGGGTGTCAAACCAGAGCAATTTTAAATGAGAACTTGAATGAATTATTATGTTACCTCCACCAACCGACACCCAGAACATAAGTATCTAAATTCTAAATCATTATTACACCACCAACACAGTTACAATGTACCGGTAACATGACGTAACTTTGGACGGGGATATACTTTCGGACATTCTGGAAAAATAATAATAATGATATTAGTTGTTAAAGCTAGCGCATGGTAAGCCAGCTAAGGATAGGCCGATTAGGCGTATTTCCATTGGGGTCCTGTACTACTACCCCATCCCCTTGCTCATGAGGGATGGTAATGACTCCGTGCTTGTGAAAAATCTTTAATGCGCCGAGCGTGGGCGCGATCCTGGGCCTTCTGGGTGGAAGTCCAAGACGCTAGTCACTACACCAGCGAGCCACAACGAACCACAGTTATGGGATAAATACATGATGTTATGGAAAAACAAGTATGTCTGCGGTGTTCTTCCATAATGCAGTCATTTGTCCATAACTGTACCTTACATACAGTATCTTTATCCAGAAATGTCTGAAGCATAACCCCTTGACCGAAGCTAGGCCATTTCACGATAATCATTTACAAGCCCAGCACTCATCTTGCACTCCTATGTTGTTTGTTGACCATATGCTCAATGTCGGCTGGGGTTTTCACTCCGAATCACCCGGGTACTGCGGCCCCAATATTGCAGGTTCATTACTGCTCCTCGGTACTGCGCCTCTATATACAGCATATCAATCTGCAAACAAAATAATTATTATAAATACAAACTCCAAAACATTAACAGACTGGATACAAATAACCTGGGATAACATAACAGCATTTATAACATTGTTCTTAACACCAATAACAACCCAAATTAAATTAATGAAAGCATGTGATTCTCCCAGGATTCGAACCTGGGTTACCACTTACAGATCGTAAACACTAACCATTACACCACCAAGACAGTTAAAGGTACAGTACGGTCGAGCTAATAACTCATGTCCCAGCTGTCATTACGTTTGGCTCGCTCTGTGCTGTAATAATGTCTGCCAGATGTTGAATAGGGTGGGTAAGTGTAGGAATAGGTTTGTATATCTCCCTCGAAATGAATAAATTAAGTTAAGATATTGCTGATACCAATTATGGATCAAAATATACTTGGTGCCGAGACATCACTTATTAGGCCGACTGTACATGACCACAATTATAAATTATATCCATTTATGGAATACTGGATGTCAATTTAATCATGTACTGGAAATTTTTGGATTAAATTCAAGCACAGCAACATTCGCACGTTCTCAGTCACAACCGGTTAAACGTCTTATTTGACATCTTTTTATCCTAAATAATCCCATGGCCAGCTGTTATTTGACCCCTGCTGACAATATATATGATGACAGTAAAGCCGGTATCACACGAGCGCTTTTTCCCTCAACATTTATCCTCAACACTGGTCTGGCAGCTTATGGGGTCAACATTTAATACATTTTTGTCACCTAAATTGACTACTTGCGAGTTTCAGGCTATAAGGAAGTTGGAGCCGTGAACATCGATATTAAAGAGACATGCAATAATAATGTGGGTTTCTGATGGATAAAAAGTATGATCAAGTATGGGGTTAGGGAATAGAATATGCCCCACGTGCCTTCTGCGTGTCGTAAGAGGCGACTAAAGAGGTTGGGTCGGTGGGCTTGCGACCCCCACCCGGAAAAAATATCGAAGCAAGGAAAAACGAACGAACAGCCTCGGATGCGGACGGAACCAACGTTGACGAACCACGACCGACTAAGGACATGCCTTCGGACATTCTGAGAATGGCTACGTGGAATGTTAGTGGCATGAATGATGGCACAAAAGAGAGAGAGGTTCTGGAAGTGTTAGTGAATGCCAGGCTGGATGTATGTGGAATGACAGAGACCAAATGGAAAGGTTCAGATGTGAGAGAGTGGGAGTGTGGAATGGGTGTGTGTGCTGGAGTGAGTGAAGGAACAGCGAGAGAAGGTGCATGTTTGTTTGTAAGTAGCAAATGGAAGGAATGTGTAAGAGAGTATGGGTCTGTGGGTTCAAGGATTGTGTGGGTGAGAATGAAAGTAGGAATACAAACGTGGGTGATTGTATGCGTGTATGCCCCGACAGAGGATATACTTGAAAGAAAGAAAGAGGAGTTCTGGATGAATGTGGAGGCGTGCCTGGAGAAGTTTGACAAGAACGAAAGAATATTTCTGATTGGGGATATGAATGGTAAGGTGGGTGATAGGAAAGTTGAGGGAGTGGTGGGAGGGTGGGGGGTACCATCAGAGGTGAATGGGAATGGTAGTGCACTTGTGGACGTATGTGTGGGGAGGAGGCTGTGGATAGCCAACACCTTCTTCCGACACAGAATGATCCACAGGTACACGTGGAAACGGATGTTGACGATGAAGGATAAGACAGTGGTGGAACGAAAGTCATTGATTGATTATGTATGTGTGGATGAACGAATGAAGAAATATGTGATGGATGCTAGGGTGTATAGGGGTATTGGAGGGGGTCTGTCCTGATCATTATGTAGTGGTAGCTAAGGTTAGGATACAAAAGAAGTGGGTGAGGAGAGCGGGAGGGAGGCGAGAGGAGGGTGGAATGGTGAGGAGGGTGGAGAGGTTGCAGGAGGAGGAAATCAGGGAGGAGTACAGGAGAGCAGTGGAAAGACGACTAGGTGGGTTCGACCTGGAAGTTATGGAGGAAGTGGAGGAGATGAGCAAGGTGTTTAAGGATGAGATCTGTGCAGCATGTGAGGAGGTGTGTGGAGTGAGGAGAAGAGGGAGGGAGTGAAAGGTACAGCATGGTGGACAGAAGAGGTAAGAATAGCTGTGGAAGAAAAGAAGAAAGCATATAGAGAGTGGTTGGGTAGTAGAGGGAATGAAGATTCCGAGAGACAGAAACGAGCGAGGTACGTGGAGAGTAAGAGGGTGGTGAAGAGAGTAGTGAAGGAAAGTAAGAGAAGAGTAGATGAGGAATTTGGAAGGAATCGGAGTGTAAAATGGAGGGAGAGTAAGAAACTGTTCTGGAAAGAAGTCAAGAAAGTTAGGGAAGGTAGCAAGGGAAACAGTAAGGGTGTGAAAGATAAGAATGGGAGAATGCTAGCCGAGAAGCAAGAGAGTCGAAAGATGGAGGGAGTACTTCAGTGAGTTGCTAAATGAAAGGAATGAAGAGCCAGCAAACATAGCTGGATATGGTATGGGAGGGAGAAGAAGAGAAGTGGAGGAGGAGGTGGGGATCAGGAGGTCAGAAGTGTGGGAAGCCATGAAAAGAGTGAAGTTGGGGAAAGCACAAGGAACAGATGGAGTGTGTGGGGAAATGTTGAGGTATGGTGGTGAGATAGTGATAGAATGGGTATGGAAAATGTGCAAACTAGCATGGGAGAAGGGGAGTGCACCCGATGACTGGAAGACTGGCATAATAGTCCCCCTATATAAGGGCAAAGGGGAAAGAGGAGTGTGTGGTAACCACCGAGGAATATGTCTTCTAAGCGTAGTAGGGAAGGTATACAGTAGGGTAGTGATTGAGAGAGTGAGAGTGAGAACGGAGAAATGGATAGGCGACGAGCAGGGAGGTTTTAGGAAGGGAAGAGGATGTGTAGATCAGATTTTTACCCTGAATTGTGTTGTGGAGAAGTATCTGGAGAAGAAACAAAAGGTGTATGTTGCCTTTATGGACTTGGAGAAGGCCTATGACAGAGTGGATAGAGAAGGTTTGTGGAAAGTACTTAGAATATACGGAGTAGAGGGCAAGTTGCTGAAAGCAGTGAAGAGCATGTATGAGGGTGCAAAGGCGGCAGTACGTGTGGAGAGTGAGCAGAGCGAGTTCTTTGACCTGAATGTTGGTTTGAAACAGGGGTGTGTGATGTCCCCATGGTTGTTTACTGTATATATGGATGGAGTTATGAAAGAAATACTATCAAGAGCAGTGGATGTTGGTGTATCGCTGAAAAGGGAGGGAATTGAGTGGAAGCTACCTATACTGCTGTTTGCGGATGATACAGTTCTGATGAGTGATAATGAATGGGAGTTGCAGGGTCTGGTAAATGAGTTTGGAACAGTGTGCGAAAAACGGAATTTGAAGGTAAATACGGGGAAGAGCAAGGTTATGGTCTTCGAAAGGGGTGAAGTCACAGAGTGTGAGGTGAAGCTGAACGGTCAGGCTATGGAGATCGTCAACTCTTTTAAGTATCTGGGCAGTGTGTTGAGTAAAGATGGGACTATGGATGAAGAGGTGCGGGAGAGGGTACAACAGGGGAAGAGGGTTGTAGGAACGCTAAAAGCAGTAACAAGAAATAGGGTGGTCAGTATGGAAGTGAAGAAGTCCTTGCATGACAGTGTGGTAATCCCGACACTGACTTACGGAAGCGAAGCATGGACGTTGGTTGAGAGACTCAGACCAAGAGTGAGAGCAGTGGAAATGAATTACTTAACCCGGCAAGCGCGATAGGCCTCACGGAGGCTTCCTATAGGGAACGCGATAGGCCTCACGGAAGCAGGACCATAAAAAAAGCCTTCCATAAAAAAAAGGGCCTATCAAAACAAAGGAATTTGTCTCTAGGTGAGATAATTCCCCTCCAGTACTCATCCATGTAAATCTCACCCACCCCCCTCCCCTCCTTCCCCACCTTATTCCCCCCTCCCTCCTCTCCTCAATTATCACCTATTTTTCCTCTTATTATCATCATTTATCGGTTATTTTTCTCTCCCGCGATAATGTAGCACAAGTGGGTTGCATAAAAGATCGTTATGCAACACCCAGACACCGGCACACACCGCCCCGCTCTCCACAGTTGACTCCCAGACAGCGAGAGGGGAAGGCTGCCTGTCTCTCTCTCTCGCCTGAGATTATGACCGGGTGGCCAATATCTTCGTTTTTCACCACCCAAATGCTTTTCCCACTTATTTTAGCACTCTTGAAGGTTCATATATACATCATATATGTAAAATAAAAGCATACCGAAAACAAATAATGGTTTATATTGTAAATATAACGAATTCTGTCAGAATCCAGGGCTAGAAATGCACAAATAACTACCCTAGCACCTACTGTCATATCGCGCTTGTCAGGTTAAGGAGTGCGTGCGGAGTTACATGGAGGGATAGACAGACTAATGAGGAAGTAAGAAGGAGGTGTGGTGTGGAGGTAGATGTGCTGGAAAGTGTGAAAAGGAACAACTTGAGATGGTTCGGCCATATGGAACGTATGGAAAGCGAGAGAATGACTAAGAGGGTGTACGAGAGCGAGGTGGAGGGACAGAGGGGGAGAGGTAGACCGAATATGAGGTGGAAGGATGGAGTGAGGAAGTACATGAACGAAGGCGGTGCTGGTTGGGGGGAGGGGCGTCGACTGACTGGGGACAGAGGTGCATGGGGGCGGTTCGTTCGTGGCCACCCCTTCGGGGATCACGGCGTCAGGCAATAGATAGATAGATCAATTTGGTTTTATGCATTTATATATGTATTATAACCGTATATTAGCTGATCATTCTGCTAAATATTGATGACCACAGCTCCAACTTCCTTATAGACCAAAACTCGTAAGTGCTCAATTGATCTCTCACCAATCTAGTTTCTGATACCAGTGCAAAATATTCCAGAAATGTTGATCATCGAATGTTGACTATAAAAGCTCTCATGTGATACCGGCTTAAGTCCTGGGGGGAGAGGCTTGGGTGTCAAACTGAAGCAATTTTGAATGAGAACTAAAATGAATATGAGAAAGAAAACAAAACAAATCAATAAGTAATAGCATTGTTTTGACCATTTTATCACTACCAAATTAAAATGTAAAACTTGCAAACTAACCAAACCAAAACTGGGACAAAGACAATATAAAGTCAAATTAACTTATCAAGAAATAATTTAAACTATAATCTAATATATTCATTTCACACCATCACCAAACACCTCTCGAAGAAATTAATAAAAGCTTGTGATCCACCGGGATTCCAACCTGGGTCACCACACACAGATTTTAAACACACTAACCACTACACCATCAAGACAAGAATATGGGAAGGAATACAAAATAATAACCAGACATAGCATTGTTTGGACCATTCCATCACTACCAAACATAATTTGCACTATAAACCATAATTTTATCCTCACAAATACAATGATAGACTAAAAATAATGGACTCGCCTTTCATTTGACACGCTGGGTGAGCCGGTATCACACGAGAGCTTTTATAGTCAACATTCCATCATCAAAAAATTTCTGGCAACATTTCTGGACTATTTTGCACCGGTATCGGAAACTAGACTTTTGGTTGTTGTTGTTGTTCCCCAAGCTGCCTGGCCGAACAGCCCCAGGCCCCGAGTAAGGCCAAGGCCATAAACGAGCGCCCCCACAGAACCCTCCCTGCCGACCACAATAAAGCCTGGGTGACCGAAGCCACTCCATGGCGGGGAGCTGAGAGGGTGCGTAAACGCTCGGGAAACCAAAGCCCCACCCAGGGCCCTGTGCCCCTCAGCAATTATGAAGAGAAAGTTGAGGGGCAAGGGAATAATGTGACGCTTTAGCTTCCAATCTTGGTAGATTGGGAGGTCAATCCACGGAAGAGACGCCGTCACTTGAGATCTAGAAAATATATAAGTAAAAGGAACAGTCAGAGTAAGCTATGGGTATGGCAGAGATCGCTCAGGTCTCACTCTGATAGACCAGCCCATCACCATAGGTAGATGAATTTAGGTAACATAACTATTTTAAATGTTGACCTCATAAGCTGCCAGACCAGTGTTGAGGATAAATGTTGAGGGAAAAAGCGCTTGTGTGATACCGGCTTAAAAGCGGCTAAATATACTGTAGAAGCGGATATAACCCAGAGCATGATAATCACCGCGAAAGCTTGCTTGACTAATACCTAAGTTTGATAACCCTCTCGCTATCCTGTGGACGCGGAGGTTGCCGATATGCATTCAGAAATAGAGTTCTCTCAATCTTATAAATTACCACTCCAGTTGTCTGCCCACAACTAATTCAAAGACAACTGCAGAGGTTGAAGTAACTAAACTAAAGGAAGCACAGTATTTAAACGTGTTAAAACAACCCTTCCAATACAGGTCTCCCTCCATATACCATTGGGTTACGTTCCTGAAAAACCCCATCTTACATAGAAAAATCCTACACCAAACCAGAAAATTAATGGGGTAAATGGGGATGCATTCTGGGACCAGCCAAAACCCAAACCCAAACACCTAAAAACCCTATAATAATAACAACGTAAATCGGGGCACCGGATAGTGAGGGAGACCTGTATTTAGTAATGGTGACTAACCCAGGGACTGCATAGGTCCTTCCAGAACCACAATATTTAATCACCTTTAAAAAGAACCCTTCAAATAAAGTACCAGTGCTGGGAAATGTATCGTTATTGAGTGACACATAGAAACTACAGTATTGGCATCTCTCCATACCACATCCTCCACTCCAACCCCCCTCACATACAAAGTACAGTAGTGGCATCTCTCCACCCCCGAACCCCCTCCCTCGTGACATACAAAGTATTGGCATCTCTCCATACCACATCCTCCACTGTAAAACAGGCAAGGTAAGTGGTAATAAACAGGAATGAATGGAGAATGTTTGTGAATAGACGAGTGATAACGCAGTTGTTTGGGAGAGGGGGTCGGGTGCCAGTTGGGAGTAGATAATAGTCATCAGGCACCTGGCCGGAGAGCCGGTATACTGTATACAGAGCGATCCTTAAATAATTGCCCATAGGGATTCCCATGTATTTCATTATGGTGATAGAAGTAGTGATTATGATAGTAGTAGACTAGTAGTGATTATGGTATTATATATTATAATAAAATACATGGTAAATCCCGATGGGCAATTATTTAAGGATGTGTGGTGGGCGGGCATTGTGGTGGTGAGGTTTCACTGCGTGTTTGCCTGCTGAGACTGGAACCTCTCTGAGAGTTATGGGACCTGGGAATCTTCTGCTGGAGGCCCCAAATAGGCCTGGGTCTCTGGGTCTTCTCCTGAGCGACCTAGATGTGCCTTTATTTTTTATTTATTTTATTTTATTTTATTTTTATTTTGTTGTCCCTGTTCGGGCCACCCCCAGCTATGGGGAATGTGCCTGTGTATATCTGTATATAAAAGAAGGTTAATTTTCAAGAAGACAGGCGCATTATATACTGTATATTGTGGATAATTTTGAGCCCAAATGTTTAGAATCAATCTATATATTAACCAGGGTGTCAAACTGGAGCAATTTTGTTTGAAGACATGAATGAATATGAGAGGGTCATTGCATCACTTCCAAACACATCATTTGAACTGTAACCATAATATTATCTTTACATATACAAATTAATGACTAAATATGTAACACCCCGTTCTTAACATTAATCATCAATAACAATGTACTTAACTAAACTAATGAAAGCATAGGGTCCTACCGGGATTCCAACTCGGGACACCACACCCAGAACATAAGCATCTAAACCATTACACCACCAACACAGTTAATTAATGAAAGCATATGGTCCTCCCGCAATTCCAACTCGGGACACCACACCCAGAACATAAGCATCTAAACCATTACACCACCAACACAGTTAATTAATGAAAGCATATGGTCCTCCCAGGATTCCAACTCGGGACACCACACCCAGAACATAAGCATCTAAACCATTACACCACCAACACAGTTAATTAATGAAAGCATATGGTCCTCCCGGGATTCCAACTCGGGACACCACACCCAGAACATAACCATTACACCACCAACACAGTTAATTAATGAAAGCATATGGTCCTCCTGGGATTCCAACTCGGGACACCACACACCCAGAACATAAGCATCTAAACCATTACACCACCAACACAGTTAATTAATGAAAGCATATGGTCCTCCCGGGATTCCAACTCGGGACACCACACCCAGAATATAAGCATCTAAACTATTACACCACCAACACAGTTAATTAATGAAAGCATATGGTCCTCCCGGGATTCCAACTCGGGACACCACACCCAGAACATAAGCATCTAAACCATTACACCACCAACACACGTAATTAATGAAAGCATATTGTCCTCCCGGGATTCCAACTCTGGACACCACACCCAGAACATAAGCATCTAAACCATTACACCACCAACACAGTTAATTAATGAAAGCATATGGTCCTCCCAGGATTCCATCTCGGGACACCACACCCAGAACATAAGCATCTAAACCATTACACCACCAACACAGTTAATTAATGAAAGCATATGGTCCTCCCAGGATTCCAACTCGGGACACCACACCCAGAACATAAACATCTAAACCATTACACCACCAACACAGTTAATTAATGAAAGCATATGGTCCTCCCGGGGATTCCAACTCGGGACAGCACACCCAGAACATAAGCATCTAAACCATTACACCACCAACATAGTTAATATTAGATCAAAGCATATGGTCCTCCCGGGATTCCAACTCGGGACACCACACCCAGAACATAAGCATCTAAACCATTACACCACCAACACAGTTAATTAATGAAAGCATATGGTCCTCCCGGGATTCCAACTCGGGACACCACACCCAGAACATAAGCATCTAAACCATTACACCACCAACACAGTTAATTAATGAAAGTATATGGTCCTCCCAGGATTCCAACTCGGGACACCACACCCAGAACATAAGCATCTAAACCATTACACCACCAACACAGTTAATTAATGAAAGCATATGGTCCTCCCAGGATTCCAACTCGGGACACCACACCCAGTATATAAACATCTGAACCATTACACCACCAACACAGTTAAAGGTATAATAGACTCAGCTTTTGTTCTGCAACCTGTATATTAACCATGGACTGTTAATAAATGGACAAAATAAAAGGTCAAGTTGAGGGAGTGGAGGTGGGGTGGGGTATAAAGGGGGGGAGGAGTGGAGGATTGTGGCATGGAGAGATATTGAGAGAGGGGGAGGGGAGTGGAGGAGGATGCGGAATAGATAGATAGATACTGTACTGTACTACTTTCTATGTGTCATACAATTTTGAGACATTTCCCGGCACTGGTACGGTATTTGATGGGTTCTTTTTACACGTGGTTAAATACCATGCCTTCGATGAGGCCTATCGCACTTCCTGGGTTAATGTAATATATAAGGTAATTTTCTACAAGGCATACTCTTTCTTTTCAACTGGTGGTAAATTGCAAAGTTTCTAACAAGATTTTTCAGTTATTTTGAAGATTTTGTAGTGAAATATGGTGCTGATTATATAAACTTGGTCTTAGTATAATGCAGAGACATAGTAGCCTAGTTTAATAGTTTTCCATCAAGTATCGAGAAGTTTACTGCTAAAGGATTCAATTTACCGTCAGCTGAAATGAAACCTTTAACCCTCTCACATCCGGACGCGATTTTTGAGCCTATTAGGGATACTTTAAAGCCTTTGTTACCGTCAGGGGTATCTATAAACCTTTAGTTTGTTTACTTCAACCTCTGCAGTTGTCTTTGAGTTAGCTGTGGGCAGAAAACTAGTTTTGGAGAGGTAATTATAACAGTGAGAGTAATCTATTTCTTATTGCTAATCTGGCAACCCCTGCGTCCTATGGTCGTGAGAGGGTTAATAGTGCTCACCTCGCATCTCACCTTTTTTTGTTGTCCATATGTGCAATGTCGGCTGTGTATGGCCACACTCATTAAGGGGAGTAAGGAATCCGGCACTGGATAGACAGACAGTACTGCGGCCTCAGTCACCTCGCTACTCTATATCAATCTGCAAACAAAAATTATTCTTATAAATACAAACTCCACAAAATTTAGACTGGATACATATAACGTAGGATCCCACTGAAATAACTAGGGGTTAAATTCAACCAACCTTTCGCGGTAATATTCCGACGTTCTCAGTCACATAAGTTACGCGTCGAATTTGAGTGTTTTTTCTCCCCTAAATTATCCCAGCTGTTATTTGCCACCCTGCTAACTCGGACTATTTTTTACTCGGAACCCTGCACTTTTCGGAATGGCATCGGCCTCCCAGACAGGTCACAGTATAAATTTTGAGTTCCACGGGTACAAAAATAGGAGGGCCCATGTCGGACAGGTACCCACACAACTCGGGAAAAAAAAATAGGTAATTTTCTGAGATATCCGTGGTGTCATGCCCAAGTCGTGGACACCCCACATGGCAAGTTTCCATAGCAACCATTCCCCCGGCATGCACCCCTCACCCCGTATACTCTTACATTTGGAATCCCATTACGCCATCAGACAGTACACTAGGACAATACGGCTGGGAGTGTAGATAGCAGAGAAGGGGTGTTGTAGATAGAGGAAGCTGTTGGAATGGCTTTATGTGTGTTGTTAGTCTGTATACGTCGTCGAGGTGTCCCCCGACAAGGTGCAAGCATGTGAAACATGCTAGGTCGTACTACCACACCCACTAAATAGTCCGCCTTGGCTGGGATCGAACCCAGGTCAAGCAGATTCGACCGCCGCGGCTCTCATCTCCTCTCTATCTCACTTTGTTTTCCCTGAGTTACCCTCAATGCCCGCCCAATCTGCTTCAGTTCAGTCAGTACGGTTAGCTTAGCCAAGCCTAACTGTTACCGGTACTGTACTACACATCTGTTATCACGTAACAACACTATCGCTAGTACTGTACCGGTACATTAGTATGCCGGTAAATAAAGCAAGACTTCAATCGCTTAGCCTAGCCTAACTGTCCTTTCACCGACACGATTGATAGTACCGGTACATTAGTACTGTATGTTGGTAAATACCTGTAAAGCAAAACACTTCATTCATTTAGCCTAGCC
The DNA here is from genome assembly GCA_032716605.1 of Paralithodes platypus. Classification (NCBI taxonomy): domain Eukaryota; kingdom Metazoa; phylum Arthropoda; class Malacostraca; order Decapoda; family Lithodidae; genus Paralithodes; species Paralithodes platypus. The sequence continues at coordinate 31,805,440 of CM064522.1, read as the reverse complement.
TAACTGTCCTTTGGTCAACATGATTGATAGTACTGGTACATTAGTATGTTGGTAAATAAAGCAAAACACGATAAATAGTACCGGTACATTAGTATGCTGTTAAATAAAACAAGACTTCAATAGTTTAGCCTAGCCTAACTGTCATTTGGCATACATGATCGATAGTATCGGTACATTAGTAAATAAAGCAAAACACTTCAATAGCTTAGCCTAGCCTAACTGTCCTTTGGCCTACACGATCGATAATACCGGTACAAAGGAAAACAAGCAACAACATATATACTGATCCTTTCGAGGCTGCTTTTTTTTTTTTTTTTTTTCTATGTGAGGGACAGGGCGTCAAATGAAAGCAGAGTACATTATTTGTTGTCGTTATTATTGTATAAGAATACCTAAAATTATGGTTTATAATTCAAATTATGTCTTTGGAAGTGATAACACGGCTAAATCAATGCTATTTCATGTTAATTTTCCTGTTTTCCTTCTCATATTCATTCAAACAAAACTGCTCTGGTTTGACACATACTGTACATACATACAGTAAACTCCCTTTTATCCAAAAATCATGCCTTTTGAAGTTTTAGATAAGCGAATTTTACAGCTAAACGAGTCCCTTTATATACTGTAGAGCTAAATATGTGTACAAATTTGTGTTAAAATAAGAGATAGCAACTATGAAAGCAGCTGATATCTAAACTTCCTTTTATCCAAATTTTGGATAAGCGATTTTTACGGATAAACGAGTCTCTCTATGTAGAGCTAAATATGTGTACAAATGGCCAAATATACTGTTTTCAATGCATTTAAAACCATTTCTAGGCTGTCTTAACTTCAAATTATCATGTAATTCAAGCTATGTCTACTTCAGACGGGATAAATTGATGCAATTAAGCACCAGAGGCTTTAATGAGTGAAAACTAGTGAATAATACAGATAGCAAAAACTTTGGTAAACTGACATTTTTGGATACCGGGTATTTGAATTTTGGATAAAAGGGAGTTTGGCAAGAATGTTAAGAGCGGGCGTACCACCATCACTGTTTACACTACATGTACTGGCGTCGGACCTTTGCCATCATGTTTCCGTCTATTTTGACTGCCTTTGGATACAATAATATGTTGAGGGGGGGCTTTGCCCCCCCCCCCCCCCCCCATGACATATGGTCATCGTCATATATATTGCCAGCAAGGGGCAAATAACCGAAAAGAATCGCCGCCATAATTGATGCTAAGTTACAGCGGCGATCGCCCTATGTAAACATGACGACCGTACGCCCGCTCACTACATCCATCCCGGGAGTTTACTGTACATACATAACATTTCAAGAGTGAGTGCTCCACACATACGTGCAGTTTCAGTCTCTTGTCCTAATGGCGGCGTTCCAGGCAAACCTGTTAAGGGCTGCTTCACTTGTCAAGTTTTTGGATTTGAGATCGGCACATATAGTCCGATCCCAGGTCTTCCTCGGTTCACCCCTTGGTGCAGCTTCCTCCACAATCACAGACCTGCATCTTTTCACCCAATTTTGTTCATCCATTCTCTCCACATGTCCATACCATCCCAGTCTACTTGTATTTACCTAATTTACCTAATTGTATTTACCTAATTGTAGTTTACAGGAGTTGAGCTAAGCTCGTGTTGTCCCGTCTCTCAGTCTACTTTTTATCCAATTTTTTCTTGAAAATATGGATGTTCCTTGCCCCTACCACCTCCTCCTCCAGCCCATTCCATTTGTCAATACATCTATAGGGGAAGCTAAACTTCCTGATATCGTTCTTGCAGGTAGGTCTTTTTACTTTGTAGCTGTGGCCTCTAGTTATTCCTGTATCCATAATTAATATATCCTCCCTATCCAGCCTCTCCAGCCCCCGGGTACATTTGTACATCATTATCATGTCTCCCCTCTCTCTCCTCTCTTTTAGACTCGGTAGATTTAATTTGTCTAGCCTCCCTTCATATGGCAGTTCTCTGAGACTTGGAACCAATCTAGTGACTGCTCTCTGGATTCTTTCTAACTTGTGAATATGCTTCTTTAGATGCGGGGACCACACCACTGCTGCATACTCCAATCTTGGTCTAATCATACTCTTCATAATTTTCGCTACCATGGTCTCATCCAAATAGTTCAGAGCAACTTTCATATTCCCGGCCATTGCATACATTCCGCTAAAGAGCTTGTTAATATGTTTCTCTGGCGACAAATTATCTTGTATAATCAACCCTAAATCTTTTTCTTTTTCGGCCTTGCTAATTTTATTATCTCCCATCCTGTACTCCCAATTTGGTCTATTCACACTTCTTCCCATATTTAACACATGACATTTACTTATATTAAATTTCATTTTCCACTTGGTGCTCCATTCGTATATTTTATCTAAATCCCCTTGCAGCTCCTCACAACTACTTTTATTTGTTATTTGTCTCATAATTTTTACGTCATCTGCAAACATTGACATGTAAGAGTTTATGCCTATCGGCAGGTCATTCACGTACATAAGGAACATGAGAGGTGCCAACACAGATCCCTGCGGCACACCACTCTCAACTTTCCGCCACGATGAGTAAGTTCCTCTAATGTTGGTCCTCATTTCCCTATCTGTTAAATAGCTCTCCATCCATTTCAGCAAACTCCCCCTGACACATCCTAGCGTCTCAAGCTTAGATAACAATCTCTTATGTGGTACCTTATCGAATGCTTTGGAAAGGTCTAAGTAGACGCAGTCCACCCATCCGCCTCTTTCTTGGAGTACATCTATCACCCTACTGTAATAACATAGCAAACTGGTAACACAAGATGTCCCTTCTCTGAATCCAAATTGCTTTGGGGTTATTATTTTCTTTCTCTCCAACATTTTCATCCATCTCTTCCTAATTAGCTTTTCACAAATCTTGCATACAATACTAGTAAGTGAAACTGGTCTATAGTTTAGAGGGTCCTCTGGGTTTCCATTCTTGTATATCGGAATGATATTAGCTCTTTTCCATTCAACAGGAACCTGTCCTTTATCTAAGGAAGCTTGAATTATGTCCCTCACTGGCTCCACTAATTGCTCTGCACACTCCTTTAAAACCCAGGCAGACACTTCATCCGGTCCCATAGCTTTCCTTACTTCAAGTCCTCTCATCGCAGATAACAGCTCATCTCTAGTTATTTCAATCTTACTAAGACCACTCTCCAGTACTCCCGCCTGTGGTTCGTCAAAACCTTCCTCTCTAGTAAAAACTGACCCCAATTTGTTATTCATTACCTCACACATGTCCGATACATTTTCATACGTCCTAGCATCAACACTTAATTTAGTAATTTGTTTCTTTCTTTACCTTCAACTTACTGTTTATATATTTATAAAATAATCTAGGGTCACTTTCACATTTATTTACTATGTTCTTCTCATAGTTCATTTTAACTTGCCTAATTATGTTAACATATCTATTCCTCTCCTGTTTATATTTATTCCGATTACTCTCAGTGTTCCTTCTTCTTAATCTAGCCCAAGCTGCATCACGCCTACCCAAAGCTCTTTTGCATTTCAAATTAAACCAATCTTTCTGCTTAGTAAAATTTCCAGTTTTATATCTTGGGACAAACATATTGGTTCCTACTCTATAAATTTCGAGGAATCTACTATATTTACCTTGTACGTCCCGTTCCTTCAAAATAAGATCCCAATCTACTCCCTCTAAATATCTTTTCAAGGATACATAATCAGCTTTACTATAATTTAATCTGTCATTTATGTAGCTATTGTCTAATCTATTGGCATTACTCGAGGTCAACTTCCATTTTAGTAATAGGTGATCACTTTTACCTACAGGACATAGATAGTTTATATCACTAATTTCGTGAGGATCTTTTGTAAAAATCAGATCGAGTTTAGAAGGTTCGTTATTACCCCTCATTCTTGTATTTTCCTTCACATGTTGTGTAAGTACATTTTCCGTAACCAACTCCACTAGCCGACTTCCCCAAGATCTCTGATTTGGCCCTGCATCTCCCGATTCCCAATCAACCTCACTACAGTTGAAATCTCCTACCAAGATCAATCGATTCTTCCTTAAAAGCAATCTTCTCAACGACTGAATCATATCCTCTACCATCTCCTCAAACTCCAACTCCCTCCATGCTCTGGTCTTTGGTGGCATGTAAGCTACTGCTATGTCTAGCTTTTTTTCCTTCTATATCATTGAGTTCAACTGCCATTATTTCTGCCTTGTCATTATTTAACTCCACGTGCTTTGCTGTCATAGGGTTCTTAACTAATACTGCCACTCCACCTCCCCTTTTACCCTTTCTATCATTTCTCCATATATTATATCCTTCACTAAACACTATGTTGCTGTCAAAGTCCTGGTTCAGCTTTGTCTCTGTCAAACAGACTATCTGTGGTTGATCTTTTCTTAATATATTATCTAACTCTACCTTTTTACTGTTTATTCCATCTATATTAGTGTAGTAGCACAGTATATTTGAATCCACCTCCTTGTTTCTCTTCCCTCTCTGCCTCCTACCAGGTTCACCTCCTCCTCCTCCATCCCTTCCCTGACCCAGTTCCACCTCCCCCACTAATTCTATTCTCCTCCCCCCTCTCTCTCCCTCTGTTCCACCCTCTCCACCACATCCTGGCTCTCTCTCCGGTCCCCTGCTCCCTGCATTATCTCTCGCTCCGTCTCCTTGCTTTGACTTCGTACTTGTCTCTCTGTCTCTTTCCCTATCACTCCTCTTACTTTCGGTTCTTGGTGGCTCCTGATGTACCACTTCCTTACTTGCCCTTCCCTTATTCTCCAAAAAAATTCTTCTTTTGCTCTTCAGACAACTTTCCATTCTCTTCATCAGCCTTAGCTTGGAGTTCCCTTAACTGTTCTCGTTCTTCTACACTTAGGTCCTTTTTTACCCTTATATGATTCAGCTCTGTCGAATTTAATTTCCAGCTCACATTGGCTACTGCTTCTGCTGTTGATCTAAACTTTAGTTCCACTCTTAGTGGTCTCATCTCGCCCTTCTTATATATTCCTAACCTTCTCACCTCCTCCAGTTCTTTTACCCATCCATAACCCTCGTCTAAGTAATCCAGTATCCCCTTGACTTTCACAACATCCCTTTCCTTTCTTACCTTCATATCTGCCAGGTGCTCTTCCACATCTCCAAAGATTACTACACACTTACCTCTATCTATTGTCTCTCTCACTACCTTCTCTTTCTTTTCCTTTTCTCTCTCTTCCTTCTGCTCCTTCACAATTTCTTCAAGGGCTACCATCGTGGCACTCTCTACCCTTGTCCACTCATTTTTTACCTCACTAATTCCTTTTACTTCCTCACTCAGGTGGCCCTCATATTCCTTAAGCTGAGCCTTGAGTGCCACATTTTCCGACGCTAACTCGTCTACTCTGGCCATCACTGCCTCTAGGCTGTCACTTACTGGCCTAGGCCTATCCACCCCGCTAGTAACGCCACACATATCGGACAAAACTTCTACTTTAGCCCCTAACTCCTTCCTCCAATTTTCCATCACTCCCCTCCATCTCACAAGACCCATTAATTGTTTTTTCATACTTGCCAACTGATCATCCTTGTCCTCGGTGATAAAGCCTTCACATCACCTCGCTAATACTGTACTCTTTATACCTACACCCTACATTAAAATGCTGGTAAATAAAGCACTACATAATTAATGTAAGGTTCACCAAGCGGTTTGGGGATTGATGTAGTGTCCGGGTGTACGGTCGTCATGTTTACATAGGTCGATCACCGCGATTAAGTTCGCATCTATTTTGACGGCGATCTTTTTCTCGGTTATTTGCCCCCTGCTGGCAATATATATGATGATGACAGTATGTCATGGGGGGGTGAAGGGGGGCATATTATTGTATCCAAAGGCAGTCAAAATAGACGGGAACATGATGGCAAGCGTCCGCCGCCGCTCCGCGTAGTGTAAACAAAGCTGGCGGTACGCCCGAACTCTACATTCTACCCGCGGTTTGTTTATGGTAAATAGTAGGGTGTTAAACCGCAGCAATATTGTTGATCATGAAAAGGAATTCATATTTCTTCACCAACCAACTTTACTTCTAAACTCAATTAATGTAATCAACAAATACATGGCAACAACTCCAACATAACCATCATAAACACATACATCCCTCCCCAAACATCCCCTACAGTACCAAATGAATACAGACCACACTTACAACACATCACAAACACCCCACATCATCCTGGGTGGTGACTTCAACGCCAAGACGTCGGCCTGGTTTGTCGACAACCCCGACACAGACAGAGGGCTGGTACTACAAAACCAAACCGATAACCTCATCATCCATCAACATACCCATATTCCTCACCAAGCCCTCTATAACCCATCATCTCCAGACATCACCTTTTGCTCCCCAGAACTCGCCCCCACAACATCCTGGAGGGTGGTCAGAACCTTAGGCTCTGACCACCTCCCGATCATTATCACCACCAAAACCAGACTCACCCCAGCTAGCCACAAACACACATACACCAATTATAAAAGAGCTAACTGGGAAGCATTCACAAATGAGACAGAACAACACTTCACAACTCTAAACAGTACACCCATCACTAACATCAACAATGCTGTACACATACTCAATAAAACTATCCAAAACGCTGACAAGAAACACATTCCAAGAGGTAACAGAAAAAGACAACCCCAACTTCACACCAGAAATTCAAAACCTCATCAGACAACGCGACATACTGAAACACTCCCCAGCACCCCACACACAAGACATCACACAACAAATTCAAGCACTCAACACCCAAACTAACAACAAAATACAAGAACAACAAAAACTAAATTGGAATAACTTCCTACAAACACTTGATCACAAAACAAACCCCAAAAAACTCTACAAAACACTAAACAGCATCACACTTTCCAACAGCAACACAACCACATGCTGCAATCACAACAGACTCTACTCCTTCATGTAAACAACAAGCAAACACTCTCATCAATCACTTCTCACATGTCAGCCACCTAAAACCTCACAAAGACGACCGACGTGTCATCCGACGTAAGAGACAATTCCCCACAGACCCTGACTATACACCAATCACCAGACAAAGCATATCATCAACAATCTCAAGCACTCACCCGCCTGTGGCCTAGACAACATAAGCAACATACACCTCAGACACCTGGGACCACAAGGCATACAAGCACTCACTAACATATCAAACTACAGCTATTCACACAACACAATACCAGACATTTGGAAGCATGGTATCATCATCACATTCCCCAAACCCAACAAAGACCCCACGCTACCCTCCTCCCACCGCCCCATCACACTCCTTTGCTCCCCCTCCAAAGTCATGGAACACCTAGTATTACAACTAATTACACCTGACCTACCCCTAGCTCCAACACAACATGGCTTTAGGCCACTGCACTCCACAAACACTCTTCTCACAGACCTTACACAAAGAGCTTTCGACGGCATCAACTCAGCTAGACCACCACACAGATCACTATTAGCCACACTCGACATTAGTAAAGCCTTCGATGCCATCCCCCGCCACAACCTAACAAACAAAATCTACAACACAAACATGCACAACACAAAAAGGTGGCTGGCCAACTTCCTAGCAGGCAGATGTGCACACGTATCTTTTGCCGGTCAGTCATCTAAAATCAGAAACTTTCCAAACAGAGTCCCACAAGGATCCGTCCTATCGCCCGCACTCTTCAATCTGTACATGCACGATATAACTACACCCAATACGCCCCAAATAAACTTAGCCTCCTATGCAGATGACATAACACTCACATGCACACACCATGACCCAAAAAGAGCAACAGATCTCCTTCAACCCTATCTCAACACACTACATGGCTGGTGCACTACAAACAGACTTAATCTAGCCCCAGCCAAATCCACCGCAACCCTGCTCACAAGTTGGACAGGAGAACACGAATACATCCCTCAACTCACCATAAACAACACACCCCTAACACATACACACACCCAAAATCCTAGGAGTAACATATGATACTCATATGACATTCAAACAGCACACCACAAACATTAAAAAGAAACTGACACCCAGACTTAACGCCCTCAGGTCACTTGCTCACACAAATTTGGACATAACAAAGAAACTACCACCACAGTATATAAACAATACATAAGATCAGTGATGGAATACGCAAGCCCAGCCTGGGCTTCTAACCTAGCTGAAACACATCATAAGACTTTACAGACTATTCAAAACAAAGCCCTGAAGATCATTACAGGCTGCACAGCTACTGCACCCACAGATCACCTACATCAAGAAACCAAAATCCTCAAAGTCAAAGACCATCTGGACATGAGAGTCACTCAATTCCTGGCAGCAGCCTCCACGAACCAAGACCACCCACTAAACTACATGGCAACACACCCACAGACACCAAGAAATATCAAAACAACACCCAGCACACGGTATCACACACAATTATTGTCCTCTCTCCCTCCCTGCCCACCCCGAACCAACTTCCAGAAGCACATCCATACTCATATCTCTCACCGATCCATCCACTCACTCACAGACAACACGCAGCTGCATGCACGACCTCCCGAAATCCATCCTTCCGAATCCTCCCTTCCTCACGAGGACAGAGTCCACCTGGCCAGGCTGAGATGCGGACACCATCCAGCTCTCCTGAGCTATCAGAAGAGACTGGATGACTCCGTTGTCGACTCCTGCCCGGTATGTAACACAGCACCCCATACCATTAAACACATCATAGTAGACTGCATTTCACACAACCACTTACGCCAACAACACAATCTACACTCAATGAGAGCTCTGTGGGAAAGCCCGATCGTGGCCATGGCCTTCCTCAGGGACTCGGGGTTGTTCGTCCAGGCAGCTTAGGGAACAACAACAACAACAAATACATGTGGCACTCCAAGGCCTTGAGCCTAGGATACCCACACCGAAATTCCGTACATTTATGCATTACGATATCAAGACAGAAAATAAATATAAATTACTGTATCAAGAAATACCATTGTTTTAGCCATTTGCTGTTAGGTTAATTGTTTGGTACCGACCATCGTCCGTGGGATACAATACAGTAAAACCCTCTCTACCTAGACCTCGAGGTCGGAAACCCGTACTAGCTGGATTGGCATCGGCCGGTCGGACAAGTCCTCCCATTTGCCGGACTTTTCCGACACTCTCTAACAGTGCCGGGCGACGTTCTCAGTTTTCGGAAAACTAAGGGCAAATAATGTCTTAACCCTTCCTACCCGGTCTGCCTTAGGTAAGGACAGCACGAAAGAAGGGCCGCTACCCGGTATGCCTTATCTAAGGCATGAGCTTAATAGCCTAATTAAGCTTGGTCCGAACGTCGTGCGTACGACTTATGTCAACAAACCCAAGCGTTCGTCACCGCACCTCCGAAAACAAGAAGGAGAAGACTCCTCAATGTTATTGTTCTGACGTCATGACGAAATTAGTCTAAAAAGCCCCCATATTGGCAACATCTCTGCAATATTGGCTCCACTGAAATCGTCATCACAACTGAACCAGTTGACTTACAGAGCTCTACTCAATGCCAAAATACAGATTGAAAACCGCACTACAATTATAGATGAGTGTGAAAGTTCTAGCAGTGAAAATAAACATAAATACGGTAGCCTAGGCCTAGACGTTTTTCAGCCATATCGCCCGGGTAGGGGCGACCGTCATTTGGTAAGACAGCCAGGGGAGGAAGGGTTAATGATGTCTTCATAACCGTAAAATTCCGTTGTCTGATATCTCATATTTTTCCGAGATTTATCTGACAGTCTCGAACAGTGTCGGACGACGCGCTCACTTTCCCGGAAAACTAAGGGGTAAGATCCTGTGTAGCGGGAGGAACTGTTTTTCAGATGCCTATTTACTAAGAAACATTGAACAATATCTTTAACCTAACCTAACCTAGTACAGTATTAGTGGACTATTTATGAATGTAAAATGTAAAAATATATTGTAACATTACCAAATTATTGAGATATATGTACAGGTCCTCCCACTACACAGAATTATACCAACTAAGAGTAAATGTCCATCAAAACCAGGAGACGCCATTTTGAGTCCGAGCTAACGGGACCCGCGTCACCCGCCAAGTACGCACTTGACTCGGTGCATTACAGTACAGGGTTTAAGTTACCGACCAACCAGTGATGGGCCCCATCAATGATTATTAGTGTGTTATCACTTTCATGACCGATACTTTAAAGGTGTATATGTACTTACCGTCGCAAATTCGTTATAAGTGAAATACGAGAAACTGTAAAAAATACCTCCCTGTCGATGGCCGCGGAGCAATAGTACACAATGGCCGTCGTTCGGGAGGTCTTACCCTCAATCTTTCAGTCGAACGTCACTACATCTAGCGGTCTTTTTAGGAATCATGAACCATAGCATGAACCAATCACAATGCTTCCCGCCACTCCTGGAACCAATCACAGCCTTCCATCAAATTATCAACCAATTACACAAGTCTTTCAGTCGTCACGTCACGCGCCACGCCCCTCGCTGGCCCGGGCGGGCTCAGTTTGAAGATGAAGCCCTAACATGGAGGTCGTGGTGGTATGTGCTACGAGTTTTTCAGGTAATTTGTTGTACTTTGATATTTTTATTTACCGGATCAGTCTGAAGATGTTTTTTTCTTTGATATAGTGTTGTTTAATACCAAGGGACTGTCGCATTTTACTATTTTCCCATTATCCATCAATCTTAAGACACGGCCCCCGATAGTGAAGATCAGGGAAATTGCTGGGTAAAAGCCGTAAATAAAGGGGTAATATTGGAAGAACTCGGAAAATACAATATTTAAAAGTAACAAAACATGAAAATGGAAAAACCCGAGCCAAGTTTTGATCAAACTTGGCTCGGATTTTTTCAGAGTAAAAGATCACAGTAACCTCATTTTGAAAGTTGGCTCGTATTTAAAGGATTTAGCGGGGGTGTGGGGGCGGCAGCCCCCAACCATAATACTAGGTTAGGAAAGGCTAATGTTAACCCCATAATACTAGGTTAGGTTAGGCTAATGTTAACCCCATAATACTAGGTTAGGTTAGCTTATTTGGTTAGATTAATGACAAAACTTGGCTCGGATTTCATGGATTTAGCGGGGGTGTGGGCCGTGGGGGGGCAGCAGCCCCCACCCATTATACTATGTTAGGTTAGGCTAATTTTAACCACATTGTTACTGGCTTTATCCACGTTGAAAAACAAAAAAACCCGAGCCAACTTTCGAAATAAGGTTACTGTGATTTTGGACTCTGAAGAATTGAAAAACCCGAGCCAAGTTTGCTCAAAACTTGGCTCGAGTTTTTTTCATTTTCAGGTTTTGTTACTTTTAAATATTGTATTTTCAGAGTTCTTCCAATATTACCCCTTTATTTACGCCTTTAACCCGCAATTTCCCTGATCTTCATAGCCCTCCCCACTATCGGGGGCCGTGTTTTAAGATTGATGGATAATGGGAAAATAGTAAAATGCGACAGTCCTTGGTATTAAACAACACTGTGTATCAAAGGAAAAATAAAAAACAACAAAAAATAACCTGAAAAACTCGTCACTGGTTGGTGATAAACATTTACCCAGTAGAGTACTGGGTAGCATTCAAGGAGACTACTGCAGGATTCTTCTTCTTCTTCTTCTTCTTCTTACCGGGTATAGGCTATCCTAGTGTTTACTAGCCTAGGCTAGGCTATACCCCTTTGAAAGGACATTAGCCTAACCTAACAACTAGGAAGTTACCTAACCTATCCTAGTAGTATAGGTGGGGGCTGCCGCCCCCACACCCCCGCTTTGACTTAGATTTTTGGTGTATTTGTCTGTTTAGTGGGTATTTTGGAAAAACTAAATAAGATGGTCACCAATTTTCCCATGGATTTTTTTATTTTTCCCTGTTAGTTTTCATCAATATATAGTGTTTGGAAATAATTACAACCCTCGGCGAAACCGGTTTCCCCATTATACAACGATCTTAAGACATGCCGCCCGATAGTGGGGAGGGCTATGAAGTACAGGGAAAATGAGGGGTTAAATGTGTAAAGCGGCGATTAAAACGTATTTTAGCAAAACTTGGCTCGGGTTTTAAGGTATTTCAAAGGCCTAAAACCCAATATTTCGAAAACCCGAGCCAAGTTTTGGCCATAGCTGGCTCGGATTTTGAGAGTTTGTAGACAACAAAATGACAGTAACCTCATTTAGAAATTTGGCTCAGGTTTCCCGAAATTGCAAAGCCATAAAACCCGAATTTTGGAAAACCCGAGCCAAGTTTTGGCAAAACTTGGCTCGGATTTTGCGAGTTTTAAGAGTAAACAAATTACAGTAACCTAATTTAGAATTTTGGCTCATGTTTGGCTCATGTTTCCCTAAATTGCAAACCCCAAAAAGCATAATTTTGGAAAACCCGAGCCAATTTTTGGCAAAACTTGGATCGGATTTTGAGAATTGAAAAAGACTAACTAAATGTCGGAAATCGGCTCATGATTTCCCTAATTGCAAAGCCATATGACCAGATTTATCGAAAACATAGCACTTATTTAAATCATAAATATCCAGTAACATAGACCTAGTACATTGGATACAAGCCTAATCCACACCTAACGCCTACAATGTGTCCGTAGTACCTAGTAGGCCTACGTGGGATACAACATGGCGGTTGGGCCGCCGCCCATTTAGTAGCCTACCGGTATTCGGCCGTATCTGTAAAGAATGCGAGTCACTTCGAGCGAATTCCTGATCGAGCGGATGCACAACCTAACCTAACCTAAATGCGCCTCCGCTCGAATATGAATTAGCTCTAAGCGTCCAGATACCTCTGTAAATACTACCGCAACTACGAATCTTGTTTCTGACCTAGTATTTCGTGACGTGATGCGCAAAGCTGTGGAAATGAACACCTGTAGTTTCGACAGAGATGGGCAGGTGGAGTTAGTGTTGACTAAAAAGCTGGTGGACAGACCTCGGGAGACAGGTGAAAATGGCGTGTGTACGAATCGGTGCCGTCTATAGGAAGGTATTAAGGTAATTCTGCATAACTACTACTCCTGTTATTTTAGGTTTTCTTTATTTTCTTTATGTATTTTAATGCATTGCAAGTGTGTATTTTATTGTTACAAAGTGCGGAAAGCACTTTTTATTAGCATTTGCTTTGTTAATTTTAATTATTCAGATACCCCAACAATCTAGTAGTTTACTCGATTTAGTAAACTTTGAAAAGACATTAGCCTAACCTAACAACCTTACCTAACCTTACCTAGTATTATGGGTGGGGGCTGCCGCCCCCACACCCCCGCTGATTAGGTATTAAAACTATACAAAATTTATGGGATAAAGTCTATGGTGTTTACTCTGCAATCTTCAGCTTTGGCTGTCGAGAACAGGAAAGTACCATTAAAAATTTACCGACTTCTTGTAGGTTAAGCTCCACTCTGATTGGCTACTAAACATCGGGGAGGAGCCTCCAAGGAGACTAGAATGTAAACAAAGTGTCCTGGACTGGCTGTACAAAAATAACTCTGATAATGTTATAGGGGAGTGAAAATCAAATTGACAAAATAAGAAAAGTAGCATTTATCCGCACATCAGTAATGTCCCCTGAGTAAGGTAAGAGCAAAAAATAATAATTCCACGAGACAGGAATCCCGTAATCGAGGAGTAGTTGTTCTGCAGAATACCCTTATTTAGTTATACTGTAGGCCTACTGCTATTTTGTCCCTTCAATTGTTAACCCGGGAACTGCGGGGAGACTCTTAAGAGTTCCCCCGGCGAACTGCGGGGAGACTCTTATGAGTGAGTGAGAAAAAAAAATCAATTGACATCGAAAAAAAAAAAAAAAAAAAAATTTCAATTTTTTTTTTTTTTTTGGCCTCTGGGCCATGCAAAATCTCAGTCCTCTACCTCCCCTCCTTCCCCACTTTCCTCCTCTCCTTCAGTTATCACCTATTTTCCCTGTTATTCCCTTATTCTGAGGTATATTTTCGTGCTAACATTAGCGAGTTGCAAGCAGGGTGTTGTCATCACTGATGGCAAGCGAGTGCGAGAGAGAGAGAGAGAGAGAGAGAGTATCGATCGACTGTGTCTCAGTGGCCTTGGGGGAAATTGGTGGGAAAGTAGCTTGCCTCACCCATACATTATACAACTCGCGGGCTATATCTCCGATTTTGACCATCCAAACGCTGTTTTCACTAGTTTTATTGTTGTTTCAGGTTAATACCTTTATAATCAACCCATATTAGGCGCATATGGATAAGTATTAATGCTATTAATGGCACAATGAATATTTTAGTGACGGAAACACCTCAAATACGTCAGCACAGGGGGACGTTTCCAATTACCCCCATGCGCACTTAAGAGGTTAATAACGAAAATCTTCCATGCGGACTAGGCCTAGCCTATATAGAGAAAAATATGGCAAATCTATTGGTACCTAGGCCTGTACATTATTAATGTATATACTGTAGGCTACAGTAGTGTGCTACTGAGGGGGGGGGGGGGGGGCAACGCCCCCCTCAACCCATCGGGTATCCAATTTACCCCACAATTTCCCTTACCTACTGTAAAAGCGCAATTCACCCAATAAATGGCGCCATTTGATGCTTTATCTTCCGATTGATAGATAATGGGTAAGTTTAAGCAAATTCTCAATAATATTCAAGACCTCTTTCGCAGCCCTATTAGAAATAATTTATTAGGGAAAATAGGGACCAATAGACTCGCCATATTTTTCTCATTATAGTCCGCATGGAGGAATTTCGTTATTGACACTTGAAAAAACCTGATTACACCGAAAAATAACATTAAAATAATGTCCCGAACGTAAACAAAGCATTGCACCCAATGAATCCTTCGACCTGGGTCCTCTTTTTCTTGTTTTGAAAGATGCGGTGAGTGCGATTCACCCAATAAATGGCTTGAACGTTACTCACAAAAACGATATTATATTATATTAGAGTTGAGTTAGGTTAATCTAATGTAATATAATATTTGTACATTTTGGAAGCGTGCATGGCCTCCCCACAATTTCCCTTACCTACTGTAAAAGCGCGATTCACCCAATAAATGGCGCCATTTGACGGAGTATCTTCAGATTAATTAAGAAGTTAATGCAAATCCTCCACTCAAACCATGAAAAACAACAATTAAACACTATATTCCTTGGAAAAAATATAAAGAAACTTGGTAAATAAGGCGGCTCTAGCTGTCTTGAATGTTACCAAATCCTCCACTCAAACCATGCACAACAGAAGAAAAAAACAAAAACCATGGTAAATAAGGCTGCTGTAGGCTAGTAATATTGAACGCTACCCAGGGTGTCAAACGAAAGGCATTTTTTGTACTCCTTATTATAATTGTTTATGTAGAGATAACATTATGGGTAGCATTCAAGGAGACTAGTGCAGGACTCTTCTTCTTCTTACCTCTGACCAGGTATAGGCTATCCTAGTGTTTACTAGCCTATGCCCCTTTGAAAGGACATTAGCCTAACCTAACAACCTTACCTAACCTATCCTAGTATTATAGGTGGGGGCTGCCACCCCCGCTTTGACTTAGATTTTTGGTGTATTTGTCTGTGAAGTGGGTATTTTTTAATTTGTTGATAACGAAAATCCTCCATGCGGACTATATGGAGAAAAATATGGCGAATCTATTGGTGCCTATTTTCCCTAATAAATTGTTTCTCATAACGTCGCACTAGTGTCCTTGAATATTATCACATTATGGTCTATAGTTCGAATTACATCTTTGGAAGTGATTAAATTGGCTGAAAGAATGGTATTGTATGTTCATTTCCTTGTATTCCTTCTCATATGCATTCAAGGAGTCACAAAACTGCTCCGGTTTGACACCCTGACGCTACCACAAGATATGTAGCCTAGGCTAATGATGAGAATATTCATGGGGGTCCCGCAACCTAATATTGTATCCCACGGCAGTCCAGATAGACGAGGACGTGATCACAAACATGCAATAAGCCTGAATTACTAGCCTAGCTTACATCACAAAAATATCTTCTTTCTGAACCACTATGAACTAGGCCTAGCCTATTACCCACACTTTATTTATCGCAATATATTTCACCCATCCTTCACATATCAAACATTTTATCCACCAAGGCTAACACATATATTCGCTAACTTTAGTCTATAATATATATAGCCTAACTAGAATATAACAATAATACATCCGCGAAAATGGGAAAAATAAAGTCTTCTACATACCTCCTAGGCATTATCTTTACCCAGCTAATTTACCATAAATATGTCATAGTACATAATTGCATCATGCAGTCTATCCACAATGACTAGTGAAGCTATAAAACAAGCTTAGAATGACTAGTGGAGCTATAAAACAAGCTAAAATTACTTAAAATAAAACATAAACAAACCCACCTGTCTTTCAATGGCTGCCGGGAGAATAAGGAAGAATGAGAGTTGCCAACTTTGGGCACCAGTTTCCGCTAGATTCGTTTCTAAAGTCGCTAGATATTAAATAATCCATTATTTTATATATAAAATCGATTATTAGACTTCGAATGTTGCTTGAAAATGTACAAAACATTTGATATTAGATATGCTATCAGGATGTATGATAAATATTTGCTAGATATATATAAACATTGTTAACATCAAATTAGAGATTGACAACAATGTCCGTAGCAACAATTGCTGACGCTGACTTTTGGCGGGAAATTCAAAACTAATTACCGTACATAATAGTTGATATAGTCGGTTTATTTTCAGCTGAGGGTAAATTGGCATGTCCTCATCATGAATAATCGGCTATTACGACGATTTTGAAGCTAAATATGTTGCTAATTGTGAAACTTTACATTTATATGAGACAGTTAAATTAGTAGTTTCATATTTTGCATTAAGTATCAATCATCTGGAAACAAATATTCTATAGTTATTAAGGTGGGATGGTTGCTTATTCTGGCCCACCTTCATCCTCATGTTTAGCTCCTTTAGTTTTCAGATTATAAGACGTTCGGCCCATTATTCTAGTTTGACGATTATAAGAACTTTCATCACATTTCTTTGTTAGAACATCTGAACAGAAGCGTCCCCCCCCCCCCCCCCCCCCCCCACACACACACACACACACACACACACACACACACGCACACGCACCTTTTGTTCTTCTCAACCACAATATATAAATATATAGAGGGAGCCTGCCCGCTTACCTGAGCCATATACAAGAACAATAGCAAGAGGCTGATCATATTTTATAATTTAGTTACCCAATTAAACTCCCGTTTTCTTTGAAGTGTATTTGAGAAAACTAAGATTTTTTATGGGTAACTAAACGAATATTAATATATAACTGTTTTGGTGGTGTAATAATAATAATAATAATAATAGTTCTTAACACCTTACGAGCGGCCTATGCGGTTTATTTATATGTACCGCCCAGCGGGGTGTTTTTAGCCAAAATAGGGCTGTTTACGTGATCATTTTCATGCCTAAATAAGACCCAGAACGTAAAACAAGTACCTATCCCTGAAAGGGCATAAACAGAGCTTTCGAATGACACCATAACGATCCTTTTATGATGGCTAGTTTTCTTGCAATAACCGTGCAACGCGAGTGCAAAAAGCATGTAATTAGCCACTTTCCCGATACAATTCCTTATATAGCGAGTGAGAGAGGGAGGAGGGAGCTGGGATTCGTGTCAGTATGTTCGCCGCGGTGGTCTGGAGCAGTCATACGCTCGCTACTCTCCTGCCACCACTTGTCTCTCTCTCTCAGCAACATTACGTGCTGAAATTGCCACTCGACCTATGTCGAGCGCCGCCACATAGTCCAGCTTTATTAAATACGACTTATGTGGTGAGCCGCTAATTAAGGGTTAAAGCTAGCGCATGCTAAGCTAGCTAAGGATAGCTCAATAAGGCCGATTAGGCGTATTTCCATTGGGGTCCTGTACTACTACCCCATCCCTTTGCTCATGAGGGATGGTAACGACTCAGTGCTTGTGAAAAATCTTTAATGCGCCGAGCGTGGGCGCGAACCCGGGCCTTCTGGGTGGAAGTCCGAGACGCTAGTCACTACACCAAGCAAGCCGCTAATAGCGAGCCGTGTAATAGTTAAGTGTTTAAAGATGTGCATAGAGTCGCGGTGGTCGAGTGGTGAGCACGCTCACGTGTGAATCTGCAAGACCCGGGATCGAATCCCTGCCACGGCGAACATTTAGTGGGTGTGGTAGTACGCCCTAGCATGTTTCACATGCTCGCACCCAGTCAGGAGACATCCTGATGACGTATACAGACTAAACACACATACCAAAGCCACTCCAACAGCTTCCTCTCTCTCCATCACCCCTTCTCCCCCTCTTTCAATAAAAAAATCACATAACAAAGTTGTCCCGACGCTAATAACGCCTGTGCAAATGTCTGGAGATTCCTACTCCGTGTAGCCTACATTGCACATCACAACCCTAAGAACAAGATCTGCATCTGGGTATCCAAGGTTTGAATCCCGGGAGGATCACATTACTTACTTTGTAGAATTCCGGCCTCTGATGGCGCAGCTAAGGTGGACCTCCGCAGCGGCCAGGCAGCTCTGCTTCTCTGGAACTTGGGTGATCTGCCAAGGCGTTGCTTGCAGCGCTGGTGTATCCTGGTGTTGGGGGCTCGTCTTGTATACTTGCCAACCATTTGTCTAGTTGGAGCTTAAAGGATTCCGTTGAGACCCCTCTTAGCTCCCTGATTGACTTTGGAACCACATTAAAATTACGAGCTCCATTTTTTTTGAACGAGTTATGTAGGACTGTTGCCACTCTGTGTTGTGGCCTCTGTCCTCTTGATATAACACTCTACCTCTTCTTGAGTGGTTATTCAGCTGGAGTCCCACATCCGGTACAAGCCCCTCAAAGGTCTTCCAAACATAGATTACTAGGTACCGCTCGCGTCTTCTTTGTAATGAGTATAGTTTCAGCTCCTTCAGCCTCTCCCAGTAATTCATATGTTGGAGACCAGTGATCCTGCTTGTGAATGTCCTTTGAAGGGCTTCCAGCTTGATGATGTCCCCCGTTTTATAGGGAGACCAGAGTTGACAGCAGTACTCTAGCTTTGGGAGGACCAAGGACTTCCAGAGGGTTAACATGCATGTCCTCTCTCTTGTGTGAAAGGTCCTCAGGATCCACCCAGTAAGTCTGTTGGCCGTTTTGGTGATGAGGTTAATGTGGTGGGAGAAAGTTCCATCAGCACTCATTGTGACTCCCAAGTCATGCTCATGTTCTTTTGGTGCAATATTTTGCTGGTGGACTTGGTAGTTAGTGCCTTGTTTGATCTCTTGTAGTGGGCCATATCTCATCAGTTCAAATTTTTCATCGTTCATTTTCATGTTGTTTGTAGCAGTCCAGGTGAGTAGGCAATTTAAATCTTCTTGGAGCAGAGCCACATCGTCCCCTGTTCCAATCATCTTCACCCTTGTGTCGTCAGCAAACGAAGTGACTTGGGAATGGTGTAGTTCATGGTCTATATCTCCGATCATTATGAGAAATAGCAGAGGTCTAAGTACCGACCCCTGTGGAACCCCACTCCTCACTTCACTTGGTGCTGAGAGGTGACCCTGGACTGATACTTTCTGTTTTCTGTCCGTTAGGAAGGTTCCAAGGCTACCCCCTATGCCAAGGTTCCTTAACTTATGGAGAACGAGACCAAAGTCAACCTTATCAAATGCCTTTGCGAAGTCCAAATAGATCACATCAACGTATTTACCCTTGCTGATGTCCTCTAGTATGGCCTCATGGTGAATGAGTAGCTGGGACAAGCAGGATCGGCCTTTGCTGTTGGCCTTCATTAAAGGCATCAATTTCCTCCATGAAGTCTGTCAGTCTCTTTCGGACAACTCGCTCAATAATTTTGATGATGTGGGAGGTCAGTGTCACAGGTCGGTAGTTTTTGGCCAGTCCTTTATTGCCCCCTTTATGAATTGGGGTCACTATACCCTCTTTTAGGGATGGGGGAACTGTGCCGGTTTTCAGGGACTTGGTGGCTAATATTTTTAGTGGTAGTGCTAACTCATTTTTACAAGTTTTCAAGAGCTGTGCACTGAGTCCATCTGGGCCTGCCGCTGAGTCTGGAGCTATGGCATCTATTGCTTGGAGTATTTCCTCAGTACTTGGAACTATCTCTGTTAGTTTTGGCATTGGTGTGTCTACCTGTGCTTCAAAGAAGACTACTGCGTCGTCCACCGATTTGTTTGGGCTGGGTATGCTGAAGACATTTTCATATTGGTTCTTCAGGATATTTGCCATTCTTACTGGGTCACTCACAAGGTTTCCTTCGTCATCTTCGAGTGGGAGGAAGGGAGGATTCGGAAGGATGGATTTCGGGAGGTCGTGCATGCAGCTGCGTGTTGTCTATGAGTGAGTGGATGGATCGGCGAGAGGTATGAGTATGGATGTGCTTCTGGAAGTTGGTTTGGGGTGGGCAGGGAGGGAGAGAGGACAGTATTTGTGTGTGATACCGTGTGCTGGGTGTTGTTTTGATATTTCTTGGTGTCTGTGAGTGTGTTGCCATGTAGTGTAGTGAGTGGTTTTGGTTCATGGAGGCTGCTGCCAGGAACTGAGTCCCTCTCATGTCCAGATGGTCTTTGACTTTGAGAATTTTGGTTTCTTGATGTAGGTGATCTGTGGGTGTAGTAGATGTGCAGCCTGTAATGATTTTTAGGGCTTTGTTTTGAATAGTCTGTAAGGTCTTATGATGTGTTTAATGGGCCGAGTTGGTATATAATGAATGCTAGACTACTCGGCCCACGGGACAGCTTGGCCAGGACAGCTCGGCCCACGGCTGCGGCGAGACAGCTCGGCCCAGTAAAAACGAGACGGCTTGGCCCCGTGTTAATTACGAGACAACTCGTAATTAACCTAACATAACTTAACATAACTTAACCTAACCTAACCTACACATTATGAATCGAGAGAACTATAGCCTATGACATAATTATATAATAAACGAACATTTCGCCCACATTACACACACGCCATAAACCCTCCACTTAGCTCTCCCCATCCTATATCCTGACTAGCCTCGTCAAATTGCCCCATAGCAAAACATGGGGCCGAGCTGTCTCGAATAATGGGCCGAGTTGTCTCGCCGTCGTGGCCGAGTTGTCCAAAAGTGGGCCGAGCTGTTCGAGCCGAGTTGTCCCATGGGCCGAGTCGCAGTCGTCCAGTCACCGGTATATAATGGGCCGAGTTGGTGTTTGATGGGCCGAGTGGCCCGAGTTGGTAATGGACCGAGTTGACAATGGGCCGAGTTGGACGGTATTCGTTGAATATAACCCTTTGGGAACATTGATTAAAATCACGGCCATAACTTCTACATCAGCTTAAGAAAGTAATGAGTTCGCCAAATACAGTAGTTGGTACAAAAAATATGCAGTAGGCCTAGGGCTACTTACCATAAAACCTGCATGCAAGCTTCTAGGAGGCCCACAGCTGATCTCCACCACCAATAAATCCACTTAGCCTAGTTCACGCCTTTCTCTTATTATTTCTGCTTCCACGGTAGCTTCAACAATGGCACACAAGATTCAAGAACACTCTTGTTTGTTTGATGGGGTCACTGCGAGGAGGCTAGCCTTCAGACCCGTCAGTGCGCCTGGTAACGTTAGTTTGTTTTGGTTCAGTCGGATGGATGTCGGATGTCGTCTCCAAGGGGCTTAACGCCTTAGCAACGGCAGCTCCCTGAAGATTTAAGGTTACTTGATATTTCCTAGTTTACATTCAATGGTTTTTATCTTTCTTAATTAGATGTCAAACTTTTAATTATTATTTCTCTCTTCTTCCACATCTTATATAAAATCTCCTTTTTCTCTTCTATATTTTCTTCTCTGAATAAATAATCTCCTATTATTCCCAGTTCATCTTCTTGGTATGGCTGTTGTAGTTCTTTAGCTTTCATTCTTTCATTATTTATTGATGGGCACACTAACATAACATGTTTCAGATCTTCATAATCATGGCCACATAGAGTGCATTTACTTCTCCATTTGTGTGTCTTTTCCTATCATTTAGTTGCAGAGTTCCTCTCCTCCTTATGCAGTATGATTGAAGATGGGCGGTTATCATACATTTTTTCTTCTTTAAAACTTTCATTCCATCTTTTGTATATTACTAGGCTTAATTTACTATTTACTTCTTTCCAATTTGCAGAATCCCACTTTCTTGTTTCTTCTTTTATTTCTGTTTTCTTAATTCTTATGAAATTTTCTCTTCTCATTCCCACAGTATTCATGTAAGCTTTTGTCACTTTCATCCATTTATTTCTATCATCCTCACACATTTCCCTTACTATTTCTTTCAGCAGCTGGTTTTCTCCTTCATCGATACTTTTTAAATATTGTAACCTTCCATTTATGATTCTGGTTTTCATTAGTGAGGCCGCTATTTCACCTCTCAATGTACATATTGGTGCCCATTTTGCTGCTCGCAGTATGTGTCTATATACTCCATTTTCTATTTTGTTTAATGTTTTAATTTCAGTTTCGTTTATGTTGATTATGCTGGCTCCATATAGTAGGCCTACAGATGGTATTACTACACCTTTCCAATAAGCCTTTCCAACCATTATCTTATTACAACTTTTGGCTATTACTAAATAGGTCAGTCAAGTGTTCCACCTCGTTATTTTGACGTGTATGTTCTCTGTCTATATATTGGTGTGTGTGTGTGTGTGTGTGTGTGTGTGTGTGTGTGTGTGTGTGTGTGTGTGTGTGTGTGTGTGTGTGTATGAGAGCGTGTGTATATGTTCATCAATACAAGTCGTGCATGTAACAATAGCTCTTCGCACTACCCCACCACAATATAATCCATAATATTGATGCTCGAGTGTACTGGCTGCCTGAGTGTGACTAACCAGGCTCTAGTTAACTATTGTTCTGTTTTATATACCAAGGCCACATGTATTCCAAACCTTTACGATGCAATGCCAGGGGGAGGGGGTGGGGGAGGGGGGGGGGAGATTTTAAGACCTTCGCCCCATTAGTTTGGTGATTTGAAGATCTTTTGCCCTATTAATTTTTCAATTATTAATACCTTTCGTGCCATGCAGGTGCCGATGTTTTTCCTGGCGAATGATAGCGGCTTAGCGAGCCTGTAATTTAGGAGGAACCGGTTTTCGACCGGAACTTTTTCTATCTACAAAATTTACAAATTCATCTTGAAGGGGGATCTTAGGGATGTTTTTTTTAGGTTTGATGGAGGTGTACCGAGGAAACTAAAAACAGCAATAAATACATAAATAAATAAGTAGACCAAAAAATACCCCCTAACCCCTTTAAAACACCACTGTATTCATGTATAGACCGTTTTGTTCCTAGCTGGTCGAGAAATGAACTTGTCCCCAAATCTACACCTCAATTGCTCAGCTAGTACATAGATTGTATATCCAAACATGCTATGAATGTAAGTATATCTCACTTATACACGTGCACTACTAAATGATTTTATACTCTCAGCCGGGCTCGAACCACCGATAGTCACGACGATTGTCCATGCTTTAACCAAATCTACCACGGCGTGATACAGTATACTTAACATTTTCCTATTTATATTAAGAAGTAGGGAAATCCTATAGCTACTTGGCAATTGTTTTTCAATTCATTCATGTGTATTTGTGAGATATACTAAATATTAATGACTCTCGTGCTTAGTTGGGTTAGAATTAAATTAAATATATTTCGGCCTGAGTTGCATGCATGGGTACTTGTAAAAATCCTTGTATGGTATCCTGCTATATGGATCCTACGACTTGTGTATACATTGAAATATATTCTCCAAGTAGGATTTCCCTTCTCCTTAATATCAATAGTAAAAGGTTAAGTATCCTTTACCACGCCGTGGTAGAGATGGTTAAAGCATGGACAATCGTCCTGACTGTTTATTTACAGAATCACTAAATAAATACATCATAATTAAAATGCATTATAATTAATTTGTTTATTACAGAATCACTTAAAATACATGATAATAAAAATGCATAATAATTAAAATGTTTATTACATAATTAGTATGCATTATATTTATAATCAATCATAATTAATTTGTTTATTACGTAATCATAATATATATATATATATATATATATATAGTATATAGGCCTACTGTATATAATGGATAGTACATGTGTTACTGTTTATAAGTCAGCCAGTCCCTACTCTCCCAACATAACAAAACATAAATAATTACACAATCCTACACACACCACTGAGCCTACATCTTGTATGAGCATCAGTCAGCAAGGCCACAGCACTTACAAACATCCGCAGTCAAGCCCCATCATTGGTTTATCCCGACAGCTTCACATCAAGTTCTGCTGACCTACTGACTGACCTCCCTTCTTTATCATTACTATCTATCTATCTACCTATATGTCTGTCTGTCTATCTATCTATCTATCTATTGCCAGACGACGTACAGCCAAAGAGGGGGTGGCCAGGAATAAATTGCCTTATAACCTGCTTCCATATGCCAAGGCAACTCATTGGAATATCTAGCTTCTATTGACGTGGTTGGGTTACTTATGCCCGATCACCCCATACACCACTTTAATATCCTCTGCCCTTTATAAGCCACCCATATATATATTTAGTAGCTCCTGATTAATTTCTTATATTTTAGGTTAGGTGAGGTGGGGTATGCTACAGTATGTTTGCATGATAATGCTAGTAGTTCGTTCCTTACATTAACACTCATTCTCGGCATCTACATTCTCAGTCAGTCAGTTGTCAGCAAAGTTTCAGAACTTTTTAAAACTTCCGTAGTTAAGCACCTTATTTGGTTTATCCCAACTTCTTCACAACCAGTTCTGTAATATTGCTGACCAACCTCTCGTTCTGTTACTTCTTTCCAGTTAACCCTTAGAAGATTATGAAGCATTTTGATAGCTTATTCTGGCTATCATTAGACACTTATATACAGTCTAGGAAGGATCTGTGGGAATTTAAGGGATAGAGACTTAATTAACCCTCTAACTTCCATATACCCTTCCTAATCTGAATAACATCGTCTAATAATAACCAGATAACAAAAAACAAAAACAAATGCGTAATCGGATCTTGAAAGGGTTAACCTCTATATCTTGAACTTTCCTCCCTCCCTCTCTTTAAATGTATATAATTATAGTCTATTAATTTTGACGAGTCTAGAAATTGTGAATCTAAGCCTCTTATAATTCAGAGAGGGTTTGAGCACACAGGCTGTAAATATGCACCTAGTTACTGGTTGACTCTTCCCAAGTGGTAGAAATGTCAGCTCGATTGCAAAAGTTTTTTTTTTTATCATAAAAAGCTGGGGTCCGTAAATATATATAGACTCATCATAGTGAATAGAATATAGCTTAGTTACCTCCAATTCAAAGTTTGTGAAGCTTTCCATTTCCAATAAACAAAGCCACTCCAACAGCTTCCTCTCTCTCTCTCCAACACCCCTTCTCCCCTCTCAACACTCTTCGAAAAGTAGATGCGAGGTGCCGTTGTAAAGGTTCATCCCTCCCTACCTTCACCTGATCTGACCCTTTGTAATTTAGGAGGATGGCACAAAAGGCGTCCCCGGGGCCACTGCTCCTCCCTTGGCCTTCCAGTCGTTGAAGGACCCGGTGTACACTCTGGGGGAAGAGGTACGTGGAATTAGTACACCTTCACCTGTTCAGTACCAGTCATGACATGTTCTGCATATTCTGGTAAGTATTAGACGATTATAGCAAAGGACTGGAGTTCTCATAAAGGGGCTCCAGTCCTGACTCTATTCTTGACTTACAGTGTGCTGGCTTAATAATCCATAAGGGTTAATAATAATAATAATAATAATAATATTTATTCAGTTAGCAATTTACAGAGTTGGTACCACATAGTATGTTACATATATGACATGTACCAGTTTTGCATAATTCCAACTAAGGATAGCCCAATAAGGCCGTTAGGCGTATTTCCATTGGGGTTGATAGCCTCTGTAGTCCTATTTTAACTAACTAACGATTATATTCGTCTTAGGAAGGACGTCTGTCAATGAAAATGCTACAAAATATTTCAATATATCTTTTTAACTACCATAGACCCTTCCTAAGTCGAATAAAATCGTCTAATAGTTACCAGAATATAATGGAAATATCGTCACTGGTAATGAATGGTTGAAGTGGTTTAGGTTATAATGCGTGTTATTCTTGAGCAGCTGCAAATAGTTGAAGTGTGATTATTGTATGTTAGGAAGGAAGGAATTCTATGACAGCTATAATATAGTTGAGCTATAGTGGCTAGAGGATATAATGAAAGACATACTAGGACAGCTGTATAATAGTGAAGGATTGGTGGTTGTAGATTATGATGGTTGATCTGTATTGACTGTAGTTTATGATGGTCGAAATGTATTGGCTGTAGTTTATGATGGTCGAAATGTATTGGCTGTAGTTTATGATGGTCGAAATGTATTGGCTGTAGTTTATGATGGTCGAAATGTATTGGCTGTAGTTTATGATGGTCGAAATGTATTGGCTGTAGTTTATGATGGTCGAAATGTATTGGCTGTAGTTTATGATGGTCGAAATGTATTGGCTGTAGTTTATGATGGTCGAAATGTATTGGCTGTAGTTTATGATGGTCGAAATGTATTGGCTGTAGTTTATGATGGTCGAAATGTATTGGCTGTAGTTTATGATGGTCGAAATGTATTGGCTGTAGTTTATGATGGTCGAAATGTATTGGCTGTAGTTTATGATGGTCGAAATGTATTGGCTGTAGTTTATGATGGTCAAAATGTATTGGCTGGAGTTTATGACGTGAAGTATTTTCTAAGACAGCTGTAATATATATGAGATGTGGTCGTTGTAGGTTATGATGGGAGGTACTTTGAGATATTTGTGAAATAAGGTGTGTTGGTTTGGTGGTAGTTGTGGAGGGATGGGGTAATACAGAGGTCAACAAAGGGATTAACAGGCAGCACTCAGATAACGTCCGGGCAGACGTGTGGCCAGGTGCACTTTGTCTGAATCATGTGATTAACCCTTTGAGTACCAGCGACGCGCGCTATATTTGGTTCTGGCTATATTTTGACAATATTATGCAGCTTAAGAAGGATCTGTGGTAATTAAAGGGGTTGGTGGAGATATATTGAAGTCTTAATATTGCTAAAGGTCATTCATAAGCTGAATGAATTTGTGTAATCATCGCCAGAATATGATACAAAGGACGTCCCTGGTACTGAATGGGTTAATGTCTTGAAATGAGGGAAAAATGCTCATCAAATCCATTGAAGAGCTTACATTTGACCACTGAAATCATCGAAGATTAACGTGTTGAAAAGCAAAAGATTGTAAATGGCTCTATAATAAGCATTTTGAATTATCATTATCTCTGTTATCTGTTATCTGTTATCAAGATCGCCACCTGCAAGTGTCCAATGATATCCATCAATCACACATTTTACAATATTTTGGACATAAGAGTGCCCTTATTGACTGTAAACCATCTCTGACCTAGCATCGTGGCCATTCTGTTGCAGCAGTACCGCCGCCTTCTTGGCCCGGCCGCCCATGTGTCATTGTGTCACCAGCGGACCCGTCAACTGGAACCCGTAGCGCCCCTTGAAGGTGTCCGCGTCTAGTGTCAGGGCCTCCTCCATCTCCTTGACTGGGGGAAAAAATATTGATTATAAGGTTTTCACATTAATTTATGTTTATGTATACTCAATTCTAATTCAAGACACTCAGGCAACCCATACCACTCAACCAAGC
Organism: Paralithodes platypus; assembly: GCA_032716605.1. Classification (NCBI taxonomy): domain Eukaryota; kingdom Metazoa; phylum Arthropoda; class Malacostraca; order Decapoda; family Lithodidae; genus Paralithodes; species Paralithodes platypus. The sequence continues at coordinate 31,777,682 of CM064522.1, read as the reverse complement.
GCCCTGAAAAAGGTTACTCTTGTCCTTCATTTCATAACCCATGCTCAAGTCATGGGTTATGACTGATGGAGAAGGTGGTAGATGGGACTCGGTTCTGGATTAGCTGTTTGTGAGACTTGAAGGGCATTATCAACAAGCACCATCTCACGACAAGTGAGATTTGGAGCGGACAACTCTTTGAACACCGTCAGTCACAACATTCATGCTCAAAATATCAAATTTTCAGTAAACAGTTCACTCTTGGTATTTTTGGAAAAGTTGGGCAAGGTATCCACTCGACCACTCCGCTCATGGTCGAGGGGATACGGTTTTCAACTCTTCAAAAAATACCTGGAGTGAGTGGGTTCGAGTCCTGGTCAGGATACCTCTCTCCCAGCTCAATATCCTCCCTGTGCGACTCTCTTTTCAACCCCTACACCTTATCATAATACACAATATAATGTTGTGTATGTCTATCTATCTACGTATCTACTAATTTGTTACTATATAGTTTTCTAGGTTTATATCAGTATGTCTATCTATCTACGTATCTACTAATCTGTGGACATACTCACAAGGCAGACAGTGAGCGCCTGGGATCTGACCGCCTTTTTCTATTTCATCTCTGTTCCTCACGTCCACCACCATCACTTGACCAGACCGAACCTCATCGTAGTCTGCCTCACCTGAAACATAAAACAAATATTATTTTTAATATTATTTATATTCTAAAAAATCAATGGTATAGAAAGGGCATAAAAAATATATATAACATTACAGTTGTTTACCTTTCTATCTATATGGTGTTTGGGCCAAAAGTCTGATATGATGCAATAGTGTCATAAATCTAACTTATGGAAATTCGGGAAAAATAAGTTTATGATTCGATTTGAGTCATATTTTGGCTGGTAAGTTAGGTAAGTTACATCTCCATGTGGAGCTTTGACGCAACCCTGTAGCATGATATGACGCAATTTTACCCCCATTGTGAGCCCAGCGGCCATATTGCATGCGGGGTGTCCACGTAACTTATTGTAACTTTAGATGTCTGAGAGAGTTAACCCATACAGTACCGGTGACGTCCTTTTCATTATAGTGTGGCAACTATTAGGCAATTCTATTCAGATTAGGAAGAACCTCTAGCTATAATAAGACTTCAAAGTTTCAAACTATCACAACCAACTATTTTAACTACAGCAGATCCTTCCTAAGCTCCATAATATCGTCTAAATATAGCTAGAATATAAGACAACACACGCCGCTGGTACTCGAAGGGTTAATAAAGGGCCTCCAGCAATTAACATGCTCCAAACTATCTAACTTAACCCTTTGTACTACAACACATATCCTTCTTAAACTGCACAAAATTGTCTAAATATGGATAAACTGAAGTGTAAAAGACGTCGCCGGTACAGAAAGGGTTAATAATTGAGTAGATTATTATGGGCACTTTACTTACCCTTGTCATACTTATCATTTTTGACAGGGATTCACACGAGCGATTATCTGGCCACTTAATTCTGGCAATATTTCGGAACTAGCTCGATCTACACCGTGAAAGATGATGGGCATAAAAATGGTATGGTAAAGGTATAATAATTATGATCATTGGGCATATTGACTGTGTTGTATATCTTTCTAAAGCGGGCATCACACGAGCGCTTTTTCCCTCAACATTTATTCTCAACACTGGTCTGGCAGCTTATGAGGTCAACATGCAACATATTTCGGTCACCTAAATTCATCCATCGTCAGTCTAGTTTCCGATATCAGTGCAAATTATTCCAGAAATGTTGCCAGAAAAATGTTGATCATTGAAAGTTGACTATAAAAGCTCTCGTGTGATACCGGTTTAACTGGAATTAGAAGGGCTTATCCCCATCATTATATCTTTCATTCCTTCTCTTATATTTGATTTCAGCTACATTTAGGCGATTTTATGAAGCTTGGGAGGAATATATGGTAGCATAAAAGGATGAATTGAGATTGCCTGTAATCTTTTAATGGGTAGACGTCCTTCCTAAGCTGAAAATAAATGTCTAATAGTAGCTAGAATTAAGTTAAAAGGACCGCATCGGTTCAGAAAAGGTTAAGGGGAGATTTCCATTTGAGGGACTTTTTTCTTGACCCCTTTCTCCCTCATGTCTAGCCCCATTGCTTTTGAGATTTTAAGACGTTTACCCCATTAGTTTGGTGATTTTAAGAATGTCTGACCCATTCTGTCAATTTTAAGACCTTTCGTGCCATTTAGATGTCGATTTTATCCTGGCGAGCAATAGCGAGCCTGTAATTTAAGAGCAACCGACCTTCGGCCGGGAAATTTTTCTACCGAAAAATTTACAAATTTATCATAAAAGGGGGTCAAGGGGGTGACATTTTAAGATTGCTGGAGGAGTAGGAAACAAACTAAAAGCCTCTCCTTAAATGGGTGTCAGTATTATGGACATACATAAGAACGTAAGAAAACGAGAGTCTGCAGAGAGCGTATGGCCCACACAAGACAGATCCCTTTCAAACCCAAATCCATCTAGTTCATACGCCTATCTAATTACAGTATATATAGATTCTGTTTATCGTTCTTGATCCTACTATAGCACTCGGTAGCCTATTATACTATTTTCATTATCTGCTTAGTGTATATCTTGCACTGGTACTGGCAACATTGCGGAAGATAAACGTTTTTAGGTAACACATATTCAATACATTATTTAAAAACTACCAAAGCACAGTAGCCAACAAACTATTCTAGATTCAGTGGCTGCTATTTCACTTACCTATCTCCATTCTTGACTGTGGGGGTTATTTATTACTGCAACTCGAGGGTGATGGTGGTGGAGGTGGATATATCTTGTTCGTGAAGGTGGAGCTGTAGTGGCGGTGGTGGAGATATATTGGTGGTGACGGTGGAGCTATATTGGTGGTGATGGTGATGAAGGTTGTAGGTCCAGTAGAGTATAGTATAGTGGTGTTGTTGTTGTGTTGGACTCACTCCGGTATAGTGACTGATGGAGCTGTGAGGTGTGGTGGTGACTGGTGAGAGAGCGACCAGTTCACCAAGGTTATCACGTACACACTTTATTAACCCTTTCACGCATTTATGACGCAGAGGTTGCCAGATTAGCAATAAGAAATAGAGTTCTCTCACTCTTATAATTACCTCTCCAAATTTAGTTTTCTGCCCACAGCTAACTCAAAGACAACTGCAGAGGTTGAAGTAACTAAACTAAAGGTTTCTAAATACCCCGGATGGTAACACAGGCTTTAAAGTATCCCCAATAGGCTCAAAATCGCGTCATATGTCGGAGAGGGTTAAGGTGACAGTTACAAAGTGATACACACACACACACGCACACATATACATCCGCACACTGCACACACATGCACGTATGCACACACATAAACAAGCATACGCACATATACACATACACGCATGTGTGCACACACACGTACATATACATACACGCACGCATATAGAGTATACACACGCACGTATACACACACACACACGTATACACACACGCAAGTATGTATACACACACATACACTCGCACACACAGACAAACATACACACACTCACATACACACACACACATCTTTTCTAATGATGCACACTCCACCTTGAGCCACATACAAGATTTTGTAAAAATTGGAATGGAAACTTTTATTCCTCATCAAAAGTACAGTAAAAGATCTAATTCACCTAAATGGTTTGACCATAATTGTGCTAGAGTAACTGAACAAAAAGCAATAGCTTACAATGCATACACAAGATCAAAAACTCATGAAGCCTTTAATTACTTTAGAAACATCAGAAATCATGCCAAAACTGTATTAAACCTAACTAAATCAAACTTTCTCCACAAGCAGGCAAATAAACTTCTAAATAATCCAAATGATAACAAAATATTTTGGTCTACTCTTAACTCATTTAAATCCAACTTCACTACTGCTTCATCCATTCCACCATTAAAATCTCCGACTGGCAATCTTGTAAGTGACCCACGAGGTAAAGCTAACCTTCTTGCGGATATTTTCTCCACCAACTCAACCTTAGATGAAATAAATCAAGATGTCCCTGTACTTAATTTTAATTCGCCTGAAATTCCCTCACTTAAGATCCACACCAGACATGTCAAAACTATTTTGCAGAATCTCTCAGTAGATAAGGCTCCTGGTCCAGATGAAATTCCTCCAATAGTACTTAAGAATTGCTCCTTGGTGCTCGCTCCTGTATTGGCAAATTTTTCCGTCTGTGTACTCATACCTCATGCTTCCCAGTACCCTGGAAAGAAGCAAACATCCATCCAGTTCCTAAAAAAGGTGCCTCTTCAGATCCATCAACTACAGACCAATAGCTATAACTTCCACTCTTGGTAAAGTCTTTGAAATTATATTAAATAATCACATAATTAAGCATCTTGAGAATAATAAATTAATCAGTGATAGGCAATATGGTTTTAGACGATGTCGATCAACTGCAGACATGCTTTGCCTTCTTACGCATCAAATCAACCAAGCTACAGACCAACATGGTGAAACACATACAATAGCACTGGATATATCAAAGGCATTTGATAGAGTCTGGCATCAATCCTTATTGTCGAAGATGTCACACTACGGCCTTGCATCATTAGTTCCACTAATTTCTTCTTATCTTCATAACAGAAAAATACGTGTAATGGTAGATGGCCTTTATTCTCAATTTCACTCAATAAATGCTGGTGTTCCCCAGGGATCAGTTTTGGCCCCAATTCTGTTCCTCATTCATATCAATGATCTCATATCTACCACTCATAATCCAATACATTCCTACGCAGATGACTCAACACTCCACAGTTCCTTCACATTTACCAATTCTTTCACCCAACCCGATCTTATAAATTCAAAAATAAACACTGCAATTTCTCTGAACCAGGACCTTTCTAGAATTAATGGATGGGGACAAAAGAATCTAGTTTCCTTTAATGCACAGAAAACCAAATACATTCAATTTTCTAACCGACAGAATCTCACTGACTCCCATATATTTTTTAATGATGTAAATATTCCCACTTCCCCTAGTATTGACATTCTCGGTGTAACATTAACTACTAACTTGAGCTGGACACATTATGTTAGAAGCATTGCTAAGAATGCCTCTAAAAAACTGGGACTCCTGTACAGAGTTCGAGAATTCTTCACTGACGAGCAGTTGGCCGTGATATATAAAAGTCATGTGCGTTCTCAGATGGATTACTGTTCACCTCTGTGGGGTGGAAGTGGAGTGGTTGCATTGAGGCAGTTGGACAAAATTCAAAATAAAGCTATTAGATTAATCAATAACCCTGCAATCACACAGGACCTTCCTACATTATCCATACGAAGAAAACGTTGCATCCCTTGCATTATTCTACAGATATTTTCACAGCAATTGTTCCGAGGAACTTGCTTCAATTGTGCCGCCTCTCCACATCTTTCCCCGTAGAACTAGGGCAGCTGAGAGCGCCCATGAATTTACACTTTCTCCTCCACAATGCAGAACTTCTGCTTATCAGAATTAATTTATCCCAGAGCTACTACTCTTTGGAATTCACTTCCCTCTAATTGCTTTCCACAAACTTACAATCTACAAATGTTTAAATCCAGTTGTTACAAACATTTTATGAATGGAGGATGCCTTTAGGCACATGGACCTTTTTGTTTTATCTGTGTTTTTCCTTCCTCCGTTCATTGTCTCTTTAAAAAAAAAAAAAAAAAAAAAATCAGCTGCTATAGAATTATAAACAAATGTTCACCACCTTTTGTTCAAGTTAATATTTCACTGCACTGGTCGCATTGTATATTTCACTGCACTGGTCGCATTGTATATTTCACTGCACTGGTCGCATTGTATATTTCGTATATATATTGTATTGCAAATGTGTTGTATATTGACTTGCACTTAGGCCTATCCATACTAATCATTAATTATGTATGTACTGTAAATCTTATCATTATCTCCATGTTCATCAGTTAGTATGTAGCCTATACGATAAGATGTAGCCTATATTATTAGCCCCATCCGGCTGCCATCTTATCAATAAACAGTTTATTATTATTATCTATTATTATCACATACATATATACACACACACGCACAGATACATACACACACACGCGCACGAATACACATCCACATGCAAGTATGTACACACACGCATGCATACACGCACACACACACGCGCACGTATACACACTCACACGTAGGCCTATACGCACACACGCACGTATACACACATGCACACATGCATATACACGCACGTATACAAACTCACACAGGCACGTATACACAAAACACACACACATATATACATTCATGTTTTCACACACACATACAAACACACGCCCATATATACACACACACACACGCCCGTACGTGACATACACACACGCACGTATGCACACAAATACATGCACGTACACAAACTCACAAGTTTTCACACACACACACGCCCGTATATACTGTATATATATATGCCGGTATATATATATATATATATTTTTTTTCTTTAACCCTGTACCACCGTGAATTTTGCTAATCTCATTCATCTACTTCCTGCCACCCAGCGAAAACTCCTCAGAGACCTGGAAACTTTGAATAATAAAATTTCCAACGCAGAAATTGCCATTTCTTTCAACCTCGTATGTATTAAAGAAAATGTATTACCTGGCTTTACTAACATATATACCTGTATATATATATTGGTATGCCCTGATTTTATGCAGGATTAACGATTGATCAAGGTGAGTTCTTCGAGATTGGAATATCGTAAAGTATCTAGGACACTATATTTCATGTGATCGCTCAGATGATGAGGATATGGGTCGTCAGCGAAGGCAACTTTACATGCAGGGAAATTCAATATTAAGAAAATTTCATATGTGCACATGGGATACAAAAATAACATTGTTCAACTCCTACTGCTCACCAATGTATACAGCACAACTATGGTGGAACTATAAGAAAATTACAGTGAATAGACTAAGTATCTCATATCACAATATCATGAAAATGTTTCTGGGGCTCTCAAAATATGAGAGTACAAGTACGCTATGTGCCTATATGAACTTACACTGTTACAAATCACTCATTAGAAAGCTAACATATAAATTCATTCAGCGCCTTAACACTTCTGAGAACAGGATCATTAAAATGCTACAAACTCCAAGCATAGTGTACACCTCCAGGATCCAGGCACACTGGAGGAAGTTGCTCTATATTTAACCTTAAGTAATGATTTCAGGTCTGCTACTCTACAGAATTAGCATACCGGTACTGATCCTCATAGTGCAGTACAGTACCGATATTCCTATACTGTACTGTAGCAACATACTGTACCGGAAGCTAAATGATGTGAGGCATGGTACTGTACACAATTAGGACAGTGGTTTTGGTAACACAGTAGTTTGATGACCACTGTTTTTGGTTGAGGCAGTGCTGTGAACTACATGATAGCAAGCTGGGTATTATTTAATTTCTTTTTATTTTATGTAGCCTATGTACAGTAGCTTATATATATTTATATATATTTATGTTACTGTAAGGTATATATGGACCCCAGTATGGTCCCCTCTGTACTGTGTGAGTCTGAAATAAAGTATTATTATTATTATTATTATTATTATTATCGGATTTCATGCAAATACATATAAGGAATCAATAGCAAACATAATATAATTTCTGAACACGCTTTTTATTGGGCCGCTCTCGGGGTCAAGGGGGCGGGACGCGTCGCTAGTTTGGTCGACAGGGGGGAGGCGTAGGGGTTTTCCGGACTTGATGTTGCCTTCCACCTGGATTACATCGAATTATATTTCATCTCGAAAGGTTTGATTCAGGGGAACAGGAATTATGGATTTCTTTGTTTCTAGCTGGATAGTACCAGTACCTACCATTTTCATTCCTGATGATGTAGGTAGTACTTAGTGAGGGGGCTTCCCTTAGTGACTGTAGGTTAGGGGGAAGGGTGATTTTCCGGGTGGTCAGGAAGGCCCACATCTCGTTAGCCCCTATCAGCCGAGGCTACTTGGGTCACTCGGGGACGGATGACCTGAGGGGGTCTTGAAGGCCTTCATTCTGCTAGTCTCGCATGGCCGCACATGCCCGTGTCGGGAATGGCAAGGTAGTGAGGTTTACTAGGAAAGTGTTATAATGTTCTTTAGCAATTGAACGTTGCCGGACCCTAGGAAATAACATATTGATTTGTCGTAATGGTCCCTGATGGCACGAGTTGATAGATATGAGTTTCTTTTGCTATACCATCGTGGGACCTCGGGTGAGGCTACTGGGGTGATCCCTTTGATCTATATGTGGTAGCAGGTATAGAGGTGAGAGTCGCTTAATTACAGTTGGGAAGGACAGAAATGTTGTTTGTGTGAGTTTAATTGGAGGAGGTACAGGGGTAGTGTTAAAAAAGGCGTGTACATACTTGTTCATATGGTTATCAAGCATCTCTCTGAGATGGTTGTATTTAGATTCTCATAATTTATAAGATACATTTGGTTCATATATTTATGGGGTCTTTCTTTCTATAATGTTTATTTGTATGGGAAATGATGTCTTACTCGTGACTCGTATGAGGTTTTCTGTTTCACGGTGTTTATTTTATTCTTATTTATTTGTTTACATGTTTATATGTATATTCGTATAGGATTTTTGTTGTCCTAAAAAGGTTGGGAACATAGCACCTTCTTGGGGGTGGTCTGCCGGGGTTCCTTTCCTGCTATAGTTTGGGGCTCTCTGTCTCTATTTTTGCGAGGCGGCGGTAGTCATTTGTTGTTTGTTTGTTTGGCCTTGACGTACCTGCTATAGTCCAGCCGATCTAAACAGGCAGTTTTACTAGCAGTTACTAATTTTACATTGGTGCCACATGTATAATCCCTAACAACGAAAATATATTATGTTCGGTATTAAGTACCTTAAGTCGGTTTGAAATGCTCAGGCTATTTCTACATGTACAAACAAACTTTATTGTTTTTATAATTAATTCGCTTGTTATTAGTAAATGCAATGGACATTGTATACAGCTTGGCACATGGCTACCGCGACGATGTCAGAGGTCGGCCAAAAAAAATCATCACAAATATCACGTGATGGCGCGCTGCCAGGCGCACGAAATTTATACTCTCACTTCATTTCATTCCTGACTTTGACACCATCCACAATGGAAGCCGCTCCAAATCGCCCCACCCACTTGCATAGTCAGACAAAACAGATGGCATATAACGTTCACCAATACTTCGAGACAGAGAAGGAGATTGGACGCCCTTTTATTGCTGTAACAAACGCTACTTCTCGGACAGCTGCAGCCACAAACCTGGGTGAAAGAACAATTGCAAGAATAACCAAAGAAGCAAGGATTAATGAAGGAGGGAGGGGGAGAGAAAGGGAAGGAGGGAGGGGGAGAGAAAGGGAAGGAGGGAGGGGGAGAGAAAGGGAAGGAGGGAGGGGAGGAAAGGGAGGGGGAGGGAAGGAAGGGAGGGGGGGAGAAAGGGAAGGAGGGAGGGGGAGAGAAAGGGAAGGAGGGAGGGGGAGAGAAAGAGAAGGAGGTGTGTAGGGTGAGTGAGAGAGAGAGAGATAAATAGTACTGTAATATAATTTATTATAGCAATAATAATCTATGCATTCATGTGGGCTTATATATAGAGAGAGCCGATCTCCCTACATTGACCTTGAACGGGGGGAGGTAGCGAGAGTAATTTGGAAAGGTTGTCGTACGGAAAGGGTCAAGTGGACAGGTGTTAGGGATTATACATGTGGCACCAATGTAAAATTAGTAACTGCTGGTAAAACTGCCTGCGGCGCGGTGTGCTTGTCTCTCTTCTTTATTTCTTTCAGGTCCTGGTTCTTTCTTTTCTGGTTTCTTTTGTCCTTGGTGGTTTCTCTTTTCTTCTGTATTTTATATATATATATATATATATATATATACTGTATGTATATATATATATATATATATATATATATATATATATATATATATATATATATATACACACACGCCCGTATACACAACCACACATGAAAACTTGCAAGCCGTCATGACTGTCAAAAGATAGGTTGTACAAGGGAGGAGGGTTATGTCTGGGCACGATTACCTCTCTCTCTCTCTCTCGGCCTTGTCTATTAGATAATTTGAGTCATAATTATGTCTGCTTCCCTATCCCCCCCCCCCCCCTCTCTCTCTCTCTCTCATAATCTTTAGTTAGGTAATAGAAATAACCTTGTCAGTGTGTGTTTTTTATTGAGTTTAATGATACACGGTGGTTGCCAAAGCATAATTATGTACGGTGGCCAAATAAGTCATGTCTCCGCTGTCATTACGTTTTACTCGTTGTGTGCTGTATTAATGTCTGTCAGATGTTGATTAGGTAGTGTAAAGATAGGAACTTGTTTGCATAATCTCACTCGAAACGATAAATTAATGCTTAGATAGTGCTGATACCAATTATTGATCGGAATATACTTGGTGCCGCAACATCACTTAGTTGGGCAACTGTCTAAACTTGCGTAACATCGACAGGGTGGCCAAGTACAATCGCGCTAATAAGTGATGTCTCGGCACCAAGTATGATTTGATCAATAATTGGTATCAGCAATATCTAAGCTTCATTTCTTCATATCGAGTGAAATATACAAAACAATGTCTACACTTACCCACCCTATTCAACATCTGACAGACATTAATACAGCACAGAGCGAGCCAAACATAATGACAGCCGGGACATGACTTATTAGCGCGACCGTACATAGACGATAATGTGAAAAAATAATATTAACTATTAAGGGGGGGTGACCTGTTTTTGTTCTGTCCTGTTCTATCTTTCTCTGGCTTCTATCCATTTGGCCCCATTCAGCCTACTGTTGTAAGACGTTTATCCCCATCCAGGTGTCAATTTCTTACTGGTGAGCGGTCGCGAGCCAGCATATTTTTTATTTTTGTTTGACAGCAGGCTAAATTTGTACATTTTTCGATAGAAAAATGTTTCCGGCGAAGCCGGATTTCTTCATATAATGCTGGCTCGCTATCGCTCGCCAGGAAGAAATCGACACCTAGATATATAGGATAAACGTCTTAAAATAGTTGGCTGAATGGGGCCGAATGGATACAAGCCAGAGAAAGAGAGAAAAGGAGAGAAATAACAAAAAGCGGGTCACCCCCCTTATATGAATGTAACTTAAACATTAAGGGGAGGTTTGCTTTTTACGGATCCTCTTCTCCCTCATGCTTAGCCCCATTAGTTAGGCGATTTTAAGACCTATTGTGCCATTTAGGGGTCGATTTTTTTCTGGCGAGCGATAACGAGCCTGTAATTTAGGACGCCGGGACATTCTTCTACCGAAAAATGTACAGATTCATATTGAAGGTTGGTTTGATTGTTTTTGTTTTAAGAGATTAGATGTATTAGCATGCCTATTTCTAAAGGCAATGTCTGTTTTCATTTATGTTCGTCTATTAACGGGGCAGCGAAGGGAAAGAATTGCTTAAGAGGGTGACCTGCTTTTTTCTCTCCTTTTCTCTCTTTCTCTGGTTTGTATCCATTCGGTCGCATTCAGCCTACTGTTTTAAGACGTTCATCCCCATCCAGGTGTCGATTTTTTCCTGGTGAGCGGATAGCGAGCCAGCATTGTATCGGAGACATTTTTCTATCGAAAAATGTAAAAATTTTGCCTGCTGTAAAATTTGTTTTGTTAAATATGCTGGCGAGCGGTAAATCGATACCTGGATGGTGATAAACGTCTTCAGGGGAGATTTCCACTTGAGGGACTTTTTTCTTGACCCCTTTCTCCATCATGTCTAGCCCCATTGCTTTTGAGATTTTAAGACGTGTGCCCCATTAGTTTGGTGACTTTAAGAATGTCCGCCCCATTCTGTCAATTTTAAAACCTTTCGTGTCATTTAGGTGTCGATTTTATCCTGGCGAGCGATAGCGAGCCTGTAATTTAAGAGTAATCGGCCTTCGGCCGGGACATTTTTCTATCGAAAAATTTACAAATTTATCTTGAAAGGGGGTCAAGGGGGTGAAATTTTAAGATTACTGGAGGATTAGGAAACACTAAAAACCTCCCCTTAACATAGTAGGCTGAATGGGGCCGAATGGATACAACCCAGAGAGAAGGAGAGAGAGAAATAAGAGGTGTGCCCCTTTAAGAATGCCCTCCTTAATAATCTAGCTATCAGGCACGAAGGGGGTCCCAGGATCCACCTTCCCTTCATTGTCACTCCAGTCACAGAACGACCCGATGTATGGTCTGTCAATAGAAAGACACAGGTTAATTAAGGGGGGTGACCTGCTTTTTGTTATTTCTGTCCTTTTCTCTCTTTCTCTGGCGTGTATCCATTCGGCCCCATTCAGCCAACTATTTTAAGACGTTTATCCCCATCTAGGTGTCGATTTCTTCCTGGCGAGCCTGCATTATATGAAGAAATCCGGCTTCGCCGAAGACATTTTTCTATCGAAAAATTTAAAAATTTAGCCTGCTGTCTAACAAAAATAAAAAATATGCTGGCTCGCTACCGCTCACCAGTAAGAAATTGACACCTGGATGGGGATAAACGTCTTAAAACAGTAGGCTGAATAGGGCCAAATGGATACAAGCCAGAGAAAGATAGAAAAGGACAGAACAAAAACAGGTCAACTTAAGGCACGCCACCGGTAATGAAGGGGTTAAGAAGGATCTGTGGTAGCTAAAAGGCGTAATTGAACTAGTCTGTATAGTCTTTGTATGGGTAGACGTCCTTCCTAAGCTGAATACAATCGTCTAATAGTTTGTCAGAATATAATGAAAAGGACGTCACCGGCACAGAAGGGGTTAAGTCCGGGGTACATGTCACTATACCCTGTTCCAAATATGTAGGCCTATGAATGGTTTGTAAAGGGAAACAAATACCGGTAATAATGATATAAAAAAGGTTAGCATTGTCCCCCCCCCCCCCCCGCCCCTTTTGTTTGTATTAGTATATTTTTGGTAGTATTTTGAATAATAATAATAATAATAATAATAATAGTAATCATCATCATCATAATAAAAGGTTTACGATTGTCCTCACCTAGTCTGATAGCCCAAGCAGCCAACATCTCCCCGGCCCTCCTGCCCCGCCCACCGATGGCACAGCTCGTCACCAATACGTCTGTCTTGCTCGGCTTGTCAAATCCGTACAGGTCCTTGAAAGCCGAATCCTCCAGGTTGAACGCTTCCTCCAATTCCGGCACTGTGAATAACAAGATGGTTAAGGGGGAAGGGTCTATTATTTTTGGTCGATTTTGTCATATATTTTTTAGTTTCCTACATAGACCTCCATCAAACTTAAAACAACATCCATTTAATCCACCTTCACGATTAATTTGTACATTTGTCGATAGAAAAATTTCACGGCCGAAGGCCGGTTCTTCCACAATTACAGGCTCGCTATCGCTCGCCAGGTAAAAATCGAAACCTAAATTACACAAAAAGTCTTAATATTTACAAAGAAATGGGGCGAAAGGTCATAAAATCGTCAACTAATGGGCCGAACATCTTAAAATCTGAAAACTAATGGAGCTAAACATGAGGAAGAAGGGGGACCATAAAAACGACCCATCTCCCTTTAATTAAGCAGGTAGTGTGTGGGTGTGTGCGTGTGTGTGCGTGTGTGTGTTTGCTAATGGGGTACCTCGCGTGCAGTAGGATCAATAACTCTAGCCAGGGTTAAATAAATGATGGTATTGACCTTTGGAAGGGTCTGGCTAAACCCCTCCTCCAGTTCCTACCCTATCTCACCCATGGCTAACATTAGACGATTTTTATCCATTTTAGGAAACTACGATTTTTTTTTTTTTTTTTTTTTTTTTTTTTTTTTAGTAACCCCTTTTGTACCGGGCCATCTTTGTAGCTTTATGCTAGCTACTAATAGACGATTGTATTCATGTTGATGTTGAAAAGGACCTCCAAAAATGAACAGGCTTCGAAATATCTTAATTATCCCTTTTTACTGCCACAAATCCTTCTTAAGGGAGGTTTCTAGTTTGGTCTCTAGATATCTATCAAGCTTAAGATTACACCCCCTTGAGCCCCTTTCAAGATAAATTTGTACATTTTTCGGTAGAAAAATGTCCCGGCTGAAAGCCGGTTCCTCTTAAATTACAGGCTCGCTATCGCTCGCCAGGATAAAATCGACACCTAAATGGCACGAAAGGTCTTAAAATTGACAGAAATGGGTCGAAAGTTCTTAAAATCGTCAAAATAATGGGGCGAAGGTCTTACAATTTGAAAAACAATGGGACTAAACATGAGGCAGAAAGGAGTCAAGAAAAAGTTCCCTCAAGTGGAAATCTCCACTTGAGCTGCACAAAATCGTCTAAAAATAGCGAGATTAAAATGAAAAAGACATCGCCGGTAGAGAAGGGATTAAGGGGGGATTTCCACTTGAGGGATTTTTTTCTTGACTCATTTCTCCCTCATGTTTAGCCCCATTGCTTTTCTAATTTTAAGACGGTCGCCCCCATTATTTTGATGATTTTAAGAACTTTCAACCCATTTCTGTCAATTTTAAGACCTTTCGTGCAATTTATGTGTCGATTTTATCCTGGCGAGCGATAGCGAACCTGTAATTTAAGAGGAACCGGCTTTCAGCCGGGACATTTTTCTACCGAAAAATGTAAAAATTTATCTTGAAAGAGGCTCAAGGGGGTGTAATCTTAAGCTTGATGGATATCTAGAGACCAAACTAAAAACCTCCCCTTTTAAGCTGATGATATGCTCCCATCTCAATTAATTGGCTGTTATGAAGATTTGTTTATGGAAATATGTTGGTCCTGATGAAAGCTTTGAATTAGTATAATGCCGAGTGCCTGTCATATTACATGTTATTTACAGCGCAACCAAGACCATTACAGGGGAAGGTAATTTGTACTCGACTGGAGGTACTTAAGAGATCTATAGAACAGAAACGTGTATGATGCTTATATGGGTTTATTTAGGAGACCCGTAATACTAGAGACAATAACATAACAATTTACATGAGATGGCAGCGACAATGTTACAATAAGAATACTATCTAAGACATGTGGTAGAATCTGCAGGAGATGAGTTGGGGGGGGGGGGGGGCGCTGTGTTAAGTATAGCATACATTAATATCTGTCTACATCACATTATACTCTGGTTTTGGTTTGCCACTTGACGGAAAATTGAATATCTTAGCAGCTGATATATAATTACTTTAGGGAAATCATTACTTAGCAGAAGAAAACGGACTATTCACAGGCCTATTACTTATTTTCCACAGTGAGGATTCGTGAATTGTGAGAAGGCAAAATTAATCATGCCCCCTTTTTCTATTTATTGTTTATAATAACATTTATTTACTAATATATATATATATATATATATATTATATACTGTATATTTATATATGAAGGCACTAACTTGGAATGCAATGTGATCCAGGTATCTGCCCCAGCTTCTCCACTTCACTCCTGTTCCTCACGTCCAGCACCACGAAGCCCTCAATACCCTCACTCAACTCCTGGTACTCTATCTCTGAAGGAAGGGTCGTGGGTTAGCTATAAAGTCAGGTAAGGTACATTATATCTGACTGGTGATAGGTAGGGTTCTGGGTTAGCTTTAAGATCAGGTAAGGTACATTAGATCTGACTGGTGATAGGTTATTGGTTAGCTATAAGGTGAGATAAGGTACATTATATCTAACTGGTGATTGGTAGGGTTCTGGGTTAGCTTTAAGGTCAGGTAAGGTACATTATATCTGACTGGTGATAGGTTATGGGTTAGCTATAAGGTGAGATAAGGACATAAGGTACATTAGATTTGACTGGTGATTGGTAGGGTTCTGGGTTAGCTATAAGGTCAGGTAAGGTACATTAGATCTGACTGGTGATAGGTTAGCTAGAAGCTCAGATAAGGTATATTAGATCTGACTGGTGATTGGTCGTGGATTAGTCAGGTAAGGTACTGTACATTAGATCTGACTGGTGATTGGTCGTGGATTAGGGTCAGGTAAGGTACTGTACATTAGATCTGACTGGTGATAAATGATAGGTTAGCTTGAAGCTCAGGTATGATACATTTGCCGATTGGCTACATTAATTTAATACAAATGCCGTGGAGGTCAGGCTGTATTTAACGATTATCAGTGGAAAGTGCAGTGTTAATGTGAGTGTAATGTGCAGCAACATTAGTACTAAAGAGTAAACTCATAACTTCCCCTTCAAACAATAAATAAACCTGAGATCATTAAATCCAACTGCTAATTCTCACTCGTGTATCATATTTATGTTTATGGTAATTATACAGCTGACAAATATTCGTGAGCTCTTGCGCTTTTCTTTAATTAAGCAAATATATCCATTAAAATTAATGTTAAGATCAAATAAGCTATATATTAATAAATGCATATTATGTATATATTATTATTTAGGTGATTTGATCTGAGCATCAATCTAAATGGATATATTTGCATAAAGTAAATCGCAAAAGCTCACGAACATTTGTTTGATAAGTTTACCTTAGACTGATATGGTAATTTAAATGTGCTGTCCTAGTTTTCGATGATAACAATATTTGCCAAGCTATTTCCCAAAATGTGTTAATTAAAGACAGGGCACGGCTTATGAATTATGTAGTTAAAGTCCGTTCATTCTAGGTTGGGCAGAAATCGTAACCCCAAACCTCTAATAACTAAAAGGACTAGAGTAATTGAGCTAATATTTCTACCAAATAGGAAGAGTTGGCTAGGGAATATGTGTGGACATTGACAGCTCATTTGCTTTATCCCTTTTTTTTAGTTACAGAGGTTAGCCAACCTAGAATGAACACACTATAGTGGGTGGGTGTGTATTCGGGTGTGCTTCTTTCTCACAAAGTACACACAATACAAAATAATGCCAGTATATTTCCTATGACCTTTGTTTAAATATCACACACACACACAAACACACACACAATGATTTCTTAACCCCTTCAATATCTGTGATGAATCTATGAAGAAAGAAAGGCGTAACTCTGTAGGGGTTAATTTCAAGTTGCGTATATTAATTCTTCCAAGTAATGAACCACTTACCTGCCATTATTTAGCCAATAATGTGAAGACTGGAGAGTGGGTGTGTGCTGCCTTCCGAGGAATGTGTTAGCGACTGACTGCAGCAGAACCTGTTGAACATTTGGCGGCTCCGCAGAATAATTCGTCACCGGCTATTGATTTATTTGGTTACGGTGGTTACGGTGCCCAACTCTCCCCAAAATACCTGGAGTGAGTGGGTTCGAATCCTGGCCAGGATACCTGTCTCTCAACTTCACATTATTATTTGTAATGAAATGTATGTTATTCCCCATAAATAATGGATTGGGTGGGCATAGACATACTTCATCCATATGCCTGTTTGTTATAGTCAATAAACTAATACTATCAAATCAAATCAGAATAGTCCGACATTGTCCAACCCTTCCCCCACAACCCCCGGACACCATGTTGCCAGAGAACTGCCCTCAGTGGGTTCCACAACAAACAAATTATATGAAGGGATTTGAAAACATAATTATTATATATTGAAATCTTGTGCTTGGATAATGTTATGACACGTTTCTACGAAACGTAGTATATTCTGATTTTTATTCCCGGACTGGAAATAATGCAATCTCTTCAACAAGGAATAGGGGTGGGGCTTTGGTTTCCTGGGCGTTTCCGCACCCTCCTCAGCTCCCCGCCATGGAGTGGCTTCGGTCACCCAGGCTTTATTGTGGTCGGCAGTGAGGGTTCTGTGGGGGTGCACGGTTATGGCCTTGGCCTGCTCGGGCAAGGCCACCTAGAGTACCTCTAGGTGGCCTTGGCTCGGGGCCTTGGGGCTGTTCGGCCAGGCAGCTTGGGGAACAACAACAACAACATTATTATTATTATTATTATTATTATAACAACAACAAGGAATACTCTCGACTGGGCGAGGGCTGCCCTTTCTTCTTAATTAATCACCAAACAAATAATAGTCAATAGACATAAAACACAAGGAAAGATTACAAAGGTATTTATTCTTAACCAACTAGGGAACATACATATCAAAATAATAAAGGGTCCGTTAGGCTCGTATACAAGATAATAGTTAAATAAATCAAATAGAGACAATAAATCGGACTTAAGATACGGCAGAATATGCACTAGACTTAAGTAATTACTTCTGAATGGAATTACGGAATGTGGTTACAAAATAAAGGAACAGATAACTCTAAATAATGATATGAAGGACAATCTTAAATAAACGTACTTGAGGAAAAGTTTGATGTATCTCAATCTCAAAGTATTAAACAAGTCTTTATGAATGACTTATCAACTTTAATCACAATACTTGAATTATTATTTCTCAAGTAAAACACACAGTCTGTATCAATTGACTGAAAAACATAACTCTGCGACGAGACTCACTATAGTTCTTAAAGCTAGCGCATGCTAAGCCACCTAAGGATAGTCCAATAAGGCCGATTAGGCGTAGCCTATTTCCATTGGGGTCCTGTACTACTACCCCATCCCCTTGCTCATGGGGCACGGTAACGACTCAGTGCTTGTGAAAAACCTTTACTGCACCGAGCGTGGGTGCGATCCTGGGACCTTCTGGGTGGAAGTCCAAGACGCTAGTCACTACACCAGCGAGCCGCTGGGGGTGGCCGACTCGAGACAGAGCCCGAACAGAAACAATATTTAAGTTCCAATTCTTAGGGTCTGGGACCACTTCCGCGTTCCTTCATCCCTTTCTCTGTCCCGTCTATGTAGGTGAATTTTACAAGGGGAGGAGAATTCCTAGCCTCCCGCCCCCAATATTATATACCCTATTGTATTGCCCTCGAAAATGTCCCGCACCCACAATAATACTAACCCGAGTTGACGTCAGGTATAGCGTAAAATAGTCGTAGATGGTAAGTCCAATAAACTCATCACGTGATAACACCACGAGACTATCACCTGGTTCTTAAAAATCGGACTAAGGTTGCTATACTTTTTGTAATGCCCTCGAAAATGACCCACACCCACAATAATACTAACCCGAGTTGACGTCAGGTATAGCGTAAAATAGTCGTAGATGGTAAGTCCAATAAACTCATCTCGAGAGACTATCACCGTGGTTCTTAAAAATCGGACTAAGGTTGCTATACTTTTGTACGTCCGTGGTAGTACAGTGGGTTAGCGCGCGGGCCTGGTGGTGATGGTGGTGCGTCACTAACCAGGGTTCGAACCCCACCCAAGGCATCTCAAAACCTGTGGGTTTTTAGGGGGGTTAAATTCCCTTCAGAGGTTCGTACCCCGCGCCAGGTACCAGGAGAGGTTAATCCTAAAGGTAGCCTGGGGATAATTCCCATTCCTATTTAACCTGGAAAAACCTAGCATTTCATTGGTGGCAGTAAGGGAACGTGACCTGGTAGCTACGTGCTGGAGCACCCGTCACGCGAACCCTATACCAAGAATTGAGATGGCTAAGGTAAAAAGGCTACGATACCCTACGACCTTACGAGGCTAGGGACTAGCCTAAATAAAAAGGAATGTGGTGTAATGCCCTCGAAAATGTCCCGCACCCACAATAATACTAACCCGAGTTGACGTCAGGTATAGCGTAAAATAGTCGTAGATGGTAAGTCCAATAAACTCATCTCGAGAGACTATCACCGTGGTTCTTAAAAATCGGACTAAGGTTGCTATACTTTTATACGTCCGTGGTAGTACAGTGGGTTAGCGCGCGGGCCTGGTGGTGATGGTGGTGCATCACTAACCAGGGTTCGAACCCCACCCAAGGCATCTCAAAACCTGTGGGTTTTTAGGGGGGTTAAATTCCCTTCAGAGGTTCGTACCCCGCACCAGGTACCAGGAGAGGTTGATCCTAAAGGTAGCCTGGGGATAATTCCCATTCCTATTTAACCTGGAAAAAACTAGCATTTCATTGGTGTAATGCCCTCGAAAATGTCCCGCACCCACAATAATACTAACCCGAGTTGACGTCAGGTATAGCGTAAAATAGTCGTAGATGGTAAGTCCAATAAACTCATCTCGAGAGACTATCACCGTGGTTGTTAAAAATCGGACTAAGGTTGCTATACTTTTGTACGACCGTGGTAGTACAGTGGGTTAGCGCGCGGGCCTGGTGGTGATGGTGGTGCGTCACTAACCAGGGTTCGAACCCCACCCAAGGCATCTCAAAACCTGTGGGTTTTTAGGGGGGTTAAATTCCCTTCAGAGGTTCGTACCCCGTGCCAGGTACCAGGAAAGGTTGATCCTAAAGGTAGCCTGGGGATAATTCCCATTCCTATTTAACCTGGAAAAACCTAGCATTTCACCTATGTAGGCTAAAACTCTTGACCTCCTCACCTAGCTATTCTCAGGCTGACCCTTCCCAAATGGTAGAAATGTCAGCTCGATTACTCTAGTCGTTTGTGAGTTAGGCCTATAGCCTAGACTGGTAAAACCTAGCATTTCATTGGTGGCAGCAGTGGGATAGCTGGGCATTTCTGGGGGCATGGTGGGAACATGGTTGTGTCCCTCGGTCGGCACGCGTGAGGGGGGGATTAACGGCGCGTGCGGGCGGTTCAGAGGGGTGCGAGGTGAGCGAGTTAGAAAACGGGATTTGCTGGGGGGACTGCGGAGGGTTGGTGGGGAAAAAGTGAGGTGTAGAACATGGGTTATTGGTGTAGGACTGGTGTATTGATTTGGGGTTGTTAACATTTCTGGGGGCATGGGGGAAACATTGTTGGGTACATCGGTCGGCATTTTCTCTGGAAACATGTGTACATAAACATTGGATAGAATTATGGTTACATATATCAGAGTCTGTCCTGAAAACATGGGAGGATTTATTCTGGACAGAGTTACGAGAATTGAGGGGATTACCGAGAGGGAGTTGCTTGGACTTGTCTTCTTTCGTTTGTTGAGGCATTTTTTTACTGAATTGAGTGAGGTTTTGAGAGATCTCGGGGCAAGGGGAGGTTTTAGGAGTCACCTTAGTGCTAGCTGCAACTTGGTAACCCTGAATCAGGGTTTGTTGAGGGGGGGGTTGTTTTTTCTTTTTGGGAATGGGTTTCTGCGTGATTGGTTTGTCAGAGGCTTTGGGCTGGAATTTGTTTTTGAATGAGATCAGCCTTTGGCCGCAGTCAATCTGGGCCCGGAATTTTTGAAGGAGGTCAAGTCCAAGGAAACCATCATAATGTTTACAGTTGGAGGAAAATACTGTGAATGTGTGATAACAACGAGCATGGGGGTCAGGAGTAGTTACTGATAGGGGTAAAGTGTCTCCTAGGAGATTTAAGTAAGTATCAGCAGCTGAGATGAATTCTGTTTTGGTGTTTAACAAAGGGCCAAATCGTCGGGGATGTTTTTCATAGTAAGATTTGAACAAACATGACTTGGCAGCTCCCGTGTCGATTAGCAAGCGGACAGGAATGTCCATGATTTTGGCCATGTAATAAATTGGGGCAGTGCAACTAGTTATGGCGTCCCCCGCCGAGCCCATCGTGGGCGGGGGATACTTTAAAAATCCTGGGGGTCGGTATCTACCTCTTCCAGGGTTTCCTCGGTATCGTCTGAGGTCATGGTATGGGGGGCAATTTCTTCCTCTTGTCCCCACTCCTCTTCATTTACAGAAATGCGAGGAGTAGAGGGGCGAGGTTTGGCAGAGTCACGAATTTGGTGGAGGGCACACTGAGCATTACAGGCAGGGAAATCATAGGGGTTGATAATGACTAAGGTAGGGTTTTTACTTTGGTAGGTGTTGTAGTTGCTGTTCCGGTTGAAGATTCTGCGTGGCTGGGACGGTTGGAACCGGGGTCTACTGGGTTGGGGCTTGCCGGAAGGGTAGGTGGGTCTGTTGTTGAAAGATGAGGCTGGGTAGGCATTCTTGGGGTTTTGGTGGTTGGTTTGCTGCGGGTGCGTGGGAAACCTCTTGATTGCAGCGATTTGGGTGGGTGCTTCTGTGCGCACGGCCAAAATACGTCGGATCGTGATGAGGTCTTTTTGTATCCGACGAAATCGTGCACCCGGAAATGGTCTTTTACTGCTGAGGGCAATATCGACACAAGGTTGACCAGAATTTGCTGTTCTTGTTGGATTTTGGTCAACGTGGGGAAAGAATTTGTTATGTGTTGGGCAAGCTTACTCACTGTGGCATCTAGATCGCCTTCGAATTTCGTGTCTAGGATACGGGTGTGGGCCACGAAAGCGCCCAACGAAGGCTTAATGGCTTCTATCACTATTGTGCGAAATTCGTTCCAGGTGAGATCAGGGTGCATTTGATGGGCAACCAGGGAAACGGCTTTTCCCAGGTGTATTAATGTTACGGCTATTTTTTGTGCGTCCGTGGTATAAGTCATGTCAAGTACGGGTTTCACTATGTCCATGAATATTTCGATCCCATAACTTGTTTCATCATAATTTGGGATGGAAGTGTGAGTAGGTTGCGCCATGATGTTCTCGTGTTCTAGCTGTTCCAAACTTGCAATGTAATGCAACCTTTTATCCGAATCAAGAACCACCGCTGCCGCCAATGTTATGCCCTGTTTTTCTACAGGTTTAACTTGGGTAATGTGAGTTCTGAATGACTGGGTATATAAGGCTGCATGCACAATACAAGGTATGAGGAATAGAGTACACAAAATAAACACACGGTAACACGACACAAGTTCACGTTTATTGACGTAAAAAAATAAAGAGTATAGAAAGATAGTAATTCTCGCACAAAACAAATAATAGAAGGGAACTGCTAGCATTAGCGGATCTGGATGGAGCCTAGTCTCCCACTTCCAACGTTCAGGTATATTCTTCTGATCACGGGTTTAATTAGCAAGTTTATATTTTACTGGAAGACCTCAATATATTTGTATAATTCAATGTCACTGAGTTGACCTCTTACTGGCTGGTCGCGTGCCCAAGTAGCAGCTCACAGTTAGGGTTAGACACGCGTATATTGTAGAACACGGAATCTCTAGTAACCTCATGGGGGTACTGATCTAAGTTTTATATTCTTATGGCAGAAATACGTAGAACACAAATCAGTGGGCGAATGTTAGATATCACTAGAGTTTTAATATCTGAATAAAGTCATTATGAGAGTCAAGGTCGCCTGTTAATTAAAGAGCACTGATCGCTTAGTACGTCCCAAATGGAATGGTTAAATATGAATTACACTGGGCAAGGTTTTAGCCACTTTATAGAAAGTTAATAAGTGAGTATCAAGCTAGTACTATAACACTTAGTACTAGCAACATGAATCTTGAATAGTATTGGTAGATCTGGTCCTGGTTATCTTGCTTCCGGTGATGTTGGGGGCTAACGACTGGTTCCTCGGCCGTCCAGATGGTCCAAAATGTAGGAAGTTCTCTTGTCGGATCTCTTGACGATCGTTGCTGGCTACACACTTATATGCCCACGAATTTGTGTGAAGGTTATAAGGTGCACGTTAGGACTTGTACATGGACAGATGCTTCTATCAGTCTTCTCTGCCACGGAGTCTGCCTGATCTGGAATCTCACTCCGGAACAACACGAGGGCAGAGCTAGAGGTAAACTGCAGGGTAGTGACCACTGGTTGGTGTCTAGCTTTCAACTGATTTGACTGGGGGCGGGAGCTAGATTTATAGGCTCGGTTCTGGACCCTGTAGACAGTAGGGATCTCGAGTCTTATGGACTTAATTGAGCTCTCAATAGATATGGGGACTAGGGTCGCGGCTCGCTTGGTGTAGTGACTAGCGTCTCGGACTTCCACCCAGAAGGCCCGGGTTCGCGCCCACGCTCGGCGCATTAAAGATTTTTCACAAGCACTGAGTCGTTACCATCCCTCATGAGCAAAGGGATGGGGTAGTAGTACAGGACCCCAATGGAAATACGCCTAATTGGCCTTATTGAGCTATCCTTAGCTAGCTTAGCATGCGCTAGCTTTAAGAACTATTATTATTATTATTATTATAGGTAAGATGGTATTTACTGTTGTGGCACAGGGCTATAGGAAGCCTTTATATTTTCATATAACTGAGCCTTAGTAAGAGGTACTATTTTGGCTATACTGGAAGTATTTAGGGGAGGGAGACTGGATCTACTTTGCGAGGAGGATGGGGACAGCTGTGATAGGAGCGTCTCTCTTAGATTGTGCAATCTTCATTCTATGGTATAGCTGAGGTGCTAATTTAGTGATCAGAGTATGCAAGTATCTGGGCAGTGTGTTGAGTAAAGATGGGACTATGGATGAAGAGGTGCGGGAGAGGGTACAACAGGGGAAGAGGGTTGTAGGAACGCTAAAAGCAGTAACAAGAAATAGGGTGGTCAGTATGGAAGTGAAGAAGTCCTTGCATGACAGTGTGGTAATCCCGACACTGACTTACGGAAGCGAAGCATGGACGTTGGTTGAGAGACTCAGACCAAGAGTGAGAGCAGTGGAAATGAATTACTTAAGGAGTGCGTGCGGAGTTACATGGAGGGATAGACAGACTAATGAGGAAGTAAGAAGGAGGTGTGGTGTGGAGGTAGATGTGCTGGAAAGTGTGAAAAGGAACAACTTGAGATGGTTCGGCCATATGGAACATATGGAAAGCGAGAGAATGACTAAGAGGGTGTACGAGAGCGAGGTGGAGGAACAGAGGGGGAGAGGTAGACCGAATATGAGGTGGAAGGATGGAGTGAGGAAGTACATGAACGAAGGCGGTGCTGGTTGGGGGGAGGGGCGTCGACTGACTGGGGACAGAGGTGCATGGGGGCGGTTCGTTCGTGGCCACCCCTTCGGGGATCACGGCGTCAGGCAATAGATAGATAGATAGATAGTATGCAAGAAAGGTAAATGGTTTATTGTGAGTTAATAGAGGTTAGTAAAGGTGTTAATCATGCATGGTTAGTTCATTGATAGGAAGAATTCCTGTGCTACCTGGCAATGACTCATAAGTCAAAACAGGGGTCAGGTATACCTCCGCGGGGGTGGGGGTCTCCCTCCTCGGGTGGGCAAAAAAGGGGGGGCTGGGCGCCCTCTCTCTGTGATAGTCGTCCGGCGGCTGTGGCTAGGGGCTTGCCATATCACCAGTGTTCGTAATAACCCTCTGTGTATGAGACAGATGTGGGTGTCCTTAATACCAAAACCGAAGGTGCCTTGGCTAGCTGGTTTTACTCGGTTGGTTGTTAATTGTAGGGTTTGCTGGATGTGGTAGAGACTGGGTTGCTAGCTCTGCCACATTTATCTGGAAGTATGGCAATAGAAGTTAGTTACTGGCGAGGCGGCTAGCCTCGCACCAACGACCATTGGGTGCAGGGTTGTGAATGGGTTGTAAGAGAATAGATGGCATGCAAGGGGCTAGTAAAGTTCTAATGTTCTGGCCTACTAAGTGAAGGTAGGCTGGATAGGAGTATATATATAAAAGGTTGGAGAGCATTAGCAACGGACAATTCAAGGATCTTCAAGAGGTATGAGAGAGAGGCTAGGTCGGACAAGAGTAGAGAAGTGCGGGGTCTTAATGAGAGGGGGGGGGAGAGTTCAAGGGCTACAGGGAAATTTTGCCCCTAAGGTCCCTGGGCGTGGGGGTGGCATTAGGCTACAATTGATATTGGAGTTTGAAAAGGCAGTAGAATACGTTAGCCAAATGCTACCGGGGAATGCAACTATGGGGTGGTATATGAGTCTGGAAAAGATAGAGTTATGTGATCAGTCCGAGGGGTTATGGATACTATTAGTTGGCCCTGGGAACTGCGTTTTCTATTAAATATAAATATACCAACAACAGCGGCAGTTCGTAGGGGTACTTAGTTATTGTTTCGGGGTACTTATGACAGATACTGGTAACCAGGTTATCTTATACAATCTCTGGTTGGGGTAAGAGGTGTATGACACGAAGTAAATTGGCGTAGTGTGGACTGTGGATACGAAGGAGGCAAGGGGAAGACGTATGACAATTGTGGAAAAGTAAATGGAAAAGGTGAACACAATGGCGGATAAAATACTTAACCTAAGGATTGAATACATAAGCTGCATTTTGTGTCACCCCAAAGTCTGATAACCCACTCTCATTAAAATGTGGTGGCACAAAATGAGAAGGGGCGATCCAGACTTTTAAATATATACATTATATGGACAACCTTTCCTGACTATTTTTAAGAATGAAAGTAAATATGCATTGCAGAATAATTATTACAAAGCAAATAAAGGACGAGCTCCATAGAAACTGAAACTGAAACTGAAACTGAGAGACAAAATAAAAGCGAAATAGCGTAATATACCAAATATCATTAGGTATGTCAGGGACTGGAATAATCGACAACAGAACATATCGGCAATAAATTTGAATATATACAATTTAAGATGTGTTGTGACATTACATATTAGGTGAAATTATAAAACATATTTATTTGTTTAATAGTAGAGCAAGAAATATTCGCATACATAGATTTTCTGAACTTAACTCTTGGTCAAGGTCACGAGGCTAGATACCCCACCCACCCACCCACCCCTCGATCTATCTACTGGCCCTCACGCAGCCGTGGTGCTTAGCGCGGTCGAACCTATATTTCACAAATGTTATGATATTTATATATATGCGTGTACTGTTACTTAGTAATATTGTATTGTGTAACCTAATCAACCCGAATGATATACATTTAAGTAAGAATACACCGAAATATAATCGTGATTAGGCTCGAATGGAGTGGCACCGCGGCTGCGGCCAATGTTTATAAACAACATGCTTTAGGCCTACATATCAAGATCAATAATTAATGATCCATCATTTCGATATTATTTTGATTTAGTTGAATTTGTAAAAAAATGTGATGACTATTCCTATAATATAATCGCTTACTTTGAGGTATTATATATAATAACTCCGGTAGGTTATTGGCCTTCTATAGGATTATGACGCTTCTTTCGGATATTCTGAGGATATAGCTAGGTACATTTATAATTATCACATCCAAATCGATTATTTGTATATGGATATATACACAAAGTCTTAAAACTGTTATCAAGTTCCGAAAGTCTGAATCGGGTTGAGTTTAGACCCTGTGGAAGAGCAGGGTTGAGTTGGCTTGATATTGGACACCCTTTTATGGCATTTGGGTGTGAAATACGACACCATTTCCAGTCTATCGGAGATAGTGATGGTAAAGGAAAATGCGGTAATAGATTTATGGGGCGATGGGTCTTCAGAAGCTTAGTCTGGCAAGACAAGATGTTGGGGAATGTTAATATTAATACTTAATTACTAGAGGAACAATGCAAGGGGCGACTGAACACGGGTTACATATATCTATACTCGTCATGGGAAATGATATACGAGGTCTAGGGACAAGCGTGGGTGTTTTAACTTCTAAGATATATAACATCTACTTCTCGGATGTAAGAACATACATAGATATAATTATGGCTGTCTGATGTGTTGGCATTGGCTCAACATAGGGACAGGGCATGGGTGTTTTTAATATGAATGTATATTCCTGTTCATCATCTTTGTAGTTAGGGGTGTAGGACGCGAGGGGTAGTGTACGTAAGGTGTGGAAAATGGTCAGTTTAGAAAAGGTAGGTGGGTGCGGCCCGGAGCTGTTTAGCCCTGCGGGCTTGGGCCTGTCTGAAATGGCTGGCTCGGTCAGCTGGTCCTTTCGTTCTGTGGACCTTTCTTCCGGGTGTTTCTGTGTGGTGTTCGCTCGTGGCTTCTGTGGTGGGCTTCTTGTTCTGGGGCATTTTACTTTTAGTACGTCTGTGGTAGTACAGTCACAGTGGGTTAGCGCGCGGGCCTGGTGGTGATGGTGGTGCGTCATTTGGTCTTGGTCTTGGTCTTGGTGCGAGAGTCACGCTCGACTGGTCGAGGTGTGGCCTTAGTATCGGCTCTCTCTCCTAGGATAAACTTATAAACTATAATGGAAAAGGACAGGTTGAGAATAAAAGAAGATTGTTCCCCCGTGGGCATTTTCACCCCAGCCTCACTATTGTGAGGCTGATCTTTTCCTCCACACTCCCTCTAGGTACTCCTTAACACTTCGTGCAGTGGTCTCATTCCACATGTTTAGGTCGTTCAGGCCAAGCAGGTAGATCACTATTCCGTCGAGCCCCCATTCATACCTTCCTACCACTGCATTCCATTCCTCCGCACCAATCTCTTGTACTATGGATCTTAGCATTACCCGCCTTTCTCCTTCATATTTTCTGCACTTTAGGAGGATATGCTCCACAGTCTCATCCTCCCCACTCTCGCACATCTTGCATGCCTTGTTGCCTTCATTTGACCATCTATATGTTCTGCTGTTCAGCTCAAGCGACTTAGTTCGGGCCTTGAAGAGGAGTTCACCTCCGATGCTCCCATCGTAGAATGGCTCCCTTCTTGGCTGTTGTTTACACATGTACCATTCTAGTGAACTCTTGTTTCTCATATTCCCCGCCCATTCGTCCCTTGCTACGCTTTGTACCCGTTTGCCGATCTCTTTCTTCCATCTCTCATGGCTCCACATTTTCATACTTTCCCCCATCATGATACCACGCATTCCGTACTTCTCTATCTTTCTGTCGCACATCTTGTTCCATTTACTGCTCTCCTTAGCCCATTCAAACACCTTTCGTGCCCATCTATCACCATTCATTTTTTCCAGTCTGACCCGGTACCGTAGGACTCCCTTGTCTATTCTTTCTTCAAAGGAGCTCCATCCCGCGTCACCTCTCAAGGCTTCTACTGCAGTGTACTTGTTCGCTCCCAGTGCGAGCCTTCCGACCCTATTCTGGGCAACTTCCAGCTTTGCCGTGTCATTCGTTGTCCACGGGATGGTTTCCAGACCATATATCAGGCCTGGCACCGCCATACCTTTCCATACTCCTCGCACTACTTCATACTTGTTCGCTCTACACCTTGCAGCACTGCCAAGTCTTCCCACCCACTGGCTCGCTCTTGTTAGTCTCTCATCTTTTGTTTTCTCGCATCCTCTTGCATCCACTGTCATTCCCAGGTACTTGTATTCATTTGTTTGGGTAATTATATTATTCCCAAGTAGCCACGTCGCACCCACATCCGTTTCATCTCCATTCACTACTAGTACTTTACTTTTCTCCCTGCTAAAGCTCACATTCAGATCATTCCCATATTCGGACACCACATCTAGCATCCTCTGCAGATCCTCTCGGTTGTCGCTCATGATCACTACATCATCTGCATATAGCAAGATACCCAGACGTTCGTTCCCAATTAGTGTTCCCCTGCCGGCTTCTTTCATTCTTGCAGCTAGTTCCTCTGTGTACATCCCAAACAGGAGGGGGGATAGCCCACAGCCCTGTCTAACTCCCCGCTTGTTTTCGACCCAGTCTGTCTCTATATCCCCCATACTGTATCTAGCCCTGGTATTCTCATACATACTTCTTATGATATTTATTATCTTTTCACTCACACCTACTGTTTCAAGCAGCCTACACAACTTGTACCTGTTCACTCTGTCATATGCTTTCTCTATGTCTAGGAAGGCGAAGTATCCCTTCCGTCCGGACTTTTTCGTATTCTCTATCACTTCTCTCACTACGAACATGTTATCTTCCCCTCTTCTGTCCACTCGAAACCCATTCTGTTCTTCTCCCATCACTCTGTTCCTTTCAAAGATCCCTTTCAGCCTTTCATTCAGCACCCCACAGAACACCTTGGAAATTGAGTCCGTTAGCGTTATTGGTCGGTAGTTTTTCAGCTCTTTCTTACTCTTGTGACCCCCTTTGTGCAGGAGGGTCACCCGGCTCTCGTTCCATTTATACGGTACCCTCTCTCCTGACCACACTTTCTTAAAAAGTCCATACATGCCTTCAATTACTCCATTCCCACCCTCTTTGTAGAATTCATATGGGATCTCGTCATTTCCTGCGGCTTTACCATTCTTCAGTTTCTTGACACATTTCATTATCTCTTCTCTACTGATCTCGTAGTCCATATTTTCATCTACTGGTATCTTTCTTCCTATTATCAGGTTGGGTTCGCCCCTATCCTCCACCTCATTCACACCCCTATGTTTTCCCAGAATTCTTTTACTGCCCTAGCTTTCTCCGGTTTCCCTCTCACCTCTCTTCCGTTCACCATTATCACTTCCACATTCACTCTTTCACTCTCTTGTTCTCCCCTTAGGAAGTCATACCATTCTCTGCTGACCTCACCGCCTCTTGCCTTCAGCTCATCTACTACATCCTTATCGGCTTTTCCTCTCGCTTTCCTTATTAAACCTCCTGTTATACTTTTGTGCTTCCTGTATTCCTCCCATGCTTCCTCATATGCGACCCGTTCATTCTCACCGTTGTCCTTGGACCTCCTTAGTCTTCTACACCTTCGGTTGCTCTCTTTTCTTTTTTTCCTGGCAGATTCGATGTCTTGGTTCCACCATCTCCTCTGGGGTCTCCTATTATTTCCTTTCTTTTTCCTCCCGACTCTTCTTTCAGCTACTTCTTTCACTGTCTTGGTGAATTCTTCATTCTGTCTACCCCTCCGTCATCCCTCCAGTTCACACGCTCTAGTTCTTCCCCGAATTTTACCCAGTCCGCTTGTTTCAGTTTCCATTTCTTACCCTTTGGTTTCCTAGCTTCCTTTCTCTCCCTCCCACAGGTATACTGTATCCACAACATATTGTGGTCACTTGTCACATCCATTCCTCGTTCTTCGTCTATCCTCATGTATTCCACGTTCTTCCTTGCATTCTCATTCACCAAGATATAATCAATCGCAGATTCATTGTCTCTTCCGGCCCATGTCACTCGTCCCTCTGCGATAGTTTCATTTAATATTTCCAGTTCATGCTCCTCAGTGAAATCCCTTAGCAGTTGTCCATTCGTGTTCACTTCCTCACCCAGGATTCCGATGTGTCCGTTCATATCACCCATTACGATCACCTGTTCTCGTCTATGTTCGTTTACCAGTCTTCTCATTAGGTCGTATTTCCTTTCATTATCACGTCTGGCATCCGGTCCCTGTACCGTCATGTAGCATATAATCAGTAGGATCCTTTCAGTCTTTCCTTTTGCCTTGTAGTTCAGGTAAGCTGCCATCATATCTTCACTCATCTCGCATTCGCCGACTTTTAACTCTTCAACCTCTATATCCATGTTCTTTCTCACTATTAGGCCTATACCTCCACCCTTTTTCTTCCATTTACTGCGCCCCTTCCCAGTCATTCTGTAGTTTTCCGTGTACAGTTCCACTCTTTCACATAGCTTTGTCTCTGTTATAACGAGCACATCTATACCCCCCTCATACAGTACTTCACTCATGTCTTCCATTTTTCCCACTCCCCATCCATTCACATTTAGGCACCCTAATCTAATGCCGTTCCTATACTGCTGATTTCTGGTTCACATTTCCCGGGGGTTCTCACTCTCATTGCCGGAGTCAGGAGTCCCCCTGTCCTCTCTCTCGGCTGGGGTCTCTCCGTCCTCTCTCACGACTTGGGCCTCGGTTGGGATTGTTTCCTCTTGGCCTTCCCTAGGGGCAGGTTCTTCCCTGGTTTCGTCCCTGTGCGTCGGCTCATTCTCCCCTCCCTCTCCAGGTACTGCTTCTTCGGCTTCTACCATTATATCGGTCTCCTCTGTTCCTGGTTCTCTCCCCGTTTCCTCGTTACCGTTGTAGTTGATCCCTCCCGGGTTTCTTCATGGTCCGGGTCTTGTCCATCCCTGGGGGCCCTTTTTTTCAGGCGACCCTTGTGTAACCTTTCGCTAGCCAGGAACCATTCCAGGGTCCTGTTTCCGAGGAGTCTTATCCCCTCGTTGTTTAGATGTACTCGGTCTCCTGCGAATCTATTGCCTGTGAGTTCCTGGTCTAGATCTAGGAAGCTCACTCCTATATCCTCATTCCTCATGTACTCCATTTTCATCTTGTATACCTCTTCTGCTATTTTCTTATTTACTCTTCTTCGGGTATATTCATAGGCCATGTTTTCTCTGGGTCGTCTTAGTATACCCATAACTCCTACACGCAGATTCTTTTTGTGTGTCTTAATTATCCTGATTCCCTCAATCACTTCTCTTACGGTGTTCTCAGCTCCCTGTTGTATGAGGTCGTTTCCACCACCCTGGATGATTAGGGTTCCTTCCTGTAGCTGTTTCCCGCATTCCTTCGCCTCTTCCATTATATCCTTTATACCTTTCCCTTTCAGGCACATGTTCCTGCTTTCTTCCGCCTCCATCTTCACCTGTTTTCTTACTTTACCGATCATGCTGTCCCCCACTATTACCCTTGCTGTCCTCCTCCGATTTTACTAACCAGGGTTCGAACCCCACCCAAGGCATCTCAAAACCTGTGGGTTTTTAGGGGGGTTAAATTCCCTTCAGAGGTTCGTACCCCGCGCCAGGTACCAGGAAAGGTTGATCCTAAAGGTAGCCTGGGGATAATTCCCATTCCTATTTAACCTGGAAAAACCTAGCATTTCACCTATGTAGGCTAAAACTCTTGACCTCCTCACCTAGCTATTCTCAGGCTGACCCTTCCCAAATGGTAGAAATGTCAGCTCGATTACTCTAGTCGTTTGTGAGTTAGGCCTATAGCCTAGACTCCTAGAGGTTAATTTTCAAGTTTTGGCCCATTTGTTTGGAATTCTGTTTTTGTTTTTATCCAATGTAGGCTACAATTCACCTGAGTTTAGGCTCCAAAAGGGCAAATATATATGGAGATGAGCGCCAAGGCAAAGCGCAGCCTAGCATAATCCAAGACATTTGATGTAATGTATATAAGATAATAAGCCTATTATGTAAAAATAGGTCCTGGGAGAAAGATTTAAAAAACATATTTTGTGTAGGCTACATTTGTGTAAAGAAGGGATGTCCTGAAAAGAGAAATACTTTCGAATATGAACCCTGCCTGAAAAAGATACCTTCATATTAAACCGCAGTGTAAATGAATATACCATCTAAAAAATGGGCTAATGGGCTAATCAAATAATCGAGGTTAGAATAAAAGAATGATGTTCATTTGTTTTGTAGGTTTAAACTCCCGACGCTGTGTGATTGGTCCCGCACCAGGAGGTAAACAATACGCTCAGCCAATCACAGCCGCGCTCTCCCTAATCCCTATGGCCCTAAAGTTTCAAACATTTTCGTAGTGGGTTTTTCTACGGGATTTATTTATGCTTTTTTCTTCAACGTTCAAGGATTATTTTGATTTGATAGAGGACGTGAGTATTTAAGAGTGAATCGAGATGTGTGTGGTGTAATATTAAAGGGAATAATGTGGTAGATGTCCAGTAAAGAGATAGGCTAGGCTATGTTTGGCCTCCAGGAGAACCGTCTGCTGTGTTTAGCCTAGCTGAATTTCTGAAAAGAAATAATACATCTACAGTGAAGAAAGAAAACTGGGGAAGGTGTAAGAAGACCAACGAGGGGCCGATACTTAAGGCTATCCCTCAACATCATCATCATCATCACCCTTATAGGCCTTAGTACAGTTTTACAAGTTCAGGTATTTAGGCTAGCTTATGTCGTACAGTAATTATTTTGTAGTGGCCGCACTGGCCGGTGTAGGCTAGGCTAGTGTGATATTCTTCCCTGTGATATTTCTACAGGTTAAAGCAGCCCCTGTGCCTCTGGCCCTCTCTTTTGCACAAATGATCCACTTCATGACTATTTTGATGTAGGCCTATTTATGACTAAACTCTTAGACTACTCGCTGCAGTTTCTCACCAGAATCCGCCACCAACGCAGTGTCATCAGCAAACAGCAACTTATTCAACTCCTAATCTCCATCATTCTTTCCTACTAGGCTAAGCCCAATCTTCGGTAAATTTCTATAATTGCACCTAACCTAGGCCAGTAGGCCTATCCCTCAAGGTATTTATGTCGTAATTATTAGCCTACGAGCTAAAACAAATATTGGAAAATATACCGAAACTAGGCCTACCACTAATTTTCCCATGGTTTTTCTTTTTGGTTTTAGGTAGTTTTCATCATTAGGCCCTATACAGTAGGATAGTTAAAATTAGTTACAATCCCTGGAAAACTTTCTTTCTCCCATTATCCAACGATCTTAAAACGCTCAGATGTAAGTCATTTTCAGAGTAAATATACATTTTGTTTTGCCTTTGGATACAGGATGGTTTGAGGGGGGGCTTTGCCCCTCCCTGACCTTCATGCCCCCCCCCCCCCCCATAAATTATTGAAATCAGCATTATTTTAACAGTAAGGGGCTTAATAAGAAATTCACTGCCGTCAATAGTGAGAATTATAGTGAGAGTTTCTTGGTTTTTTTACAGTGCTTTAGCCTATAGGCTATAGTGCATATAAAATGTATCTCCGGAGGTTGAAACAAATTTTAATATGATCTTTGCAACATCCTTATTATATGATAGCAGGGTGTCAAACGACGCTGTTTTTTTGAGTGATAACGCATATGAACTTTTTGTATAACGATAACAGAAACTCCCCCAACCCTTTTTTGTTTTTTAAGAAACAAAAAAGGTAAATTGACACAATTTTGGTCTCCATATTTTCCATCTTGATTGCCTTTAGATTGCAGGAAATGCTGTTTTAGACACCTAAATTCTCAAAACATTTCCCCAGATCCCCCTCGAGCTCGCGCCTTCGCCGCTCCGTCACGCTATAATGATAACAAAATAATAAACCATAATGATAACACAATTCATATTTTGTGGATTGACACCCTGTATGATAGCTTTCGAATATTGAGAAATAATTAGTGGTAGTTTCGGTTATAAGTACCCAAATATTATTGTATTTAACAGGAAGGTACAACGTACCAAGGTAAGTGATGTGGTATAGGCTAGGCCTAGGTAGCAATATGCGGAAAAGGATTATAAGAACATTCCGCCCCCCTCTGACAAAAGTCTATTTTTCTAGATATTTCACGGATTTTACAATGTTTCAGAGAGACATTAGCCTAACCTAACAACCTTACCTAACCGGCATGGAGGGTTCTGTGGGGGCGCTTGGTTATAAGAACATAAGAACATAACATAAGAAAATGGGAGTCTGCAAAAAGCCGATCGGCCCACACAAGGCAGATCCCTGTCACACCCAACCCCAATTACATAACAACATAAGGTCATAAGATCGCGGGAAACTGCATATGGCCATGCGGCCCACATGAAGCAGCTCCCATTCACATCCATATGGGAATCCAACTTATATGCTTAAAGCTTTCAACTGTTTCTGAGCTAATTACTGTTCTGGGCAGTGCATTCCACATGTTAACAACTCTATTTCCAAACCAGTGCTTTCCTATATATTTCCTAAATCTAAACTTATCTAACTTGAAACCATTTGAGCGGGTTATGTCGCCGTTCTTTAGCTTTAATACCTCATCTATATCGCCCTTATTTAAACCTTTTATCCATTTAAATACCTCTATCATGTCTCCCCTACATCTTCATCTCTCTAGTGAGTGCAGGCCTAAGACTTGCAACCTCTCATACGATAAATTTATAATATTATGTACCGGTATCTTTTTGGTCATTCTTCTTTGGACTGCCTCTAAAGGGTCGATATCCATTCTATAATAAGGGCACCAAAATTGAACAGCATAGTCTAAATGGGGTCTTACTAGAGCTAAGTATAGTTTTAAGAAAACTTCAGCAGTCCTGTTGCTAACACTCCTAGATATGAATCCTAGAATTCTATTTGCCCTATTCCTAACACTTATACTGTACATTGTTTTCTGGGTTTCAGATCATTACTAACGAGCACCCCCAGATCCTTCTCACACTCTGAGTTATCCAATTCTACATTGTCTAGTTTGTATTTAGCATCTAAATTACGATTTCCAATCCTTAACCCTTAAAGAGCGGCGCTCGACTTAAGTCGTGCACCAATTTGCAGCAAGTTAGGAACATTATTAAGGCTTTTAAAGGGTTAAAATCGAGTGCAAATGGCCGGGAGTGCAGCGGGCCAGACAACCGACTCCCAGGGCTTACCGCCGCCCATTAACTCATGTTCCCTGTGTTCTCGAGAGGCCGGCAGTGTAGCCAGTAGTGAGCATAGCTGGGAAAAATATACCGATATTTGCTAAACTTCCATGTTCGTGGCACCACTGCAAGAGAACCACGAGTGCTACGTAGCTCGTTCTGGTCTCATTTTGAAGCTTTTAGGGGGGCTTTGGCCCCCCTCACCCCCCCATGACATATTGTCATCATCATATATATTGCCAGCAGGGGGCAAATTACCGAGAAAAAAGTAACCGTCAAAATAGACGCGCACTTAACTACGGCGATCGACAAATGTAAACATGGCGGCGGCGGGGGAGGCGTCGGACCTTTACAATCATGTTCCCGTCTATTTTGAATGCCATTGGATACAATAATATGATGAGGTGGGGGGCTTTCCCCCCCCCCCCATGACCAGTGTGTCAAACTGGAGCAATTTTGTTTGAAGATTAAATTAATATGAAACGGAAAAAAAGACAAAAGACAAGAAATAACATTGTTTTGGCTATGTTATCACTTCCAAAGACACAATTTAAGCTAGAAACCATAATTGTATCCTTACATATACAATAATAAAGACAACAAATAATCGATTCGGCTCTCGCTTGACACCATGCCCATGACATATTGTCATCATCATATATATTGCCAGCAGGGGGCAAATAACCGAGAAAAAAATCGCCGTCAAAATTGACGCAAACCGCGGCGATCGCCCTATATAAACATGACGGCCGTACGCCCGGACTGTCGGACACTACATCCATCCCGAATAATGTCAATAGGTGAGATAATTCGGTAAAAATTTAAGAGACCCCGGACAGCCATGTTACTTGTTAATTTTTTTTTTTTTTTTGTATTTTTCTTTGATATACTGTACAGTGTTTTTTAATATCGAGGACCGTCGCATTTTAGTATTTTCAACATTAAACCTAACCTAACCCAACCTAACCTAGTATTATGGGTGGGGGCTGCCACCCCCGCTAAATCCATTAAATCCGAGCCAAGAACCTAATCTAACCCATCACAAAAATTGCTATAACGTGAACAGTAGGATAAAAACTAACCTGTCTCGAGCCGGTCTAAACCCAGCTCACGTTCCCTATTTAAGGGTGCGCGACGGTCTGAACCCAGCTCACGTTCCCTGTTTAAGGGTGCGCAACGGTCTAAACCCAGCTCACTTTCCCTGTTTATGGGTGAACAATCCAACAGTTTCTCGTATTTCACTTAGGCCTATAGTGAATTTGCGACGGTCATTACATGTACACCAACAAAGTATCGTCCATGAAACTTCTAGAACTTTGATAATTATGGATGGGGCTCGTATCCGGGTTGTCTTCAATTTTATCCGATAATACCCCTCTAGTACTTCCTACCACTCATCCATATGTTTCCCCCCTTCCCCACCTTTTCCCCCTCTTCCCCCTTCCTCAGTACCACCTATTTTTCCTCTTATTTTCATAATTTTTTGGTTATTTTCGTCGTGAATTATTGTCAGGCAAGCCGGGAGAGTGTTGCGTCATTTAGAGACCCTTTAGAGCTATGAGTCCGTGTCTCTCTCAGCCTGCGCCCCAGGATACGACCCGGCAGTAAAAATATAAGTTTCTCGCCGCCCAAATGCTCTTCCCACTTGTATTATCGCTTTTCAAGGTTCATATAAGTAGCCTAAAATGAACGCACATAGAGAAGAAATTATGCTTTATATGGTAAATATAACAAATTCTGTCACAATTGAAGGTACCGGTACTGTAATTAATTCGCATATAACTACATTCGTCAACAGGCAATTTCATGCTTCTCAGGTTAAGCAACCACTGTGATATTACACAACCCTGTCGCAGACCTACATCTACCTCAAACCATTCACTGATTTCCTACTCTAACACACGCTCTGCTCTATTCATATACTGTACCATACTGTAAACTCTTGACTTCTCTTAATAAATTTCCTTGAATTAGTTATTAGGTTACTCTTTTCTAAAGAAAGAAAATTACAAAATATAAATTACTGGTTGTTGTTGTTGTTGTTGTTCCCCAAGCTGCCTGGCCGAACAGCCCCAAGGCCCCGAGTAAGGCCAAGGCCATAAACGAGCGCCCCCACAGAACCCTCCCTGCCGACCACAATAAAGCCTGGGTGACCGAAGCCACTCCAAGGCGGGGAGCTGAGAGGGTGCGTAAACGCCCGGGAAACCAAAGCCCCACCCAGGGCCCTGTGCCCCTCAGCAATTATGAAGAGAAAGTTGAGGGGCAAAGGAATAATGTGATGCTTTAGCTTCCAATCTTGGTAGATTGGGAGGTCAATCCACGGAAGAGACGCCATCACATGAGATCTAGAAAATATATAAGTAAAAGGAACAGTCAGAGTAAGCTATGGGTATGGCAGAGATCGCTCAGGTCTCACTCTGATAGACCAGCCCAGATTACTGGTAATCTTTGATTGCAAAACTTGACTCATATCAAGTCATATGGTACCATACCCAGATCAGTTGTATTAGGATTTTAATATCTATTTCAGACTTGTGAAGATGTCGAAGCTAACCGGTCCTAGCAGCAGTATGAGGCTGCCGCAACCTTCCCGTTTGAGGGTCCCGGGGGCGGCCTTTAAGCGCGAGGCCACTGAGGGAGACTTCATATCATCACCTAAGAAGAGGACACGACAAAACTCTTCCACAGGTTCATATTCTATATCAAGTATTTTATAACCTCAGTCTCTAATGTAACTTAATGTGGATAGGTTAGGGCTGTAATTTGGCATTATACTCTGTTTCTCTTCAGCTGGCGATAAATTGAATCCCTTAGCAGCTAATTTCTCTATATTTAATGGGAAAATATATACCGGTAACTACTATGTCTCTGCATCATAATAAGACAAAGTTTATATAAAATAAAATAATAATTAGCACCATAATTCACTACAAAATCTTCAAAAAAACTGATGGGAACTTTGCAATTTACCGTCAGTTGAAATAAACAGACTAGTTACAAGCTATTAAAAAAGACTTAAGGATTGTCAAGAAAAAGGTCATATATGAAACATAATGTAAAAGGAATCCAGCTTGCAACCCAGTAACTATCCTCTAAAGGGACCCTCACACAGTCGGGAGTGGGAGTCACTAGGAGTCGTCTATATTTACCGCGAATAGGCCCGCGTGTCCGAATTGTCCCCTACTCCTAGTGACTCTAGCTCACACTCCTGACTGTGTTACTGTAGTTTCCTAATAAAACTTTGATCACATCAATTCATCCACATAGTTGTTGATTCTGGCTGTAAAGGCATTTATCTCACCTAATGCTCCTCCCCGATATTATAATATTAATTATACAGTATTACATTCTTTGTTTTATCAGATTCTGAAGGGCTGGACGCCTCAATGCAGCCCCCGCCAGGAAGAGCGGTACCACCAACAAGAGGGAAGGCTCCACCAAGGCTGCAAAAGTAAGTCCAGTGTTCTTTTATTTAAATTTTTTACTTTGCTAAATTTTTATTTCCACATAGTGATTTTGATCAGTTCTTTTGTCTTTATATTGTATCGTTCCTGTTTTGGTTTGTTTATGTTTAGTTTTTCATTATACTGTAATTACACAGTCATGTACCAGCTGCAGTTAAAATCACAAACTTCCTTCACATCTTTGCACCTCTCCCCTTACGGAGAATAAGTGGTACCTGCCTTCCAATGCATTCCCACCCCTAAACTGTCCAACTCTCTAACCCAAGAGTGAAACAATTTTCGAAATCATTCTTCCACTTAAGTAGGCCTATAAACATTGGAACTATCCTTTCCCTCATCCTATTAACGGTACTTAAACTGGTTCAAGCTCTGTGTCCAGCCATTTGACTCTTAACATACCTTGAATTTGGCTCTGCCTCTATCATTCAATTTGAGGGAGGGATACTTGTTACAGGCAGCTTTGCCTTTTGTCTCCTTACACAACAAAAAGCTTTGCTCTTAGTGAAATGAAGAATAAGGTTAATGAAAGATAAATTCCTGAATTGTGAGAAAGGGAAGGTGGGTTACAGTTGTTCTGGCATTAAGCTTTCAAAAAAATTGGTTTGGACTTAACTCAGAGCAAACTTGGGTAGGAAATTTGGCTCTTGAAGATATCAAAGTTTCTATGACCCCACTCATATTTGTTCCTGTCTATATTTGGTAGTGAGCGCAGGGAATGAGCATTTAGTGTTTGTAAGATTTTTTTTGTATTTTCTATGTTATTCTTATATCAAGAGGGAAAATATAGTTGTAATTAACCCTTTCACGCATATGACGCGATTTTGAGCCTATTGGGGATACTTTAAAGCCTTTGTTAACATCAGGGGTATTTAGAAACCCTTAGTTTAGTTAGGCCTACTTCAACCTCTGAAGTTGTCTTTGAGTTAGCTGTGGGCAGAAAACTAATTTTGGAGAGGTAATTATAAGAGTGAGAGAACTATTTCTTATTGCTAAGCTGGCAACCTTTGCGTCATAAATGCGTGAAAGGGTTAACTGATGACGATAAAGGACAGTAATGGTAAGAAGCACCTCCACTGCTCTGATTAAGTTTATAGGGGGATTAAATATGAATGTCACCTTCAATCTCTACTATGATACACTTTTTCTGATTTAGTAATTTTTTCTAGTGTTAACCAAAATTAACATATTCACAACATGTATTACATACGGTACATGTGGATCTATACCAACTGTATTGGCAATTCTAAATATTTAATGCACATGGGATTTCTTATGAGCCTTGGCTAAGCATCCCCACCTTTTAATAATAACTGTGTTGGTGGTGTAATGGTTTAGATGCTTATGTTCTGGGTGTGGTGTCCCGAGTTCGAATCCCGGGAGGACCTTATGCCTTCATTAGTTTATTCAAGTGCATTGGGGTTTGTTATTGATGATTAATGTTAAGAACGGAGTGTTACTTAATTTATGATTTATATGCATGTATATTATAAATTTAACTTATCTTCCAGGTCTGTATCAATGGCAAATTTGGCGAGCAGTACTCAGAGGAGCCGACCTGGTCTGACCAACATGGGCACGTCCACTGTCAACCTCACCGGCCGACCCTCTAGTGTTTCCGCTAGAGGTAAGATATTTTAGTCCTTTTATAATACTGTATATACGATATTATATATTGGGGAATGGGCCTGAGAAAATACTGTACATGCATGCATATGGTTGGTTGTTGGAAGGAACATAATAATTGATATTGGTTCAGGAGTAATTTATCGAGAGGACTTCCCTAAGTGGTTAAGGCCCCATTAATTGCTCTTTCCATTCACATATGCATAGCCTACGTGAGTTGCAGTTGGGATGTGTGTGCATGCTTAGATTGATATGCAGGATTCGAAGTTGCATAATAAATCGTAGGCAGTGTCCACCAACCTTTAACTGTCTTTGTGGTGCGATGTATAAGGTTTTGATTTTCGGTGTGAGCATCCTGGGTTCGAGTCCACGGACTGCCACATGTGTTTGTAAATTTCATTAATCGATTTTAGGAGTATGGTTGGTTGTTGGAAGGAACATAATACTGTATATATTAGTTGTGTGTCCCTTATGAGTACCGTATTTTTTAACATAGGAACATAAGAAAATGGGAGTCTGCAGAAAGCTGATTGGCCTAAGCAAGGCAGATCCCTGTCCCACACAACCCTAATTCAATTACAAAGCCCAATTATAGGCTCAACACTCTAATACCCTGAGGATCATCTTACCAAAACGGTTAGAGATTAACGCAGGATTATGGGGGTCTGCAGAGCACTGATTGGCCCAACCCGGCTGATCCCCCTTCACACCCAACCCTTCTCGTCCATATGCTTATCCAACTTTATCTTATAAGCTCCCTACCGTTTTAGATCCCACTATAGCACTTGGTAGTCTATTCCACCTATCTACAACTCTGTTACCAAACCAATATTTGCCTATATCTTTCTTGAAACGAAATTTATCTAATTTGAAACCATTTGTACGAGTTCTTTCGCTATCACTGAGCTTTAGTACATTTTTCATGTCCCCTTTATTAATCCCACTAACCCACTTGAATACCTCTATCATGTCCCCTCTAACTCTGTGTCTCTCTAACGAATGCAAGCCTAATTTCTTCAACCTTTCTTTATACGGAAGATTTCTAATATTATGGATCATTTTTGTCATTCTACGTTGTACTCTCTCCAATGAATCTATGTCCATTCTGTAATAAGGACACCAAAATTGAACAGCATAATCCATATGGGGTCTCACTAATGACAAGTAAAGTTTTAAGATAACATCAGCAGTTCTGTTACTCACACTCCTAGAGATGAACCTGAGAATCCTGTTTGCCTTGTTTCGAACGCTTATACACTGTTTTCTAGGCTTCAAATCATTGCTAACAAACACACCTAGATCTTTCTCACAATTCGAGTTTTCTAATTCCATATTAGCTAGTTTATATTTAACATTTGTATGCATCTTCCCTATCTTTAATACCTTGCATTTGTCAATGTTAAACTTCATCTGCCAATTTACTGACCATTCGTGTAAGGTATCTAGATCCCTTTGGAGGCACTCTATATCTCTATCTGAATCAATTGTTCTCCCCATTTTGGTATCGTCTGCAAATTTACTTATCCTACTAGTTATACCTAAATCAAGGTAATTTATGTATATAACAAACAACAGAGGACCTAATACAGATCCCTGGTGGACACCACTTTTGACTGCTCCCCATTCTGACTTCGTACCATTTATGCTGACTCTCTGCTTCCTACCAATTAGCCATGACCTAATCCATCCTAACAACGCCCCACCTATTCCATGCGCCTCAACCTTTCTCATCAATCTCTCATGGGGGACTCTGTCGAAAGCTTTACTTAAATCTAAATATATTATATCATATGACTTGTCATTATCTACTGCTTCATATACCTCTGAGAAAAAACTAAGCAAATTAGTAAGGCAAGAACGTCCCTGAGTGAATCCATGCTGAGAAGAATTTATTAAATTAAATGTATCTAAGTGGTTTCTAATTTTACTAGCAATAATTGACTCTAGTAGCTTTCCTTTTGATTGATGTAAGACTAATGAGACGGTAATTGGATGCTATTGATTTGTCACCTTTTTTGAAGATCGGAACTACGTTTGCAAGCTTCCAAGCTTCTGGAACTATACCTGTCTCTAATGACTTGTTAAATAGAAATGTTAATCGGTAACTTAACTCATCCCTACATTCTTTTAATACTCTAGCATATACCTCATCAGGACCAGGCGATTTATGAGGTTTCAGTCTGTCAATTTCCTTAAGCACATAATTTCTACTTATAGTAACCGTACTTAACCTATTTTCTATACTATCGCTATATACCTTACGGACTTCTGGAAACTGTGCCAAATTTTCATTAGTGAAAATGGAAAGAAATTGACTATTTAAAAAAATGTACTGCACATTTCTAAATAATTTTCTGTCATTTCTCATCGATTTTTTGGCTTATAGGACGCACCCTAAATTATACAAGTAGAAATTTGGAAAAAAAATATAAAGCCATAAAACCAACCTCGTAATTAAGAAGAGCCATTTGCATGCTTTGTTTACATTTTGGCGTCCCTGTTCAGTCAAACAATTCGGTGCAGCGTCTGTTTTGGTACGCAATACTGTGGCCTACTATTTTGGATAGGCTACTACCAAAGTATTCATGGTTCTTAATATTCTTGCTGTGGTGTGTTCTCTAGAGATGCAGGAATATGACTGGCATTATTACATTTAATAATATCTCTGAACAGTATTATGTGGATAAAAAATTTGTACGAAAAAGAAAAAAAAAATATATATATAAAAATAAGACACAAACATAAATGAACTCGCATTGGTAGTAGTTGGGCGCCGCTGATGTTATGGATCTGCGCCATCGATCAATAGCGAACGTACCCGAGACGGATCGACCAAAATAATAGGCCTAGTGGTAAAGTTTTAAGTCGAAAAATAATATATAGTTTCATACATAGTATCAAGTGAGATAGTTCAATAGCTGATATACATACAGTATTATGGAATTGGCTTAACATCATTTAACCAAGGGAGAGCAGTAAGCTTTGAAACGACTTTTGAGAGAAATGTAAACAAGCTCACCTTGCCTAACTCCTCAACAGAAACAGCTTTTCCATCTCCGATTTAGTTTGGTCAATATAAGATACAGCTCGATCCCGCATAGTGCAAGAAATTGGTTGATACAGTGCGTCACACTATGTGAACAACGTATCCTATGGGGGAAAACGTAATTGGTCGATCGGTCCTCCATATAGCACACATATCTTTCCTTATATCGTTATTTATACTGACACAAACATACCAAGAACAAATGTTAATGATAAATATAGCATATCAATGGTAAATTAGACCTTTCCTTACCTTAAATTCTACACTTGATATGATCACAAACCCGAGAATGCGAGATAGCGTCACACAGTATGGTGTAAAAAATGTCTGACTGACCAGCCTCCCTCCATGCCCAAGCTGCTCAAACACCAGTTATGCCACGAGTCAGGCAGGAAATTTATCACACTGTACAAATTTTGGCCGCACTAATAGAAAACACCGGATTTAACCCATATTGCCACCCGACTCGCAATAAAAGATCGTATTCGCATTGGTTGATAATTTTGTGTTTAATATTTTCATTGCTCGCACTAATCAAAATTCACACTGTTTGAACTCGCTTTATACGGGACCGAGCTGTACTGTACATGCAATGAAAAACGAAGAACAGTCTTTTAATAGTTTCATAATATCCTGCTGTGCTTTATAGATACACCATAGTATGGTACCGCGGAAGATGTGTGATATTGTGTGTTTGTCCACAGTCAACGGCAATGACGTCGGAGGGTCCGGCGTTGCCGCGTCATACCAATATGGCCGCCCCACACTCGGAACAGATACAGCTCGGCGCGGAATCGCGTAAAAATGCGCGTATTTTGAGGGTTCACTGTATATATATATATATATATATATATATATATATATATATATATATATATATATACATATATATACAGTAAACCCTCGCTAACTTGGACTAATTGGGGGGAGACCACTTCCGAGAAGCCC
This sequence comes from Paralithodes platypus, assembly GCA_032716605.1. NCBI lineage: Eukaryota > Metazoa > Arthropoda > Malacostraca > Decapoda > Lithodidae > Paralithodes > Paralithodes platypus. The sequence continues at coordinate 31,732,765 of CM064522.1, read as the reverse complement.
AATTTTCCGAGATGTCCGAAGTCCGACTTATGACCGACTTAAGAGAGGGAAAATTCCGAATTATAAGAGGAAAGTCCGCGTCAGAGAAAATTGAGATTTTTATTTATATATATTTTTTTTAAATGTGAAATTCATCATATTAATGACAAATACGAATCTTATGTTTTAAGGGACAGTACAGTACATAGTACTTAATATTAACACTCAACGAGTGGCTAGGTTAGTAACTTCTACTACCTGCCAAGCAGGTTGGGCGGGTGCCCAACCCCGAAAGGGGTTGAAATAGGGGAGCTATCCCCCCGCCAAAGGCGGCTTTCTAGGGCCTTTCCTAGCTGATGCTGAGAGGATTGGGTTCTAGTCATATGGTGATGGGCTGGTCTATCAGAGTGAGAACTGAGCGATCTCTGCCATACCCATAGCTTACTCCGACTGTTCCTTTTACTTATGTATTTCCTAGATCTCAAGTGACGGCGTCTTTTCCGTGGATTGACCTCCCAATCTACCAAGATTGGAAGCCAAAGCGTCACATTTTTCCTTTGCCCCTCAACTTTCTCTTCATAATTGCTGAGGGGCACAGGGCCCTGGGTGGGACTTTGGTTTCCCGGGCGTTTCCGCACCCTCCTCAGCTCCCCGCCATGGAGTGGCTTCGGTCACCCAGGCTTTATTGTGGTAGGCAGAGAGGGTTCTGTGGGGGCGCTCAGTTATGGCCTTGCTCGGGGCCTTGGGGCTGTTCGGCCAGGCAGCTTGGGGAACAACAACAACAACAACAACAACCTGCCAAGCGGGCAGATTTACCCTAAACGAGCTTCATTCCATGCTCTTTTTCATGCATAAAGAAGAGCCAGAGCGTAATACAATTATACATCCGTGAAAGGGCGTTAATTGAGCATTCCAATGACACCTGAACCATCCTTCTACAACCACGGGTTGTCTTGCAATGATCGTGCAACACGAATGAAAAATCCCTAAAATATGGTAATTTCCTTACATATTTCCCTGTCTAGGGAAGCAGTGGAGGTGGGGCCAGTCGCGGTACGGGAGCCGTGCCGAACGGTCAGAGCCAACCCACGCTCCTCCCACCGCTCGGACTCTCTCTCAGAGCCGATTATGTGCTCAACATCGCATACGACTTAAGGCGGGCCCCGCTCTTTAGTCCTTGGTTCTCTCGACCGCCTTAAGACGGGCGCCGATAGACAAGGGTTAAAAGTCACAGGCTTCAATTCATCCTAAAATCACTTAAAACCAAGTGAGAGAACATTGTAAACCGGACACAAATCCTGCCCAACTCGGAAATTTCCGAGATATACAGGGACATTTCCGAGAGGCCGATGCCATTCCGAGAAGTGCGGGTTTCCGACTAAAAAGAGTCCAAGTTAGCGGGGGTTTACTGTATAATTATATATATATATACTGTATACAGTACAGTCAGGTCTCAATATACACACGTTTTATACACACGGATTTGTTTGGACACGGTAACCCCAAATGTTCCAAAGTCGGCCACAACACAGAAAAGTCGGGATCATACACGGGTGGCGACCCAAGCCTAGGTACAGTATAGGCTATAATTATATATGATTAAGAATGTTATTTATGCATCAAATGTCTGTCTGTCTATCTATCTAATGCATATCTCCCTTATACATGAATATAACTACTGTACAGTAACTACAGCCGTCCGGCTGGCTCAGTTAATAGCGTGCCTGATTCCCATCTTGAAGGTCTCGGGCTCAATCCCCGCTCAGATTGAAAAGTTTTTCTGGGATACAGCCGGCGGTTACCATCTCCCCATGAGCAAGGGGGATGGGTAATGGTCTCTGGTAGACTAAAGAAAGCCAAGCGCTTGTGAATCCTCGAAGGAGGAGATACGGGCGCTATGTAAGTAACCAGAAGATTATTATTATTATTATTATTTGGTCTTTTTTTTAATCTATGAATAATTTCTAATACAGTATAATGAAATTGAAAACAAAAATATTATCATTCCAGCACACACATAATAAAATATCCTTCCAGCACACACATAATAAAATATTATCCTTCCAGCACACACATAATAAAATATTATCCTTCCAGCACACACATAATAAAATGAAAAAGAGAGTCAATAAAAATGTCTCCTTAGTCTTTTCAGAAACTTAAGTCCGTCTCTTAATACAGTACAGTATTATATGTTCGTATTTTATCGATCGCTTGGACCTAGCAACTCTCTATCTATCTATTTATCTATCTCCCATATACTTTAACACCTTATTTGGACTTTTTCTAATCTATAAATCATTTCTAATGCGATGGAATTGAAAAATATAATTTCCTTCCAGCACATAGATAAATAAGAAAGTCAACAAAAGATATTCCCCCGTCTTCTCTGCAGATAGGCGCCGAGCATCGGAAAATTTGCATTTTATTTATTTATAGTTTTTTCCCACGGTATATATTCGCCTTGAAAGTGTATCTACACAAAATGGTGGGGAAATATTGTAACATATTTTAATTGACATTTGTGTCATTTTTGCTGATTATGAGTTGGTAGATTTTTTTTTCTTTAATCCATCATATCAGAAATTATTCACAGATTATATAGAGACCAAATATATATATATATTTTTTTCTTCTATATTCCAACTACTCCCTCTCGGGCATAGGCTGAGAGCCTGTACATTCCACCGCTCAACACGGTGAAGCCCGTGAGGTCTTGTTCCAGTCTGGGGAGTGAGACATGCGAAGCATCCATCATGGCTCGAAGCAGCTCCATCTCTGAAGCGGCTGGTTGCTTCGCTCAAGCGCTTCACCGTCTCACCCTTCAGACTCAGACCCTCACTCTCAGAATGCCACCTATTGAGCAGTGAACTCACTAGGCATTGTCCCCCTGTAACTTTTTAAGTGTGTTCAATAGTTTTGCATTATCAATAGGGTCATAACTTCTTCTCTACTTTCTGGTCTATTGAACCATAATAAAGAGAGGAGAAGGCAGGAAGCTCCCCCGACAGTGACAACCAGTCTGATGATGATAATGATATGATGGACAATATTTCTGTGTTCTCTGGTTTCAATGAGGACGATGAACATGCTGGGGAACATGGAGGGGCCGATATGCGAGCTGTAGCACAAGGCTTATCAACTTCATCACAGTAACGGGGTTGGGGGAGGGTCCGAGGGATTACAGTACAGCGGCGGGGATATTTACCGAACGTCAACACATCTATTCACACAAATAGGTCAATAACAGGTACTAAACAGTCCTTATTGATGCTTAATCTATTCTATGTTTTGTCATAAATGATGTTGATGGTATAATGTAATATAAGTCGGCTGAAGGTAGGCAAAAAGGGTCAAAAGGGGGACTTTGGGAAACTGGCTGGAATGAATGAATTAATTCCCATAAGGCCATAGAGAAGGTTTGTGGAAAGTACTTAGAATATACGAGTAGAGGGCAAGTTGCTGAAAGCAGTGAAGAGCATGTATGAGGGTGCAAAGGCGGCAGTACGTGTGGAGAGTGAGCAGAGCGAGTTCTTTGACCTGAATGTTGGTTTGAAACAGGGGTGTGTGATGTCCCCGTGGTTGTTTACTGTATATATGGATGGAGTCATGAAAGAAATACTATCAAGAGCAGTGGATGTTGGTGTATCGCTGAAAAGGGAGGGAATTGAGTGGAAGCTACCTATACTGCTGTTTGCGGATGATACAGTTCTGATGAGTGATAATGAATGGGAGTTGCAGGGTCTGGTAAATGAGTTTGGAACAGTGTGCGAAAAACGGAATTTGAAGGTAAATACGGGGAAGAGCAAGGTTATGGTCTTCGAAAGGGGTGAAGTCACAGAGTGTGAGGTGAAGCTGAACGGTCAGGCTATGGAGATTGTCAACTCTTTTAAGTATCTGGGCAGTGTGTTGAGTAAAGATGGACTATGGATGAAGAAGTGCGGGAGAGGGTACAACAGGGGACGAGGGTTGTAGGAACGCTAAAAGCAGTAACAAGAAATAGGGTGGTCAGTATGGAAGTGAAGAAGTCCTTGCATGACAGTGTGGTAATCCCGACACTGACTTACGGAAGCGAAGCATGGACGTTGGTTGAGAGACTCAGACCAAGAGTGAGAGCAGTGGAAATGAATTACTTAAGGAGTACATGCAGAGTTACATGGAGGGATAGACAGACTAATGAGGAAGTAAGAAGGAGGTGTGGTGTGGAGGTAGATGTGCTGGAAAGTGTGAAAAGGAACAACTTGAGATGGTTCGGCCATATGGAACGTATGGAAAGCGAGAGAATGACTAAGAGGGTGTACGAGAGCGAGGTGGAGTGACAGAGAGGGAGAGGTAGACCGAATATGAGGTGGAAGGATGGAGTGAGGAAGTACATGAACGAAGGTGGTGCTGGTTGGGGGGAGGGGCGTCGACTGACTGGGGACAGAGGTGCATGGGGGCGGTTCGTTCGTGGCCACCCCTTCGGGGATCACGGCGTCAGGCAATAGATAGATAGATAGAAGGCCTGTTATTTCTAAAACACGGTTTTGATATAAACGGTACGAATTAACCACGTACATATCGAGACCTGACTGTATATATATATGGTACATTTATGAGCCATAATATGTACTTGCATACAATATTTATATATTGTAGACTCATAATTACATTTTATTGTTTTGATTAATCATCTTGAATGTGACTTAACCCTCCTGTTCGATGTTGCAGTAACAACCGGTCGTCGTCCTGGTTCCAACATCACCAACCGTGTCAATAACTCCATCACCACATCCCGAGGCTCACTGTCAGCCACCACCAAGCCCAGTACGAATGGAGAAGTCACAACTAATAAAGGTACCGTACAATCAGTCACTCATTCTGACTTTTTAGACCTTATAGATAGATAATCTTAACAGCAAATATTGGGTAAAGCAGGCTTGCAAGCGAGAGCCTTTTCATATCCAGTATTAAATTTAAGTCCTATGTTTTAGTCATCTATAATAATAAAGGTCAATGTCTGTCTGTCAGTCAGTTACCCGACCTACCCGACCTTTGTTACTAAACTCCTCCCACAGTTGTTGTGCCAGGTGGGAGTGTGGGGCACCGTTGAAAAGCCCAGGCTTTGGAGATGGTTTTAGGCGAGTTTAATGGAAATCAGAGACACTTTTGTTTAATAAAATTTTCGGCAGAACTTATGTAGTATACGGGAGCGAAAAAAATGGCCGTTTGGGGCAGAAGGAGGCCTCAGATCGAAAAGGTGTATGGAACGAAAGTTGTTCGCAGCCCCCCAAAATGGGGGTAAGGATGAGGTCAGATCCAAAATCGGAGGTCATTTAGCGGCCGAAATCGAGGTCGCCGTTTAATGAGGCACAGGGAGGTCGAGGCCGGTGATTATGGTAGTAGTAGTATTGTGATGATTGATGATGGTGATAATGGTAGTAGTAGTGGTGGTGATTATGGTGATTACCCGGGCAACGCCGGGTACCCCTGTTAGTTAATAATAGATATTGGGTATTCAAATTTAAAGTAATGCTCCACAGTTCCCATTATGCCCCTAGAAGTTATTAAGTAAACCATGTAACATCATGCACACTCAATCTAGTCCTAACCAACTTTACCCTGGTTTACCCCCTAGGATAAAGAATTGGTAAGATTTTTGTATTCAGTCTTAAGATAGTTTCTTATATACAGTATAACGACAGCATCAATGACTGGCTATTCGCCTGGATTCAAAATGTCTACAAAAGCCTTGAGATGTTGTGGTAATTCCAAGATCACATTGATCAATGACCTTATGAGTGAAAACAATTACTTGGTGATTGAAAACAACTGAGGTCCAACAAAATTAACTGCTTCATTGCCACACTACAGAGTTTCTCATCTAGGTTGTTGTCGACTTGTTGGTGTTGTTGCTCCCTAAGCTGCCTGGCCGAACAGCCCCGAGTCCCTAAGGAAGGCCATGGCCACGGTCGGGCTTTCCCACAAAGCTCTCAAGGAGTGTAGATTGTGTTGTTGGCGTAAGTGATTGTGTGAAATGCAGTCTTCTATAATGTGTTTAATAGTATGGGGTGTTGTGTTACAACCCGGGCAGGTGTCGACGACGGAGTCATCCAGTCTCTTCTGATAGCTCAGAAGAGCTGGATGGTGTCCGCATCTCAGCCTGGCCAGGTGGACTCTGTCCTCGCGAGGAAGGGAGGATTCAGAAGGATGGATTTTGGGAGGTCGTGCCTGCAGCTGCGTGTTGTCTATATGTGAGTGGATGGAACGGCGAGAGATATGAGTATTGGATGTGCTTCTTTCTGGAAGCTAGTTTGGGGTATGCAGGGAGGAGAGAAAATAGTATTTGTGTGTGATAGCGTGTGCTGGGTGTTTTTTTTATATTTCTTGGTGTCTGTGGGTGGTGTTGCCATGTAGTGTAGTGGGTGGTGTTGGTTGTCATCGAGGCTGCTGCCAGGAATCTGACGTGCCTCTCATATCCAGATGGTCTTTGACTTTTTAGGACTTTGGTTTCTTGATGGTAGGTTATCTGGTAGGTGTATTAGCTCTGGCAGCCTGTGATGATTTTGTAGGGCTGTTATTTTTTAAATAATCTTTAAGGTCTTTATGTATGTGTTTCAGCTAGGGTTAGAAGCCCAGCCCGGGCTTGCGTGTATTCCATCACTGATCGTATGTATTCAACTTGTATGTCGACTTGTTGAAAATGCAACGGTGGGCAGTTTAAAAAGCCATAGTTGGTTCTGAGTTGAGTCATAATCAAAGGTTATTGGATATTTTAGCTTCTGAAATTACTGCATCCCTCAAAAATGCCCTCCTACCCTGCCTCCACTATTTTAATGCACTTATTCCGGGGGAATTTTAAGCTTTTGAATCAAGAATTTATGTGCCAATTTTGCTTTCTTCCATTATATGGAACTCGTATATTCTTACATCCACATTCTTGCATGGTAATTTTCCAAAAATGTCAGTTATGTATTCTTTATTGTATAAAAACTCCATGCCTCATATCTATCCCAACTACTGTATTAGCATTACTATTACCATGCCACGGGTCCTGGTCATGGGCAGTAGCAAGTCTGACTACTGATCGAAGAGCATTTGTCAGTTCGCTCCCATGTCCATGCCATTGGTAGATGGCAAGAGTTTGGGCACATCAGTCTAAGAAATTGGTGGCAAAATATCCAGTAAAGTCCTGTTTAACAAGGACATGCCCTAGCCCTGTTAATCAGAGAGTGCACAGAGTTAATACTGCATCTGCATCATACTCATGTCTATTCTTGTTTGAGAACAGTGTATTTAAATGTAGTGTTCTCAAAACCAAGTGTAGATTTGCATAAAGCTGCGTGCGTAGGGGTGGACCGTAGAATGACGTGGGCTTGGGTACTAAACTCCGGTCCGATCTCAAAATAAAGAACTTACACAACCAAGGGCAGCCCTTGACGGGGCCGCCTGGAAAGCTGGCCATTTAGGACGTGAGCCTGTAACCACATTCCTCTGTGGACAGACGGTCTTTAACTTGTATGTATGTATGTTCTTATGTGGATCCAAGGGCATCTCAAATGACCGCGTTTTGCCCTGCTCACAGTTCTAACCAAAGCTGCTATGTACTTAAGTTATAAACACTCACTGTGTCCCAGTATTTTTCTAAGCAATTGAAGAGTGTTTTTTTGGCATTTGAATTATCATACAGTACCTGGAATAAGTTGGGCATCAGTTGTTACATTCTAGTGTTAATACTAACTACGTGGTAACACCTAGTGTAATTTTATTTTTAACTCTTCAAAAAAAATTCAGCCAAAACCAAGCGGCGCGTGCCATATGGGGATCTGAAAGGGCGTGGTGCAGGACATGGAGGCGACGCATGATGCTTCATACAAGGTAAGAGCGCGAGAACTTCAAACACCATGCCTGTCCCGTTACGTTTAACCGACACATCGCATTGAGAGTCTGGAGCAAGAGAAGCAGAGTCCTCAACCAGAACCTTGAGAAGACTTCAGACAGCTTCACAAGCCAACCAGGAGGAGGTTTGACCAGGTTTGACACCTAAAATCTTAAGTAAGTTGTCCTTTGAAGTAATATTGTCTTTGTCCCAGTTTTGGTTTTGACTTTGTTTGCCAAGTTTTACCATTAATAATTTTAAACTTATAACTATAGGTGGATTTGCAGTTGTTCATACAGTTTTTTTACCAACCATGCACTCCCTGCTCACAATAGCTGGGTTGAATCATGTTTTGTGTTCTTTTATATTTCAAAAATTTATTTTTGCTACATCGGTTATTTCCACATAGTGATTTTTTGGTAAGTTCTTTTGTCTTTATATTGTGTCGTTCCTGTTTTTGGTTTGCTTTGGTTTTGCCAGTTTTTACATTATAAAGGAATACTAAAACAGGTAAGAAATAGGGACTTATCAGTTTATCTTCGTCGGCAACCCATCTAGGAAGAAGTGAACCTTATACAAATCCTTACTGCGTCACCTAAGGGTAAAGCAGTGTTTGGTGGATGGAATAGCCCACCTCACCATTGTTGAATAATAGTGCTAAACTATACATACGAGACGGCCTCGGAGTCAGGCGTATATACCCCTAAGTTGAGTGGTGAATCCTGTAAGCCCTTGAATAAACTGGCATGGGTTTTTTGTCCTTTTTAAGGGGTACAGGTCAGGATATGGTGGGTGCTTGGTGCGTTTGTGGTATGGCCACTTTCAGATAATCCCATAGATGGATAGATAGTGGCTTAAAGTAGGATATGGATTGACTATAAAGTCGGTTTTATTTTCAGGGGAGGGTAAATTGCCATGTCCTTTTCTTCATTACTCACTCGTTAATTTCAAAGATTTTGTAGCAAAATTTGTTATTTGTGAAATCTTGGCATTGATATAATTTGGATGCATATTAGTCATAAATTTCCATTAAGTATCGGAAAATTTGCTGCTAAGAGATTCAATTTATCATTAAAATGTAAAACTTGCAAACTAAACAAACCAAAATTGGGACAAGGACAATATAAAGTCAAATTAAATTATCAAAATCGCTTATGTGGAAACAACGCCTTACCTAAACATGAAAATTATTAAATAAAAGAACACAATCCACCACATAGGGTGTACATCACTACATGAGCAAGTTAATCTGTTTCCCAAGCAAACCAATCGCACATATAACAACGCACTATCGTCACGTTAAAGGAAGTAGTCAAGTTTGGGAAGTCCGGGACGTTCTGGCAAATTTTACTAAACTCTGCATGAGTTGGAAATTAGTTGGAAAAAATTAGACTATAGAGAGGAGCAAGATATGGAGCAGCATAATGTGCGGCCACTCATAAATTTGTCCTATATTTAGATTATTTAAATGTTTATTTAATTCCTATCAATATTTAGGAGGACTGGAGAAAGCTACCAGTATGTTGAGATACAGAGGGTGTCATGAAAGGACAAAATTTTTATTTTATTTATTATTTTTTTGTTTTTGTTTTTGTTAATCCGTACATTTTAATTTAAGGTTTTATAATGCAGTATAATAATAAACAGGAATGAATGGAGAATGCTTGTGTATAGATGAGTGAACACGTGGTCATTTGGGGGAAGGGGTC